>CM068370.1:39575843-40775843 GCA_034769895.1 Magicicada septendecula | reverse complement strand
GGAAAAATTGCCCTCTGCTCACTATACTCACTTAAACTCTCCTTACCCCCACTTTCACTCTCATCTACAACTGTCACCTCACCATTAACCTCTATTCTCATTAAAATCTCACTATTACTACCAACATCCACACTATTATCTCCTATTACTATATTTTAATCTATTTTATCGTCATTTCCACTACTACTTACCTTGTCCTCTTTGTTTATCTCTAACTTGTCTACTTTGTCAATACTACAATTTTGTCTTTGTATTTCATTTTTTAATTCTTCTAATTTTACGTTACAATTATTTTGGTCTTCTCTAATTTCACTTTTCTGTTCGTTAAATTTTTTTGTCAAGTTTACTAAATTTCTCATCGAACTTATTGTTCTGTGTATTAAAAAGCATTTGCATCATTTTCATAATTTCGTTATTTTCAGCCCTGTTAGTCGGGACTGGCGTTGAGTGAATAATTCCTTCACTCATGACTAGTGATTCTGTCATGCTTATCTGGCTATTATTTGTACTGTCAGTTATGCTGACATTTTCTTTATTGTCTGTCATTTTTTTAATATACTGATAATAATAAATTCTGTCTTAGTTGTACCATTCTGCTCACACCACACATAACCTACATTGGTAACCTCTAATGTTACATATTTTTCGCCACCCGTTTACCTCTGCTTTTTGCTTATTTATATAATTTTAATTTTATATAAAGTCACCGTTCGGGAGCCATCTGTTAACTTACCTTTCTACTGACAGAAATAATTATTAATAATAAATGTATGATATTCAAATTTTATGTAATTTGCATAATAAATCTCACATCCGGAATAACACGTGTTCAGCTCATTTACATGCATTAGGCTTTTGGTCCAGAGTTGCGTTAAGCAGAAAGAGGCAGAGGTTGTCGGGTATTGAAATGACAATTACACAACATTAGGCTAATGAATTCGTTTTTATTCAATTAATTGTAATATACGTTGTTACACTAATAGCCAACAATAATGGTTATAATTTCAAAATGGCGGCGACGTCATTTCCGCCCTTGACCTCTGTTCAAGGTTACATGCATGTAAATTTTTATTTGATCTGAATAAACTCTTTTAACTTGTTACTGCAATCATTTTAAATTCTGTTTATCTTTATATTTTTAATAATTATTCTTACTACCGTTCACAAACCAACGCCTCAGGATGCGTATTCAAGTTGGCCAACATTAACGTTCACACTCTCACTTTCTCTCTCTCTCATGCTGTAATTTCACACATGTTTTTAATTATCTTGATTTGAGCTCATTAAATTAAGTTTTAGAATTTAGAAAAACAAGTTGTAAGGGCTTTCCTGAATAATGATGTGGCGTAGACTCCTCATAAACCTTCCATGGCGGTCGGCAGGTGTCCGGCCGAACTCTTGTTTGTTGTTTAGTCCACTGAATCTATCTGAATCTCATTTTTGTTACTCACTGACTCTATGTACTGTTACTGTTAAATTTTGAACACAATTATTTCATTTTGGTAGGTAATTATTACATTTTGGCAAAATTTGCCCACTGCACTATGGCGAGCGTATGTGCTCGGTTGACTGCTTTAGATGAACTGGGCGGAAGCAGACACAATTATTATGCAAAGTGGTTGTGTCTGACGTCATTATGTAATGTTCTTTTAGCCAATGCCCGGTTTAATACGTAATTGTCTCATGCCGTCATTGTTTGTTTGTGACGATCTGGCTTTGTGGACCAATGAAAAGTTCGTATTATCAATTTGTTGCGCCTATACCGCCATTACACATGTTTAATTCCACTCGTACTCCGATGACCTTGGCTTGTCTCCCCTCTGGTGAATCTGCGTATTTATTGGGACTTGTGCAAAACTAACTTTGCCCTTGTTAACATTTATGATCATAATAAAATTTACAATAAAAATATTCCTAAATACCATAATCATGGCAACAGGTAATTCTGTACCGCTACAACGCTAAATTTTTCACTACATACTTACTAATATTTATAATGGCATTTCAAATTTGACATCAAGTTTAGCAGCCTTTGCCAAGCCTACAATGGATGACAGTTTAACTGCCAGTCTGGCAGCTTCATCGAGATCGTCACTAGGAAGAATCTTCATTCCTGACGATGCTACCAAAACTTTAGCATCGTCAACATTTGTACCCTGGAATACAAAACACACAAGAGTGAATTATACAAACAGTGAATGATAATCAACAAATTCTTAGGGTATGTCTCATCAAACAGACAAAGAATAGGCAGAGCAGTAGTAACATAGAGACAGGGAATCGTGAAGGCAATGAGTTCCAACTGACAAGCAGATAAGGTAGCAAATTAAATACAGAAAGTGACCATATATACCTGTATTCTTGCTAGTAATTTTTTTAATGTTCTTGTAGTTTCTTGCCATTAATTAAATAATTAAATATTTTGTACAATATTATACCTAATATAATTAGGTAAGTGTCTTATGCATAGAGGACAATTCATTTGATGCAGTTGATTAGTTCACATACTTGGGTAACATGATACATAATGAAGGGTCCATAAACATGACGATATATGACAGGATACAAATAGGAAATAGGACATATTATTCCAACAGTAGACTGTTGAGAAGCAAATTCATTAAGCGTAACACAAAGAAAAAAATAGATGACACGTATTAGACCGTTTGTTACTTACAGAGGCGAGACATGGACATTAACTCAAAAGGAACAAGTAACACTAAGAAGGTTTGAAAGAAAGATCGTAAGGCATGTTTATGGTCTGGTTAAAGAAGATCATGAGTGGAGAATAAGAAATAACCAGGAGACAGATGAGCTATTGAATCATGAGGACATTGTAAGATTCATAAAGACTCTATGATACAATTGTAACGGGACATTTTGGCCTATTTTTGGGATAATAAATAAATTTGTATTTTCATAAAAGCAAACAGCATTTTTTACAATATAATAATAATAATTTGGGAAACGTATACATAAATTGATGAAAGGTAAATTTTATTGGTGGCGGACGTGGCAGCAGTGATTGTGAAATTAATCATAAAATTATAAAGACGCAATAGACAACCAACGAAAATGAGTCAAGGTCAGCTCCAGTGACTTTAAACTTGTAAACAAATTATGTAATAACATCGGACCACGTGACGTCAACATCTTACGTCAGAGACCATCCCCGCTGTGGAATGTTAGGAGTGTTAGCCGTACTACTTCTGGCGTAGTAATACCAGAGCCGAAAAACAATGAAAACTTGGTAAACAGTCACGACCACTTTACAAAATAGTGCCGTTTGTCTCATCCCAGTCTAAATTCAACACTCGCGCGAGTGGTACACATAAAGTTCCGGAACGTAAATTGCGGGTCCGCAAAACAACAGAAAATGTAAATAACAGTTTTTTAAGATGACGTAAAATAGAAATTCATACATAACTAACAGTTTTCATTACACAAAAACAGTTTTTTCGGAAATTACCATTAACAATGTGCGCGGAAAAGTGGGACGCCTTCAAGACTCAGTTGAACAGCTAAGTAGCGAATGTATACGTAAATTTTAACTAGGGCTATTCAAAACTACTTTGAATACGATGAAATAAACTTTTAAACAAAAACAAAATGAGATCTCTAATGGCATAAAGTAACTGTGTGTGTGTGTGTGTGTGTGAGCGCGCGCGCGTGAGAAAGAATGTAGACAAAGAAGGCTGGTTTGTGTATCTTTAAAAATTAGTTATCATTAATATCTTGATTTTCCTGTTTTATTTGAAAATTTTGTAATGTTTCAATTTGATTTATGTGAGTTATAGAATGGGAATTTATAACAGATGAGGGAGGTAAAGAGGTAGTTTGTCAATGATCTTGGTAAAAGTAAATGATGATGAAAGAAAATAATTAATTGTTAATAAAACTTAATTATGGGAAATGAGTAAAGCTCTCTTTATTTCAAACAGCCATAATTCTGTTCTCACAAGTTCGCCGAAAAGAACCCGAATTGGTAAGTACCTATTTCTTGTACATATATTAATTGCTAATTGAATTAATTTCTTGCAGTATGGCAAGATGGCGCCCGACATAAAAAGTAAACAATGACTAATTACGGTTTAATTATAATGTGACATAAAAACTATATCACAATTGGCGCCCGAACAGGGACCATTTATATAAATGAATTTATATAAATATAGGCCACTTGGAGGGCAGAGATGGTTGTTTGGAATGAATAAAGCGATGTGTACGTAAAATAAATATAAATATGAGGTTTGTTATGAGCATATGTAATACAAATAAATATAATCCTTTGTTAGAGAAAGAATTGTATGATACTATATGTTAATATTGTAATATAAAAGTAATAATTCTACCATTACAAAATGGAGAATCAAGAATTGAGTTTAGAAAACACTCTTACAGAGTCAACGATGACCGATAATGTAGCAGCACAATCTACTCCAGCGACAACACGAGTCAAAGAGTTGTCAATGGAAGATATGTTTAATTTAATGAAAACAATGTCTGAGAATTTGAGTAGTGTTAATGTAAAATTTGACATACAGAATAGTAAATTTGATATTCAGAACAGTAAATTTGATGAAATGAATAAACGTTTGAATGAGATTGATGAACGTTTTAGTACATTTAAAGACCAAATAGTATAATCAATAAATAGTAGTTGTGAGAAAAAGTTTGATGAGATGAATAAAAATTTAGAAGTTAAATTAAATCAAATACTGAATAAGAAGGTAGATGACAATGTTATAAGTATGACAAATATTAATAATGACAAAATAGTGGAAGAGGTAGTGTTAAATAGTAATGATAATGATGTTAATTACAGTTCTGAGATGAGTAGGGGTGAGAATTATGAGAATATAATCAAAAATAGCACTGATGAAGTTGTAGAATGTAATAATGGAATGTTAATGTGTGTTTATGAGTCAGAGAGAAAGTAGAAAGAGAGATTAGATGAGTATGTAGGGCATAGGGTAAATTTTCCCCATATTTATTGTAAACCAAGGTATTTACAAATGTTATTGTTGAAGGGCAAGAGTCCCTTGTTATTGGAAGACATGAGGTCTTTGAGTTGTTTCCCGAGTTTTTATGAGTTATAATACCCTCTGTGTGGGATGGTGTCGAAAGTGTGAGATGGTGTTATGGTGAGAGAGATTTAGATAGAGAATTGTGTATTGATAGAGAGATAGAATTATATAAGTTAAAGAGAAATTATAAAGAGTTGAAAGAGAGATTAGATTTTGATAATACCATTATAAACGATAAACACTAACCTTATGTTGTAATGAATGTAGTAGAAGAATATGATGAAAAAATAACTGACTTTAGATTGAATAAAACTACTGATGGAGACCAAACTAAAATCTCTAATGATATTGACAGGTTTTATGATTTGATGATAGTGGAACAACTTGAAGTATTAGAGGATTATTATATTAATATTAAGAAATTGAGTGTGGACAAGAATGATTTATATTATAAATATATTAGATTGTTATTCGATGATGGAGGCTGAACATAAACTTAATAAATGAACATTGTTAAATATTTTAATTTGTGGTTATGACCTTGCTGAATTTGGAAATGAAGTGTGGTAAAATTGAACAACTAATGACGAATAATTTGTAAATAATTGATAGTAAAATTAGTGGTGTGTATTGTAGCAAGTATACACACATCAATTTAGGAAGTTGCCTGGTTAGCGCATGCGCAATGAATGAGCGTCTCCCACCATACAGTCTGACTGTAAGTTTGGTGTTGTTTACACGTACAGTCTGCAAGCATTCCAAAAGTTACTGAGTTGCTGTTGTGTTTTGTGTTTTGCAATCTGTGCTGTGGTTTTGTATTTTAATAGCTATCTTAGTGATTAGGTTTACCTTTCTGTGACGTTATTTAAAACTAATTTGTTTGTATTGTTTTTCGTCGCGATACATTTTATATCTTTAATTTTTGTTATTAGTGATTGCTTAACAATGAGTAAGTTGTCGGGAAAGGTGCTTAAAAGCCAAACTTGCGAAGTTATATACAATGTGATGGAGTTTATGAAGAAGGAAGCAGATCATGGAGGGTTTTTAATAGACTGTAAAAAAGTTAGAGAAAGAGTGTCGGCTTCAGTTGGTGTAAATCGGATGACACTAGCGAGAATAAACCAGGAAGCGAAGAGGCAGAGAAGCGAAGGGCAACCATTATTTGAAACGCCAAATAAGAAAAGGAAGAGAGAAAAGCCTGTGACAGATTTGGACGATTTTGATAAATCTGTTATACGCCGAATGATCAACGGCTTTTACCTCGTCGAAAAATGTCTACCTACACTACCAAAATTACATTCAAAATTAGTGAAAGATATAGGGTTTAATGGAGGGAAGACAAGTTTAAGGACAGTAATCAAACAGTTGGGTTTTAAATGGAAAAAGACGAGAAACAACAGACATGTACTTATTGAACAACAACACATAGCCTTCCACAGACACGAATATTTAAAAAACATTAGGAAATACAGAGAAGAAGGGCGACCATTAGTTTACATGGATGAGACTTATATTCACTCGTCACATGTGAGCCAGAAATCGTGGGCAGACAATAACAATGATGGTGTCGCTATACCCCTCACTAAAGGAGCAAGACTTATAATAATTCATGCGGGAGGAGAGATGGGTTTTATTGAAAACTGCTTCACCATGTGGAAATCAAGTCTGTGTTCAGGAGACTATCACAGTTCAATGAACTTTGGAAACTACCAAAAGTGGTTGACAGAAAAATTAATACCAAACCTGCCAGAAAAAAGTGTACTTGTCATTGACAATGCACCATACCATAATGTGCAGTCAAAAAAGTGTCCAACCTCCGCTTCAACTAAAAGTAAAATGCAAGAGTGGCTTCGAAGTAACCGAATACCTTTCGATGATTCGATGCTGAAGGTACAGTTACTGCAGTTGATTTCGTTACATAAACCAAGGATCAAAGAATATGTAATCGATTCGCTCCTTCAACAACACGGCCACACTGTATTGCGCTTACCTCCATACCATCCGGAGCTCAACCCAATAGAACTTATTTGGGCCGAGGTGAAGAACTGGGTAGCAACCAACAACACAACGTTTACAATTGAAGACGTGAAGCAGCTAACAGTACAAAAATTCGGGGAAATCACCAGAGAATCCTGGCAAAAAAATGTGACCATGTAAAAAAGGTTGAAGAAGACTACGTTACATCTCAACCACAAATAGAAAACGCTGTTGAAAATTTCATCATTCAACTTGGAGGGGAAACCAGTGACACAGATGAGGATGACGCCAGCGGATGTAGTCAAATGGACACGGACAGTGAAGAAACTCTATCAGGAATTGAAGACTTAATGTGAAGTGTGGTTTACCTGCTGTCATAGCTGTTAACTTAGTTGAAAATTTTTTTGGTACAAAAAAGTCTATTACTATAAAAAAAGTCATATTACTATATGACTTGCACAGTAAAAATTTTATTATTTTCTATTTGAACAGTTAGCAATTATTTGTGACCATAGGACTGCATATTACTGATCGTCTACTGACATGAAACGAAAAGGAGCTCTGAAGATGACCCTTGGAATCATTAAAGGTAATTTGTATAAACATAATTCCATTTTTCATTTTTGTTGTGTTGTGTAGGGCCTACTTCTATAGTACGTAGTTCCAATGATCTATTTTACTGCATAAATAGGAGCAAGTGGGGTGAGGTGATGAATGGATTAATTTGATAATGTCGGCATATTTATAGGCCTACAATAATTTTACAATAATTTACAATAATTTTCGGTATGCTTTGTTAGTGTTCTGTGTTTAATTTGTAGTACGTTAATGATTATAAATGTTGTTCTTTAGATCCAAAAACATTAAATAGAAAATAATTTGCATTACAAAATTTAGAAATTACAGTAGCACAAATTACCAGTAGTATTTGCATTTCGTTGTTTGGTTCTATTTTTAAAGGGACAGTGGATATTTTTCTTAAGAAATAAAAATATAAGGCATATTTGCTACCACCTGGGGGCTATGAGCGCACGAGTGTGCAATTTTTATATTTTAAACAGCTCTTAAATTATTGAAATTTAAACAAACACTGACACAAACAAAGCGTTCTGAACACTGCTTGCAGTAGTGACTGTACCAACTAGTACACGCGTACTCACGTAATAGTGGGAAGTCAGTCAGCGGAGGGGAAATTTCCCCTCTGTGGGTTTCCAGCTACGTTGATGTATGTATATATAATGTAAACAATGTGTGTAGGTAATTGTTTTAATAATAATAATATTATTTTAGTAGACTAAATAAATAATGAAAATAATTTTAAGACAGTAATTAATGAACTGTAATTGTTTTGATAATAATTGAAATATGTTGTGTTTTCAATAATTGATTTAATTAAAATAATTGGAGATGTTTAAATATTTTTTTGATTGATTTAAGATGTTATATAATGATGCAATTGAATTATTTTATGAGATTTCAATTTAATAACAATTAATGAATAAATGTTAAATGGTTTAGTTTGTGGAATAACATAATTGTTAAAATAAATAGATTAATAATAAATTTGAAAATTTTGAGGAACCTAATTGCAGTAAAGGATAAATAATGAAATGGTGATATATAAAAGAGTTAATAAAAAATTTCAAATTATAATGTTTATAAGTTTCTGTATAAATTATTTAAAAGAGAATTGTTTGTTTAATGTGAATGTAACAATGCTAATGATCAAGGTTAATGTCTATTTCTTTATTATGTCTATTTCTTTATTATGTTATCATACAAGATGTGTGGGTAATTTTGGGGGGTTGTGTGGTGTTAATAGAAGTGATATAATAATGGAATGTAGGGACTGCTACTGTAGAAAGGTTTAGTTTAGTTATTATTGTGCTATTGCTGTGGTGGCGTGTGCCACAGTAGATAGCGGTGAGTGTTGGGGGTAACAGAGAGTGTTACCTCCATCGGAGGACAAAATGGCGTAAAATACATGGCACACCTTTTATATAATTGTATATTATATGTTGATTGATTGCCGTGCCGTGTATAAAAATGACGTAGAGAACATGCCGGAATGTAGAGTTGATTTCCCCGACTTTTCGGGCAATTACTGCCTTACCAGCACTAATCGTGGTATTGGCTAGCGGTCAGCTATGGCCATAAAATAAGAACCTTGACCATAGCTGGCTTGAAATTGGTGTATATTTGAAATTGATGGGGGGTGACTTTAGGGGAAATCCCCGGAACTATGGAACAGCGGCTGCCACTCTGTTCGAGTAGGAACAGTAAACCAGGTGGTAGACCCGCATTAAGGGAATATAAATCTGTAACTTTAGATATTATATCTAGTTTTTTAAAAATGTAACGCAGAAGCAAGGACAAGGAGATGACAAAATTCCTCCAAAACTTCAGTCCTTGTGGAAGCAACTGGACGCCACAGTCCAGGGGGGGTCATAGTGTGTGTGGTTAAGGAGGTTACCCAGGGGGGTAACGAATTAAAAATATGTGGTAATTTAATAATGATGACTCGCTACTGAGATAACTAAATAATTTTGTTTTGATTTGAAAAATGGATGCACTAGATGTTTCCTATATTGTGTTTATTATGTCTTACTGTGTTAATTGCATGTAGTATGTTAGGAATAAGGATTATAAAAATGTAATAATATGTTATAGAATAAGTTTTCAATGTGTTTAAAGATTTTAAATAAATAATGAAATAAATTTGAGATAATTAAAATTTTCAATGGGTTGTAAAAGATAGAAGTTGGGTGATAGTAATTGTTTAAGTAAGACATTTGAGTCGGTACAAGTTGAATGTAGATGGGTGTTAAAGAGAATAAGAGATGAAATACAAGTAATGTAGAATTTGAGTATTGATAGTGACACAGTAGCTATGGGGAAATATGTAGAATAATGAGTGATATATTGAGGTAATAAATAAGTGGAGAAATGAGAGTGATATTGATGTTTATAAATGATGATGTTATTTTGTAGTAGTAATGATGTAATGGGAGAGTAATTAGGTGATAGTGGGATTTTGTAAAAGGGGGTGGTGGTATAGGGAGTCCGCAACGAAAGGTGTTGGGACGGGAAGGGACCGTTTAGCGCCAGAAAGGGTTGCCTAGGGAGAGTCCGGGAACCAGATAAGGGAATGAGCTGGTAAGTGGGAACACACATCCTGAGTACAAAGGGGTAGAGAGTATTTTTTTTATATAAGGGCAGAATGATGCAAAATGAGTTAAAATAGTAAGTAGTTAGAGGTAGAGAAGGGTTGGTAGATTTTTTGGTAGATGGGTGTCATACTAGATCAAGAATTTGTAAGTGGGTGTTAGAGTCATAAAAGGAGAAGATTATGGGTAAATGCCAAGTTGATAAAGTGAATTATGATGAATAACTGAGAATCACCCAAATTAATAAAATGGAAAAAAAAAATTCTTGGGAAATGAATTAATAAAAGTTCAATTGAGATTAAAAGGTAATTTTTATAATTTTATATGCAAAGTTAATGATGTAAAGTGTGTAAATTGTGGTCAAACTTAAATGTGAATTGTTTATTTTTAATGTAATAACAACAATGTTTATTATGATGTACTTAGATGATTTTGTGTTAATTTGAGATATAGAACAGGGAGATGTTTAAGGATATAATGTGTTTAGATGTAGTTGATTTGTTTATGTTATGTATTCCTATAGATGTTAGAGGTTAAGTGAAAACAAAACCAGTGCTTCTTAACGCAAACCAGCACCGCTAGGGGGAAACAGATCAGTTGGGGATATGGTGTTGTATAAGGCCACTAGTTGATATTTGATTTGTTGTTTCAGTGTTTGGTGTAGCTGTGGCGGCGGTCCTGAGCTGGCCAGCGCGTCAGAACAGGAGCGTTAAGTATCTGTCAGACTTTATGGTGTTGGGATCTCGAGAGAGAAGTCCAGTAATGTCATTCAGGTGCGGTCACAGTCACTGAACCAAGGGTGAGTTAATTATATATTTTTTTTTTTGTAAACCATAAAGGGGGTTGTGGCATATCCTGGCTGACCCCTTTAGCAAGTATGAGTGCGTCAATGAGAGTTTTTATGCTTCGGCATAAAACCTTTCATTGAGGGGGTATTGTAACGAGACATTTTGGCCTATTTTTGGGATAATAAATAAATTTGTATTTTCATAAAAGCAAACAGCATTTTTTACAATATAATAATAATAATTTGGGAAAGGTATACATAAATTGATGAAAGGTAAATTTTATTGGTGGCGGACGTGGCAGCAGTGATTGTGAAATTAATCATAAAATTATAAAGACGCAATAGACAACCAGCGAAAATGAGTCAAGGTCAGCTCCAGTGACTTTAAACTTGTAAACAAATTATGTAATAACATCGGACCACGTGACGTCAACATCTTACGTCAGAGACCATCCCCGCTGTGGAATGTTAGGAGTGTTAGCCGTAGTACTTCTGGCGTAGTAATACCAGAGCCGAAAAACAATGAAAACTTGGTAAACAGTCACGACCACTTTACAAAATAGTGCCGTTTGTCTCATCCCAGTCTAAATTCAACACTCGCGCGAGTGGTACACATAAAGTTCCGGAACGTAAATTGCGGGTCCGCAAAACAACAGAAAATGTAAATAACAGTTTTTTAAGATGACGTAAAATAGAAATTCATACATAACTAACAGTTTTCATTACACAAAAGCAGTTTTTTCGGAAATTACCATTAACAATGTGCGCGGAAAAGTGGGACGCCTTCAAGACTCAGTTGAACAGCTAAGTAGCGAATGTATACGTAAATTTTAACTAGGGCTATTCAAAACTACTTTGAATACTATGAAATAAACTTTTAAACAAAAACAAAATGAGATCTCTAATAGCATAAAGTAACTGTGTGTGTGTGTGTGTGTGAGCGCGCGCGTGAGAAAGAATGTAGACAAAGAAGGCTGGTTTGTGTGTCTTTAAAAATCAGTTATCATTAATATCTTGATTTTCCTGTTTTATTTGAAAATTTTGTAATGTTTCAATTTGATTTATGTGAGTTATAGAATGGGAATTTATAACAGATGAGGGAGGTAAAGAGGTAGTTTGTCAATGATCTTGTAAAAGTAAATGATGATGAAAGAAAATAATTAATTGTTAATAAAACTTAATTATGGGAAATGAGTAAAGCTCTCTTTATTTCAAACAGCCATAATTCTGTTCTCATGAGTTCGCCGAAAAGAACCCGAATTGGTAAGTACCTATTTCTTGTACATATATTAATTGCTAATTGAATTAATTTCTTGCAGTATGGCAAGCTGGCGCCCGACATAAAAGTAAACAATGACTAATTACGGTTTAATTATAATGTGACATAAAAGTTATATCACACAATGGCTAGGTCACCTAGAGTGGATGGATGATCAGCGTATGCCAAAGAAAATCTTGAGGGCGCCAGTCTGTAAAAGCAGAAAGAGGATCCGACCTAGGATAAGATAGTTGGATGATGTGCTAGAAGATCTCAGAAGAATGGATGTGAGGGGTTACACCAAGATGGCAATGGATAGAAGACTTTGGAGAAGATTGGTGTTGGAAGTCGGGGCTCACGTTAGGCTGTAATGGTAAAGAAGAAGAAAAGGTATCATATACATTCACTTGCACAAGAAATTTATCATCGGGGTATTACAATAAAAGAAACATGGTTACTGTCATGAAGACATTCAGAGTGATTTGCATGTTAATACACTCAATCTATCAATGTGTGAATTGTACACTTGTTATATTCATTCATTTACATGTGGAAGTAATTTTTTTTTGTCCTTATGACCTTCTTCTTCTTCTTATTACGTGCTTCCGGATTGTTCTCCGATGACACGATGTCTCCTGTAGATCCTCTCTGCCACCACCCAATATGAGTTGTCGTTCAGTATTGTGTCCATACCAAATGCCCTCAGTCTCGGCACTCCTGGGATGTCCGTCCGGCAATCCACCAATATGTGCTGTAAGGTCTCCTCATGCAGATGACACAGCAAACAGGTAGCGGCCTGGGTCAGGTTGAATCTGTACAAGTATGACTGGGTCCCAATATGGCCAAGCCTTCCTCTGGAGCCGAACGTTTTAACGCTCCTAGGGATGTTTCTATATATGGAGACCTTGATTATGAAAAAACGTGTCTCATATGTGAGTATGAAAATCATGGTGACTACAGTTTAAAACGACACAAATTCATTGGTAACACAAACACATAACAATTATACATTACTACTATATCAATTCAGTTCAAGTATTCGGGAAGACTATGACCGAAGGTATCCACTGCATGGCACAAATTAAGATGAAAGCAGCACAGGTAAAAGAAGGCTTAAACAGAAGGTGGAGGTTGTTCTGCAGCATTTTAGATTATGGAAGACAATGACACATTACTTTATATGATGGTATAGAATTGTACCAGGCCGGGTCAGTAGACCAGTGGGTATGGCACCTGGCTACTAATCTAGAGGTCCTGGGTTCGATTCCTGGGCCCACACCATAAAATCAAGGTGCGTTTTTCAGCCCCCAGGTCGACTCAGCCTGTTGAAAATGAGTACCTGGGATAACATCCTGGGTATAATAATGGGCAGCTGAAGCATGGTGCTGGCCACACTGCCTTCCTTGTATGCCGTACGGCTCGTATAAGGCAGCCTACCCTGCCTGACTCCTAAGCTGCTACGGTGGTACACATGGGAGCCATTATTATTATTATAGAATTGTATGGTGCTGAAATGTGGATGCTGAGAAGTGGGGATGTGAAAAGATTGCAGGCACTAGAGATGCAGATATGGTAGAGAATGAAAAATGTGAATTAATAGAATAAAGTAAGGAATAAGATTTTATATAAAGTGCTGCAAAGGATTTTAAGAAAAGACGTATTTTCAACAGTGAAAAAAGAATATGAATTGGCTGGTGCGCTGCACGAGGTGAGACTATCTGCTGAAGACAGCGACTGAGGGAATTGTGAGTGCCATGAGGAAGATGGGTACAGGATGGTGGACCCAATTAAAAACTGGAGGAGGATAGGAAGACGCAGTATGGTTTATGCTGAAGCAGGAGGCAGGGAGGGCTGTTGTGTGGAACCTAACAGTGAAGGCCAGAACTCAACCGACTGCATCAGTAAATAAGCACGATATTACTCAGAGGAATAATAAAATTTGTTGTAATTATACAAACCTGCAGCCGACATATAATTGGCACTTTCATGTTCAATTCTTTTGCAGCAGCAACGATACCTTCAGCAATTACATCACACCTCATAATGCCACCAAAAATGTTAACCATAATTGCATTCACCTGAAAGAAAATAAAGTTTAAACATTTTGAAGACAATTTTCCTAGTGTAGATTTTTGTAGAAAAATCGTTTATTAATTCTGTACTTAACAATTTCCACATTCTATACTAATACTACCTTAGGGTCAGCAGTAATAATTTTAAACGCTTCCTTCACTTGTTGTGCTGTTGCACCACCACCAACGTCGAGGAAATTTGCCGGTTCACCACCATGTAATTTAATAATATCCATTGTAGCCATGGCTAAACCTGCGCCATTTACTAAACATCCTATAGTGCCTGAAACAGACAATGTTCATTTTAAGCAAAAAATAAAAATCAGTGTTGATATGTTCAAACCATTAAATAATCATTCTCCATACACAGGTTTTCCATTATCATTATACAGCCTGTACGCCCTATTATTAATGTCCAAGTTAAGTCTTGAATCATTCTTAAAGTACACAAACCCTCAACATCATGTATAGATTCGTAAAAATGTTCTAGTCTTTCTACTTCACCAAAATGTGTAAAATACCTTCAGATAATCTAAATTACTTCTTATTTATAATTTTCCGAACATCTTTAAAACTAATTTAGAAGACCATTTCTTAAAACCACTATTTTTACTACAGTTCTTAAAAAATTTAATGATTCTAACAAAAATGTAAAAAACATGTACCATTTTATAGCATGTCAATTATAAAGTTCATGTATGTACAGTAAAATTGAAAGTTAAGGGCATATGCGCAGAAACCAATTTATGGATGGACGAGTCCACTTTGAAATTGTGAACGGCGGGAGGGTAACGGAGAATCAACTGGTAAGCAACTGAAGGTGTTGGCAACTTTGCGTGTGATGTTTTAGTTACCCGTACATTGTTAATTACCGTGTGACGTACTATCTCAGTCTTGCATTTGTTATTATTATTTCAATTTATTATTAATTGTATCATTGGTTTACAGTCACTCATTTTTATTAGTTATTTAATTTATTAGTTAATTTCTATTGGTAGTTTTTATTCTTTAATTATGTATTATCGTAATTATTTGTGTTATCATCCAGTAACGACATTTGTTAAAATGGATACTTCTCCTTCAACTAGCAAAGACAGGAAAGTTATTCATAGTCAAGCACAGGAAGTAACAATAAACAGTTTTTTGTTGTCCAGGATTAAAAAGATTCTTGCAATTAAATTAATACGAAGAATGCATTCCTTTATGTAATAATAAACTGTAGAGATAGTCGAGTGTAATTAAGGAGTGGAAGTGTACAGTTTGCAAATTCCATCCAGTTTGCAAGTTCTGCAAGAGCGGTCAGAAAGGCTGTAGTTTTTTACATCTCAGCTGTACACAATGACAGAACCAAACAATGCTTAGATGTTTATAAAACATTCTGATACATAACAGCAACAAATTCCGATACGTGTGAACAGTACATATCATTTGCTTGATTTGTATAGTAATACAATTACAATATTATTATTGTTATTATTATTTGATTTACGTCGGAAACAATAAACGTATAATTCTTTTTTTAAAGCCAGCTGTGTGACTGTAGGTACATACACACGCGCACGCGTGCTTGCGCAGATATAGAGATTCGTGGTGACACATTTACAAACAAACCTTAACAGTCGCGAGTTTTTGTTACTATTAGAAACGATATTCATAGGTTGGGTGCACCGTCGCTGATAACAATTCTCTTCTCACATCTCACAGCGACTCCCACCACATCGCCTTTCCCCTCTGAACATAAGGGTTTCGTGCATTTCCATGCCCTTAACTTTCAATTTTGCTACAAGTTATAATGTACAACAAAAAGTACTTCAGTTTTTAATTCTCATAATAATTCTACACTAAAATTCTATAATTCACTAATGTTCTACAAAATAGAAAAGACCTACCTGGTCTTTATTGAGAAGCTAGGTCAGGTCAAGAATGGCGTGAGCCATTGGAAACAACAACTAATGTTCTACATCAAATTTATGAAACCACAGAAACATACCTACAGAAGTTGCTTGAATAGCGATTCACCAAGACTAATATAAATTATCGATATATTATCGATCGGTAATCGCGTGGTGCACCACGACAACAGTGTTATTCATGTTTTTGAACATCAATTATTGACAATGAGTTTACATATGTGTGTTTTTATTTTAATTGGATTTTAATATATGACGACCTCTTTTCAAGCAAGTGTCTGAGGATGGGTCAGATGACCTGAAACGCGTCACGCTAATATTATTCTAAAGATAAAAGTCACAAGACGGACCTAACAAAGGTAAGAAAATAAGAAATTAAAATACGTGACTTGGACCGTTAACAAACAAAAATGTTTAAAACTAATATAAAGATGCAGAATTTTGAATTACCTAAAGTTTAGACTTTCCAAAAACGGTCTAATTGTACTTCACGCATGTGAAGTTAATTACTTCACTAACTTTTACCTCTATTTTGGGTATCCAAAATATTTTTTGGATTACTTTATCATATATAACAATATATATATCATATATTTTGGAAGTCCATAAAAAACTGTACTTTAGTATTTAGATGCTGAATTTTAGAATATTCTTATGTTTAACTACCTTATATGTACATGACTACATACAAAATTTAGAAAATCCTCAAATATGAACCATTACTAAAACACCATAAAGTAGTTACAATTTTCAGTGACTCATACCGAATATATATAAATTAAAGTGCAATTACCATCGAGAGCAATATAATTCAAATTGTACTTGGCAGCCTCAACTTCTTTTTCGTCTTCTTGTGTCCAGTCTCTTAATGCAAACAATTCTTTCTGTCTAAAATCAGCGTTATCGTCAAACCTCATCTTGCAGTCAAGTGCAAAATCTGAAATACACATAATTCTTATTTCTGGGTTACAATTTAAAATAAACACATTAACCAGATCATGAAAATGTCTATGTCCAATAGGTTGTATTCAGATTCATTTAAAACAAATCTGTACTACTACTGCTTTAACAGCAAACACTGAACGCTATAATCTCTGGTTCAGTATTATTCTTTATTATCAGGGGTGTATTTATGGGAGGGATGAACAGGAGCGGAGCCCTCCCCCCTCCAGAGGGTTGAAAAGTTGACAAATTTTGTTAATCTCTTAATTTTTGGGCTGTTTTATATCATTTTTTCCAGCTGTGTATTTTAATATAGTAGTAGCTCTTTTTTAAATATACAAATCGGTTTATTATACAGCATTAAGGTATATGTTTGAAATGTTGTAGGAAAATCAATTCAGTCAATAAGTATTTTTTAACAATGTTTCCATAACGCGTATTTTTATTTTGTTATTACCGTTTACTTTGATGGGGCTGATTTCAGGATGTTATTCAGCCACTTTAACGATGGTAACATTGATCGGTCTTCACCTGTTTTTTCTTTAGTATGAAGCTGACCCGAATCCGAACCCCTCCCAAAGCAAAATTTTAGATATGTCACTGATGATTGGCATAAAATTACAAAATTACATTAAAAACAAATTGCTTCTAACAAAATAATATAATTATTTATACTGGGGGGGGGGGGGGGGGATAATGTACCTGATTGTATTAAAAACATACGAAACATATTACTTGCACATTGTAATATCCTGCATCCATTAGTATCAGTGAGCATCCATCAGATACTGTGACCACTATACGTCGATTTGATAACCTACATTTGGCCGGACTAATTCACTAAAGGTTTGGAAAGCTAGTTTTGGTTTAGTTTTGTTATAAAACCTCCCACCAAAAAACAAACAAACAAATATAAAAAGTAAAACCATCATACCATTAACTGCAACTGCAGGGCCAAGTCATACTATATATTTCAAAGCAAGCATCCTATTACAAATCCTTGAGGAACCACTGCACTAACAGCGAACAGTGATCTCAGTCTTACCTACTTGTATGTATCTGTCCTCAAAACAGCTACATATTATATTTATTAACTAATTTGAGATTGTCTCCTCATTAATTCTTCAATTATCATCCTGTAACATACAGTATTAAAAGCATTTGTCACATCCAATGCTACCAGAACACATTATGATTTCCTACAGTGATTAACAATATCTCTACAGCTTGGTGGTCGTTTCTCCTACGGAAGCCAAAAATTCACCTTGATTTCTACGCAGTCCTTTTGTAGTTGCTCCCCTCTCCCCATCCTTGTCTCACTGATGCAAGCAATTTGCAATTTGCCGAGACTACTGAAGAGACAAAATGGCCTGTACAATGTCATTTTTTTTTTTTGTGGCTTCCCCCTTTCACAAACAAAATTGCAACAAGTACTCATTTATTTCACAACTTTCCTATAATTGGCTGGAGTAATACGAACAACGACAACACATAACTTGTAGGATTAAAGTGGATGAAGTGACTGGTAGACAGAATAATACAAAGTAAAAGGTATGTAACCATAAAAAAGTTTTAAAATGCAAGTAGAAGATTCAGAAAGTTGGTTTCATTCAGTTAAAAAAAACTCACAAAATTAAGAAATAACAGATGAACAAAAAAATAAACAAAGACCATCTTGCCTAACCAGACACAGGAAAAGATTGACTATATTAATATCCATCCCATTTAATATGCATCGGATTTGGACACATGGGTGCAAACAAATGGAACAAAAACCACTTTTCCTAACTTCGCATATACACACTACATTTTCTATAATCAACTGGTTACTTTGGTTTATGTCATTCCATCTACTGAACACCCGACTTGGTACATAGTGCACAAGTACTCCAAACATTTTTTGAATGTTTCAGCCAAGTTATGCCAGATATCAGGGTTCACTGAATCACACAAAAATGGCCACTTATAGAGAAATGTAAAAAAAAACAGAGTACAAAGATAAATATAAAACAAATTTTAAGAAAATGAAATACTATAACTACCGGACTCTAACATCTACTGTCCAGTACGTATATTGTAACAGTACAAACTGTCCCATAAAAATCAACTAACTAAGTAACCAGAAGTGATGATAACCAGTAGTAAATCTACTATCAGCATTCAATGGCAATACAACATAACCAGACGATGTGTCTGAGACATTGACAAAGACTAGTTCCCAAATAGATTAGTTAAGTGAGCATAAGAAACCATTAAACAAAGTCAAACACCATAAATAGAATTAAAGGTGAAAGATATTTACAACATGTATTAAAGTAGTATAAACAGCACATTAGCAGAGTAATTAAAAAGTAATAATTTGCATAACAAGTAAAAGGAAATATATTGTAGATAATCATGAATTATAGATGAATTATAATAAATGAACCATTAAAATAAGATTAAAAGTATAATCACAATGTTAGATCAACCTTGAAAGAAAGGTATGCTAAGGCATAACGAATAATGATGATAGAATAATTAATGAAAGAACACACTGTATATGTTCTAATAATAAACGATCTCAATGTAATCAACAATGTAAAAACTATATGTATTTAAAAATGTTATGAGATGGTAAATTTTGTAGAAAGATGTATTATCAGTTAAGGTGAACAAAACCTTATTATGAATTGTGTAAACTAAGAGAATAGCATAAGATGAGTTAAGATGACTCAATGAATAATAAATAATATAATAAAAGCTCAAAATAATGACTCACAACAACTTATGTGGAGTCCATACTGAAGGAAGTAGAGTAATTCTAAACTTGAAATAATAGACAAACAAATGATGACAAAACAAATTATGAAAATAATAATCATGTATAATAAGGAGACCATACAGCGTATAGGAAAACAGAGATATAACAATTATATAAAATTTACTATTTCTTTTATGAATTTGCTAACTGCTATAATTTTTTAATTGTTCGACTAAGCTTTTCGTCATTACTGACATCAGGTTTAAGACCTGAAGATGTCAGTAATGACGAAAAGCTTAGTCGAACAATAAAAAAATTATAGCAGTTAGCAAATTCATAAAAGAAATAGTAAGGATGGCTGCTAATTTAAACAATACGAAGAATAAAATTATGTAAAAGGTGTAAGTCACCAAACAATGTCAAGTATAATAAGTGTAGGGAGTAAGAATAATTATGAATCATTAATAATGAAGTAAGGAAGCCATTAAATAATAATAAACAAATATGTTATAAGGATTGTTAATGTTCAGCTGGGTACAGCAAATTTAGATAATAAAATGTTAATTTCAATAAGATAATTGTGTTCAGAACAGAGAAAAATGATGGTTTAATAAATGTTAAAAAATACAAAAATAGAATCTGCAAAGTGTAGCAGAAGACATTTGAAACAACACAATATTTAAGATAGGCTATCATTAGGATAGAGTTTATTAATGAAAAATGTACCCAAACTGGCCGCTATTCATATCAAAATAACCAGAAAGGAACGAGCCATACGATGCTAGTAATAGAACCAAATTTGTAATTAGCATAACTGAAAAACTAACATAAATATGATAAATTTTGTGAATTTTGGAAGGGTACAGAAGAATACCAACATCAATAAGAAACCCACGCTTAAAACAATTATGTAAGAGCTAAAAATAGAATGACCGCATCATGACGTCATTTTTAACCAATCAGGACACACTTGAGAAATTAATTGTCGCTGTCTAGCAGAGTTTTCAGCAGACTATATATACAGATGTACGAGTGAACAAAAGGACATTTTTTCGCATTCCATTCCGGCAGATACTACAGGACTCCAGATCAAAATTTTCGTCAAATATTATTAAACCACAGCAGTGAAGAAGTTACATACTTATTAAAGTGCATCACAACAAGCAGTGTTCCCTTAACTAGTTGTGCGAAACAAAAAGAACAAGGTTAGGTGAATTACCTAACCAAAAATTTAATCTCAAGAAGTTATAATCGTTCACTCGCGAAAAAGTGAAGTGTACGATCAGTGTATAAGATCGTAAAGTAAGTTAAAAAATAATCCAAAGCGATTATCAAACAGGGAGTACAGTGCCACATATAATTACAGTGTATGAATATTATGTTACTAGTATAAGAAATAATACACTTATGTACTAACGCAAAACATTAATACTATAAGAAATAAGCATTGTCTATACTTTTTCCAAGAGGAATTATACGATTCCAATATAATAATTAACGATCTAGGCTAACCATAGTTAACCTCAAAACTTGTAGAGGTCAGACGAACATTTCGTTAATCAATCTGAATTTTTAAAGTGTCTAACCTATTAAATTAAGCATATGTAAAACATAGTAACTCGAGGCATAGTTATTTTATTCTGTAGTTCTAAAGGATTCACCCTTGAGGTACAAAAAATTTGTAAATAAACAAACCGATAATTAGAGTCATCATTGCCAACCTTCTGGGTTAGGAGAGAATTAAGCCAGGTAGATTGTAATCCATAAATCATTGTTAAATTGAATGTATAGAGTTAAAGTAAGCACACTGTGAGCAATAAAGCAGTAAACTATTAATTAAGAAACGTCAAAAATTATTGAAGCAATTATTAGTTATTTTTCTTATTTAAAAGAGCTGCAATTTCAAGGCACTCAAACAGTTAAGTTGGCGGCTTGGACGTGTGAAGTGCAAACCGTTTAAATACATAAACAAGACAGAAGAAAATTAATTAATTAAATTATTTTAATCATTCAATCAAAGAAATATTTTAACATCAATTAAATTTATTTATTTTATTCTTTTAATAAATTATTTTATGGAATAAGAACCAGAGGTTCCATATGGCGCCCAAGTAACATAAATTTAGCTCACTTACTTACAAACAGTGGAGTTATACTGTTTTGACAACTTAACAGTTTTATAACGTACTGAGACCATCTGAGCAACTAGTACAGACAGACCTAAACTACCAGTGCTCTACCAAAGGTACATGAGAGTTATAATTACTTTATAATATTGTCAAAACAACACTTTACTGTACAAAGACAATTTAGGTCTACGGAAGTGCTACGGAACTTCAAGAGGATTCCGAAGTGAACAACATTCAATTAACTGATATTGCAATAATTAATTAATTAAATAATAAAAATTAATTAACAGAAAAAAATACAAATTCAATAAATTAAATAACATTAAAATTATCTAATAAACAGATCATTATTTAAAAAATAAAAGATAATCAACTACAAGGTACGCACGTGGTACGTTATAACATACACACATTACATACTGTATTATGTTGAAATCAGTGTAAGGTTGTAACAGGACAAAAAGCCTGGTTTCATAATTATGGTGTTCACGAATATTGTATTGTATTTTTTATTGTATTCATACATGTCAAACATGGTTAGGTCAAGTTTACCCATGTCTAAAGAAACGACGCAGTTTCATCCGTACAATTCATCTCAAAGCCAAAGGCGACTGAACGGGACTTTATATAAAATAAGAAATTATATAAATAAGCCAAAGAGCAGAAACAAACGGGTGGCGAAAGTCAAATAACACAAACAACATAGGTTACTACAAGTGTAGGTTATATTGTTATTAAGTTGAAATATAAACCAAAAAATTTACCAGATATTATATTAAAATGGCAAACAAGAGTGAAATAAGTATTACTGAATCGCAAATTATGAGCGAAGGCGATCAATCAACACCAATCATAAGTAAAAGAACCGAAGAGAACGAAATTGTAAAAATAATGCAAACACTTTTTGAAATACAAAATAATAAATTTGACGATAAACTTAGCGATTTAAAAGGTGACATTAATGAAATCTAGAAACAAAATTGTAATTATGATGAAAGAATAAATAAGATAGAAATACATTGTGACAGTATTCAAAAACAAACAGAAACCATTAATGAGCAATTCCACACCAAAATAAGTAGTTTAGATGATAAAATTAATCAAATCAATGAGACAGTTCAAAACCAAATAGAAACACAAAATAGAGAGACAGAGAATAAATGTTTAACCACAGCTAATGAGCAGATAGAGAGTAGAACTAAATGTGAAGTAAATAAACAGATAGAAATTAAAACTAATGTTTTACAAAATAAGCTAGAGAAATTTGAATCAAACGTAATAGACAAATTGAACATAAATAAAGACAAGGTAAGAAGGGGAGAGAATTGTAATAATAAAAATAAAAATATGATATTAGAAAATGATTATGTAAACATGGGTAGTGATAATGAGAGTTTAATGGGAATTGAATATGATAATGATGAAATGTTAACGTATAGTAATAAATCAGAGAGAAAGAGAGAAAGTATAATTGTAGGGGGATTGCAGGGGGTAGATTTTTCCCTTAATGGTGTAGTTGGGGGTGAAGTACATGCGTTGAGGAAGGACGAGAGTGCCTTCAATATATATTTGAGAGACATATGGTCTACAAATAAAGTTGTCCCTAGGTTTTTTTGTGCACTTCACAAGTGGTGCAGTAGTTGTGAATTAGTATCCCCACCAATTGAGAGAGAGAGAGAGAGAGAGTGTAGAGAGGTATTGTGAGAGAAAGAGAGAAACAGAGATTTTTAAGATAAGTAGAACGTATGAAGAATTTAGGGAAAGGTTAGGAGTAGAGATGATGTATAATAAAAATAAGAACTTACCTTGTAATGAAGCTGATATAGCAGTAGGAGAAGATGATAATGGAAATAATGACTTTATAACGTACCTAGTGGTGACTAATTATACTGGAGGTGACAGGACAATAACCAATCGTGACAGGTTGTATGATGAATTGATAGGTAATAACCCTATTAATTATGATGGTTTTATAAAATATAAGAATTTAAATGTGTATTATATTAATGATGTTAATATAATGTATTTAATAAAAAATAAATTGTACAGACCGAAGATAAGATTATTGTTTGACGACGGAGGATAAATATGTTTTGTGTTAATGAACACTTAATTATGTGGACAGTGTTTTTGAAATGGACTGTTTATGAACTGATTTTGGTAAATGATAAAATGATAATATAATAATAATATAATATAATATTTATTACCAATTTTCCTTTACATATAATAAAAATAAATAATAGATAATTTGTTTGTAAAAATACAAATAGATAATTTGGAGTGTATATTTTTGTGTGTATTAATGTCAATGTATTTGTGTATTCTTGGTGTTGTGTATTTTATGTATTTTTTATGTAAACCATGTGCTGTAGAATTTTAAATAATTGAAGAAAGTTTGATAATGAATTTAAATAATTATGAGATTTAGATACTAATGGATAATAAATGATGAAGCAGGTAATAGATTTGGATATTGAGATGTATTGTTATTAGTAGGTGAGGGATGAATTTTCTAATGCAATTGTCAATGATCACAGTAATGTAAAGTGCTAAAAGGGATTTGGGTGATAATTATTAAAATAAAGGCATTTGAGTTAATTAAGCAGAGTTATTGGGAGTTAGAGAATAATAAGTTGAGATACAGAATACACAAAGAGGGTGCTAGACATTTAGGGACACAGTAGTTAGTGATTATATGTAGAGAGGTGAGTAATGTGAATGGTAAATATATTTGTTGATGATGATATTTTGTAGTAAGGGTAGTGGTGTAAGGAGTGATCAGCGTGCAGCGTGGCAAAGAGACCAGCGTGCGGCGTTGTGGCAGGCGGAGCAATTTGGTGGAGTTAGTGTTTGCCGATATTTGGTGGAGGGCAAATGGTTAGGAATGTGTATGGCCAGGTAGGGAACACACATCCTAGTACAAAGACGAGCAGTGCCAGAGGAAGTGGAATTAGTGAAGGAGTTTATAATGAGAGATATTGGTGTCATAATATATTAATGGTTGTTAGTAATGATTGTTAGGAAAAAGGTGAGTAAGGTTAGATAGACAAATGCCAGAATAAGATATAAATAATAGGGAATAATAGAGAGTCACCCAAACTAGATAAGGATTAATGAAACGGTTAGAAAAGAAAATTCATGGTAGGAAGGGGATGTAACTGAAAAGGTGAATAATAAGTTTGAATTTTTTTTATAGAATCTAAGGATATAACAAATGTTAAATAATAAAAATGTTATCAAATTTAATACAAGTTGTGTAAATGTGAATTATGTAATGTAAATGTAACCATGTTAATGTTTAATGTTCAATGTTTTATTATGTTTTTATTATGTTGATGGTAATAGTGTGTGTGGTTAGGAGGTCGTTACAGGGGTAGCGACGGTAACAAATGTTAACATGTTGAAAAGATAAAGTCAGAAATGGTTTTGAATAAAAATATGGTTTAATTCTGTTGCAAAGAAATATAAGAATAAAGAAAGTTGAGTAAAGAAAATTTAAAATATTTGAAGTGTTTGCCATAACAGCTATATTTTTTTTTTTTAATGTAATGAAGATGATTAGTCGTTGTTACTTTTGAAAATTTGAAATTTGTTAATGTGTTATGTTTAGGATAAGAATATGTTTTCTTATGGTAAAGAGGATAAATAATATTGACTGGAGTCAGGAAATCTTGATAAATGCAGGAGTGTTGAAAAGAGAAGTGGATTTTCTGTTTTAAATCTTGTTAGTTTTATTAGTGGAGAATTTTAAGTCAAGCAAACCAACGCCTCAAAACACAAACCAATGCATCTAAGGGGAGACATATCAGTTGTGGATATGGAGATAGATAAGGCCACTATTTTAAAATTTTGTATTTCATGTTTCAGAGTTTGGTGGTGTTGTGACAGCGGTCCTGAGCTGGCCTACGCGTCAGAGCAGGAGCGTTAAGTGCCTAATGGTCTTATGGTGTTGGGATCTCTCCTGAGAAGTCCAGTAAGGTCAGATGGTACGATCATCATCATTGGACCAAGGGTAAGTGATTAAGATTTGTTATATATATAAACACTACAGGGGGTCGTGGCGACATATCTGGGCTGATCCTTTTAGGAAGTGTGAATGGGTCAATGAAAGTTTTTATGCTTCGGCATAAAACCTTTCATTGAGGGGGTTTTGTAACAGGACAAAAAGCCTGGTTTCATAATTATGGTGTTCAAGAATTTTGTATTGTATTTTTTATTGTATTCATACATGTCCAAACATAGTTAGGTCAAGTTTACCCATGTCTAACGAAACGACGCAGTTTCATGCGTACAATTCATCTCAAGGCCAAGAGCGTACGTGCAAAACAAAACGTATTCGATGGCTGTACGATCGACAAAGGCAAATTGTTATAAAAATTATGACACACGTCATAGTGATGACGAGAAACAATGTCGTCAGCTGTCTAAGACAAAGGGTTGATCACAATTAATCCCCACCACCTGTTGACAATACGACAAAATGTCGGCCCAGTCTGCTACAAGTCTTCATGGAGTGAGCACGTATTAAAAGTGTGATGGTACAAAGTTTGCCAGTAAAAGTGTTTATAATTAATCAAAAAATGTAAAAGTCAGCAGAAAACAATACAAATTTATTAACAGTTCAATAATGTAGATTCAGTGACAACAGCCAGACGATCAGTTTTCAGCACGTCGAACATCAGACTAGCCATGGAACGCATATAATCTCAGGAAACCTCTACATTCAGGGAAGTGCACTTTTAAATAACTTTATCAAAAAAATGAGCTCAGAAACAAAATTTGAACAGTAAATTGTAACAAAATCAAAATTAGTAACCATGTAATGAGAGAGAGAGAGAGAGAGAGAGAGGGAGAGGGAGGGAGAGAGAGAGAGAGAGAGAGAGAGAGAGAGAGAGAGAGAGAGAGAGAGAGAGAGAGAGAGAGAGAGAGAGAGAGAGAGAGAGAGAGAGAGAGAGAGAGAGAGAGCATGAGTGAATGGGCCGGCCACGTCTTTTAGAAGAGCCGTTGGTTTGTGTTTTTAAAAGGATCTTATAGTATGGTAATGTTAAATTAAAATTAAATACTGCAGTAAAAAACTAATTTTGATATGAGACGAATACAGAGAAAGTAAATATTGGAAAACAAATTATATATAAAGAGCGGAGATAAATGGCCGCCATGTTGGGTGTGGTGTAAGCCACCATTTGTAAATTGACTGATTATCAAAATGCAGTAGTTAAACCAAGTTTTATACCTCTCAATGCCAATTCGTTTTATTATTTCATACACCCAATTGTTTTCTGCACTTTCGCTTAGAGAACTCTGGACCCGGCGCATAAAAGTAGTATACATGTGGGTAGCACGTGCCTACCGGAAGTATGACAAACACGTGGTAAGTAACAAAAGTATATATTATTCACATATTTATGTATTTGTATTGTTGAAATGAATGAGTAAAAGTTAACAAGGTAACTTACAGCCGCCTGATGCATCTTCTGCGTATGGGTTAATTTCAATAAGTAGAGCATCTTTTTTAAGGAACAAGTCGTATAATCTTAGTAACATCTCTGCTGTCTCATCCCTCTTGTCGTTCAATCCAACTTTATCAGCAACTTTTAAAGCTTGATCCTTAGAGATACCTGCACAAAAATAATCACATTATAATTTAACTTTATAACTTTTTAGTTTTGTAATTAATTGGTTCTAATTATCATTTAATTATGAGGTCCTGCAGGCTATGTTCTTGCCTCTAATGCTATAATAATACTGAACAGTAGCTGGAAAGAAAGATAAAAATATGGATGCGGAAAAAGGTTTCTAAATTACTAGTGACGATACATACCGAGTCACAGGTATAAACCGGGGTTCAGAGTTTTAATTAGATCAAAAAAAGGAATAAAATCATTTTACATTGTATCCCATGTGAAACGGTGGCAGAAGAAGCTTAAGGAATTTGGGTGTGCCTTGTAAACAAGTGAATCAAAAGTTATTTTTAGCTGCGTCTAGCCAGAGTGTCACCGATCTAACCCAAAAAGTGGCCTCAACATTGCAATTTTCGACTGACATCACAACCATAATGACGTCAAATCAACATTTTATACCTCTGGAACATGAGAAAACACAGTGTGAAAACGTCCAGAGGCATACGATATGACGTCGCCAACATGGAAGGGGTATCACGTGACGCTTAAATATATTGGTCGCTCGAAGAACAAAAACGTCCTGTTCCGCTCAACGCTTAAAACCGGCCGCTTGCATATAATTCAAGTCCACGGACAAATCAGATTTGGAAACTTAAACCAGTAAAAATGTAATTAAATTCTACAGTAAAATCAGTACCCAGTGTCGACAACCAGTGACGAGTAAATTAAACAGTTTTGGACAGTTTTATCGAGTGCAGCAGAAATTAGTGGAACCAGCAATGACGCCTCAAAATGGATAACTTTTCACGATAAGTACAAAGACCTAGGCAACTACGAAATAACACCAATAATGATATTTTGAAAGTAACAGGGGGGTTTTAAAGAATGAAAGCGAGCGTGAATATGAAGTACTGGTGAGCCTTATTAAAAAATAAGTAAATGTTTCAATCTACTATTCATTAATGTGGTCTATGAATCACCAGAGATATGGGGCAAACCCCATTAATGTTTTAATTGCAAATAAAATAATAAGTTCAATTTACAAAGACCACGTGTTAGTGTAAATTATTCAAACGCTACCTCAGTCTGTTTGAGTCATTTAAATCCTCGCCTAACGAACTCTGGGGTTTCTGGATATAGGTAAGAGTTGGAATGTCAAAGGTAGGTGGTATTTTGGGAGGGAAGTTTGAAAGTTAAATAATCAATTAAATTGTAACTTAACATACTGTCTCACAGAAAGGTTAGCTTGCAAGCCCAGTATCAAACAACTGATACTGCTTAGCTCATACTCACTTAGTCATAACCAACTACTTCAAGTTTTAGAAGTATCAAGGTATGCTGAGATACAAAATTAAAGTTTTACAAAGTTAACGGTTCCTGTACTGTCCCATGGGTGTGAATTATGGACGACAACCAAGAAACAAGAAAGTAAAATAGAGGCCTCGGAAATGACGTTCTTAAGAGGAGTCAAAAGGTGTTCTAAAGTTGGCCATATAAATAATGAGGCCATAAGAGAATAATTACAAGTTTTTAGCTTTAATGAAAAATTAAAAAGATTACAAACAACAGTGGAAAAACACTTATAAAGAATGTCAGATTGCAGACTGGCCGAACAAATCTGGAAATACACCCCTGTAGGACATAGGTGTAACTCAATTTCAGGGTAACCTATTTATTTCAAAGGAGTCACCTAAATGGGCATGGAGGGACTTCTTTTCAGAAAACCTATAGTTTTTCAAATATTTCATGTTGGTCGACAAGGATATTGAAGCAGTTCCCACATATCGCCTGTAAAAATGTGGGTGGTGACCATGGTTTTTTGTACTTTTACGCTATTTTGGGTATATACAGTAGGTTTGGGGCCACTGCAGTGAACCTTACCTCACAAATGCTCTTTATATATATATATATATATATATGACTTTACAAATCTTATATATGCTACCACATCTACTCTTTAACTTCAGCTATTTGGACTTTAACAGAACCACAAAATCATCGCGTAACTAAAACTAAAATGTCATCAGAAATCCTGGTTCATAAATAGCAATGCAAGACTGTACTATAAACATCACAATCATAACCTACATGGTGCCAGTGATGCTGATCTCGTATACGCCTATTTATTTCAAACAGTTTATACTTCCAGCCACCAAATCATATAAAACACAAACTGATATCTGTCCTAGATTTGGTCATTTATTGTTTACTTACAAAATGTGTTTTAAAAACTTATTGCCAAATATAACTCAATAATGCATTACATTTTCTACTAAACAAAGAAATCATAAAAACTACATACAAAAGGAGCCTTACCTTTTGTAATGTCGATGGGTTCATACAATATTGCCTGTGGGTTTTCTGCAGCAACTTCCTCAATGTTGACACCACCTTGAGATGAGGCAATAAGGACAGGACCCTGCATTTGATGAAAGTTATTAAAAATTGATAAATTTTCCATGCATCTCTGAATACTGTACTGTTACATTTATAACAAAATTTATTACGGGCGGTTTTTCTAAAACCCATTATTGTAAACACAGTTTCTGATATAAGAAAATTCTTTAAATATATCATATTGTTTTTAAATAGAAAATATTCCATAAGTTACATAGTTTTGTTCACATTACTTACTTATAACCAACAGGATCATGATAAAAATTATAAAACAGAGTTAACATTAAATAACAGGTTTTCAGCTGTCCACTGAAAACTTTACCATCACTGACATAATCATTAACAACAAAATATCAAATATTATCTTCACATTCAATGTCCCCACCAACACTAGGGAATACAGTATCTTGGAATATAATTTTGGCCAGGTAGATCTGGGAGACATTCTATAACACATGTGACGGTATATTCATTCAAAACTAATGACCAATTTATATTTAAATATTTTATTTAAAATGAGCTCAATAAAATAAAATTGTACCAGAGCATGAGAGAGAGAGAGAGAGAGTGCCTTAAAATTTTCTAAGTGTTGGGTTGTGCGAGGTATATATCTATGTTTAATAATCTATTATATAATATTTCATAATTACATATCCAATGTTTCATGTTTACTTGTAGATATTTTGGAGGGTTTAAAGTTCGCTGAATGCACCATTGTGTAAGATGTACTTACAGTAAAATAAATAGGGTATATCATTGGTAACAATTTTAACCAGGTATTTTATTATTTCACATAACAACTTCCGCTAATCAAAAGTTCGCTTAACGAATTCCTGCCCTATAGTGACTTTGAAAGGTAAGTAAAATTACAAAGTTATTTACGTCTATATTGCTAATCAAGATGGCGCCCGACTTTTGAAATCATTGTTTATATCGTATATCGTACATTGTATGTTTTATTATCAGCAATAAACATAGAGTTACAAATGTCGCCCGTAATAACAGGGACCTGACAAAAGTTTATGTGAGTAAGCCTACAAAGAGAGCGGAAAAGTTTATCTGAGGTAATAAACCCAATTTTAAATACGTAAACATAACCCGACTTTTACGAGGTTATGTTATAAGATTGTATGCATGCGTATATTATAAATAAGCAAAATGAATACTGATGAAGATAATGCAAAAGTCAGCATAGCTGACGAAACAGTTACGAGTGAGATGGATGTTCAATCAACCCCAATTAGTCAGGTTGGCGAGGCGAGTACGACTGAAAATGTAGGGACAGAAACAGAAACCTCCATCTCACTTCATGAAAACAAAAGACGAAATGTTAACACGTTTATATAACATGATGTGTAGCAATTTTAATGACATGAATTTTAAATTCGATGTTCAAAAAAGCGAAATTACTGAAATAAAAAATGAAATTAAAACAGAAAATATTCAAATTAAGAGTGATTTCAGTGTAAAGTTTGACGAAATAAAGAGAGAAATTAAAAACAGTAACCATAATCTCATTAAGCAGTGTGATAAAGTGATCAAAAAATTGGACGAGAGTTTAATTAAAATAGAACATCAGAAGGTGAGTGGTAGTGAACATAGTACGAAAAACGAAGTACTGATTAATAACGTAAGTAACAGAGATAAGTTGAATAATGAATTTACAGGTAGTAAGAATATGGTGTTAGAAAATGATAATGAAAGTATTATGAATGATAAGGAGGTGTTTGAGTGTATTGAGTCAGAAAGAGAGTTTGGAGAAAGTATTTTTGTACAAGGGGTGCAGGGGTTAGAATTTTCTTTTGATGTTGTGTTGGGGGTGAAGAAAAGTCTTCACGTATTTTTTACAAGGAAAAGAGTTCCTTCAATTTATGTTTGGGAGACAATAGGGCTACAAATAAAGTTTCTTGGTGTTTTTGTGTACCTCATAAGTGGTGCAGTAATTTTGAGTTAGGGTCCCCTGCATATTTGGAGAGAGAGAGTGTAATTTGGTGTTATGGTGAGAAATATATTAAGAGAGAAAGTGTAGAGAGGTATTGTGAGAAAAAGAAAGTAATACATTTTTTTAAAGTAAATAGAAAGTACAGAGAATTGGTAGAGAGGTTAGGCATTGAGACGGTGGATGAAAATAATGAATACTTACCTTATAGTAACAATGAAATTGAAATAACTATAAATGAGAATAATGGTATTAAGTACTTACCTGTGGTAGAAAATTATGATGATAATTACAAGATGAATAACAAGATTATAACATCTGATCTTACTGATATAGACAGAACCTGACTCGATCGTGACTTGATATATTTGTTTGATAATTGTTTGATATATGAATACGAATATAATGTTTCAAATAATAAAATTTATTCATTAGATAATAAGATAAATAGACGTAAGATTCGGTTGTTATTCAACGATGGAGGATAGAGTGTTTCCATTGTGAAATGAACATTTAATATATGTGATAAGTGGGTTTTGAATTGGACTGCTATGGACTGATTTTGATTAATGACAAAATAATGCGTTTGGAGTGTATATTGTTCATTGTATTAAATGTATTTATATATCAATGTATTTATGTATTTTGATGTTGTATTACAGGTATATTTTGTGTACACCAGTTATTATGTATTTTAATAATTAACATGTTTTGTTTAATTAAACAAGTTTAAACAAATGAATAATATTTAAAGGTCAATTACTGAATTAAAATAGTACAAAAGAAAGTTGTACTAATTAGTAACAGAAGTAAATTGTAATAGAAAGTTTCTAATGAAGTTAAATTATTAATTAATTTATAATGAAGGTAATTCCTAATGAATAATAATAAATGATTAAGTAAAATATATATATTTGAAAAGGGAGATGTACTGTTGTGAGTAGGTGAGAGATGAATTTTATAAGATAATTGTCAATGATTACAGTAAGGTAGAATGTTAAAACAGGGATAGAGCCTGGATATAGATAGAAGCATGTGAGTTATTTAATTGAAGTTAATGGGAGTTAGATAGTTAAGTATTTTTAAAGAAAATAATACCAAGAAAGTATTAGATATTTAGGGACACAGTAGTTAGTGGTTATTTGTAGAGGTGAGTAAAGTAAAGGTATAAACATATATTTGTTGTTGATGATATGTTGTAGTGGGGGTGAGGTGATAAGGAGTAGCCAACGTATAGCGTTGTGGCAGGTATTAGCATAGTTTTAGGGAGTGTTTGCCGAATTTTGAAAGGGCAAAAAATATTATGAATGTATGTAGCCATTTAGGGAACACCCATCTCTGTACAAAGAGGCGCGGTGCTATAGGATTTATCGTCGGAATGAAATTAGTAAAGGTGTTTATAATTGAGATATTGGTGTCATGATAGGTAAATTTGGTTGTCAGTTAGAAGAAGGTGAGTAAGATTACAATAAGTGAAGGCATAGTGAATATAGGAGTCACCCAGACTAAACAATGATAGAATGTGAAAGGTTAGGTAGTTAGGTAGGTAGAAAGTTCAGAATAGAAAGGAAATGATGAAGTAATAATAATATTATGAATATTAATAATAATAATTTTTTATAATTAATAATAATAATGAATTTTATAATTATAATAAATAATTGATGACTAATTAATGAAAATTAATTAATTAACTGAAATTGTAATTTTTTTAATGCAAACTTAAATAGATAAAATATGCAAATCTTAATCAAGATTAAATATGAATTAACCATTTCAATGTATTACTGTATTAATATAATGATAATGTGTATTATTATGTATCATGTATTATGTAATGAAATTTTAACATGTATAGGAAATAGTGTGTGTGTGGAGGAGAAAGAGGGGTAAATATAATTGGCGCTGTCAATAACAATTATTACCTGTTAATAATAATAATAATATTTTTAAATAATAATTTTGATTTCAATAAGATTTCATTAATTTTTTTTTTCTATAATTTGTTTTTCTCCATGTTTGAATATTTGGGAGATTTATATGGGGATTTCCATGTTTTCATTTATAATTAAATTAAATTCTTTTTTATATCAATGTGTGTTTCTTTTATAATTATAATAATTATAAAACAGAAAGAGTTAATTATTATCGATGGGAATCGAAACGATTTTATAATTCAGGGTAGTCCATAAAGAGAATGGCAATTCTATGGAATTCTTGTTACATTTTTTATATTATATTTCTAGTAATTCAAGCAAACCCAGTGCTTATTAGCACAAACCAGCACCTAGCTAAGGGGAACCAGATCAGTTAAGGATAGAGTAATTTACCAAGCCACTATTTTGATATTTTTCATTTATTGTTTCAGTGTTTGGTGGTGTTATGACGGTGGTCCTGAGCTGGCCAGCGCGTCAGAGCAGGGGCGTTACGCGCCTAATTGGCCTTATGGTGTTGGGATCTCGAAGGAGAAGTCCAGTAAGGTCATGCAGGTACTGTCATCGTCATCAGACCACGGGTGAGTTATTGGTTTTCTTTTTGTATAAATTGTAAGGGAGTTGTGGCGACCTATCCTGGCTGATCCCTTTACGAAGTATGAATGGGTCAATGAAAGTTTTTATGCTCTGGCACAAAATCTTTCATTGAGGGGGTTTTGTGATGGTACAATTCTGGTACAATCATAAATTAACAAAAACATGGTATAAAAGACCATAAGTATTGTATTCCTTCATTTTTTAACAATTTGGTCATAATTAATTAAACCTTTAATAATCCCTGTGAAGCTACAGTGAGTGGACTATACAAATATTTTGTGAACGCAAAAGTGGATTGACAGAATTCTAACTGTTTTCATCACAAAAAACACGAAACACAGCAAAAAACGTATGTCGCATACTGAGATAAGGTGCCTATCCCTGATGACGCCAGCGATGAGGAATGTATTTCCGTAAACAAGTTGAAGCTGTAAACAGATGAACAATAACTTGATGACGTAGTTTTCGCCCCACCTACGCAAAATGAAACAATGAATCTGAGTCATTTTCTTCTACAGCGTGAACGCAGCCGGCCGGCAAACAGTTCACCGAGTGTGAAATTTAACTTTGACACCACTAAAAGTGGTTAATTACAAAAGTGGATTAACAACAGTGACACCTTACCATTCGGTAAGGTGTAATACTATAAAATGTGACCGGTAACGTAATCGGTAAACTCGCGGTGTGCGAAGTTTTACCGTACGAACAACCGCAGCTCAGTAGCGGTCAAAATTGGTGAGAACGTTCCACATTCATTCAGTAAATTCATTCAAAACTAATGACCAATTTATATTTAAATATTTTATTTAAAATGAGCTCAATAAAATAAAATTGTACCAGAGCGTGAGAGAGAGAGAGAGTGAAAGAGAGAGAGTGCCTTAAAATTTTCTAAGTGTTGGGTTGTGCGAGGTATATATCTATGTTTAATAATCTATTATATAATATTTCATAATTACATATCCAATGTTTCATGTTTACTTGTAGATATTTTGGAGGGTTTAAAGTTCGCTGAATGCACCATTGTGTAAGATGTACTTACAGTAAAATAAATAGGGTATATCATTGGTAACAATTTTAACCAGGTATTTTATTATTTCACATAACAACTTCTGCTAATCAAAAGTTCGCTTAACGAATTCCTGCCCTATAGTGACTTTGAAAGGTAAGTAAAATTACAAAGTTATTTACGTCTATATTGCTAATCAAGATGGCGCCCGACTTTTGAAATCATTGTTTATATCGTATATCGTATATTGTATGTTTTATTATCAGCAATAAACATAGAGTTACACACATGCAAATGCTTATGGATAATAAAGAAAGAAAGGCCAAAGATATGGATGCTTATCGTGGTAAAGAAAGGCTACACATACTTGATCTACGATATCCTGGTCGACATGAAATAAGATTTGAATTTTCACCAATAGGACAGAAAAGGTAAAACAAAGATTAAAACTATAGTGCATACATTTGCTATTATTATTATTATTATTAATAGAAAAACCATTTGCTCTGAAATAAAAACAAGACTGACTCCACTGGTACAATTTCACTACATTCTATATTACCAAAGCCAAGGTATGTTTGAAACACAAACTACCAATTTCAATGTAAATGATTTCCCCCAATAAATAATAAGCCATGCAACTAATTAACCCTGTAACGGGGCAAACTAAGGGGTTTATTTTAATTTCATAATAATTGTACCAATCTGTAGCAACCCACGCTGAGCAACATTTTTAGATCACAAAAGCTTGACTTTTGTAAACACCTGGTAGTCAGTTCGGTGTCAGGCAGCGCAAGGTACAAAAGCCATTTATAACACTGGAATGTGTACGAGCGCGCGTGTGTGCCACCTTTTGCGACGTAGAAATTACCATGAGCCGCGACAATGCTGGACTGATTTTCGTTACGTCATGCTAATTAGGAAATTTGACAACCAATTACAAAGGAGTATGGACTTGTTTCCGGTTAAAAAAGGGAGCCGGTGTACTGGCAGAGACGCTTAGCCATTTTGGGACGCCGCAGTTGGTGTCACCCCTTTGAACAGCGCGGTTCCATATAAGAGTGGTCGCGACCCAAAATATAGTCAACTATCAAAATGTGCTTATAACTATCAGTAAATCATAGTAAAGTGTGCGATAGCAACAACAGAGAGACAGTGTTACAATTCCAAAAGAGTATTAAAACCATTTTTTGGAACATTTAAGTGTAAAACAGTGGCGGACAACAATGGAGCATGTGCAGGATGAGTACTATGTAAAATGTTAAAACCTTTAAACATATGAATAAATTGAACAACGACCTACTAAAATTTTTAAAAAATTAAAGAGATCTCTAAGAGCAGGGGGGTGAGAAGTTGAGAGAGAGAGAGAGAGAGAGAGAGAGAGAGAGAGAGAGAGAGAGAGAGAGAGAGAGAGAGAGAGAGAGAGAGAGAGAGAGAGAGAGAGAGAGAGAGAGAGAGTGCGAAAAGTACTGGCTTGTCCTTTAATTATTTAGTAGTAGTTGATAGTAACTATGCATCATTAATGTTATTACAATCAGGCATTTATCGTTTCATATAAATAATGTTGGTACATTATTAGTTTTATTGAAATCAGTCATTTATAATTTCACGTGAATAATGTTGGTACGGAGTAGTTTGTGGGGGGGGGAGAGAGAGAGAGAGAGAGAGAGAGAGAGAGAGAGAGAGAGAGAGAGAGAGAGAGAGAGAGAGAGAGAGAATTGAAGTTTGAGATATAATAAAAAATGAGATTTGTTTAGTATAACGTGTCAGACTTAGTCATTTCGCCTATGACCAGTTCCTATACTTTGTGCTAAAAAACTCGTCTAACGACTCATGGAATTTTCTGAGGTAGAGTAAAGTCAGATCGCGAAATTATTTAGAGGTTGTGCAATTGGAAGAGTATAAAAGTTTACACGTTAACTTCAATGAACGTGATGGCGGCCCTGAAGTTTTTTGGTGTTTATAAGGTAAGTTTGCGAGAAAAGATCGCAAGACAGGTAAGATTCTGGCAGTGTATATTTATAAAAATGTTTGTATCTTTACAACCCTTTGGTGCATGTGTTGTAATACTGTATTGTGGTGTGGCTGAGAAGTTTTTGGAGTGTTATAATACTATGATACAATGTTTCAAGTGTAGCCTCTCACACAACTGAAACATGGAGGAACTCAATGAAAATATTTCCAATCTGTGTAGTTCTCATTTCTTCCAACAGATAGCAGGTCTAATTATACTGAAGTTCATTTGAATAGAACTACAACACTGTTCTAGCTGGCATCAGAGTCAAACACAAGGCCTGCAGTTGTTTTTTGTTTACACTGAACCTCGCTGTGAACTTACCAATGTATTTGTTTTATTTAACCGTGTTTGTGTTACTTTTACTTCAATACATTTATTGCAGAATTGTAATTTTCACTTTGCTACTAGCTTGTGATAATTGGTTGTAAGAGTTTTTGCTAGGACAATACCAATTTTGATCCACATTTAATCTATAGGAATTCAGATTTTAAAAATATTTTTGTATATAACAGATTTTCATACCATACCCAACTTTTAAATATTAAATTTATGCTTTCAGTAACTACATTTTTTTCAACTCTTCAATCTCTATATTCATTTTTATAATCTCAGGATACTTCTAATTGTGTCATACAAAAGTGTGACTTAAATGATAATGTTCCAAACAGTGTAGTAATAATTTTATACGTATTTGTAAATGTTTACCTTGTTTATATGAGGTATAAATATTTATTTGCTCTTATTTATATGAGTTTCCAACAGATATTGAAGGCATTTACAATGGTAATTAAAAGACGAAAAGCCATAATGGGGAAAAATTAATCAAACCATCAGTTTAGATTTAGACAGAAGATTCAACTGTTTGCCAGGTATATTGAATCACTTATACAACTGAAAAGATTTAGAAGAAAAGCTGGTCTGTTCAACATATGTACCTAGATCTTGAACAAGACTTATGAAACTGTGGCAAAATAACCCAGAGGATGAAAAGATTATTACCAAAACAATATGTCAATCTACTGGAATCGTTAGATATTCTACCTTTGTAAAGGAATTTAACATTTTTTCATCTATCCTGGCAGGGTTTTGCCAATTGTAAAGGAATTTAACACTTTTAAATCTACCCACCCAAAATCTTACCTACCTTCTCGATGTATTCTTGCACCTACCTTACTTCAATAACACTTTCAGGATCACCAACATATTTTTTTGGTTAATATGTAAACCGTGACACTTTGCCCCTGGATAAAACGCTTGACTATTTAACACTTTGTTCCCTGGTCTCAGAAGATTCTAAGTTCGTTAGGCGAGAATTTGATGATGGAAATAGATTAAGGTGGCAGCGCAATAATTACAAGTAATTGTGAAATAGAAATTACTTTTTATTTTCATTTTTTCTTTGAAATTCCAACGGGATTTACCCTGATATATAAGGTGATTATTAAATCATCCAACATGGAACATCCATTATCATTAATTAGACAAGATTACGTTACTTAACTCTATCAAAGCAAACCAGTACTTCTTTTACGCTCTCACTCACTCTCGTAAAAACTCCCTTAGTTTCGAGCTCTCACTGCATTCTGAATTTATGGTTTAATACTGGGTATATGATTAAATTATTTTTTATCGGTATATGGTTGTCGCTAGCTGTCTGGTCGATTTAAGTACTTATCTGGATACGTTAATCCACGTGTGGAGTCATCTCTTGTAGTTCACTTTTGTTGCACTCACTAAACTGTTAGCTAAATTTGGATTACTTTTACGATTACTTCTGATACTTGAAGAAACTCATTTCGCACTGTTCTATATGCATTTTTCACCGTTTTAAGTCCTAAATTGATTTTGTCCATGGATTGGGGTTAAACACCCAGTATGGCGTCTTACTGATGATCGAACTGCTGCTTTCAGATGTTATTCATAGACTGGGCAATGGCGACGGCTCATTGCATATATTACGGGCGGGTCACGTGGTACCCACTCTTTGCTGTCGACGTCATATCGAAATGTTCTAGAACAGCATCGAAGCTAGGACTTCGTTTTCATATTAAAAGCACGTGTTCATCTCGTGATATTCTTCTGACGTCAATCGCATCGGTAAAATTTTTGTTTAAAAGGAATAAATCCCAAATGTTTAGTACCAAGCCACGTGTTGTTCAATCAAATATATTGGAACTTACCGTCTGCGGCTTTCCAAGCCAAGGTAAAATTTTGTGCCCATATATGGTTAGGTTTATATATTCTGTGTCGTCAATGACTATGTCACACGGTCTGATTCATTCCATTCCACTCTCGAAAGTTATATTTTATTTAGTTTTACCCACATCTAATTATTACACCATATGAAATAATTATGTCCCCTTTTTGTACTGTCACAATACCCCTCAATGAGAGGTTTTATGCCAAAGCATAAAAACTCTCATTGACAAAACCTAAAAGGATCAGCTCGGATATGGCACCATGACCCCCCCTTAAATTGTATTACAATCATGGGTTACTTACCCCTCCTGATCCAGTGGTTGTGGCCGCACCTGCATGACTTTACTGGACTTTCTGCTGTAGAATCCCAACACCATAAAGTCAGACAAGTACTAGACGCCCCTGCCCTGACGTGCTGGTCAGCACAGGGTCGCCACCACATGGTCACCATATTCTGAAACAAACAACAAAACACTACTAAGTGGCCTTTCATTTACCAGATCCTGAACTGATTTAGTTTCCTTTTAGCCGTACTGGTTTGCCTTTTTTCGAAGTACTGGCTTTTTCTTAATTTCTAAAGGTACACAACATTGTTTAACATAAATCCTTAACCTAACATGATATATTTTAATTCAAACATCTTGATCTTAACATTCTCTTGGAATTTATCATTCAAAAGTCAACATGATTTGCTAATTCCAAATTGGAATTCAAGTAAACACCAATTTCATATTACTTTTCTCTTATTTAAACATCTCCTTCTATCTCTCAATTTATTCAGTATCAATCCGTATACAATACAAGATTAACACAAAAATAAAAAATTATATAATACAACTAGTACAGTCAACCAAATGTGTATGTTAACACTGTATTAATAATCGTCACCATGATTTAATCATCACTCTCCTCTATTTCATCATTTACTATTCATTGTAAAATTCAAATCTGCAAACATTTTTCAAATTTACTACCCATGTTTCCATCTTTTACATTAATTAAACCCTTTCAAATTAGTTTAATTCAATTATAAAAATTCATACTTACATAAATCAATTCATATTAATAATCAATTCTCATTATCATAACACACTCAATCAAAATTATTAACATTGTTGAATACCCATCATACAACATACACACACTGTGTATTTTCCAATACCTTATCATAACAACTTTCACACCAAATCAAACCAATAAAAAAATAATTTTAGACTCAAGGTTATTCAAAATGAGTGAAACTTGGTATTTATGTTCTATGCATAAATATAGTCAAAAATACAAAGTTTCAATTTTTTTTCTCTTTTGGTTTTTGAATTATACATGTTTAAAAACACAAAAAAGTCGCTTTTTGCTTGTTTTTAAATATTCAAAAGCCTGTAACTCAAAAACTATTTGTCCTATAAAGCTAAAACTTGCGCCATTCTCTTCAGAATTACAAGGGCTTTAATTTGATATATCACTCATATATACTAGATTAATTTTAAAATCTGTAGAAAAAAAACAAAAACTTTTTTTAACTCAAATCGAAATTTTGAATTTTGTTGAAAAATATATGTTTAATGTGCATAAAATAAGAATGCACATACCAAATTTTATGATGGTATCTCAATGGGATCATGTCAAAAAGAAAAGTTTTGTGGAAGCTCAGTCACCCATTAATGGCTCACGAATGCTGTCGGGTATGATAAATAACTTAAAACTGCAGTATGTATAATAACTTTTAGCAAAGTAAATTTTATTGTTTAAAATATGACATATACAGTGTATCTCCACTTCAGTTGGAAAAAAACTTTGCTTAAAAATACAAGGCTTTATTTTTTAATAGTTCAAAGTTTTCGAAAATAAATTTTTCAGTTTTTTGTGTGTGAATATTTTTTTATATAACTGATTTTTTAGAAAGTTGAGATAAAGATGTAGAAGGCACATCTATAAGAAGGTTGTGTGTGTGTGTGTGTGTGTGTGTGTGTGTAAGAAGAGAGGGGGGAGCAGTGAGTCACACAAACAAGTTGCAACTTGTTAAAGTATGAGTAAGCCTCATCCTTTGTCAGTTTTGTTTGAGCAGTCTAGTAGTGAATACATTATTGTGTTGTCTTCTTTTGCAATCAGTTTTTGTTTTTTTTTAAGTGTAGTGTGTTAGCAGTGAATATAGTTTGGTGTTTTCTTTTGCAACTTGTTTAAGTGTAGTGTTTTTAAATAATGTAAATAATATTAGTGGTTTTAGTTTTTATCATTTAGTTATATAATTTTCTTCTAAAAAGTTTTAATATTTTTAGTTCAAAGTTAGTGTTTAGGTACAGGTACCTAAAATGGACAAGAAGTGGTCTATTTTTTGTTGCAACCCATTTAAAAGAAATTCTCACTGGATTAAAAAAGATCTTAGGAGTGTAAGTTCTTGGATGATAGACTTGAAACAATATGATATTAAACAAAGTATGAAAATTTGTACAGCATGTAGATTGAAACTGGGCGATGAAAGGAAACCTGTGCAGGACGAAACCCCAGAAAAGCACAACAATTCAAAACCAGGTACTAGTAAACAAAATGGAGATGAGACAGAATTTATGGATGTTGAAGAAGGCTTCAATCAATTAAATGCCTCTTTGACTTCCATAGGAGAGTCACCAGTAGTAAAAAAGAACTTTTTTTTGGGGAAAGGCAACACACACCAAAAGGTATGTGATTGGGAAGCTGCTGAATAAGTTTAAAATTTCAAATAAAAATGAGAAGTTTCTTATATTAACATCTTTACCTAGAAGTTGGTCATGCGCTAAAACTGAAAGCTGTAATATTACTCTTTCTTACCACATATTATTTAATAATGAAACTTCCCTTACCTTGTGTCGGCCAGAGTCCTTCACACGAACTTGTGATCTATAAACGTGATTTAGGGTTATGTATTTCAATAACTACGCTCATTTTACAGTTAACTACATCACTTGATTTATTTCTTTTTTATCATTATCTTTTTATGCTTCAATACAACATGCTCCCTCCTTCTCTATTCTCTACATTGAAATGAAGAACATTAATACGGGGATGTCGACCCCATCTGACAAAATTTACAACCACATTAAAACCCAAAAACCATTTCTCCTACTTCTTATAATTAAAATTTAATTATTTGTTAACTACTTAAGAAAAGCAACCCAGTATTTACTCACACACATTCATTCAGTTTACTACCCATTTAATTTAGATTAAGCGCTTTTAATAAGATTTGGAAGGTGATTATTTTATATTATACTGTTACTTGGCTGTGTAGATTCCTGCCAACCACGTGTTACACTTGTTTCATTTTGGTTCACTGGTTTGTTCAAATTAAGTCGTCACTAAATTTTTTATCACTGAAGATTCACTGTTATTACACCATTTTTGATCCCTTCCTTGTAAATTTAAAACATATTTTGATATTTAATGAATTTTAGGCTCGCGAGCCTTTGTGCCGAACCGGTCGGAGCCGCAGCTGTAGATCGACAGACTGTTCTTTGCGCACTTAGGCGAGAAGGAATTTATTCGAACGTGACATTATCGTGAGAAACCTGGCCGACCGGTGCGCGCATCCACGCACCCTCGTTGATAGTCTGCATTCGTGCCTCACCGCGACCGTCCCGTGGCTATAGTCCGTTCACCAAATATACTTGGGTCATGAAAGAAAACTTTCCCAATTCTGTCCCGTTACAAAGCGAATATGGTGTTACCAACTACATGGCAAGAAAGTCAAAAAAGTTAGTGGAAGAAAAAGGAATACTGTCAACTCCAGATCCCAAGCATGGTAAACCACTTCCTCAAGAGACAGCCGTTTTGGTGACAGAATTTTACTGCAGTGACGAAATCAGTAGACTAATGCCTGGTAAGAAAGACTAAATTATCTGCTGAAGAAATGACTAAAGCTTCCCAAATTTTATTGAAGAAGAAATCTGCATTGTATTTATAAACTTAACTTACAAACTTTCACTTCAAAACAGTTAGTGTGCATTTGATTATCAAATTTGATTATTACTGGCACATTTTAAATTGTAAATGGATTTACTTAAAAGCGAGAGATGTATTTCAACTCAAGTTCTGTGTATATAGTATAAAATAACGATGAAATGTAGTTGTAGCGCAGTTGATTTGTAGTGAAATACAATTATTTTTTAAAGTGCCAAAGTAGAGAGAAATTATTTAAATAGAACACAACCTATTTTATCTTAATGAAGCAGCCCATAACTAGCTAATTACAAGTATGTAGCAGGTCATTTTTGGGTATTTTTTTATTTTAACAGTTAGGGGCATATGTATTTTTATGTATTTCATTTTGGGCGGACTTTTCATAAAATCATTGTGCAACCGAATTCATTTCATTTATAATGGACCACGTGTTAACAGAACGGTGTTGAGCAAGATTGGTTGAGACAAAGGCGATACGCAATTTCCATTGTGCAACGCAACGTGCAAAGAATTCACCTCCACAAATTTCCAAGAACTATGCGAGAGTGTGGCAGTGCACACACGTCACTACGCGCGCATGGGCGCATACCCAAGCGAGATTGGAAAACTCAAGATGGCCTGAGCAGATTTAATTCAGCAACGTGCGTTTGGGCGGTAGGAAATCATGGCCCTTTTGTGACATTAGCCAGTGCCTAGTTGAATTCGTCTGCTATCGTCACTCCAACAACTACAGGCATGGCATAGGACGAAACTGTGATGACTAACTGTAAGGCATTGATGTCCGTCGTCTCAACAAAAAACCATCAAGGAGTGGGGAACTGAGAGACGCTAGCAGTCCTTTGCCGACTTTCGACGGCGCAGGCAGTCCGTTAAACGGGGCTCAAACAAATTTAACTTTTCTAAATTAAAATTCAGTGCAGTACATAAAATGAAGTGCGGCTAATCTGATACAACAAGGAACAACAACAACAAGAACCCATACAAACTATTTTCGGACACGACTAAATACAAAATGAAAAACTTAAGTGCTCAAGTTATAAACGCGTGCCGGCAGGGAGAGGTTTTTAAAATGTTAAGGGTTTAAATAATATTTTGGGTATAAATGTGAGTGTGGCAAAGCTGGGCGGCTTTTGAGTATATTTGTGTTTATATTTGCATTTGTGTCTGGTCAAACATAAGGTAAGCTATAGTCTGTAAGGTGCAAAAGTTGCACAACATGTAACAAGAAGATTTAACATTTCAACATTTCTGAGTAATAAAAAAGTCTGATTTCTCTTCCATACAATTGAGAGTTAAATTCTTTCAATGCCTTATTTCGTTATATGTATCGTCAGAGTTCGTCGAACGAAATGGGTTTACCTACACTACGAGATCCGGCCAGATCAAAATCGTAAGGTAAGTGGAAGGGTTAATTTAATTTGAATAAAATAATTTTACCAAAAAATATAAAAGTTACAATTGGTGCCGTGACCATTTTCGGGCGATCACAGATTCAACATATATGGAAAAAAAAAAAAAAAAAAAAAAAAAAAAATTTTAAATTTAAATAAATTTTAGCATTAAGTGACAGAATATAATTGTCGAGTTTTAGTAGCAGTGAGTATGGGAACGTTTTGAAACGATGTGTAACAAAATAAAAACTTGTTGTCAATACAAGAAGTGGGGATGACTTTGGGGGGTAGTTTGGTGCTAAATGAAGTGATAAAATGGAGTGTTGAATTGCATTGGTAGAAAGATTAATTTCATTTATTAAGTAATTAGTTAGTTATTAAGTGGCTATTGTGGGGGTTGCCTGTGCTCTCACAAGTAGCGAAAAGGGTTGGGGGTAGCAGTGAGTGTTACCTCCATCGGAGGCCAAACTGGCGATAAATGTGCGGCACACCTTATCCGTGTAAAATAAAAATTTTTACACACAATACTAAATAACGTGTCGCACATAAGAATATTGATGCATAGCAGGCAGTGAAATTAAAGTTAGATTTCCTCGACTTTTTGGGCGGTTACTGTCTTACCAGCACTAACCGTGGTTTTGGCTAGCGGCCAGCTATGGTCATACCAAGTCCCTTGACCATAGCTGACTTGAAATTGGTATATATTTGAAATTTAATGGGGGGACATTAGAGGAAATCTCCGGAACTAGGGAACAGCGGCTGCCACTCTGTTCGAGGAGGAACAGCAGAGCCAGGTGGCAGATCCGTTTTTAAGGGTGTATGATTTTATAACAAGAACATGTTGATGTTCACCAATTTAAACTTAACAGCAGAAGCAGAGACACGGAGAGGTAAAAAACCTGCTCCAAAATATACAGTCTCTGTGGAAGCGAAAGGGCGAGACAGTCCTCCATAACCTGAAATAGTGTGTGTGGCTGGGAGGTGACGCAAAGGAGTCACGAATTTAAAATTTTATGACATAAAGTTTTGCTTATTCAAGGTTTAATCCAATCAAAAATGCTTGTGCTCTGTCCACATAATTATATGCTCAGACTCGTAAATTAAGGTGTTCATGCTATAATTTTAAGTGTATTATTTTATTGTTGTCTATTAGATAAGAATATGTAATTTTATTATGTGTGTATTTGTTTAAGCCAATAAGTAAATCGTCTGGCAGGCTAATATAAATAACCAGAATCAGAGAAATGGGAAACAATGAGGTGAGAAGGGAGAATAAATAAAAATAAATATGTATATTCCATGTAATTTGTTCAATTTTAAGATGTATTTTCATTGTGTTAGGAGGATCAGCTGATCAGCAATAACGTCACTGGTATATTGGTTTGTAAATGTTACAAGTAATTAATGTTTAATGTACTACAGATATTTTGAAGTAAAGATAAAAAGAATATGAGAAATAAAATAACAATAATTTATGCCAATTAATAAAAGATAATTGATGGGTGATAAATGTTTTATGGGACATGTAGACCTGTCCGAATTGAATTAAAAGTTGAATGTGAAATGATAGAGATGAGTATGATGTAATGTTGTTTTTGAGTTGATGTAATGTAATAGAATTTTGTGAAATATTGATGTTGACACAGGAGTAATGGAGAATAATTGTAGAGTTCTGAATGATATATTTATGTTTATAATTAATGAGGTTATTTTGTGTATTTGTAGTAGTGTAATGAGATTGAGAATTTTGGGGATGGCAATTTTGTATTAGAGGGTAGTGTAATGTAGTTAATGTAGGAGTCCGCAACAAGGGTTGGGACGGGATAGGAATAGATTTTAGTGGGGAAGGGGCCGCCTTAGGTAGAATCCGGGCCGCCAAATAAGGGAATTGAGTTTTTTGGGTAGGGGAAACACGTATCCTATATACAAAGGGTTAGAGAGTATTTTATAATGGGAGAAGGCGGCGAATTGTGTTAAATGATAAGTTGGGGTTTAGAGTGTCCTGATTAGTAGAGATTTTGGTAGAGATGGGTGTCATGATAATTGTAGTTGATGAATATTAGAGCCATAGGGAGAGGTAAAGTTCATATATGTACACAGATCCAGTAGTATATTAAATGAGAATAAATGAGTTACAACACCCACAGTAATGTAGAATTAAACTGTTAACTAAAGAGAGGAATTTATAATCAAGATTATACAATTGTTTATTTTTTTCAACCAGTGACAGAAGTCTGATAAAATTTGAAAATAATGTAAAGTCAAGAATTGTTTATTCTAAATAATTTAAATGTCAACTTGATTATTATATTCATATTTTGTTTATTTTAAATATTTTATGTTACTATGTTTTGTATTTCAAGTTAGGATATTACAGATGTTCAAGGTGTTTTCAGAAATCATACATAACATATGTAGGTCAAGGGTTTTGGACTTGACCTAGTTACGATCAGCTGATGAGGTCATACACCTACTAAGCTTGTATAGTAGGAATCCAATTTTAATTTGTTTGTTTGATTAATTCAAACCAATATTTGAATAATTTTAATAAATGTTATTTAATAAATAAATGCAATAAAATTTTTTAATGAATAAATTTAAATTTTTTTTTGAATTTTAAAATTTTTGAAAATTTTAATTTTTTATTGAAAAAAAAAAAAAAAAGATTTTTCGCCTGCCAGCGAGTGAATATTTTTGAATAATGATTATTTTATTATGTGTGCATTAACCATGTTTCTTTTATTGTATTGCATTATATTGGTAGACTATAAGTGATTCTCCTGTTAGAATAAGGATGTGTTTATATTATTAGAAATGTCTAGGCTGTCATTTGAAAAAAAAAAATTAGAAAAAAGAGGAAGAGAATTTTTTGATAAAAGATTATTTTTTTTGAATTTTGAATTTTTTAAATTTTTAGTAAACTTTAAAAGAAATTTTTATTTTTTTATGTGTTATGGTAACATGTAATGTTAGTATGTGTGAGCCCAGTATTTGCTAAAGGCAGCCCAGCTTGCAAAAAGGGGATCCATATCGGCGGAGGAGCTGGAGTAATTTTAGCCAGGGGTTGAGGATTTTTGGGGGTAGCATGTTAAAAGGCGAGGTGCACCGTGGTGCGAGTCTGTTCGATTTCTCGGTGTTGGGATCTCTTACGGAGAAGTCCAGTGATCTCGTTCAGATGAGTCCATGGTCGCTGAGCCAGGGGGGTCGTGTACCCATGAGAGTAAGAACCAGGGGGTTGTTGGCACCAGTTCCTCACCGGTCCTCTTCGGGGTTATCGATGAGATTTCTTCTGTCGTGGACAGCAGAATTCTCATCGAGGGGGTATTGTAGCAGGTCATTTTTGGGTATTTTTTTATTTTAACAGTTAGGGGCATATGTATTTTTATGTATTTCATTTTGGGCGGACTTTTCATAAAATCATTGTGCAACCGAATTCATTTCATTTATAATGGACCACGTGTTAACAGAACGGTGTTGAGCAAGATTGGTTGAGACAAAGGCGATACGCAATTTCCATTGTGCAACGCAACGTGCAAAGAATTCACCTCCACAAATTTCCAAGAACTATGCGAGAGTGTGGCAGTGCACACACGTCACTACGCGCGCATGGGTGCATACCCAAGCGAGATTGGAAAACTCAAGATGGCCTGAGCAGATTTAATTCAGCAACGTGCGTTTGGGCGGTAGGAAATCATGGCCCTTTTGTGACATTAGCCAGTGCCTAGTTGAATTCGTCTGCTATCGTCACTCCAACAACTACAGGCATGGCATAGGACGAAACTGTGACGACTAACTGTAAGGCATTGATGTCCGTCGTCTCAACAAAAAACCATCAAGGAGTGGGGAACTGAGAGACGCTAGCAGTCCTTTGCCGACTTTCGACGGCGCAGGCAGTCCGTTAAACGGGGCTCAAACAAATTTAACTTTTCTAAATTAAAATAATTCAGTGCAGTACATAAAATGAAGTGCGGCTAATCTGATACAACAAGGAACAACAACAACAAGAACCCATACAAACTATTTTCGGACACGACTAAATACAAAATGAAAAACTTAAGTGCTCAAGTTATAAACGCGTGCCGGCAGGGAGAGGTTTTTAAAATGTTAAGGGTTTAAATAATATTTTGGGTATAAATGTGAGTGTGGCAAAGCTGGGCGGCTTTTGAGTATATTTGTGTTTATATTTGCATTTGTGTCTGGTCAAACATAAGGTAAGCTATAGTCTGTAAGGTGCAAAAGTTGCACAACATGTAACAAGAAGATTTAACATTTCAACATTTCTGAGTAATAAAAAAGTCTGATTTCTCTTCCATACAATTGAGAGTTAAATTCTTTCAATGCCTTATTTCGTTATATGTATCGTCAGAGTTCGTCGAACGAAATGGGTTTACCTACACTACGAGATCCGGCCAGATCAAAATCGTAAGGTAAGTGGAAGGGTTAATTTAATATGAATAAAATAATTTTACCAAAAAATATAAAAGTTACAAGTATAATCACTTAAGGGAGTCATAGCACCACAAATGCGGTAAGTTATGTCCACTAAAGTTCAGGCATTTAACTTATTACTTTATTTTTTTATAATAGAACCCATAAGAATACCATCATGAAATCTGGCCCATACATTCTAATAACATGTACATGTAACATATATTTTTTCGAAAAAATTCAAAATTTCGTTTTGTGTTTTAAAAAAAATAACTTTTTGTAGATTTTGAAACATTTTAAGATTGGTTTGGTAAAGTCAAGTAACATATCAAATTAAAGCCCTTGAAATTCTGAAAAGAATGGCACTATTTTGAGCTTTCTAGGGCAAATAGTTTTGGAGCTATAAGCTTTTGAATGTTTCAAAACATGTCAAAAAACAGTCGATTTTTGTATTTTTTTAAATTTATAACTCAAAAACTAAAAATGGGAAAAATTTGAAATTTTGCATTTTTTATCCTAACTGATAGTACTACATATGTACAAAAAATCACTGATTTCTGAGACTTCAAGTTCCAGACCATTGGTTGATTTGACATGGAATGACCCCAACATAACCTAACACAATACATTTAACATCAATACAAATTTATATACAATTTATGTCATCTCACGTTATCGTTTACCACACTTCATTACATAAGTTAGCCAAGTATTTACACCATTAACTAAACTAATTAAATGTTCATTCACTATGTATCTAACCTCCATCATCAAAATTTAATCTGATGTTAACATAATACTTTTCATTCTTATTTACATATATTCTATTCTCATTTTTAATATAAGGCCCCTTTAAATCTGTGTTATTCATTATACCATAATAATCTATAGGGTTATTCCACCTTATCACCTCACACAACTTGACAACATTAGTATTTTTGGTCCAGTCTCCCTTAATATTTTTTGTCATCACCTGGTAAGTTCTGATCTTGTCATCATAGTCTGTGATATTCTATTCACATACAAATACACAAAAATTATTTCATTTTCCACCTACCTTGTTTCCACCTATTGTCCGCCTTCTGCCAGAGTCCGCAACACGAACGTTAAAAATGCAAATATGATTATAGGTTATCGTAGTAACTTACGCAACGCATTTTTAAAGAGAAATTAATTAAAATTTTATTTTTTACTTCAAAATTTTCTTTAAGTATTAAATTGTTATTTATTTGGCCTCTTGGCTCAAATCATGGAAAATGCATGAAACCCTTACTGTTAGTTACATGATGGTATTACACTTATACTTACAGAATTACAATAAACACCTTACCTTAATTAGACAGCCCACTCTGCTATTTACACTCACATTCACACCGTTACAAAACCAACTACTATTATTTAATTGACATATTTGCGCAAAACCCTTTATAAAAATTTGTTGAAAATACGGTTACTGGTTACCCGACGGCTCACTGCTTTCGCTGACACGTGACACGTATTTTTTAACTGCCCGAAAGTTTATTATTCATTTGATTTTGGCCCGCTCACTTCACTAATTCTGTTCTGCACTGTTATATTTTTGGTTACCACTTTCTACATTAAACTTTTCTGTGTATACGGTTTATTCCAGCACCCGGCCGGGCTGAGAATTTTGTTCAAATGGCCGCCGCCGCCTCACCACAACACCACTGCTGATTTTTGCTATGTCATTTAGATGAAATTTGTGTCCAGTCGGCGGACGCACTACAATTCACGTCCGGCAGGTTAGGATGTTACTTTCCGACTTGAACAGATAGGCCGACTAATTATTACGGCCTATCTTACACTCCCGAGGCCACTGTTTTACTGTTTCCAGCACTTTATGCTGCTGCTGGCTATCTACTCTTCACTCTCTGATGGCAGACTGCCGACTGTAGACTGTATCACAAGGCTGCTGCTGGGCGGTTACGCAATATGTCTGGCAATTGTTTAGGCTAACTATGTGCATTGCTGTACTGGGGGCTCCTCACAGGTGCAGTTAACAATTTGATACTGGATGGAATTGATGATTTGAATTCATATACAATTTAAACCGGGGTAGCTCACATATATGAAATGAATTGTGCAATTTAACCAAATCGGAACCAAAATTAATAAAATAAAAAAACCTCCTAATTCGCCCCCTTACAATACCCCCCCCCCCCCAATGAGAAGTCTTCTGTCGAAACAGAAGAATTCTCATTGCTAAAACCCCTAAGAGGACTGGTGAGGATATGGTGCCAACAACCCCCCATTTATTCTTATACCTCATGGGTAAACAACCCCCCTGGCTCGGCGACTATGGACGCATCTGAACGAGATCACTGGACTTCTCTGTGCGAGATCCCAACACCGAAAAATCGAACAGACAAGTACCACAGCACACCTCATCTTCTAACATGTTTCCCCATAAAATCCAAATCCCTGGCTTATATCATGCCAGATCCTCAACCGATATGTTCCCCCTTACATGCAAACTGGGCTGCCTTTAGCAGATACTGGGCGCACACACACACCTATAATAATTTTTAAACAAACTTATCATTTGAAATAAGTTCAAAATCAGATTGTATTAAAACAAAAAAATCTCTTATCTGGATAGATTAATTCTCTCTGTTATTATTACTGATAACAAAAAAAACAACTAAATTGAATATTTACTTAAAACATGAACTGCCTTATCTTAACATCTGATTATACATATATCCTAAACAATATAATTCAATAACACTATTAATACGCATAAACAATAATACAACCAAAGATGCAAAACATCAATTTAATGGCAGGCACAAAAACTTTTTTTTTTTTTCTACCCCCCTTTTAATCCCTTAACCCCTGATACCCGTTACATTCTACTGTGTTCAGCACTAGACTTCTTGGCCCTTGCAGACCTCAATCTAGCCGTAATCACATCTCCCTCGTGACCTGTAACTGGGTCACCGCCCATCCACACTCACTATTACCCCCCCTAGACTGTAGCGTCTAGTTGCTTTCACAAGGACTGATGCGGAAAGGGGTGGACATTTTTTTCTTTTATTCCACCCCCATCCTTGCTTCGGCGTTACAATAAAATTCGGTATTACACCTACTAGTTTTTAATTATACACCCCTAATGGACTACCACCCCTATCTGGGTGAAAATAGCCCTGTTCCAAAATTTGGTAGATTCCCCCAAAAAATAACCCCCCTACTAAATCTAACAAACCACCGGGTTAACAAAATAAAACAAACCACATGCCGGTTATGTCAAGTGAAATTTATGATTTGCCACAATTAACTACTTTCACGGTCATGATCCGGTGAGGTCATGGCCGCACTTAGGTGGAGAATCTACAGCTACAAACATAAAACCTAGATTGTCATTGATACAAGTTATTTGGGCAGTAATATATACATCTTATTTTCCAAACACCGTTTCAGCTCAAACATTTCCTTCAATTTTCAATTTTAAATGCATATTTTAATCATTATGTTATTTATTTTATCATTCAGATCAACATAGATTTAAAGTCATTAAAAATTATCTTTTTAATTTATTTAATCACCCTTCACTAAATTTAATTCATATTGCTTCAATTAACACCCTCAAAACCAATTACACTTTTCAAAATGATCCGGCAAAAATAATACCTACGTTATTCAAAAAATTTACATTCCTTTCTTCACATATGGTATTTCCCTTTATTTCATAATAGGATTTTCTACTGGCATTAATTCATCAAACTGCAGCAGTTAGCAGTTTCAACACTTGGCTGTCAACATTAGTCAAAACATACAGCACACCTGTTTACATTAACAATGGTTTGCAAGACTTGTTTTATAAGCACTGTTATAAACACTCCATCTCAACACTCACATAGTCTAAACATTCTGGTTACATCATATACTGACAGATATACAGTCGACTCTCGATAATTTGACACTCAAGGGACCAGACAAAAATTTCAAATTACCAAGAGTTCAAAATAACAGGAGTTTAAATAACCAAGAGGGAGGGAGGAAAAAAATCAAGTAAACAAGAGTTTGATCAAAATTCGTGATTTATTATTTTAAACATTTGTACAATTATTCACAAATGTTCATTTTGAAAAGAAGTCCGTAATTTTCTGTTGAGTGAGCGACTTCAGTCTATCATTGTCCAATGAATTTTCGATAGTGGTGAGAGCTGCGAAGAAATCGTCACTTGTGTCGGTTCTGAGGGCGTAGAAGCGTAGGGTAGTAAGAGATCTCCTTGCCTCGCTCAATGTGACTGGAATTGGCGGTTGTTCTTCTTCGTTTTCTTCCTCATCCTCATCCAGAGGGGCCAAATTCAACAGTTCGGGATCGGTTAGGGCACTGTGGACACTGATGTCATCGTCAACATGAGCATAATCCTCAAATTTTAATTCTCCATAGTTAGGTAGAAGTCCCCACCCTGAGTCAGAATTTGTAATTTTTGGCGGCTCCGATGACTGTTCTACGTTTTCGGTTTGCTTAAACCCGCACTTTCTGAAGCAGTTATAAATAGTGGTAGGGTTGACATTTCTCCAGGCCTTATCAATCATGATTATAGCGGTCAAAACTGTTATGATTACCTTCTCACCTTTTTCAATGCTATCCAGCACAAGAGAAACAATTTCTCTACGGTAGAGAGTTTTAACATTTTGAATTATGCCTTGGTCTAACGGTTGCAATCTTGATGTCGTGTTGGCTGGAAAAAAAATCAATTTTACGTGGTCTAATGGTGGTGGGTTATTATGCACGGTGCAGTTGTCCAAAAACAGTAAGATTTTGTGTTTTTCCTTTTTCATGTCACTGTTCACTGAGGTCAGCCATTCATTAAACAACTCTGTCGTCATCCATGATTTTTTGTTTGACCTATAAGCTGTGGGCAGCGATTTTATTCCTTTAAAACAGCGTGGTTTCGCAGATTTCCCTATAATAAGTGGTTTCAATTTTTGAGAACCGTCCATGTTACACGCTAAAAGAACAGTTAATCTATCCTTGCTGAGTTTCCCTCCACGACACTTTTCGTCTTTGAACGTCAGAGTGCGATCAGGAAGACATTTATAAAAAAGCCCGGTTTCGTCTGTGTTGAATATGTTCCTTGGGTCATAGCCATTCAAAAGTTGGTTTAGTTCGTCAATCCATTGAGAACAAATGGAAATATCCACGCTGGCGCTCTCTCCGCAGATTTTTTTAAATGTGATGCTGTGTCGATTTTTGAAATTTGAGAGCCACCCCTCACTTGCTGCAAATCCTTTAATTCCAAGACACTGCGCAAAAGACTTGGCTTTTTCCTTCAACATGAAACCGCCGACGGGAACATTTTGTCCTCTACACTGACGAATCCACTTAAGCAAGCACTCTTCAAGACGGGGAAATTCACCCTGGCGTGACCTTTTTCTACTCGCAATTAAGGCACTTCCGGTGATGCGATCTTTGTTTTTCAAAATCATCGACAATGTCGATGGTAAAATGCCAAACTGTTTAGCGACATCTTTTTTTAATTGTCCATCCTCCACAGCTTGAATCACACGCTTTTTTTCACTTATGGAAAATCACTTGTTCTTTCTTGAATTCATTTTCATAACACAAATCAAACATTAACATGACTCACTTTAACGTTTGAAGGAAGACTGGAATGCGAACTGCAAACTCACTCATATCTCATTTATGTAAACAATCGACAGGTCTGTACATGTATGTAAACAAACGACAGGTCTGTGCATGATAAACGCTTCAAATTATAGAGAGTAGGGAAGCCCGGACTTCAAATTATTGCATGTTGGCGGGCAAGATACTATTCCTTCAACTTCAAATTACCGAGGGGACCAATTAATATTGATTTTATTCAATTTATCGAGTATTTTTCAAGGGACCGGGAAAAAATTTCAAATTATTGAGAGATTCAAATTAACGAGTGTCAAATTATCGAGAGTCGACTGTACTTCCTTCCAGTTTTTGGTTTCTGTAAATCTTTTAATGTTAATATATTTGTCAAAATCTATTTATTACACTTCAAACCAATATAAAATTCTAATTCACCTTTCTAGTTATTATTACTTTTTTAATTACAGTTTTTATTTAATACCATTATCTCAATTTATATTATTGAATCAACTCTTTTCACACCTGTAAGCATTTTATTCTATCTGATTAGTATTATGAACTTTATACTTACAATACATTATCCACCTATTGACCTGAACACAAAATACACACCACACACACACACACACCAATATCTCCACGTAGCCTCTGAAACATTTAACAACAATGTTATTTCATACAAACCATTGAACATTAATATCAAATCTCATAAAACAATTGAAGTCCAATGGAAAATTCAATTATACAACCTTTAAATTAATCAGAATATTAATATATTAATATTAACATCTCAAATTATTTTAATTAAATCAATTATTGAAAACACAACATTTTAATTACTTTCACCCATTGCAATAACTACAACTCATTCATTATCTTCTTCCAAATTATTTTTGTTATTTATTTAAGCTGCAAAATATTAATATTATTATTATCATCACAACAATTTCTGCTACATACATACATTGTTACATTTTACAACACACACAAATAAATTTACTAAACATGTATTTACAATTCTTCAGCAATAATTATTCAGTTATATCACACTTCAATGTCCAAGGTTGCGAGGTCAGAACCAATAAACAAACTATTTAAAATTGTCCATTTGTGAATTTAAGGCTCAACCTCCATCGTCATAGATAAGTCTTTGTTTTATATAGCATTGTTCAATTTCATTAACACACAAATTACTGTTTTGTGTGTCGTCACTGTAGCGGTCTGAATTGATCATCGTATTGAGATGATCACAAGACGTCACTGGATTATGACGTCAGAGATTAAAGACGATAAGGAAGCGCTGGCAGCTGGCTTCCGATGTCGCCGTTGTATAGCGAACGGAACGGAACCTGTAGCGAACTTAAAAATATTAATTCCAATACATGTATAACAGGAAATGTCTGTTGTAAGACGGTAATATTTCAGTTAACTATAAACAGTTTCATAATTTATATATCAGTGAGACCAAATAGCTGGGTATTATTGCACAGGACATGTTTTACTTTGAAACTGTGACAAGACAAATACGCGACAAAGGTCACAGTCTTTCATAATCACCTAATCGGTTATGAATTGTGTTTCAAGCCTCTGATATTCATAACATGTTCATTTCTAAATAATTAAAAAAAAACAGACTGTTGTCTGTTCTTTTGTTTATGTATCACAAAGTGTAGAATTCTCTCTGTGTGTGTGCGCACGCGCGCGCGCGATAGAGAAAGAGAGAGAGAGACTACTGACAACTGTTTACCAATTTCGGCGAACTGTGCAAGCTGATATTTTCGTGGTCGGTAGCTCCAAATTCCAGAAGCTCATCTTTAAACACGGCGAATGAAGCGTTCATAATTGGATGGTCATATCGTCGCATACTTTTATTGTCACTTGTTTCGTTCTTGTAGAATTAAATGACTATATAATTAAAAGTATTCGATCTTGTAGAATTAAACGACTGTAGGATTAAAAGTATTCGGATTTAACGTAAACTCACTTGAATGAAAAAATAACTTAGCTTGTGTGTTAACCATTATTCCTTAAAGTAAATTTTATGCAATCAAAAAGACAAGACTAATAACACAAATATTTTTGCAGTATGTAATAAACGTTATGTTTTGGCCTGTATTTCGGGGGTTCTCGGTACAAAATTAGTTTCAATCTGTTTCATGAAACTAAATTTATGTAACTTTCTACGTGGTCACAATAACTAAGCTATTTAAAATTCTTTTTAAAGAATTGTTTAAAGATATATCAATGAATTAATTGTAATCAATAAAAACAAAATTATTAATTATGTACACTATAAAAAGGTGTCTTCAGTTTTCATTACACTTTACATAAGGTAAGCGATAAAATAATAGGAGTGTAGTATACTACATCCTTTTCTGTAGACACGTAGGTACTGCTTAAACTACACCCATTCCATGAACTGAAATAACACTAACACCTTCATAATGACAACCACTTTCATTTGTAATGAACGTATTTTTTTTCTCTTGGAATTTCACTTTTTTTTTAATCTGCTGAATCACCTGCTGTAAATAACTTCTCTCCATTTTTATTAGATACCCCCCTCCATAAGGTCACAGAACCCATCTATCCCATTCCCCTGATCTTTCTCAGTTAACATTCACCCACACCTGCTCCGTGCTGGTGCATGCCGACAGATGAATTGGGCCCTTTTTAGGTGAGCCAACCGCCGCCTATTGCTTGTGTCTTCTCCCGCTTCACTCTCTCGCCTGCTGCAGCATTGCCAAGAGGCAGTCTCGCGGGACTCTCGACGGGCTGGCGGAAGTGTAACGACCCGTTGCGGGCGTACAAATCCTACCTTCTCCGCGCGAGAGTCCTCCGACCGTCCCCACCAAACAGCAGTTGCGAATCGCTCCGACCACCCACAGCAGTCATCCTCTCTCTCCGCCAAATAAATAAAAAAGGGGGCTCCTGACCCGCTACCAAGAACATCGGGCAGTCATCGGAGACCATTCCGGACGCTGCAACCATTGGATGGATCACAGAATCTGTGCCCCCTGCATATGGCAACTGGCGCGTTGATCCGTTTTTACTTTGACTTTAAAGGCAAGTAAACAGTACACGAGAGTCACACCTTCACAGAGTGTTTACCATTTCTGTTTCTCTGTTGAGTTATTCTGCATTGCGTTATTCGTTTTCCTTAAATACACTCCTTTTAAACTTCACTTTCAAATAACTTTACAGTCCCGTTTGTTTTCCTTACTCTTCACTTCCTACCAAACTGACTCTCCTTTCATGTTACAGCTAACAACACTCCTTTTAAACTTTACCTTCAAACAATTTTAAAATCCCGTTTGTTTTCCTTATTCTAACGTTCTTTTAAATGAACCCTCCATTGAAGTACGAGTACTGTATCACCTTACTTTCCCCTTGCGGAATGCGTCTAAAAAAAGGGCAAAGCATTGGGCAGGTCCATCCAAATGCCAAGCGAGCAAGGTTATTGAGAGCAGGTGATACACCCGAGGAACGTGATTCCCGGCTTGAACACCAACGAAGAAGGCAGGCTGAGATTAGGGCTGCGGAGACACCTGGGGAGCATAGGGAACGCGTAGACCAACAACGAAGAAGACATACAGAGATTAATGCCGGAAGAAAGGCGTTTTGGTGAATGTCTGGTTAGCAATGACAACCAATAAATCACAAGAGCAAACTTCGCGTACAACAGGCGTAGATTTAAAAATTAAATGGTTTTTATCACGGACAATTGTATGTAGAGTGTTCTCAAGTCAGCAAAGTAGTGATCTCTTTATTTGTTTTGATGTAAATTCAAAAAATGCAGTCTATAAAGAGACACTTCCGTAAACAAATGTGTAACTGTGTATGAACATGTGTACGTAAATCTATATTGTTAACTTGTGTATGTAATGTATTAACTCTGTAAACTTGACTGATATATATATATTGATAAATGGAGATATATGTAAACTATATTAAAGCAGTAAATTATTTACAGGAAAAGTACATCTTAATTTAGTGTCAACTCCCACTTCGTAGACGTAGACGAATTATATTAAAACACTAATCAAAAATGAAATATTCGCGTGCGAAGCCGCGGGTAACAGCTAGTAAACAATAAGCTACGCATGTAATGATCAACTGGGCACACTGATAAGCTCAGGACGCTACGCCCGTTCTGAATTGATCATTCATGCCGTATGCAGTAAGTCATGGTGACGTCATGTGATGAACCAGCACGCCGCATGGTGAATTCAGAAAGCTACACCCTACACGTTCCTTTGTTTTACAATGGTTCAACATACACAGCGACTGCGGAAACCAACTGCCAGCCCTTCCTTATCTGTGACGTCATAAGCCAGTGACGTCATGTGATCATCTCAGTACGGGTGACCAATTCAGACTGCTACAGTCACCATAAAAACCAAATTCATTCATTTTACCAAAATAATCATAAAACAAGTCAACGTTAAGTACATCAGTTAAGTCTCCATTAGTAGTTATATTCATTATCAAGTCAATTATTTTTTCATCATAAAGTAAATTATTATTATTTAAACAGGTATCATCAAAACAATTCTCACTCTCTATTTTAACAGGTAAGTACTTCAAATCATTTAGCATCTCTTTCAACTCATTATAATCTCTCATTAGTTTATATAATTCTATCTCTTTGTCAACACACAACTCTCCATCTAAATCTCTCTCATCATAACACCATATCATACTTTCAACATCATTCCACACAGAGGGTACTAGTTTATACAAAAAAGGGATACAACTCAAATCTTCCATTAAATAGGGTCTCTTGCCCTCCAATAATAACAATTTTGAACACTCTGGTTCATCACAAATAAGGGAACAATTTACCCTCTGCCCTACACATTCATCTACTCTTTCTTTCCGTTCTTTTTCTAATTCATCAACACTAATTACTACTTCGTTACAACATATAACGCTCTCTTTCTCACTCACTATTTCATTATCGACTTTCACCGAATCACTCTCTGATACCACCCTTTCAATCACATTACCACTTTCAATATCATTATTAACACTTGTTACCTTACTCTCCAATACCACATTTTACTTCCATATTCCTTAAGGAATGGAAGTATGGTGATGGCAAAAAAAATCGTGTTCGAGATTATTGCAGATTCTGATTCTACTACACTCAAAACATGAAAAAAAGTCGTTTTCCGAAAAGTGTCTGTGTGTGTGTCTGTCTGTCTGTCTGTGTGCCTGTCTGTCTGTAGATTTTTTTCTATGGCAAACGATAACTGCCGCAAATTCAAACAGAATCAAATAATTTTTTGCATGCAGCCCTGATTTGCAGAGTACTCGCGACCTATTGTTTTTGGTGAAGATCGGTTGAGGGAAAGGGGTAGTTTACCTGCAATGGTTTTTTTTTAGCAAGGGTAATTTTGTTTGTTTGGCAGACGATAACAGCCGCAAATTCAAACAGAATCAAATAATGTTTCGCATACAGCCCTGAATTGTAGAGTTCTCAAGATCTGTTGATTTTGGTGAAGATCGGTTAAGGGAAAGGGGTAGTTTACCTGTAACGTTTTATGTTTTAACAAGGGTATTTCCTATGGCAAACGATAACAGCCGCAAATTCAAACAGAATCAAAAGATTATTTGCATACAGCCCTAAATTGTAGAGTTCTCAAGACCTATTGTTTTTGGTGAAGTTCGGTTGAGGGAAAGGGGTAGTTTACCTGCAACGTTTTTTTAACAAGGGTATTTTCTATGGCAAACAATAACAGCCGCAAATTCAAACAGAATCAAATAATGTTTTGCATACAGCCCTGATTTGTAGAGTACTCAAGACCTATTGTTTTTGGTGAAGATCGGTTAAGGGAAAGGGGTAGTTTACCTGTAACGTTTTATGTTTTAACAAGGGTATTTCCTATGGCAAACGATAACAGCCGCAAATTCAAACAGAATCAAAAGATTATTTGCATACAGCCCTAAATTGTAGAGTTCTCAAGACCTATTGTTTTTGGTGAAGATCGGTTGAGGGAAAGGGGTAGTTTACCTGCAACGTTTTCTTAAAAAGGGTATTTTCTATGGCAAACGATAACAGCCGCAAATTCAAACAGAATCAAATAATGTTTTGCATACAGCCCTGATTTGTAGAGTACTCAAGACCTATTGTTTTTGGTGAAGATCGGTTAAGGGGAAGGGGTAGTTTACCTGCAACGTTTTTTTTTTCAAGCGTATTTTCTATGGCAAACGATAACAGCCGCAAATTCAAACAGAATCAAATAATTTTTTGCATACGTCCCTGAATTGTAGAGGTCTCAATGACTTTCGATTTTGGTGAAGATCGGTTAAGGGGAAGGGGTAGTTTACCTGCAACCTTTTAAGTTTTAACAAGAGTAAAGTACTTGAAAATTTATTTAAACTTTTTGAAACAATGGTAATTGTTAAAAATAAAATAATTTTGTTGCCAGGCAATAAAATTATAATTTTTTCATTTTAATGTAATATAATATTTTTCATTTAATACAGCAATAAAAAGGCAGGTAAGACACAGCCTGGCTGTTTGGCTGAAAATGATTTTAAATATAAATCTTAGAATATGGAAGTCATGTATGGTTCTCCATACCGATATTTTAATTATATTCTCATTTTCGACATTATTGTCATCATTTGTATTTTTACTTTTCATCTGTTCTGCTACTGACTCTACTATTTTCTCAATATCTTGTTTCAATTCATTACAACTATTTTCGCATTTTGTTTTTACTTCATCAATGTCAAATTTAAGTACATCAAATTTACAATTGAACTCACTTTTAATTTCGGTCTTAATTTCATTCAATTTTATGTCATTATTGTCAAAACGACTATTTAATTCGTTGAATTTGTTATTCTGTATATTTAATTTGCTGTCAAAACTATTCTTTTGAACATCGAATTTTACATTGATACTGCTATTCATTTTATTAATATCACTACTCAAACTCTCAGACATTGTTTTCATTAAAGTAAATATATCGTCCATCGACAACTCTTTGACTCGTGTTGTCGTTGGAGTAAATTGTGCTGCTACATTTTTGTCAGTGAAGCTGACTTCTTCATTATTCATTTCACTTTCCCTACTCGATTTTGGGGTTATTTGTATCCCCGAATCGTCTGTACTCTTTGTTTCATTTGCATTATTTTTTGTTTTATTTTCTTGACTCACGTTTGGAGTCGAGTGGATTTCAAAATCGCTCATGCTATTTGATTCATTATAGTTTTCGACACTAGTCGTTTCATGTATATTGCTCTCATTCTTTCCTGCCATTTTTCTAAATTTTTTAATCTAGATTTACTTGCATAAAAACATCTACCACTTAACTCTTAAACTCTAAACCTTAATGTACTAGTTTGTATGTGCTGCGTAATTTTTTACGTATTGTTACTCAACCCTCAAATCAAACTTGCATTTATCGTAGGTGTGGAATTTTAATTATTCAAATTCGAGTCCTGTTCGTAGCGCCAAATGTGATATTCTATTCACATACAAATACACAAAAATTATTTCATTTTCCACCTACCTTGTTTCCACCTATTGTCCGCCTTCTGCCAGAGTCCGCAACACGAACGTTAAAAATGCAAATATGATTATAGGTTATCGTAGTAACTTACGCAATGCATTTTTAAAGAGAAATTAATTAAAATTTTATTTTTTACTTCAAACTTTTCTTTAAGTATTAAATTGTTATTTATTTGGCCTCTTGGCTCAAATCATGGAAAATGCATGAAACCCTTACTGTTAGTTACATGATGGTATTACACTTATACTTACAGAATTACAATAAACACCTTACCTTAATTAGACAGCCCACTCTGCTATTTACACTCACATTCACACCGTTACAAAACCAACTACTATTATTTAATTGACATATTTGCGCAAAACCCTTTATAAAAATTTGTTGAAAATACGGTTACTGGTTACCCAACGGCTCACTGCTTTCGCTGACACGTGACACGTATTTTTTAACTACCCGAAAGTTTATTATTCATTTGATTTTGGCCCGCTCACTTCACTAATTCTGTTCTGCACTGTTATATTTTTGGTTACCACTTTCTACATTAAACTTTTCTGTGTATACGGTTTATTCCAGCACCCGGCCGGGCTGAGAATTTTGTTCAAATGGCTGCCGCCGCCTCACCACAACACCACTGCTGATTCACATTTTTGCTATGTAATTTAGGTGAAATTTGTGTCCAGTCGGCGGACGCACTACGATTCGCGTCCGGCAGGTTAGGATGTTACTTTCAGACTTGAATAGATAGGCCGACTAATTATTACGGCCTATCTTACACTCCCAAGGCCACTGTTTTACTGTTTCCAGCACTTTATGCTGCTGCTGGCTATCTACTCTTCACTCTCTGATGGCAGACTGCCGACTGTAGGGATGAGCATCGATGGCCGATGTTCCAAAAACATCGATGGTTAACGTTCGATGTTCGATGTTTTTACCATCGATGGTTCAGTTGCGATGTTTTCATACTATCGATGGTTTCGTTTCGATGTTTTCCTTTGAACAATTTTTTTTAATTTGTAATGAAGACTTTTTTTAAATTGATTGTTAAATTTAGTTTATTTTAAATCAACAAATTTTTATTTTAGATATTAATGGCTACGTAGTTTGCTGGTTAGCGTAGTGACGTAATAATATGGTAAAACTAAACAAAACCATTTTATAGGAGACCATTACATAGGTTTCAACAGTTTCGAAGTTAGCTTTAGCTTACATACGTGACGTACGTACGAAATAACGGTTTACCCTTTACGTTAGTCGTATTTGGTTTTCATTCTCATTTAGTTTTAGATTATTTAGTTATTTTTCAAACTGGGTATAGCGTTTTTCTCTTTTAATTGTGATAGTGTTAAAACATAATTTAAATAGTTTACATTTGAATTTTTAATATCGTCGGCATCGTTCATAAAATTATCTACTCGTTAATTATGCCACCCAAAAGATATATTGCAACGTTACAGGTATTTTTAAAATGAATTACACTTCTTTCCATGTACCTTAATTGTATTATTTTTTATCTCATATTCTGTTGGCTAAACTAGTATTCGAAAGTTACAGGTACCAACGTAACCGTTCCAAAAATAATAACTGGTACAAATTACGAATACCTGTCATTTTATATACTTATTATACATATAGGCCTACCTGTATAATTTGTTATAATAAATAAATTGAAAGTAAACACCCAAAAGTATTAACAGTGTTACTTTACACTGTGATTTTATTAAGCTTTTACTGTTTAAAAGAAAATAAGAGAATTTATAGGCCTATCTCTCTTTGGGAATACTAATTTAAACTTTTACTAGGAGTAAACAAACCTGACATAGATTTAAAGAGGTTTCTGTTTTTGTTAAAGGAGGTGGTTTTATGTATGTTTGTTCAAAACACTTTATAATCATTATAATAATAAATAATAATGAACAGATTTAGTTAATTATGAATGTGAGTTAAATTATTTTAACGTCACCTCGCCTTTACCCAACCTGTTCTCAACGAGTTCGTCAATGGCCCTGGAAATTCTGATACGGGGAAGTTAGATGTATTTAAATTGTTTTCTCGGGTACAGTGTTGAGGTTTCCACATTCCGCCTGTCAAAATGTGGTGGTGACCCAAGGGCTATTGGTTTTTCAGAATCTTCTGATAAGGTAAGTGAGTAAAGTATCGCGGTATATTATTCTTCTCTTTAATTATTTTTATTTATTATTCATCCCCAATTATTTGTACTATTACAAACATGTAAAAAGCATAGATTTTTATTTGAATTGCAACATTGGCATAAAAACATCGATGTTTTCAGTCTTAAAACATCGATGTTTTCATACCGATGTTTTTTTAACATCGATGTACTCTTCATGATGTTAACATCGATGTTAAACATCGATGGTTTTCTGGCGATGCTCATCCCTAGCCGACTGTAGACTGTATCACAAGGCTGCTGCTGGGCGGTTACGCAATACGTCTGGCAATTGTTTAGGCTAACTATGTGCATTGCTGTACTGGGGGCTCCTCACAGGTGCAGTTAACAATTTGATACTGGATGGAATTGATGATTTGAATTCATATAAAATTAAACCGGGGTAGCTCACATATATGAAATGAATTGTGCAATTTAACCAAATCGGAACCAAAATTAATAAAATAAAAAAACCTCCTAATTCGCCCCCTTACAAGTCATCTACTACTACACCAATTACATCGCAAGGTAAGTGCTTATTATCATCATCTACTGCTGGTCTAATTACATCACAAGGTAAGTGCTTATTACCAACAGTGGTATCAAAATAATCATCAACATTTACTGCACAAGGTAAGTCTTTCATATAGTCTACTCTCTCAATATTTAACTCTTAACTAACTCTCTCTCTCTCTCTCTCTCTCTCTCTCTCTCTCTCTCTCTCTCTCTCTCTCTCTCTCTCTCTCTCTCTCTCTCTCCAAATCACTTTCCCAACCCCATTTAATTTTCTCATTCCACGCAAAGGGCAATACAACTTTGTTACAACACCATCTGGCTTTACCAGGTACATTATAACAACCTAAGGGATTATTTGTACACCATTTGTCTCCCAAATACACCCGTGAAGCCTTTCCTTCACCTACAACACCAAGGAAAAAATTTGCCCTCCACCCACAATATTCACTTAAACTCTCCCTCCACTCTCTCTCTAGCTCATCAACACTTACTACTACCCCCTCAATAACCTCTACTAACTTTATACTCTCATCATCACTACTATTACTTACTGTATCACTCTTAGACACCCCATTTTCAACTATATCACCATTATTACTTGTTATCATTCATCATTATTCCTACATCTCCTAAGTGGAGCATAGGGCATCAATGAACTTCCGCCACCAGACTCTGTTCCGTGCCATTGTCTTGATCTTGGGCCAGGTCTTCCCTCCTTTCTCCATCCCTTCCGCTATTACACTCCTCCTCCATGTGTTCCTTGGTCTGCCTCTTCTCCTGCTACCTTGTGGGTTCCATTCCAGGGCTTGTCTTGCTATGTTGTCTCTATCTCGTCGTAATGTATGCCCAATCCATTTCCATTTCCTACGACGCATCTCAATGTCAATGGGTGTTTGATGGGTTCTTCTCCACAGCTCTTCATTGGAGATAACTTGTGGCCACCATATCCTCAGGATATTCCGCAAACTTCTGTTCACGAATGTTTGGAGTCTACTAATCAGTTGTTTGTTAGTCTTCCAAGTTTCACACCCATAGAGCAGTACCGACTTGACATTTTTATTACTTGTTAAATCACTATTATTTTCACTTGTATTAACACCATTACTTACCTTATCAACTATTCCTTCGTTATTTCTATTCTCATTTGCACTTAACTTGTCATCATTATGATTTTCACTATCAAAATCGCTTACCTGTTTTAATTCACTTTCCCTACTCTCCTTTCTCTTTCTGATTTCATTTACTTTGTCTTGCATTTGTTTTTTAATTGTGTGGAAACGTTAATCAATTTCGTTTAAACGTTTGTTCATATTCATTTCGAATTTAACATTATCACTACATAGTTCATTGATATTACTCTTTGCTTCATTAAAATTACTCTTTACATCGTTAAATTTTACATCTAACATCGCTTGTATCTTCCTAAACATTTAAGAATCATCAGATTTTCTAACTGATATTGGTGTGGAATGAACTTCAACGTCATCCATTATTTTTGATTCGGTTAGACTGTTCTCTTGATTTACTACAGTATTTGACAGACTTTCTGGTTCATTAATGACGGTTGAGTCAGACACGCTGACTTCCTCCTCATTATTCTCCATATTTTACTTATTTTTGTTAACTACTGTTTATAATTTACTATTGAGATAACTAATTGAGTGTTTACATGTACTAAACAAAAATTATTCAGACCACGTGTTATTTTGAATGTCCTAAAAATTTTAACATTTGTCGCTGCTCCTAAACCTACTTTCGGTCGTCAAATTTCAGGCCTATTTTATGTAACAAATTACATAAAAATCCTGGCAGCGTAGCCAATTGTAAAGAGATTTACAATTTAAAAACATCCTGGCAGTCGTCGCCAATTGTAAAGGAACTTACACAATTCATTTAAACATCCTGGCAGGGTTTTGCCAATTGTAAAGGAATTTAACACTTTTAAATCTACCCACCCAAAATCTTACCTACCTTCTTGATGTATTCTCGCACCTACCTTACTTCAATAACACTTTCAGGATCACCAACATATTTTTTGGTTAATATGTAAACCATGACACTCTGCCCCTGGATAAAATGCTCGACTATTTAACACTTTGTTCCCTGGTCTCAGAAAGATTCTAAGTTCGTTAGGCGAGAATTTGACGATGGAAATAGATTAAGGTGGCAGCGCAATAATTACAAGTAACACGTGGTCATTGTGAAATAGAAATTACTTTATATTTTTTTTTTCTTCGAAATTCCAACGGGATTTACCCTGATATATAAGGTGATTATTAAATCATCCAACATGGAACATCCATTATCATTAATTAGACAAGATTACGTTACTCAACTCTATCACAGCAAACCAGTACTTCTTTCACGCTCTCACTCACTCTCGTAAAAACCCCCTTAGTTTCGAGCTCTCACTGCATTCTGAATTTATGGTTTAATACTGGGTATATGGTTGTTGCTAGCTGTCTGGTCGATTTAAGTACTTATCTGGATATGTTAATCCACATGTGGAGTCATCTCTTGTAGTTCACTTTTGTTGCACTCACTAAACTGTTAGCTAAATTTGGATTACTTTACGATTACTTTTGATACTTAAAGAAACTCATTTCGCACTGTTCTATATGCATTTTTCCCCAGTCCTAAATTGATTTTGTCCGTGGACTGGGGTTAAACACCCAGTACGGCGTCTTACTGTTGATCGAACTGCTGCTTTCAGATGTTATTCATAGACTGGGCAATGGCGACGGGTCATTGCATATATTACGGGCGAGTCACGTGGTACCCACTCTTTGCTGTCGACATCATATCGAAATGTTCTAGAACATCATCGAAGCTAGGATTTCGTTTTCGTATTAAAAGCATGTGTTCATCTCATGATATTCTTCTCACGTCAATCGTATCGCTAAAATTTCGTGCCCATATATGGTTAGGTTTATATATTCTGTGACGTCAATGACTATGTCACACGGTCTGATTCATTCCATTCCACTCTCGAAAGTTATATTTTATTTAGTTTTACCCAGATCTGATTATTACACCATATGAAATAATTATGTCCCCTTTTTGTACTGTCACACCTTCTCAAAAACATTATTCAAAACCATGCTGTATGTGTACCCTGAACTAAAAGAAACTAAAAACGTGGATTCTACATACCACAGTTTTGGGTTTCTATACTCTTATCTTCCTATACGTGACCTACCACAAATACAAAGTGTGACCTGTTATATTCCCAGATAATACAGAATACTTAATAAAAATACAACTATTTTCTTGCCAACTGCTGCTAAATAAAAGCAAATATTAAATTGTACTTACAGCAAACGCTCGTTCCATCATGACGGCAAAGTAGAATTCTCTGCGAGGGAATTTCCTTTCTGTAACCATGACAGCGTTACATATTCTGCCTTTTTCTCCGGTCTGTTTTGTTATCAAGTAGTCACCTAACATCTGACTGGCGATTTTTTCCGCTTCATCCGGCCTGAAATTAAACAACTCGTTTCAACTTTCAAAATGATACAATGCAATAATTCCTTAAATATATGCTACACTGAGTACAGAACCTACCAGATCAGATTGTCATGCATGTGTACACTTTATTTGCTCGCATAGGTGATTGCACCATTTTATCTTAAACTAAGGAGAATTTTAAGGGTGCACAGAATGTAGTTATTCCTTATTAAGATAGTAATAAACAAGTAAATAGTAAAATAAAATAAACAGATAAAGTAAAGCAATCTACAAAATGCTAAATGAAATCTTAATGACCCATACATTTATGTATTGTATGAGGGGCATTTCGTTAATAATGCACAGGTTGGCAGTACTGCAGATTGGATTACACAACAGTAAAAATTATGTCAGTTGCAGTTGAAGGATTGAGGCAGAAGCACATGTTTTGTTTCATCTATAGCGTACTCTGTGTTTAAATAAAAACAGCTAGAAATGGAGCCTGCGTGGGTCTCGAGTACTCTGACTGTTGAAGATCAAAGGTCATACATTAAGATCGAAACTTTACTTGGCAAAACCCCCACAGAAATCCACAGTGGTTTAAGTGAAGTTTGTAGTGTGTTCACAGTGGACCGTACTACAGTTTCTCGTTGGGCTAATCATTTTCATGGTGGTCGTGTGAGCATTGACAATGATCAACGCTAGGAAGGCCAAAAACATCAAAAGATTGAAATGTGAAACTTGTAGCACACGCTCTTGAAGAAGATTGTTGTGCGACATGTGAGGAACTTTCTGAAGCCACAGGGATTCCACCAATGTCAGTATTCTACATTCTGACAAATGATTTAAAGAGAAAAATTTCTGCAAGATGGGTCCACACTGCTTGACTGCTGAACAGAAGCAGAAACGCCTGACACTGCAACCTTGCTGAAACAAAGATTCGACAGTGAAGGTCAAGTATTCTTGTGTCGAATTGTCACTTTTGATGAAATGTGGATTAGAGACTTTGAGCCCGAGTTGAAAGCACAATCCAATGAGTGGAGAGGTTCAGCTTCCCCACGACCAAAGAAATTTTGATGAGGTCAATCAAAGGTCAAGCAAATGATGATCTTTGCTGATGATCAGCCAGGAGTCATCATGACAGATAGTGTACCATGTGGAACAAGTGTCACAGCAGTGTATTATCATGCCTTCATGCAAAATCTCCGCAGAAAATATACAAAAACCAACCTCAGTTGCTCGAGGCTGGGCCACTCATTCTCTATAACAACGCTTGCCCACACATCAGGAATGTTGTAACCAAAAAGCTACGCGAATACAGATGAGAAGTGATACCTCATACTCTCTACAGTCTGGACATGAGTCCACCAGACTTTGACTTATTCCCAAAAATGAAAGAACCCATTTGTGGATGTCGTTTTCCTTCTCTGGAAGAGCTTTCTGACGCTGTTATCCGAGCCATTCGACAGATGAACAGAAGTGGTGCCTTGGATGGAATAGTAAAGCTTCCCAGACTGTAACAGTACATAATGACCCAGTACCAGAATTATGGGAATTAAGGGGATTTTCAATGTTTGTATTATGTAATTATTAAAACATGCAGAATGGTTAGGTACATTGTCCCTCTGGAAAAAGGAACGACGCAAATTCGGCCAGAGTAAAACACCAAGGTCGCCGGTGGACGTGAAAACATCAAAATATACCATGGCGGTGTTTATGACGAAGTACAACAATATGAATTATGATTGGGCTATAGCACAGCTCCGTCATCGCTAAGAACAATGACGCACTGAGTACAATGTGTGTAACCCGGCGTTGTCCAGCAAGACAAAGCTGGATGACGTAAGAACTACACACACACAAGCGCAATTTTACATTTGCCTCGATCTCATTTCAACGCCATTCTTCATAGCAGCCACAGCGATGTATCGTTGTGTGCATAAAATTTTACAATAGTTTAAATATAATTGGCAAAATGTTGGCCACAATAGTGGAGCAAGAAAGGCTCATATAACTTGATAATATAAAATACAGAATATGTAAATTCAGTGTGAACATCAACCTAATTGAACGGCAGACTAAAAAGGCGAACACCGGCCATCACCATGGGCAGCAAGCATAACCAACGGATGGACATCAACACCGATTAACCAGAGAAGTTCCTTTTATTATTTTCTATCTCATGAGCTCATTAATATCAAATTGTTAATTAAAAGAATGTACGGGTCTAAAATTGAATGTGCAAATGAGAGAGTGAATGTATGGCCATAAAAAACATATGCCGAGGGCATTGGTTTGTGTAAGAAATTAAAAATTTATTAATTAATAATTTTGAAGCTGCAGCAGTAACGTTAAATTGATATAAATCCAACAAATAAAGAAATTAAAAGAATACCAAGAGATATAAAAAGTAACCGCCATTTTGTTTTGAGTCAGATCACCTGACGTCATTATTGTGAACACATGGTTATGTATGTACTAACTGAGAGTGAATTAAAATTAATGGTTAACCTCCAGAATATTTTGTTATCAATTGTGTCTTATATTACAATTGACGCCCTCACTGGGACATGATAAATTATAATTATGGGTAAGATAACATTATTTATATATTTAAAGTTTATTGACGAATTGCGCCCAGAACAGTGACTTTATTATTAAAATATTACAATTGGACGCCCTCACAGTGGACTTTATATAAAATTAATTTATATAAAACAGATAGATGGAGAAACACAGAAGACGATATACAATGAATGAGAGGTTATGTTGTTGAAGTTGAATAGTTAAGTACGAGTTGAGTAAATTGCGTAGTCAAATACAAATAAAGATAAATAACCATTTAAAATATTAAAATACAAAATGGCAGAAAATAATAATAGCATGGAAATGGAAAACACAGAGACAGAATCCATTTTATTGGAAAGGCACATTAGCTCAACGCCCAAAGTAGTTGAAAATAAAATCTCATTAGAAAATATATTCACATTAATCAGTGATAAATTCAATCAAATGAATGGTACGCTTAATGCAAAATTAGATAGTTTGGAGAGTGAGCTAAAAAAGCAGAATACTTTACAGAATGTCAAGTTAAACCAATTAGACGAGAAACTTAAAAAAGTTGAAAACGAAATACAGAAACAAAATTGTAACATTGACAAGGTAGACAAATCAGATAGAAACAAAAACAAGGTAAGTAGTGGTGAGAATTATGATAATAGAATTACAAATATGGTGTTAGAAAATAATTGTGTGAGTATTGAGAGTGGTGATAAAAGTATAATGGGAGTAGAATTTGATAATGAAGTGATAAAAAGTGTTGATGAATTAGAGAGAAAGTATAGAGAGAATTTACAGATAAAAGGGTTGCAGGGGGTAAATTTTTCCCTTAATGGTGTAGTAGGGGGTGAAGTAAAGACTTCACGTGTGTTTAGGAAGGACGAGAGTGCCTTCAATGCGTATTTGGAAGACAAAAGGTCTACAAATAAAGTGGTCCCTGGGTTTTTTTGTGCACTTCACAGGTGGTGCAGTGATAAAGTAGTAGAGTCCCCTGCATATATGGAGAGAGAGTGTGTAGCTTGGTATGATGGTGAGAAATGTTTTGAGAGAGAGAGAAAGAGAGAAATTGAGATATATAAAGTAAAGAAAAATTATGAAGAGTTTATGAAAAGGTTAGGTAGGTGTAGAGATGATATACAATAAAAATAATAAGTACCTACCTTGTAAGGAAGCTGATATAGCAGTAGGAGAAGATGATAATGGAAATACTGACTTTATAACATACCTAGTGGTGACGAATTATACTGAAGGTGACAGGACAATAACCAATCGTGACAGGTTGTATGATGAATTGATAGGTAATAACCCTATTAATGATGACGGTTTGGTGAAATATAAGAATTTAAATAAGTGTTGTATTAATGATGTTAATATAATGTATTTAATAAAAAATAAATTGTACAGACCAAAAATAAGACTATTGTTTAACGATGGAGGGTAGACCTTCTATTGTGTTATGAACATTTAATTGTGTGGACAGTGTTTTTAAAAATGGACTGATTAGGACTGATTATGGTAAATGATTTAGTGATTATGTGAATTGTATATTTTGTGTATTGATGTCTATGTATTTGTGTATTTTTGCTGTTGTGTATTTTATGTAATTTTTAGGTAAACATGTATTGTACGATTTTAAATAACTGAAGAAAGTTTAAATGATATTATGAGATTTAGATTCTAAAGGGTTAGTAAATGATTAAGCAGGTCATAGATTTGGGTATTGAGAGGTATTGTTGTTAGTTGGTAAGTGATGAATTTTGTAATGGTGTATTAAGTTGAAATGTTGTAAGAGTTTGGGAATGAGGATAAATCAGGGCATTGGAGTTAGTTAAATAGAGTTATTGGGAGTTAGGAAAATAAAGTGTTGAGATGCTGATAATATATAAAGAGGTGTTAGATATTTTAGGGACACAGTGGTTAGTGATTATATGTAGAGTTGAGTGATGTGAGTGGTAATTATATTTGTGGTTGTTGGTGATATTTTGTAATAAGGGTATTGGTGTAGGAGTCCAACGAGAGATGTTGAGATGGGAGTGGACCGTTGTGTGCCGGAAAGGGTTATCTGAAAGGGTCAGGAACCGATAAGGGAATGAGCATAGTGAGGGAATACACACATACTAGTACAAAAAGGCGCGGTGCCAGAGGTTTTAAATGGGATTTGTGAAGGGGGTTATTATAGAGATATTGGTGTCAAAATGTATTAATGGTTAGAAGCGGTTAGTGTAAAAAAGGGGTAGTAAGGTTAGGTTGACAGATGCCAAAATAAGACAGAGAAAATAATGAATAATAGAGAGTCACCCAAACGAGTAAGGGTAGAAGGGTTAGAAAAGGAGAATTCATGGTAGGAAGGTGAGGTAACAAAGGAAGGTAATTGTAACTGAAAGGTAAGGATAAATTTGAAATTGTTGTATAGAATCTAATGAATGTTAAATAATTAAAAGTTAATTGAGAATTGATGTTATAAAGTTTGGTACAAATCATCTAAATGTAAATTGTTTAATGTAAGGTAAATGTAACAATGTTAATATGTAATGTACAATGTTTTATGATGTTTTATTATGTTGATGGCAATAGAGTGTGTGGTTAGGAGGTCGTTACAGGGGTAATGACGATAACAAGTGTTAAGAGATAGTATATTTTAAAGTTGAAAATCTAAAGTTACAGATAAAGTTGATAAAAATATTATAGTAAGCTGCCATGTACAGAATAGAAGAAGTGAGTCTAAGTTGAGTAACAAAATTTAAATAAAAGTGTCTGCCATGATAGTTGTAAGCTGAATTTGTAGAAATAATTAGGTGAAGGTATTTTGGGGGTATATTAAAGAATTGTTGATATATTGTGTTATATGTGTAGTTATAGATATGTTGTTATTTTCTTACAAGTAAGAAATTGATTTTGGTGGTGGTAAAAAATCAAGGTATTCTAAGTCTTGTAGTTGTGAGGTTGAACCTGTTAAATTAAAAACCAAACCAATGCCACAAACACAAACCAATGCGTCTAAAAGGGAACATATCAGTTGTAGATATGTAAGTGTATCAGACCACTATTTTGAATTTTGTATTGGATGTTTCAGAGTTTTGTGGTGTTGTGACCGCAGTCCTGGGCTGGCTGGAGCGTCAGAACAGGAGTGTAGAGTGCCTCATGGCCTTATGGTGTAGGGATCTCTCAGGAGAAGTCCAGTAAGGTCAGAGGGTGCGACCAACATCATGGGACCAAGGGTAAGTAATGATAAAATTTTTTTGTAACGTTACAGGGGGTTGTGGTGACATATCTAGACCGATCCTTTTAGGAAAGTGTGAATGAGTCAAGGAAATTTTTTGTGTTCTGACACAAAAATTTTCCTTGAGGGGGTTTGTAACAGTACATAATGACCCAGTACCAGAATTATGGGAATTAAGGGGATTTTCAATGTTTGTATTATGTAATTATTAAAACATGCAGAATGGTTAGGTACATTGTCCCTCTGGAAAAAGGAACGACGCAAATTCGGCCAGAGTAAAACACCAAGGTCGCCGGTGGACGTGAAAACATCAAAATATACCATGGCGGTGTTTATGACGAAGTACAACAATATGAATTATGATTGGGCTATAGCACAGCTCCGTCATCGCTAAGAACAATGACACACTGAGTACAATGTGTGTAACCCGGCGTTGTCCAGCAAGACAAAGCTGGATGACGTAAGAACTACACACACACAAGCGCAATTTTACATTTGCCTCGATCTCATTTCAACGCCATTCTTCATAGCAGCCACAGCGATGTATCGTTGTGTGCATAAAATTTTACAATAGTTTAAATATAATTGGCAAAATGTTGGCCACAATAGTGGAGCAAGAAAGGCTCATATAACTTGATAATATAAAATACAGAATATGTAAATTCAGTGTGAACATCAACCTAATTGAACGGCAGACTAAAAAGGCGAACACCGGCCATCACCATGGGCAGCAAGCACAACCAACGGATGGACATCAACACCGATTAACCAGAGAAGTTCCTTTTATTATTTTTTATCTCATGAGCTCATTAATATCAAATTGTTAATTAAAAGAATGTACGGGTCTAAAATTGAATGTGCAAATGAGAGAGTGAATGTATGGCCATAAAAAACATATGCCGAGGGCATTGGTTTGTGTAAGAAATTAAAAATTTATTAATTAATAATTTTGAAGCTGCAGCAGTAACGTTAAATTGATATCAATCCAACAAATAAAGAAATTAAAAGAATACCAAGAGATATAAAAAGTAACCGCCATTTTGTTTTGAGTCAGATCACCTGACGTCATTATTGTGAACACATGGTTATGTATGTACTAACTGAGAGTGAATTAAAATTAATGGTTAACCTCCAGAATATTTTGTTATCAATTGTGTCGTCAACTGTGTTTCGAAATCTTCCTGTACCCGAAACCCTGGAACCCCTTAGGTATAAAACAGTTTACAAAAGAAGAAATGAGCCCGGCGAATAATGAATTTGGTAAGTACCCAGAAATACCAAACTATGGTATTTGTCATACATATTTTGTTAGATATATGTAATAATATTATTAAAGAGGTCGGTAAGAGAGGAATATTACAAGACGTTAGGACTCAAGTCACTGAGAAGCAGGGGGACTATATTGAAGGATTAGAAAGAGATACTGTAAAAAAAAAACATGTAAGTAAACAAAAAATTTTGTGTATTATTTACGAAATGCCCCTCGTAAACAACTTTCAACTCAGTCTGGATGTTACACCCAATAATAAAGGTTACATATAGACCATTACTATTCCAGACTCACAACAAAACTAGTGACAATTGTGCACAAGAGAGTATATATTTATAATAAACTTATGATTCATAGAAATCTAAGAATAAAAACAAGATACAGCATAACGATTACATTTTATAAGACAACTGTAATACCTACGTTGACATATGTGAGTGGTGTGCGTCATTATTGAAAAGGAATGCAGCAAGATTTAGAGTACCGAAATACAATTTCTTCAAATATTTTAAACTGTACATTGCAAGATAGAAGAAGAAATGAAGATATAAGAACTAAAAGTAAAAGATATAAATACAGTCATTTGAACTTGTAGAAGACAATGGTGTGATCATTTGCACAGGACTATGGAGAATTAATTAAGCCAAAAGTGGTGCTGATTGTAACGGTACGAGATTGTAGGGCCAAGATAACATTTTTTTAAAATTACATTCTCTACAGTCATTGTTCACCCTTGTAGAACCCCGAGTTAGTCAACCAGATAGGCTGTGTTTATTGCAGAAAAAAGTCTATGTTTTGTCTCCACACTCATGCAACGCAGACCGATGGTGAAATAACATCAACCTGCGCCTCAGCCGTGAATTACGAAAGAGAGTATGTAACTGCACATTGCGCCAGGCGGCAAAAACATTGCTCACCATCCCGCCTCTGCTAAGGCGCCCTTTCAATAGCACCAATGGGAGCACATATGCACGACCACGTGACCAAAAAAACACTGGATGCAATTTAGCGAACTAGCGCCAGTGCCAGTTGTGACACAGGGCCGCGCGGCCAGCCTAAGCAAGCTAAGTGTTCGAAAATTTATGTCGGCCGACAAAACAACACGGAATGCTATTTTAAAGTGGATTAACGTAATAGTGGTGCCTCAAACTAATATGAAATAGTCAATAACAGTACCGCGGGTAAACAGTGTCAAAACTAAATTATGGTGTGTTAAACAGTGCATTCACAGCAGATGTGCAGAACAGCGGAGTTCTTCAGACGTTAAGTATTAACTGAGTTTTAAACAAGATTATTTTCCTTTTTTTTCCCAGAGTATAATTCAACATAAATAAATATAAATCTAAAATGTACATCAGAGATCTCGAAGTGGGGTTTAAATAGAACGATAAAATCAAAGAACGAATGTGTGTGAGTGTGTAGCCAAAGCACGTATTGGTTCATTGCAGATAGTAAATAGTTGGGGTATACCATAGTTGTAATAAGCTAGTTAATTAAGAAATATTTTATTACTAAATTTGATTTCACAAATTGTTGCTCATTCTACAAGTATTTGCTCTAAATGTTATGAAAGAGAGACGAAGTAGTTGTTTTGAATAATAAATCAGAGGCAATGTGTTAGCACAAACGGTGTATTTGATCTTTGCCTATATCAAATCCAAATAATCCTTTTTGCAGCTGTTTTCGTCTGAAAGACTTTGGAATAAAAACCCGAAGGTAAGAGATAAAAATAATTATAATTTTGTAATTGATTCGTAGAGTTTCATTGGCCCCGAACTGGGACGGCGAATATAATTTGTGGTTATATTCGCCAGACCTAATTAAGCTGCAGAACGGGTTATTTGGAAGTGAGGGCGTGGTTAAATAAATTAATTTCATAATGGAGAAAATAAATGAAATTGATGTAGTTGTCGGCAGTGAGGCCGAAAATAAATCGATGTATGAAAACACGTCAACTGAGTCGGCCAATAAAGGCGATTCAGGTATTCAAACAGAGTCACTGTTAACGAGTGAAAGTAATGTAGACGAATCGAAAATCATGAATGAAGTTGCAATTCATTCAACACCTATTGTAGTAAATCAAAGTAAGAAGTCCGATGAGGACAATATGTTAACACGATTGTATAATATGATGTATAGTAATTTCAGTGAACTAAGAGGGGATATTAATATTAAATTCGATGAACAGAATAGTCGTTTGGACGTTCAAAATAGCAATTTCAATACCAAATTTGATGAACAGAATAGTAAATTTGATATTATAAATAGTCGTTTTGATGTAAGTGATGTTAAGTTCCATGAGTTAAAGGGCGATATAAATAATATTGACCAAAAATTTGATAAGCGTTTATATGATATGAAACAACAGAGTGTCAAGTTAGAAGACAATATTAATAAACGTTTAAATGAGACGAATGAATGTTTCAATACATTTAAAGAACAAGTGATAGGCTCAGTAAATGAACAGTTAAATAAGCATATCATTAATGTAAATAAACAAGTGTCAGAGACGGTCAAAATACAAGTGCATGAGCAAATTCAATAGTTGAAAGATAATTTTGAAAGTAGGATAAATAAGTATAATGTTGATAATGAGTGTAAATTTAATTGTGTAGTAGAGAAAATAGAAGAAGTTAGAGATACCATTGAGACATATGAAACTAATTGCGATAGCAAAATAAGTGAATACCAATTGAGTTTTGCGAATAAAATCTTAGAAATCAATTACAATGTTGATAGTAAGATCAGTGAAACAGAAAGTAGTTGTAAGTCAGAAATACACCTATTAAAAGGTGCTGTAGAAATGGTAAATAATGCCAGTATTCAATCTGAACGGGTAACTAACAACAAGTTTAATTTAATGGAACAAAAAATAATCAATGTTAAAGATGACTTGAAAATGGTAATAAATAAAACATTAGACAGTGTCCATGAACAAGTAGTAATCACCCGTAATGTAGATAGCGAAATAGAGTTAGAGTCATTTACTGGGGATAGGAGGGGGGTACACCCTATGCAATTCCTAAATAGAGTAAGAGACTTTAATAGATTTTGTAACAATAATTGGGAAATGAAATTATTGAAAGTTATGAAATGTTTTAAGGGAAGCCCCTCAATTTGGGCGGAGGTACATAAGGGAGATTGGTTAGATTTCGAAAGTTTTGAAGGGGATTTTAGAAGAAAATACTGGTCTGAAGAGGACCAAGAAGTACTCAGAAGCAAGATAATGGGGTCGGGTAATTTTGGGACTAATGGTAGTAATGTCACCATTTACGTAATGAAAATGTACAATGAGGCAAAATACCTTGAACCACCATTACCGTTTAGATCATTCGTACGTCACATAAGTAAACATTTACCAAGGGAGGTGCAGATTAACCTAATGACGCGAGAAGTGGAAGGTATAAATGATCTTGAACAAATACTAGATATTTTCCAAAATATCAGGGACCGGGAAATTGGTAGGCGCCCAAACCCGTCAGGGGTACATAACGAGAATCATAATCATAATCAACCTAGTGGGACACCAAACACATATAGAGGGACAAGGGGAGGCTACAATAATAACTATAGACGTGAGGACTGGTGATGTGGAGAGTGTCATTGTGAGAACTATGGTAGTAGAACAACTTGTTACAGGTGTCATAAAGAGAGGAGTTGCCAACGCAGCAATACTGAACATAACCAAAATAGTCAACCACAGAGAGGAGGGAGCAGCAACCGAGGAGCACCGGGAAGCAGTGGAACTTCCAACAGAGGTCGTGGTGGACACACTCCAGGCCGTGCAAACGCCCAGACGGAAAACTAATAAGGACAGTGAGTGAAGGGACCCCACCATTGTCAACAAATGACTGCGAGGCCCAAGATAACAACGAATATACAAATAACGTCATCTGTACGGATATGTCCAAGGAACTGATGGAGGAAGAGGACTTGGAGACAGCAAGACCAGGAACCGGACTGACAGAGGTAAGAATTCAAATTGAAGATAAGGAAGTAAAAACTTTAGTCGATACAGGTAGTGAAATTTCTGTCATTTCTGAACACGTATTAGAGAGTTTGCAAGAAATAAATAAAAATATCCCAACTTTGCCAGTAGCGGGGGTGACCATTGTAGGTATTACCGGGGTTAGGAGTAAACGTGTAACTAAACAAGTACATTTGAACATGGTAATTAATGGAGTAGAATATGACAACACATTTTTAGTAGTAAGGGGACTAAATTTGGAGGTTATTCTGGGGAATGATTTTTTGATAAAACACAAGGCGGTAATTGATTTCCAGAAGCGGTCGTTAATCCTAAATAATGAAGGTAAACCAGTTGAGATTAGTTTTGAGCGGGTAGTAAAGTCAGAATTTCGGGAGTCAAGATGATACTGAATCGGGCCAGTAAAATAGAAACGGAAGTTAATACGTATGTATGTAGAGAGAGAGAGAGAGTTAGGGGGTAATATAAATAAACAAATTTGGGAGGATAGAGCGGTAAAATTTTGTAGTGAGGGGCGTGATGTAGGGAGTTCTCAACGCAAAGCGTTGTGGCAGGTAATAGAGTGTTTTCGAGAAGTGTTTGCCGATGTACCAGGGAGGGCAAGGGATTATGAGTGTGAATTAAAAGTAAGGGAACACGCACCCTATGTACAAAGAAGCTATCCGGTACCTTATTCAAAGAGGAGGGCGGTTCAGGCGGAATTAGATAAAATGTTGGAAGGGGACATCATAGAAAGATCAGTATCACCGTACTCTAACCCGTTAGTAGTAGTCATTAAGAAAGATGGCCGCGTTAGATTATGTTTAGACGCCCGCAAGATTAATCAGATAATTATCCCGGACCGGGAGTCACCCGAAGCAATAAATGAAATCTTCCAAAAATTCAGTGGAGTTAAATACATGACCTCATTAGATTTAACCGCGGGGTACTGGCAAGTCCCGTTAGCATGTGAAAGTAGGAAATACACAGCATTCCTGTTCAATGGAAAGAATTACCAATTTAAACGATTACCTTTTGGGCTGAATACCAGTGTAGCCAGCTTTATAAAATGTTTAGATGAAATTCTCCAGCCACAGAATTTAGATTTTTTTAACCATTTATGTAGACGATATATTGATAGCATCACGAACATTTTCCGAACATGTGGAACATTTAGAATATGTATTAGATAGACTGCGTACAGGGGGGTTGACTGTCAATTGGGAGAAGTCTAAATTCCTACAGAACGAAATACATTTTCTAGGGTTCATAATTACACCAGAGGGGATAAAAGCTAACCCAGAGAAAGTAGAATCAATTTTAAAATTTCCAGAACCCCGAAATATTAAGCAGTTACAAAGTTTTTTAGGGCTATGTAATTTTTATAGAAAATTCCAGAAAAACTATGCCCATATAACTGCGAAGTTGAGTGCAGTGTTACAAAAGAACAAACAATGGAAATGGGGGGAAAGAGAACGAGAGGTGTTTATTGAAATAAAGGACCACTTTAGTAACATGATCATGATGAATCACCCTAATTTTGAACGCACATTTTATTTACAGACCGATGCTAGTAACATCGCATTGGGTGCAGAACTGTACCAGGAGGACGACGAAAAGGAGCATCACACCATCGCTTTCGCCAGTCGTACCCTATTAGCTGCTGAAAGAAACTACACAACAACGGAGAAGGAACTATTAAGCATTGTTTTTGCGGTGAAGAAGTTTCGAACATACCTACTGGGAAATTCCACTATCATCCGGACGGACCACAAGGCATTATCCTTTTTAAACACCTGTAAGTTGACACACAGCAGGATAACCAGGTGGGTGCTAGCTTTACAAGAGTACAATTTTAGTTGGGAGTATATAAAAGGGGTAGAAAACAAAATACCTGACACTTTATCTAGGGTAGACACACAGGGAATGAGAACAGGGAGGGACTTAAAAGAAATAGAAATTTTCAGACTTAGTAGAGAAGATAGATTATTTGGGGAAGAATTGAGAGACATTAATAGTATGCAAAGAACAGATCTTAAATTGAACAAAATAATAACTAGCTTAGAGTCCGACTTAGAGGAGTCAGGGTATAGCCGTTATTTCCAGATTTATCAAGGGAGTTTGTTTAAGAAAGTAGAGGGGGGAGAGCGTGATTGGAGGTTAGTTATACCGGAAGGGTTGGTAGATAAGATAATATGGGACTGTCATTCTCGGTATGGGCATTTCGGTGCTAGGAAATGTGTAAATGTATTAAAAGAATCATGCTTATTCAAAAATATGGAACGGAGGGTTAGAACTTTACTCCGAGGGTGCGATTTATGCCAAAAGTCAAAAGTAGTTAATTACCGTTTAGAGGGAGAGATGAGGTGTGTTAAAGTAGAAAAGCCTTTTGATCTAGTTGCGGTAGACTTGTTTGGCCCTCTACCAAAGGGAAGGGGAGGCGTCATGTACATTTTTGTAGTATTAGATACAGTCACGAAATTTGTAAGATTATACAGTGTAAAGCGGGCCACTAGTAAAGTACTAAGTGAGAAAATAACGAAGGATTATATGATTAAAACCGGAAAACCTAAAATAATATTATCCGACCATGGGCCCCAATTTATTAGCGGAATATGGCGACAAACTTTGGGCTGGGAAGGTATTATACCTAAACACACAGCGGTATATCATCCTCAGTCGAACCAAGCCGAAAGAGTCATGCGAGAATTGGGGAGAATTTTCCGAGCATATTGCCATGCTAAACATAGTGAATGGCCAGCCTATGTGGGAAGAATTGAAGAATGGTTAAACTGTACAACTCATGAATCAACGGGGTTCACACCATACGAGCTAGTCAAGGAAAACGTCCACCTAGGATCCTGGAACAGCTGTTCAATTTTCCACCGGAAAGCAACCCACGAGATCTGGAAGTAAAACTTCAACTCGCAAATGAAAACTTATTAACGAAGGGAGAAAGAAGAAAACGGCTTCATGATGCCAAAGGTAAGTGGATCAAGTACGAAATAGGTCAGTTGGTATTAGTAAGAAGACACGATTTATCAAGTGCACAAGATAAAGAGATTAAAAAATTCTTTTTGTTGTATGAAGGACCATATGAAGTTGTTGACATCAAAATGGATAATGCCTACGTTCTACGAAACCAAATGACTGGGGAAATAGTGGGTACCCATAACACCACCAATTTAAAAAAGTATTGGTTAAAATGAAATAATAATAAATAAAAAAATAATACATCAAATCCTGTAATTGAACATAAACTAAATAATTACAAAAATTATATAACTAAATAATTATAAATAACTATAAATAATATAAAACAGTAAGTGGTAGCGGATAGGTGTTCCCCACTTGTCCCAGTGGGGTTCGTCTATTTCAGGGACGCGCCCCTGCCCACGCGAGCCTTGGTTTTCTCCATGTACCCTTATTTCCGGAGGAAGCTTTGTCCCTACCTTGAGTCCTAGTTCGTGACCTTTTAATAATCCTTATCCCTTTTATTTTCCCGATTTCCCTAACCCTCCCCTTAGAGTAAACACATAAACAATAGTTACACAAATTGGCACACTTTTTGGAACCATTTGATTGCCTTAATTCTCAATAACACATTAGGGTAATCCTCAAAATTAAATAAACTGGCGTTATTTATGAATTGTAAACTCATCCCTTAATTAGGTAGGTAGTGGAGAAGTTTTGTGGCTGAGTAGACAAACTAAATAATAAATTTTTGTATAATTTAATAGAAACAATGATTCTGTACAAGTAAAGCACAACCTATTTACAGGTAATTAAGAAAAAATAATAAGTATAAATATTATAATAAGTATAATACCAAGTAAATAAATAATTTGGGAAAATATTTTAAAGTAAACTTATGTAACCAAAGGGTTCAATCATTATTTTGTGGTACCTGCTATGTTAGGTTATGAGTACGGGATAATGGTAGTTGGAATGTGATTGTGGAGGAATATAAAGAGAGATTAGAACCAATGATGTAATGTTTGTAAAATTTATTGAAATATTAAGAAAAACTGAAACATTTAATCACGTAGAATCATTTTGGAAATTGTAATTACAGTAATGGAAATTGTTTTGAACAAACAAAGAGATTAAACCGAATTGTAGGGGTCCTTGGAGTAACTTAATAATATGAAGGTTGGTGATGTGGGTAACTTCCTTTTTATTCAAATTGAAATTGTAATTTTACATATTTTATACATTAACTGCATATAATTGTAATCAAAGCCAAACTGTCTGAGTGTAGATTATTAAAGTCAATTTTATTAATGAAGCCTATTTTGTATTTATATTCAAAGTAATTTAAATAATATAGCTACAGTTAAAATGTTTTAAAGAAAATGTTATTAAAGTAATTGAAAGGTGAATTAAAATTATATTTGGTTCGAATGGCAACAAATAGACTTTGATAAATATGTTAACAAGAAGAATTATAGAAATGAAAATTTTGCAGGAAGTATATATGCCAGTCCATGATGTAACCAGGATGTTTAGACTATGTGAGTCTTGCAGGCTAGTGTTTATATAAACAGGTGTGGTATGTTGAGACTAATGTCTGGAGTCACGCTTGGTGACAATAACAAAAAATGTTGTAGTCTGCTGAATCAGTATCTTGAGTAAAAGCTTATTGTGATAGAAAAGAATTGAAATTAAATTTTTACAGACAAAATAACAATGAGGCAATTACTGTAACTTTTGCGATTAATTGAATTAATTAAAGTAAATTAAATACAATTAAATTAATTTAGTAATAAATTTAACAGAAACGATGATTTTTAAACAATAAACTTAACTTTATTTTCATTTAAATTCAAATTGGAATTATAAATTAAATGCTAATTGATGTCAATAAGGATTAAAACATTTATTTAACACTGACAACTGATGGAAAATGTTCAGGATGAGATAGTGTCTGGAAAATAAGATGTGTATATTGCTGCCCAAGTAACTTTTATAAATGCCAATCTATATTTTATGTGTTAACTGTAGATTCCCCACCTAAGTGCGGCCATGACCTCACCGGACCATGACCGTGAAAGTAGTTAATTGTGGCAAATCATAAATTTTACTTGATATAACCGGCTTGTCGTTTGTTTTATTTTGTTAACCCGGTGGTTTGTTAGACTTAGTAGGGGGGTTATTTTTTGGGGAATCTACTAAATTTTGGAACAGGTCTATTTTCACCCAGATAGGGGTGGTAGTCCATTAGGGGTGTATAAATAAAAAATAGTAGGTTATATGTATACCGAATTTTATTGTAACGCCGAAGCAAGGATGGGGGTGGAATAAAAGAAAAAAATGTCCACCCCTTCCGCATCAGTCCTTGTGAAAGCAACTAGACGCCACAGTCTAGGGGGGGTAATAGTGAGTGTGGATGGGTGGTGACCCAGTTACAGGTCACGAGGGAGATGTGGGTTACGGCGAGGATGAGGCTGAAAAAGGCCAAGAAGCCTCGTGCAGACCACATTAAAATGTAACGGGTATCAGGGGTTAAGGGATTAAAAGGGGGTTATATATGTAAAAAAAAAAAAAAAAAAAAAAAAAAAATTATAGTAGCTAGGTATGAATGGAGTTGATGTCATTTTATATAATTAAGGCGTTATTTTGGATGGGCAACATTGTATGGGGAATATTATTTAATTTAATTGGAATTTATGTGTATCATTGTAAACCAATATTGTTTTATTAATATTATTCTTTAGGGTCTATAATATAAAATGAGCCAGTACGTTGTCAATGAACCAGTACGGCTAAGAGGAAACAAATCAGTTGTGGGATATGGAGTGATGGAAGGCCGCTTGTCGTTTTTTTAATTGAATGTTCTAAAGTCAGGCGATACTGGGTCGGGTATCTGTTCGATTTTTCGGTGTTGGGATCTCGAACAGAGAAGTCCAGTAAGATCGGATGGGTGCTGTCACAGTCGCCAGACTAGGGGGGTAAGAACCCATGATTTAGTAGAGAGTTCAGGGGGGTTGCGGCGCCATATCCTCACTGATCCTTTTAGGTTAGGCAATAAGAGTTTGAACGCTCCGGCCTTCAATCTCTTATTGGGGGGGTATTGTAACGGTACGAGATTGTAGGGCCAAGATAACATTTTTTTAAAATTACATTCTCTACAGTCATTGTTCACCCTTGTAGAACCCCGAGTTAGTCAACCAGATAGGCTGTGTTTATTGCAGAAAAAACGTCTATGTTTTGTCTCCGCACTCATGCAACGCAGACCGATGGTGAAATAACATCAACCTGCGCCTCAGCCGTGAATTACGAAAGAGAGTATGTAACTGCACATTGCGCCAGGCGGCAAAAACATTGCTCACCTTCCCGCCTCTGCTAAGGCGCCCTTTCAATAGCACCAATGGGAGCACATATGCACGACCACGTGACCAAAAAAACACTGGATGCAATTTAGCGAACTAGCGCCAGTGCCAGTTGTGACACAGGGCCGCGCGGCCAGCCTAAGCAAGCTAAGTGTTCGAAAATTTATGTCGGCCGACAAAACAACACGGAATGCTATTTTAAAGTGGATTAACGTAATAGTGGTGCCTCAAACTAATATGAAATAGTCAATAACAGTACCGCGGGTAAACAGTGTCAAAACTAAATTATGGTGTGTTAAACAGTGCATTCACAGCAGATGTGCAGAACAGCGGAGTTCTTCAGACGTTAAGTATTAACTGAGTTTTAAACAAGATTATTTTCCTTTTTTTTCCCAGAGTATAATTCAACATAAATAAATATAAATCTAAAATGTACATCAGAGATCTCGAAGTGGGGTTTAAATAGAACGATAAAATCAAAGAACGAATGTGTGTGAGTGTGTAGCCAAAGCACGTATTGGTTCATTGCAGATAGTAAATAGTTGGGGTATACCATAGTTGTAATAAGCTAGTTAATTAAGAAATATTTTATTACTAAATTTGATTTCACAAATTGTTGCTCATTCTACAAGTATTTGCTCTAAATGTTATGAAAGAGAGACGAAGTAGTTGTTTTGAATAATAAATCAGAGGCAATGTGTTAGCACAAACGGTGTATTTGATCTTTGCCTATATCAAATCCAAATAATCCTTTTTGCAGCTGTTTTCGTCTGAAAGACTTTGGAATAAAAACCCGAAGGTAAGAGATAAAAATAATTATAATTTTGTAATTGATTCGTAGAGTTTCATGATATATAAAGCCATTGGTAGAAGTGACGTGTGTTATCTGATGATGAAATAAGTCCAGACCAGATTTATATAACCTAGTCCTTGAAGTGAAAAACAAGAAGAAGAACAACAAGATGTAGTACACTTCAGGAAGGCAGCTGGAATTGTTGGTTTTGTCTGTGGCTTTCTCTCTACTGCTTGTACAGTCACTCCCAGCCAGCAGACTTATTACTGCTCACCTATTACTGTTTTATGCAAAGTCAACTTTATAAAACTACCAAATTATCAACAACAGCAGTTTTACTCATGCTACACAAAATTTTATTGAAAACAAGTCCAAACTACACACAGCTATGTCACTGTTTCCCACTCTGTTTTGCCATACAACTAACATAACTGACAGTCACAAAGATTATTTTGTTATATTTGATTGCCTGGAACATATTCATATTACTTTATGTTATCACACTTTTCGAGGTTATTAGGCCATAGTCTAGATTCTCTATGTTTATCTCCAGACGTTCCAGACGGACATCTTCAATGGCACAGGAACACAGATCACAAAACCTGAATACAAACAAAGACTGTTCTGTCCCATGAAGGCACGTCTATTTGTACACTTTTTTCAAGACATTGGTTGGTCATGTTTTTGGCCAATCTCATCGCTCCCCTTTTTAGATTGGTTCGCTCACTTCATGATGTTCTGATACTTCCAGCACTGAAATACTTCCCGTGGCACTGAAGATGTTGTCACCAGTATGGACGAAACATATGGCAGTATACATAGGCAATCTAGACCATCGCCTAACAACCCAAAAAATTGTGATTATGTAAACACTGACTGTGAAAGCTGGTATTCGTTTACACTCATATTATGTTTGGTACCGTTTTTCTTAGATTTTTACTTAGACTTTGCAAATGATGAACATCGTCTGATTCCACTGGAAAATTGTCAAATTCTTAATATGAAAAAAATGCACAGTACGTGACTCATGCTGTGAAATGAGAGGCATTGACTCTAATTTGCTGTACACACATGCATGTACAGTAAAATTGAAAGTTAAGGGCATATGCGCAGAAACCAATTTATGGATGAACGAGTCCACTTTGAAATTGTGAATGGCAGAAGCGTAACAGTGAATCAGCTGGTAAACAAGTGAAGGTATAGCCAACTTGCATGTGATGTTTTAGTTACCCGTATAATGTTAGTTACTGTGTGACGTACTATGTCAGTCTTGCATTTGTTATTATTATTTCAATTTATTATTAATTGTATCGTTGTTTTACAGTCACTCATTTTTATTAGCTATTTAATTTTTTAGTTAACTTCTGTTGGTAGTTTTTATTCTGTAATTATGTATTATCGTAATTATTTGTGTTATCATCCAGTAATGAGATTTGTTAAAATGGATACTTCTCCTTCAACTAGCAAAGACAGGAAAGTTATTCATAGTCAAGCATAGGAAGTAATAATAAACAGTTTTTTGTTGTCCAGGATTAAAAAGATTCTTGGAATTAAATTAATGCGAAGAACGCGTTCCTTTATGTAATGATAAACTGTAGAGATAGTCAAGTGTAATTAAGGAGTGGAAGTGTACAGTTTGCAAATTCCATTGCGATAAGAACAGTCAGGAAGGCTGTAACTTTTTACATCTCAGCAGTACACAATGTCAGAACAAAACAACACTCAGATATGTTTATAAAACATTCTGATATGTAACAGCAACAAATTCCGATTTGTGTGAACAGTACATATCATTTGCTTGATTTCTATAGTAATACAATTACAATATTATTATTATTTGATTTATGTCGAAAACAATAAACGTATAATTCTTTTTTTTAAGCCAGCTGTGTGACTGTACACACACACACAGATTTGTGGTGACACATTTACAAACATTAACTTTAACTTTCAATTTTGCTATACATATGTATGTGTGTGAATAGAAAGTGAACAGAATATAAGTAGGCCTAATGGCTTAGCATAAATGGTAATAAACAGTTTCGTGAGACATTTGCATCGAATTATGAACTACAAAACTAAGTACCATCAAAAAAATTGGAAACTGTTGACCACCCAGACAATAAAATGACACTGCAAAATCGTGTATTAGAAACTAGAGAAAGAAAACCGTAACACTACTATTGACCAGTAATAAAAATAGAAGGGGTTTGCATATGTTTCTATATATGGAAAACTGTTGTATTAAATTAAAGAATAAAAAGAGTTCAATTTGTTTCGCATAGTACTCCACAATCATCGGGTGTGCACTTAATGTACATGCAAACATTTCTTAATATATATTTTTGCTAAACTTGTGTTGCTACCACTAATACTCACTTACACTTCCATGAGTGCTTTCAAGCCTCTCGGCTCATCTTCAGATGGAAACAACAGATGGAAAGATGGTAGCAACACAAGTTTAGCAAAAGTTAGACTTAACCACTAAATTGTATTCATCGTTTAAATTTCTTAAATATATATGTATGTATGTATTTACAGTGTTAAAAAATATATTCAAAAATTTCATTGATAAATATATCTGATTAATTTGAAATATATTCCTTACGTAAACACCATACGGACACCGCCTTTCAGACCTCCTTTAAAGTGTCCTTTCCCTCTACCACCGGCAAGTACCTGGGCTTTCAGGACAAGGTCTTTAACATTGAGTTTTTTGGCTATTGCACCAACTTCTTGTTTTGTTTTTGCTACACCAAATTGTGGGACAGGAATACCAGCTTCCTTCAGTAATGTGTAACTGATGTGCTCGTGAACATTCAGATTTCTTTTCTGCTGGTGCTGATGATTCCATGGTAGTGTAGGAGAGCTGGCACCCAGTACCTGGAAAAGTTTAAACGTCTTTGTCATAACTGTGCATAAGATGCAAATATACAGCAAATGTCATAAACAACACAGTTTTGTAAACTTTTATAAACATAAAACTGCAACATTCTCTAATTAAAGTTTAACAATTCTTAACTAGAATAATTATTCCATATTATGAGCTATTTGTGTCAACCAAAAATACCCATTCCTCAAATACATATAAAGGAATTTAATGACATTCACAGGATTCATGTTATACGTTAAAAGTTTTTCTTCTTATTTCCCAGTCATCGTTATGTCGTAACAAAAATATTGTTCTCATCCTCTACTAGAGTTAGAAAGCTCAAATATTTTAAATGTGTTTGGAATATCTTGTATACTATGACGGCAGCGAGCCAAACATCTGCTCCCCGGTACCAGCCGAGAGGTTGCCATGAACACCTGGTGGGCACGTAACATCTGACAAGCTTACAGTGAGCCAATCAGGGATCAGCAGCACTCTGATAGGCTCATGGCACTCATCCTGTCAGGGCATAAAGAGAGCACCGCTAGAATTTTTTGGCGCACTCCATCAGACCACACGGAGCCAACCGGAAGAAGAGAAGAACGGCCTTTCATCGCTTTCTTGCCCTGTGACGAACAAGTGATGGAGATCATCTGGACGGCAGTGGGCTCTACATACCGATGGAGGACCGTAGTATGCCACGAACAGTGGGAGCAGCCACTGAACATCACAGCACAGCTAGGCAGGAACACACATCGGAGTTGGCGTCCTCGCCACACGGCCCTTCTAAGGGTCACCAAAAAACGAAGAGGCATACAATTGGCGTCATTTGTCCTGTGACAATATGATACACCTCTTGACGGGGTTTTATATTAGAAATATTTTAAAATCTCTCAAAAATTAATTTGGTCTTTAAAAGCTAAAATCATATTCTTTAAAACTCCAAAATATACTGTATTTCCTTTTCTTAACTGAACATGATAAGGAGTGTTCTAGAAGTCTGAATCAATAATAGCTTAAGAGCTCTTATTATAGTATAGATGTGGATAATGAGAATTCTTATCTTTAAACATTTATAGTGACAGAATATTTGCATTCAAATTTGAAAAACAGATGTTTGAACATGACCGATGTTTGTAAAGCAATGTTTTGTCTACACAGAAATCGGTAGTTGTCTTCATTCACAATTTTGCTTTATCATATGGGATTCTTCTCTATTGCTGACATAGTGTTTATATAATTTTTACTTTTTACAATAATTTGCCTGAAGACTGTTACTGATTTGTCATGTAGCTGAAACGATGCTTTTAAAAAATTACACGGTGATGGTTGAGATCTGTTTTTAAATTTTAATTAAAATTTTGTAGTACTTTATTTTAGATATGTTGCTATAAAGTTTTGGAATATAAATTTCTGCTGTGGGAGCTTACATTAATTTTTCAATCTATACTTCACATGTACTGAATAATTTTATGTTTACCAGTAGTAGAAACAACTGTCTTCAATAAAAATCTACAAATCATAAAATTTTTATAATTATAATAAATTTTAATATTTATAAATAAATTTACCTCAAGATATACTTTTTTCCTTATTAGGAACATGTTTCGAGAGCTCCCGTGCTCTCATCTTCAGCCTTCGCGATCTTGCGTCTGGTGAAGTGTTTGTGTGTTGGTTGGATGCTATTATGGTTGTTTGTTGGTCTCTGGTATTTTAAAGTTGTATTATTGTGTGTGATTGTGGTATATGTATTTGTATTTTGACCAACAAACAACCATAATAGCATCCAGCCAACACACAAATACTTCACCAGACGCAAGCTCGCGAAGGCTGAAGATGAGAGCACGGGAGCTCTTGAAACATGTTCCTAATAAGGAAAAAAGTATATCTTGAGGTAAATTTATTTATAAATATTAAATGTATTATATACATCAAGAAACAGACTGTAGCAGAAAGTGATTGAATTATAATAAAATATAATAATAATTATTATTATTATCCTACTATTATTATTTTAAAAACCTTATTTTAGTTGGAAATATTCAGGTTATTCAAATAAAAAATACATAACATACAATATAGACAGTTGCACAACAATAAAACAAACAATGCTAATAACAAATGGTGATATAAACTACAAACAAGAATATAAACAATATAAATGATTATATAAACTTTGTTCCTTTCTTTTTGTCTTTCAGCATTCTGTGTATTCAGTTCAGAAAAGCAGCACTCATGGAATGGATATCAATTCATCTTTTTTATTGGTTTTACCTTGTTCTTTCCTCCAACCCCCTTACTTGCCATACCTTTTTGCTCATCTCTCCTGTACCATCCTCACCATGTGTCCAAACTGTTTCAACCGCTGTTGCTATACGCTTGATCAGCAGTTTAACCTCCAGCTTCATTCTCACCATATCACTTAAAAGCCTACCACGTCTGGTGATATCCTTCACACCTCTTAAGAATTTCATTTCCACTGCTTGCAATCTGTTTTTCAACTGCTCTGTTAGAACCCAACCCCCACCTCCACATATTAAAATCATTACTCTATTATGTACTTCAGCCCCAATTCTTATCATATCCTCCTACTTATCTCTTCCAAATATTTGAATGCATCAACTTTCTTAGCTGTCTATAATTTAGTTGAAATGTTATTTTAATATCTTGTTTCGCCTATCATCAGTTTATTTTTGTCAATCTCTAGACTTCTCACTTCAACCTCACTTTTCTATATCTCCCTGTTGTGTATCATTTTTCTCTTTAACTTGCAACTATAACCAAGTCATCGGCAAAGACACCTTCTATTATTTGCACTACTGCCAAGTTTCTACACACCATCACATTTAACTATTTTACTTTTGTTTTATTTATTTTTGTTTACTGTCTCCCATTACTACCATATAAAATGTTGGGTGAAGCAACAGTCCTTTGCCTTCAACTCTCTTTTGTTCATAAACTCCTCAGATTTTAAATTCCATGTATGCACATAATGTATAGTAAGTGTATTTATGCATGCCAGCTAAAGTATTACACAGTCTTTCTTTTCCATTTGCAAAAATAAAATCGCCAAAAAGGATAATGGAATGGTTACCCCCAGAGAAGAGGAAGAGGGGAAGACCCAGACGATCATAGGGAGAGAGTATCCAGAAAGCTCTAAGTGCGAGGAATCTGACCAAAGAACATTGTCAGGACAAAAAATATTGGAAAGTCTGGAAATCGGACAGCGACAACAGAAGCTATAAACAATGTTTACAAATGTATAGGGTACTGTGCATTGCACAATTAATTAAGATAATTAATAAAATTAAATAAATAATTCATATTGTTAGTAATAATAATTCAGCTTTCAATCTGAACTGTAAATGGAACAACCAAATATCATGCTTGGACAAGTTGATCACGCCACGCCGCTGTGTCTGTGTGTACACGTGTATTTTACATGTGTGTGAGACCAGTTGAATCCTGTAAAGCGTCACCCCTAAATGAACGTTATTAATTATATGAATTATTTTAAATTGTAAAGAGTGTGTGCATAATATCACAAAACCAAATACGCCACAGTGTGTATAAAATAAAGACGCACGTGTGTACAAAAAATAGTGCGAAAATAATAAAAAGTGCAAATATAGTGAAAATAAATATAAATAAAACTTATATTAATTAAGATAGGGAAAAACGGTTTATACACAGTGAACACATAAAAATTACCGACAAGATGAATATCGGGTAATTTGTAAAAGACTTCGCATGTTGCGAAGATAAGTGAAATAAGTGTGAAAATAATCGTGTTTAGAAAGGGACGCCAACAATAGACTGAGACCTGCAGAATATTGTCGAAACATGATGTTTGCGCCCTAGGGTACAAATACTCGAGACGCACCAGCTTATTTCTCTTTCTCGTACAACTACCGTGGCAGCCGGAGACAACAACTCTTTTTCTATCAACCACAGCAGCAGCTGGAGGTTCTTCACGACTACTCATCACTTTCGTGAGAGCACCTGCAACCTGAGGCCATGACGGGATACGAGGCAGCAGCCAAATACATGGAATAGAGTCCAGCGTACGGAACGAGGCAATGGACTACGGAGAGGATCTGAAGGACGAGGATCAAGAACTCCAGGACTACACGACAACAGAGGAGCATCCAGGATCGAGGACCTAGGACCGAAGAGGATACTCTGAGTATTACCATGACAAATAAGGTGAAACAAAACCATGTATTTGTAAAAACAAAAAGACTCACGTAAAGACAATTAACTATGTAAAAAGAAAGACAATATAATTCAAAGATGAGTTAATAATTTTTGGAAATGTAAATGTTTATTTGTATAGTAGTTTTAGAGTAATGTTTAAACACATAAAAGTATAATTTTGAGAAATAATTTAATCAATGATATTTAAAGTAATATGAAAGAAAAGTAGTAAATTTTCTAATCTTGAATAATAATTGAATCAATGATATTTGAATTAATATGAAAGTAAATAGTAAATTTTTATTAGAAAACAAAGCAATGCATATGCAATATAATCAAAAGAAAATAGATTATTAAAAAGAGATTAGATAATCTAATAGTTATCACAGTAATGACCAAGTCGAGAGCAATATTATATAATAACAAATGTTTATTGTAGTATAAGAGTGTATATTATGTTCTATGTGTAATACGAGATTATTACTTATATGTTAATAACTAGATGTGCGCTACGGCTACACACATGCGAATAATAATGATATTTTTAAATCGCAACAGAATAGACAATTTTTAATTAATAAATTTTTTAAAATCATTCTAAACCATTTCACGTTTGTGTTATTATTACCGTATTGTTCCGAATACAAGCCACACTTTTTCTCCTAAAAACATGGTCGCTAATTTGGTCTGCGGCTTGCATTCGCCCGCTAACGAAATTCGAAGTTATACCTGACTTTTGGCGGGACGAACGCTTTTGGTATCTATGAGTTGTTTACTGCCTAAGCAACAGCAGTTTGCCTGGTTGTTGTTAACTCTGGCATTATGATTTATGACTGCAACCGTATGTTTTAACAGCAAACTGAACAAAGAATAGGAAGAAAAAGTGTACGTGCCTGCGCCCGCGCGCGTGCTCGCACCCTTCTGTAGCCGGCAAGACAAAGGATGACTAGAGGGGGTGTAAGTAACATGTTTCTAAATACGGGGTACACTGCCAGTGTGGTCTTCTGTTGTAACAGCGACAACATCGCTTATCTGTACTCTGTTTTCATTGGCGTTTTTGTAATGCGTTTGCGGTATGAGTGATATTGTGGAGACTAAAGGGACGCAGTCAAATTAAATTCCAAAAAATAAACGTAATACGTACGATGCGAATTATAAATTAATTGTGATACAACATGCAATCGCCAAGCCGCAAGAAAATTCGGTATTGACGAATCCTGTATTCGACGATGGAGAAAACAGAAGGAACGGCTTTTGAATGCAAATACTGCGCGGCGAGCATTAACGGGACCTCAAGTTGGGCGTTTTGTAGCAGTAGAGTCCAGCGTCTGTGCATACGTACGGCTTTTAAGAAGGCAAGGACTCCCTGTCCTTAGGGACACGTTTTAAAATTAAAAGCTTTAGAAATCGCAGAAGAATTAAAAGTCTCCGGTTTCAAAACCAGCTTCGGGTGGATAAGTCGAATGATGGGACGAAATGGATTTGCGCTTAGACAACGTACATCCCTCGCGCAAAAACTACCGAGTGACTACAAAGAAAAACTCCTTCAGTATGAGCGGTTTGTCATTACGTTACGCAACAAGCATAATTATTCACTTGAACACATGGGAAATGCCTATGAAACGGCCGTATTTTTTGACATGACCTCTAACATTACGGTGGACCAAAAGGAAACCAAATCTGTAACAGTAAAGACTACGGGAAATGAAAATATCGGTATGGAGAACCATACATGACTTCCATATTCTAAGATTTATATTTAAAATCATTTTCGAAATGAAATATTACCATAGAAACTACTTCTTTCTACTTACTGCTTCAGCCTTAACCACAGTACTGTGGTCACTAACGTATACCACCTCACGTTATCGCACTCGATTTTCACTGATGATGGAAGTCGATGGCATTGCCGAAACGTCTGGTTTTGTAGAAAACATTGGACTACGGCCAAATATCCCGGGAAGGAATTTTAACAAAAACTACTTCTTTGTTGCCGATAACGTTGTACACACATATATAAAATATATGCATAAAATTAATGGCTTGTATAAGTTAATGATTGATCTCCATTAAGTAGTGCTCAAGTTTCCAAAGTTTTAATACTATGATGTCCGTAATTAAAACATCAGAGCAGGTTTAGTGTGAATGAGGGTACACTGTGGACAAAAATTTTCAACATTTCCTATTGAGCGTTGCTTAGAGTAAAGCTGCGAATCTACAGTGTACGTTTCACAGAACAAACACGCGAAAAAGAAGGAGCGCTCCGAAGTTACTCATGGACCCTCAGCATCCTGCAGAGGGTTCATTCCCGAAAGACGAGAAGTCTGTCTATGAATCGTTCCTCTGTAAACACGTGCAGTTACATTGCCCAGCGATCCACAGGAAGCAAATTGATGTCCATTTTTTCGGCTTGCACGCGTTATGTTGGTGTGGTTTTCGGCACTTTCCATTTAAAAAGCGTGCAAATGTAACAAAATAAACATGAGTGAGGCCAGAAATAACGTGAATTGTGTGTGTGTGTGTGTGTGTGTGTGTGTGTGTGTGTGTGTGTGTGTGTGTGTGTGTGTGTGTGTCTTACCTGCCTTTTTATTGCTGTAGGCATAATAATAAAATGGAAATGTAAACATTACATAACTGAGATATGCTTACCTGCCACGAACGATATATTATTTTATACATGGAGGAGTTCAGTGACATACACACGTACAGAAGAATTATATATATAAAGATATTAACTCATACATAATTTACATTAAAATGAAAAAATTATAATTTTATTCCCTGGCAACAACATTTTTTTATTTTTAACAATTACCATTGTTTGAAAAAGTTTAAATGAATTTTCAAGTACTTTACTGTTGTTAAAACGTAAAAGGTTGCAGGTAAACTACCCCTTCCCCTTAACCGATCTTCACCAAAATCGAAAGTCCTTGAGACCTCTACAATTCAGGGACGTATGCAAAAAATTATTTGATTCTGTTTGAATTTCCGGCTATTATCGTTTGCCATAGAAAATACGCTTGATAAAAAAACGTTGCAGGTAAACTACCCCTTCCCCTTAACCGATCTTCACCAAAAAGAATAGGTCTTGAGTACTCTACAAATCAGGGCTGTATGCAAAACATTATTTGATTCTGTTTGAATTTGCGGCTGTAATCGTTTGCCATAGAAAATATCCTTGTTAAAAAAACGTTGCAGGTAAACTACCCCTTTCCCTCAACCGATCTTCACCAAAAACAATAGGTCGTGAGTACTCTACAAATCAGGGCTGTATGCAGAAAATTATTTGATTCTGTTTGAATTTGCGGTAGTTATCGTTTGCCATAGAAAAAAAATCTTCACACAGACACTTTTCGGAAAACGACTTTTACTTCCATATTCCTTAAGGAAATGGAAGTATGGTGATGGCAAAAAAAATCGTTTTCGAGATTATTGCAGATTCTGATTGTACTACACTCAAAACATGAAAAAAGTCGTTTTTTTTCCCATGTTTTCAAAAACATGGGCAATGATATAGTCGCATTCCTCTGCATTTTACACCAAGGGAAACTTTGTGCACAAACTATTCATATGGAGCATGTGATGAAAGCAGTGATCAAAGTAATCAATTTTCTTCGTTCCAGAGGACTCACTCATCGCCAATTCTGAGAATTCCTATTACAATTAAGACACCCAGTATGACGATATTCTTTATTTTACACAAGTTCGTTGGCTTAGTGCAGGAACAATGCTGAAACGAGTGTATGACCTGCGTAAAGAGATAATTTTCTTTTTGAAAAGCCGTGATGAGAATCTGGTAGCAGACTTTGAGAACAATGAATGGGTGTGTGATTTATCTTTCCTAGTTGACACAACCCAACATCTGAACGAGCTAAATACCAAACTTGAAGGAAAAAATAACATGATACACAATCTGTTTTACTTAATAAAATCGTTTGAGGTTAAACTGATTTTATGGCAGTCACAGCTGACGTCTGGGCTACTGACACATTTTTCTACAATGAATAGTTTTGCAGCAAGTTCTGAACAACCATTAACTTCACTAAATATGCCTCACTTATAGAGAATCTTCAAAATGAGTTTAAACGTCGATTTCAAGATATGAGAAAATTTGAGAAATTGTTTGATATGTTTGCTCTATCATTCACTACTGACGTTGAGATAGTGCCCATTGATTTCCAGATGGAGCTAATTGATCTTCAATCGAACTCTGAATTGAAGACAAAATTTTCTGAGGTTTCTCTACTGGATTTTTATAAAAATTACTTACCTGAAGAAATGAAAGCATTGAACAATCATTCTCTAAAAAACGGCAACATTATTTGGAAGTACCTACTTATGCGAGCAGTCTTTTTCTTTGACAAAACAGATCAAATCAAGAGGTCATTCCCGTCTGACTGATGAACATTTGGAGGGAAACTTGCGAATTGCTGTATCCAACATTGAACCCGATATAGACAGACAAGTGAAAAACAAACAGTGTCAAGTCTCTCATTAGGCTCTAAATTAGTTTCCTCTGTAACAAATAATAGTGTTGTGCTTTCTTTCAAATTAATAATTTTATTGCAATTGTGTGTCTTTTAAAAGTAAACTAAAAAAAGTGAAACTGATTTTTAAAATTACGTGTTTTTTAAATGATTGTTTTAAAAGCATTTCTTTACAAATTAAAATTTCGATTTTGGAATCTGATAGCTGTATTATTTTGTGACCTCAAACGTTTTTTCAGGTGAGTTTTTAATTATTCAATAGAGCTAGTTTAAATGTAGCTGTGTTAAGTTTACTTACTTATTTATGAGAGATGTTAGAAAACGCTCTTCAATTAGAAGCATTATCTTTCACGGAAATGCTACTGGAAATATTAGGATAAGGGGAAAGGTTAGGTAGGTGGTTAGTGAAATGGAGGGAAGTCGCATTGTGGCCTGCCATAATCATGTAAAAGTTTTTAGTGGCCCTCGGATGTTGAAAGGTTGTGCACCACTGATGTAAAATATTTCAATGAAATATCAAATATAAACTTTGTACTTAAATTATAAAATGAAGTCATTAAATACCCATGATTTTTATTTTATGCTATTATATTACATTTCATCCTCTTTCAAATGAGACCTTTTTCAGCCTCATAGGACCTGACAGAAAAAAGTTATAAACATTTACATACAAGCCTGCACGGAGAAAAAAAATTCACAATTGCCAACTTTGAAGTGGAAAAACAAGTTTATATGAGTCTAAATGTTATTTTTGACTTTATATTTGGTATCCTTGTGAAATTTCAAGTAAGTATTGTGAGTTTCATAGCTTAATATTAAATAATAACCATACAAGTAGAGTTTTTATTGAAAAGTACTCTTTATATCTCGCGCCGCGACTAACAAATCGGCTAAAAATTGACTTTTTTCCCCAAAAATCATTAAAAAAAAATAAAGCGAATTTGGCAAAAATGAAAAATACGGGTTGTTATATTTGTCCATAGATGCTGTAAAAAAAATTTCATGAAAATCTGAGAGGGCGGGGTGGAAAATTTTGTTCTGGCTGGATGATTTGATTTGGAATTACCCTAGAGACTATGTCTGACGATGGCCTCTGATGGTGAGGCAGAAACGTCTGTCAGCATAAATTCTAGACAATGGCCTAACAGCCTGACTAATAATAATAGTTTCCAGCTATGAAAATTTTCCGTTACTGAAAGCTCATTCACTTTTCATGTTGAAATAATCCTCCTTCACTTCACATATCAGGCAGACTTCCTGTTTCAGTTCCCAAAGCTGTATAAAATAAACCTTCATCTTAATGCTTGGGTGTACGTGATTTCTCGTGTACCTTATTATTACACTGAGCGTGTGATGATGTACAAAATCAAAACAGCGTCCTGATAACCCACAGTTAAATACCAACAGAACACCTCAGAGTCAAAACATTAATAAACACACATACTGAAGGGAATGATACATTATGATGGAGAACAAAAATGTAGACCCTGGAGGACAATACATGACACATGTCACTTGACTAACAAGTTAGTATGTAAGTGCAAATTATCACACATTAAGCTTTTACAATTAAAAACTCATATCAAGACAAAATTAAATACTTTGATGCTTATACAAATTTTACTCAAAATTAAGTATTCTAACAACTACTCTGTGTGTGTGTGTGTGTGTGTGTGTGTGTGTGTGTGTGTGTGTGTGTGTGTGTGCTTTTCTATATACATAACTTAAAGTTTATTGCCGCTATAGCTATAATATAATATAATGATATTATTCATACAGTTTCTTTTGGATGTAGAGAATTATGTTTTCGTTTTTTCAATACCTAAACGAAACATTTCCAATTCACAGATATTGAAATGACAAAAACGTAGTATACTACTTCCAGAAGAAACTATATATATTAAACAAATCAATATATGCAACTGATCTATTCATCTATTATACAAATATGTCATAATAGTCAGCAAAAGCAAATTCTTTTGGAACTCGTCATTTACATGATAATCCAATTCTTTTGTTAGTTATTAAGAAATATATTTTATTAGATATAAACTGAACTAAATTTGCTGACATCATTCTGCTGAACTGTCTATTAGATAATAACACTTATTTAGAAATTAACTAGTTCACAGAAATTAAACCTAATCAATATGAGTTATCATTATATCACACAATCAATACATTCCATTGTCTGGGTGCTAAAAAAAATTCACTCCTGTAAACTAATGTTTAACGTACTAAGTTCTTACATATCGCTTCAAGTAATTAATCTGAGTTTTGCAACTACACAAAGTTCACTGATGTTACTAAAAATTAAACTGTCTCATACATCTTTCATCATGCATATTTTATAAAAACAATAGAAAGAACAGCCACATACATACGCCTAAATCATGCCAGAGGAAATGTGAATCACATTGTTAGTCTGTTAAATGAAAATCATAAAAAGTCTGCCAAATTCATATCTGGTGAAAGGTTGAAAAACTAATATACAATAAAAACTAACAGAATATCAGAGCCCATTGGAATAACCCAAGGCAATTGGCAGGGTTGCAGACTTTCTCCTGCTTTATTTAATATCTATATAGATGATGCCATAAGGAAATGGAAATTGGATGGATGCCCCCAAAGGATTGTACTTGGGGAAAGAATTTTATTTAAATATTTTAATGTATGCAGACAATCTTGTAATCATCCAAGAGAATGAAAATGACCTGCAAAGATCATTGTTTTATCTTACTAACAGTTTAACAGATTAAATAAAACCATTGCCTTATCTAAAACAAAAGTTATGGCTTTTTCTGGGGCAAATCATATTAGAACAAAGATTGTCATACAGGACTCACCAATAGAACAGGTGCCAGATTTCAAGTATCTAGGGTGCAGCATTACATAACAAGATGATAAGGAAAGCAAAATCGCTTTGTGGAATTAAAATATTATAATGTAATGGCCATACCTCAATTACTGTGTGGTAGTGAGACTTGGATTAGAACGCCAAAGACATATCTAGAATATAAGGAGTGGAAATGAGGTTCTTGAGGGCTGTAAAGGGTTGTACCAGGAGAGATCTTCCAGAAATTATCATATTAGAATGGAGCTAGGCAAAGCTGAAAGCCTAAATGAGAAAATCTGCCGGTACAAAACAGAGTGGCGGTTACACGCAGAGAGAATGGATCCAACTAGATTTTTAAGAAGAGCCCTTGAGTACCATCCAAGGGGGAAGAGAAGTGTGGGAAGACCCCGTAAACGTTGCCATTATATCATACACAAACCACATTATATCACATAAGCATAAGCACTACCACATTTCATTGTCTAGCAGCTTAAAAATATTCACTCTGTAAATTATCATTTGGTATACCAAGTTCTTTCTATATCACTACAAGTAATTAATTTATAATTAATATTTTTTAAATAATTAATTTATCTCGCAACCACACAAAGTTCGCTGGCATTACTAAAACTTAAAAAACTTATCTCATACATCTTTCATGACACAATTATAAAAACAACGGAACAGCCACATTAATGTGCCTGAATCACACCAGAGGAAATGTGAATCACATTGTTAGTCTATTAAATGAAAATCGTAAAATTCTGCCAAAGTCATATCTGGTGGAAAGTTGAAAAACTAATACTTGTCTTATTACATGACTGTTGACACATAATTTTAAAATCTGTATTATTTATGTAAGACAATGGACGGAGGAAGAGTAAATATTATGGGGCGTGACACAATTTTCCATTAACAATGTACATTCCATTACCTGAAACTCATATAATTATCAAGTTCTGAAGTAACAGGGTATTTCTGGTTCTTCATGTATTATTCCACATGCCTAACTACTTCAAACTTAATTTGTTTTTGACTAAGCTCATATACAATTTTTAATTCATGTTAAGATATTATAAGTTAATTACGTATGAATATCAATTAACCACATAAAAATGTAAGTACAGTAATTATTTTTAAAATGGATATACTAACATTTGAGAAATTGCCTTTAAGTTGAAATTATATTATTAGATATGCGGTCAGTGTGACAGGAGCATTGACGATCTCCTATTCTGTTTAATATGCATATTGACAACTAGCTGAAGTACCCGTTCTACGCCCGGGTGGCGAGCATTTTTATTAGCACATATTTAATTATTTATTGGCATATATTAAATACAATTAATTACATACTGGCTATGAAATTTAATTATTGGGCGAAAACTTCTTTGTAGACCACATTTTTGGTGTAAACTCTGTGGTCTTTCTTTAAGTTGCCTTGTTGGTCAGTTCCTAAGACTTTTACCTTGACTTGCTGAAAGGACTTTGTTTTTGAAAATGCAACATAAAGTTGTCCATGACTGAATACTGGAGATGGCAAATAAATACCAACTGAATCCAGTGTTTGCCCTTGGTTTTTGTTGATGGTCATAGTTAAAGCGAGTCTAAATGGAAACTGTTTTCGTCTTAATGTAAAGGGAAGGTCAGGGTCACTGGGTGCAAGAATAACTCTTGGAATAAATACCATGGTACCTTTAAAAGATCCGGTCAGGATTTCACAGTCAATGACTTTTGACATCATTTGCTTGACGACCATTCTGGTGCCATTGCAAAGACCTCTTGTTGAGTCAAGGTTTTGTAGCAACATTACTACTGCACCAACTTTCAAGTTAAGTCTATGAGGAGGCATACCTCCAGGTGTTAAGCTGTTCAAAAACTCCAATATAGTTTGCTGCCTCCTCGGCATTTGCACTGTCTTGCTGAATAGAATCTATGCTGGTGTAGCATTTCAATTCAGATTGAATTCGTCTAAGGACATTTTCATTAAGTTCAAGTGACTCGTGGTTTTTTGGAGTCAGGATTGCACAGTTAGCAATGGTGTCATCTCCTGATTGGATGACCTCAAGAAAGACAGCAACAACAATACATCCATTTTCAATGCAGACTGGAGGAATTTTGAAGATGCCTTCTCTAATCCAGGCTCTTGGAGTTTCCCATTCCCAAGTTTTAAAAGCCAATTGGAAAAGCCTCGGTGTTCTGATGGGACATTGTACTCATTGGCACGCATGTTTTGGTCTAACTTTAGGACCTGAATATTTTTCCAACACTTACTATTCTTCATGCATGAAGAAAGTATTTCGGTTCTGCTGCCATGTGGAACAACAGGGAGAATTTGTCTAAAATCTCCACTGAAAAGAAAGACAGCACCTCCAAATGGTTTTTTAGAAGGAACTTTTGGATCTTCAGCTAAGAGTTCTTTATACAGTGTGTCAACTGCATTTACTCCATGTGCTCGGGCCATTGAAGCTTCATCCCAGATTATCACTTTGGCCTTTTCCAGTTCATTTGCCGTATTAGTTCCATGTCGAACATTACAGGTTGATGTTTCATTTATTGGAATAGACAGCTTGAAACGACTGTGGGAAGTTCTGCCTCCCACAAGCAAAGTTGCTGCTATGCCTGTAAATGCACATGGCAAGACTAATTCATTTTTGCTACGCACATAGTGCATGATTGTGTTGTAAAGGAAGGTTTTACCACTTCCGCCAGGTCCATCAATAAAGAATAGACGTTTGGGTAAGTTAGGGTTTTCAATTGCTTCCCTGATTTTGTCGAAAGCCCTTCTTTGCCCTGGGTTGAGCATTTGAAACTTTTCTTCGAACATGGTTTTTTCGGCAATTGGATCGTAATATTTTCCAGAATGGATTGGCTCGTCATAGCTGCCGACTGGAAGTTCTAGGCCAAAATCTACCAATGACTTTCCATGTGTTCGAAGGACAGATTCGATTTCTTTAAGCGTCAAATAGAGAGCTTTTTCTCCATCAGGAAAGTGTCTCTTATAGTCTTGCATAAGATTGTCCTTATGTCTGTCGAATAATGCTGCTGCATCCGACGGCTCACACATGATACAAATAAATGCAAACAACTGCCTAAGTTGTACTGGCATTTGATGGGTTGCAGCTTCTGTTAGGCAAGTATCCCATTCTGAGTCATCATCAGTTAATCCCCTTGCAATGCATGCTTCTTGGAAAGTTGCAAAGAGGATAGGATTTCCTTCGACCGTTCTTAGGTCCTCGAAAGATGTTGCTCCTCTAACATTGAGAAGGAGAATTCGGAGGAACCATTTTTCTCTATCCGTGGGACTTACGGCAAACATTCTGCCAATTGTAGTTTCATGTCCTCTAAGACATGGTGGTTTCCATTTAGAATTTTTGTCATCCCAGGTATAGTGTTCGGGAATTTCAATATATAAATACTCTCGGGCACTAGGGTCTTCCTGATTAAGTTTAAACCAAGCCAGAAGTTTTGACTTGGTGGCTTCTTGCTGTACAGCTTCAGCTTCCTTGCCTGGTATAAAACATATTGTATGCTTGTCCTCAAGGTGGACATTTAATCTTTCCACATGATCAGTCTGGTGGTGCATTTTGTATTCCCTGAGCCTCCAGCATGCTTCAGGTGCACTTACATATCGGGTCTCCAAGTAATTTTTTACTTCGTCCCATTCAATAGTAGCTTCCTGTTCTGTGGGAACAGTAACGAATTGAATATTTGCACAGTCATGCCCCTTGTAAACGTATTTGAAGAGGTATTTAACGCTTTGAATTGAGCTACAAATCTCTACGTTAATGTGGGCGTTGTATTTCAGAGACAGGTATGGGTTGTATGGCACCACCCATCTGTTATCCATTTTGTTTCCCCCAAGTTCAAGAAAGTTACCATCATCTCGGCGTTGATATTTTGGGTAACCATTGACATTGCTGTTGGTCTCGGCACAGAAATCTTTTGGGAATTCTTTTGTGCATTTGCCGTTTTCCATACATGGTGCGTTTGGATTTAATGGACCACATGGGCCGTGTATCATACAGGATTTTACAATTTCATGTAGCCTCGGGTGGGCATCTTTATCAGAGAGTTCTGCACAGACAATTTTGTCAATTCTTTCATTCTCCCAGACTTTGTCTTCCAGGGCAAATGAATAGCAATATGTGCCCATGTGGTAGACCACGTTTTTGGAACTCGATCATGTGGAGCATAGCCCTAACACGTCCAAATCTATGGTGTTTGGTTAAGTCTTCAAGTAGCAATTTCAGTTTCAACTCAAACACTCTTGCTACTAAATCAGGCCGGTCGCATGGTTGCTGACCGGGAAGTAAGTTTTCTCTGATTTCCCTCCATTTAGGATTGCACGTGAATGTTACAAATAAGTCAGTTTGCCATATTTCCTGACCATGGCCATATCATCTTGGTAATTTTGAGCCATATTTCTTGGACTCCCTTGGAAGGTTGAAGGCAATATAACTTTCTTTCCAGGCAATATGTTAACGTCCTCAAAATTGTGGTTGTTCACAAATCGGTGAAGAACATCATAGTCTTCAGCTCTTACTGTGTTTTGATTTTTTCAAAACCAATTCAAACGGTTTGCCTCGGTCTTGCAATAGGCATCAACCATGAATTGGTGAGTCAGCTTTCCTGCGTTGAGGAACTCGTTAAACTTTCCATCACGAATGGCAAAATGGTATGAACACCATTGAAGCTGGGACAAATTTCCTTGACCAACAGCTTTCTTCAGATCTGTGGTCCACCCTGAATCCCCATATGGGAAAAGCAAAGGGTAGCACATTGGGTCACAGAGTCTACTCAGGATGGATATATTTTGTAAAATTCCGCTTTTCGGATAAATTGTAATATCCCGATTTTCTGGGGGTGCACCATCTGCACTGTGAAAAACGGCAGCAATTTCTCCTCTGGCAGTGGGAGCATTTGTTCTGCCAGGGAGCACATTATTTACTCTTTCTCTCAAGAAAGTCATGCTATATTCAATTGGCGTTCGGTTTTCCCGATTTGCCTTTAGCATTTCGTCTTGTTCAAATCTGAGCATGTTCTTGTATTCTCTAGAGAATGGATTGATATCTCCAAGAAGTTTTTGGAGGTTCTCCATTACGACACGAACGCATCCATTGTTTGCTTGATTGTTCATTCTTTCTGTCAAAAGGCTTGGGCCGAATCCAAAATATACAGTTGGGCATACTTTGGTAATTCACCTTGATTTGGGTGTAATGCAGATGTAGCGTGATAAATTTGCCCATGGATTCTGTAACAAAAAGGACCTGAACGTCTGGTCACTGATTGGTCAACTTGTGCTCCCATTGAGGCAAAGGCCATTGCACTGTTGTACAATCTTATGTTTTCCATGAAATTTTTGGAATTTGGATCAGATCCATTCATATAATTTGTAATGAAGGGATGCATTCGTATTTCATCTAATGCAATGGTCCCTTTATGGCAGCAATTTGACATTAATTCATTTTTGAAATGCGTGGCATTGCAAAATGGACATTTAGCGTCCATTGGGCCAAGATAACTTTCTTCAGTAACATACCAATGACGGTCACACTACCAAGCGCGTTATATTATAGATGTCATTACAAGATGGAAGTTGCATGAATATAATGGGATCAAGTTGGATTTACTTATGTTCGTTGTTATTTGCTGACGATATGGTGATAATTGATAATGCACGAAACTGAAGATAACATCCAACTGGTATTTTTATCTGCTCCATCAAACATGTCCATGATATATTCTTATGATTCCCCTACATAAAAACCAGAGTTATGGTCTTTCAAGGCAAATGCACTGAAAGGTTGAAGACAGTTATAACACCCAATCAAGCAAGTTTATAATTCTGCATACTCATGTTGTGACACACACAAGTATGATTACGACAAAAACAGAGACCACAAACATAAGTTCCAGGTGATATGTAGTGCCGTTATCAGAATACTGAATAATGAAACACACAAGAGTGCAAACATTAAGTTTTATAATATCATCACTGTGTCCGTACATATATATGGCAGGAAAAGCTGGATAAACACCAAAAAAGTTATAGCAAAGTAGAGGCTGGAGAAATGAGCTTCCTGAGGAGAGTGAATGGTAGTAGGCCTACACAAAGAGCTTTGAAGAACAAAGATACACAAAATAACTTAAATATATATACTATAAACCAGGACTTCTCAAAGAGCGGGTCACGACCCGATATGGGATTGTGCAACTAAATTTGGTGGTCGGAGAAATTAAAAAAAAAATAAATTCCTGCTAACTAAACTAAAAAAATTTAATTCTAAAAGTTACAACTGATCATTTTAAATCTCTGTAAACACATTTAAAAAATACTTTCCTTCAAATTTTGACGTTGAAAAAGAAAATCTGCTCCATAAACCATACTTAACTGGAATGATTAACGTCAATCATGTACCATTAAACGCTCAAGAAGGTATCAAGGAAGCTGAGTTATCAAGGGACACAGATTTAAAACTTGAGTTTTCCAAAACAAATCGTTAAATGAATATTAGCTTGGGATTAGGACAGAATTTCTGAAATGGCCCTAAACATACTTCTATCATTTTGTACTACGTAGTTATGCAAAGCGGCTTTTTCAGCATTAACATTTATAAAATCAAAAAATCAGTAAACTCTGCAAAACGCTGAAGAAGCTCTATATCCTGCAGTATCAAATATTCATCCAGGATTTAAGTCTTTATGTGAAAGAAGTAAACAAGCACACCCAGCTCATTAGTATGTTAAAGCTTTGTCTTTAATACATAGTAAAATTATATTGATACGTATACCAAAGAATTGTTTTTGAATAAATTTTCTTTATGATTTATTATCAGCAATTGTTTTAATTCATATTCCTAGTTTATATACCTCTATACCCAGGATCGCAAAAAATATTTGCTCGGGTAAAATGGGGGGTTGCCAAGTGGAAAAGTTTGAGAAGTCCTGCTATAAACAACAAGATTGCTGACTACAAAGAAAAGTGGGGAGATAACAAGTGAATTGACTGAGGAGACAAAAGAGTTCTAACTATAAACCAGAAATACAAGTGAACTATAATATAACTATAATCCTGAAGTGAGGATTATGATGCTATGATGATTGTGATGGCGATGACAGATACAAGGACACTACACAAATGATACTCTATAAAGCTTCCTGCATTTCATATGACTGTATATCAAAAAAAAATCTCATACACTTTTTCACTACATAATAATCTACACTATACTGCTATGATGTAATGGATTGTTGTTTTCCAAATTCATTAGGTTATCAGTCAAATTACCCCTCGTTACCGGTCGCATCATACAAGAGTACCTTGTTACAGCTACAGATTAATAAATAATTATTTACAACATACTTATTTAAGATTAAATATTTCTTTCATCAGACTGATACTGTACAGAATTCACAATATGAGACTGACATTGAGTGTTAACAACAGGCATACAATGAAAATATATAATTCTGTCGGATGTTCTGAATAAAAAGTGCAATCGCAGACATGATAATTTGTCTGTGTTTACCACCCTTCATCAAAAAACTATTCATATCTAGGGGCATCTGTTATCGATGAGGTTGCAATGAAGCGATAAACACTGGATTGTCTTACACATATTAATCAAATAAAAACTTTGAACTCGGAACAACATATTTTGTATAAGCTGTTCAAACATGTTTACTCTGCTCTTACTTCACATGTTCAAATGTTCATTAATACACTATCACAGAACACTAACAAACAAGACCCAATAAAATTTCTACTACAGTGCTTACTAAAACAGCTATCCTAGAGCATAATTATTTATATTCACATAAGGACTACATATTAACTATACTGCACATGGCACTGTAGGAAGTAGTGATATTTTAAAAGAACTTTTTCTAGAAATAGAAAAAGGAATATAATTATTTCACTTCGACTCGGAACACAAACACAACAATCACGCCGCTCAAATAACACAAAACATTGCACAAAGGACATCATAAACATATAAAAGAATCCATAAAACAGTTATCAAGAAAAAAGACGCTCTCAACCGCAAAGCACTGACGCTACACCTACAGATCGCCAACATAATTATACGGACACAATTACATGACTGAACTAATACATCACACAAATGAATGGACAAAAAAACAAATACCTAACATACTGACAAAACACGAGAGAAAAATTAAAAACCTGACACCAATAAGCATAAATATAATTCCTTCACACAAATTCTACAAACGTACAGTAAACCTCACGAACGTCACAATCTCTAAAAACGAACAAACACTCCTTGATAAAGGCCTAAAACATAACCTACATTACAAACAAAACAACCAAACACTAACAAAACTCATAGTTGACACTGAAACAAATATACAAAACACATCACCAGAACATCAAGACACACTAAGACATAACGTAAACAATATAATAGGAGCAAATAAGACACCAGACAACAAGAACCACAACTCAGAAATACACACAGTCATCAAACTGAGAGAAAAGGCACACAAACACAACATCACATTTGTAAAAGCAGCCAAAGGCAACACAACTGTAATCATCTCCACAGTCGACCTATACAACAAAGTACAAAACTTCATGGAACAGAACAACATCACAGAACTAAAACACGACCCCACCGACACATACCAAAACACAGTAAAACAACTAATCAACAAAGCCAAACACATAATGACACACAAACAAAAGCCCTACATGAGACAAATCCGACCATCAGCCCCTACCCTCCAAACGGTTCCCCAAATCCATAAAGAAGAAATTCCGATACGCCCCATTATCAATTACCGTAATGCCCCCTGCATACAAACTCGCAAAACATCTAGACAAAATTATCAGACAACACACACAACTAGACAACAACATTGCAGTAAAAAACAACACATACACATCCCCCATAATGACACATTAGCCTTCTTTGACATTAAAAACTGTATACAAACATCCCCATCTCTGAAACAATCACCATCCTACAAAACAAACTCAAACAGAACAACACACCAGACGAACTTATCAACAAAATAACAGAAACTCTGAACATTATCACAAAACAAAACTACTTTACATATAACAATAAATTTTACACACAGAATGATGGTCTACCCATGGGCTCACCCATATCCAGCATTCTAGCAGAAGTCTTCCTCCAACACTTACAAAAAACAAAATTCCTCACAAACAATGACAGACACTCACATAAAATACTATATTGGCAAAGATACGTTGATGACATTCTAATACTACACATGGGAAACAAAAGACAATGTGAACAATTACTAACGCACATAAACAAAATACATAAAAACATAACCTTTACTGCCGAATACGAACACAACAATAGCATAAACTTCTTAGACCTCACCATCACAAAACTTGAACACGGGCACAAATTCAGTATATACAGAAAACCAACTACAACTGACACACTAATACACAACTCATCCAATCACCCAATACAACACAAACTAGCTGCCTTCAGAACCATGACACATAGACTTAACAACATCCCTCTAGATGAAAAAGACTACAAAGACGAACTAAACACGATAAAATATCTAGCAGAATCCAACGGATACGACAGAACAATAGTTAATAAACTCCTACACAAAACACAAAACAAACAACAAATTCATAACACTAACATACATCAACAAACAAACTGAAAAAATAGCCCACAATTTCAAAAAAGCAGGATACAGAATCGCTTACAAAACTACTAACAAAACAGAACACACACTATCAAAACACACACACACAAAGCACAAAACAAATTCGATCTACCTGGTGTTTACAAACTAAATTGCTCAGATTGCAACAAATTCTACATTGGCCAGACAGGACGTAGGTTCAAACAAAGATACATTGAACACACAAAGGCACTCCACTCCAGTACAGAATCCACCTTTGCAAACCTCCTCATTGAAGCAAACCACACATACAAAAACATCGACAATAACATGAACATTCTACACGTACAAACAAAAGGCCGAAACTAGACACTCTAGAACAATTGGAAATATACAAACACACGAAAACAAATAAAAATGACATCCTAAACAAACACACAATTCAAATCACACGCATTGTTCGAACATATCATACCCCACACGCACAACATCGATCTTTCAAAAATCAATTCCGTCATCAACAACAAGACGGACAGTGCTACCAGTGGCAACCTCTGAAGAAGCTTTTTAAAAGTGAAAACCGGTTCAGGTTATAAGGTAAAACTTTTACGTTTTTACCCATAAAAAGTTTTGTGTTCCAAGTCGTAGTGAAATAATTATATTTAGTTAAGTAACGGACACATCATGGACAACGAAATCCAAGAAGAAAAAGGAATCAAAAACAAGGATTTATTTATTTAAAAAAAATACACACACCTTGGCACAGTATTAAACACGAGTAATGGCACAAGTAATGAAATGCAAAGAACTAGAAATTATTAGATTTAGAGAAATGTACAATGTGTTACCTTAAAGTTCCAGAAATAGAAATGTCATGCTTAAAAGGAGGGTGGTACAGAATTGTGACACTAGGTGCCTCCAGCAGTATCACTAATAAACCAGTCTAGTGTTTATCATTGCCATGGAAAAATGTATTTGTTAACACTATGCGTTTTTAAGAGGTAAAGTTAGTGGTGTTTCATGACTGACGATGTGAGTGACTTGAATGAGCAAAGAGCAATGTGTTAAACACTGTTTAAGTTAGTAAGGCAGCAGCAGACATATCAAAAGTTAGACAAGCTTTTGGGCTTGAAGCTATGGGCCATACTCAAACCTATGAGTGCTTTAAGCATTTCAGAATGACAAAACATCTATGAAGATGTTGCCCTTAAACTGACATCACTGATACAAATGTCGTCAAAGTTCATTAAAAAATTAATGTTTGTAAAGCTTTAAATTTTTATTTTTTTTATTTTGTCCATGACGTGTCTGTTGATTAACTAATTATAAGTATAATGCTACTGACTTAGAACACTAAGTTTTTTATTGGTAAAAATGTAAAAACACATAAAAACGACATCCTAAACGAACAGACATAATTCAAATCACTTGTATTATTCGAACATATCACACTGCACACACACAACATCGATCTTTCAAACAACAGCACTGTCACGAAGAACAAGATCGATCTAGAACAGCGCTCCTAGCGGCAGTCTCTGATGAAGCTTATACTATGCGAAAACTGTGGTATAAGCTATAAGGTAAACATTTTACATTTTTACCAATAAAAAACTTAGTGTTCCAAGTCGGTAGTGTTAAACTTATAAATCCTTAAATTTTTAGTGACCGTCAATCAATGAATGTTTTAGTGGATGGTTAGTGAGGATCGGTCAATAATACAAATTTTAGCTATTTTGCGTCGACGTTTCGACAATGTTTATTGTCATCTTCAGGACAATTGTTGCTGACGCCAAACACACAACTGTAAATTTTGCCAGACCAACACCTTATTGATAGTATCCAGGACCAATAAGGTGTTGGTCCGGGAAAATTTACAGTTGTGTGTTTGGTGTCAGCAACAATTGTCCTGAATATGACAATAAATATTGTCGAAACATCGACGCAAAATAGCTAAAATTTGTATTATTGACCGATCCTCACTAACCATCCACTAAAACATTCGTTAAACTTATAATTAGCTTTAAATTTGTTATACAAAACTTTCCAGCAAATTTTGCCAAAAAACTTAGAATCTGCCACACTGTAACAAAATTTGTGTCTCATATGCAAATGATCAATAAAAAAGGGAGCTCAAAGAGTACTGTGAAAATTACCCAACTTCATTTCACAAGTTGTTACAGGTGAAAAATATGGGTCTTAGGGTATGACCCAGAAGTAAAACAGTAATCATCTCAATGGAAGACAACAAGTTCAGTGAGGCAGAAAAAGTGTGCCCCGTTCACGACACATGAAGTCAATATTGATTTGTTTTTTTTTTTTAGAGTCATTACCTACAAAGAATTTGTCCCCCGGACCAATCAGGGAATAGTCAATTTTACTGTCATGTTTTGAGCTGGCTTGGAAAACAAATTTGAAAGAAGTCTTTGGAGCTAAAAGCCAAGCAAACATGGGTGCTGCATCATGACAGTGCACCACCTCAGTCATCATTCAATATGCATCGGTTTTTAACTTCTACGAACATCATTACTATTCCCCACTCCCTTATTCATCTGACCTGGCCCCAGCAACTTATTTTTTGTTCGAAAAAAAGAAAATTGAAATCACATGGAAATAAGCTAACACAGTACACGGCATACAAAAGATACAGTACGACGTGCTGAGAACCAGTAACGTTCTGAACCTTACAACTGTGTTGGGACTAATGCATTGAGCAATTACTTGAAGGAGATTGAATCACTTTTTATTTTTTTAAACATAAGGTTAAATTATGGACATTTTTTAAATAAATTTTTGAACTTTTGGCTACCACCTCATATTCTGATCATAAATGTGTCTTATGATTGTTTATGGTTGTTTCCTCAGAAATTCTCTTGACATCCTTAAAAGGGCTGGTGGAGATGTACTGGCCCTTAGAAGGGCAAAGCAGGTTTGTTTTGACCCTTTGAAGGGTGATGGGATAAACACATCAGCCTCTCATAAGGATAGAAACATTTCATACACACAAACATATTATTTTGTGTTGATGGTTTTTGGAATGTAACTGTATTCCTGCTCCCATTCTTTACGATACATTGTGATATCTGCTCTGAGTCATCATCAGCTGGTGTGTCCACATGTATGCTGTATTAGTGGTAGGGGCAGCTTGCCATTGAATCACTGTGAACACTTCTCCTGTTGTATGTGTTGGCACCAAAAGCAATTTACGGATTACTCTGAAGTTTCATATTGTTACGGCAGTCTACTTATCAGTGGAACAGTACGGTGCAGTGGAAAACAAAATATAAGACACCAATTAAGTCACTAATCACCAGCTTTAATTGTCACAATTAAACAGTTTGTAATCAACAAGATAGTCTCTTACAACAAATCAAATAAAAACTGTTCACATGCAATAATAATGTCAACTAATATAGTACACAATTGTATTACAATTGCCCCGCACAATTATAAAACCCATAACACTTCACCACAATACTTCGAACTGCACTGAAATACATCGCAACTCAAAACTGAACTGAGCGTCGCTTAGTACTTGTATTTATACCCAGCTGAGGTTCCAGAATATTCCCTAATAGGCGTCTACTAGAAAACACTAGAACGTAATTGATTGCAGCCTTGAACACAGCGCACACAGACCGGTATGGTCTGGAAAAGTCTTGTTGCAGATGCGTGACAAGTGCCACATAATTGTCTTTAATCTCAAAGTACCAGCAATATTGAAAACAGCGCGCGCGGACCGGTATGATCTGGAAAAGTCTTGTTGCGGATGTGTGACAAGTGTCACGTTATATACGCACACACACACTTTACAGCTGCACTCCGCTGGGATAGCCGAGAAACACGTAGCACGTTCTGTAATGCCGTAACAATATGTTCTCTAGTGATGAGACACTCCAGTTATTCCTATATTTCTGTAAATGCCTACATTTTTCTGTCAGATATGATATGTGATAGTGATTATGGCTATGGCTTTGGAGTGCTTGAATCCAATAGTGTCCAAATGAATTATAGAACAACACACGCAAATAGATTCTACCACAAAGAGCAAAAACATACATAGAAAAATCAATCGGCGTTTAAAATTGTTTAAACAAAAATTTTAAATCAGAAGATAACTTTTTTGAAGGTCACAAATTATGAATATGTAGTTATCTCAAATACAATTTTTTTACTGCCGTCAGATACTTCTGCTTCCTACAGAAATGTAGACAACTCCCAACAAATGTAGTAAAGATTGTGGCTATATGGTTGTGGTCTATTCTTCATGGAATTTTTGCTACAACTTTAGTTAGCTCTCACAGCAGCTATCCAATGAAAAACACTGAAACCAATATTTTTGAATTCCTCATGTAAAGTGCATCTACAATCAGAAATTTAGCCTTCTAACTTCTGTCTGCATAAGTGCAATACCACATTGTTTTATCTTTGAGACAAAAAGGGGGGGGGAGCCTCTGACTGGCTGTACCTTAAAAAATGTGTTCTGGATATACGTTTTTATAAACTTTTTTGTTATTTTTATCAGAGGAATATGACTCCCTGTTTGGTCCTATTTGAAATGTGAGCATGTTACATTGTAGTAGCAAAAACTTGAAATCCTGAAACAATGAATAATGCACTTGTATGCACATGCACATCCACAAAGTATGCATAGCAGTTTAAATCACTTCACGTTGCATTGAATGTCATTTTCACCTTTTAGTACAAAGATTTCATTCACAACAAAAAATAATTAGGTCAAAAACAATGTGTTAAGTACAAATATTGACTTATTATTCTAATACTAATTTCTGTTTAAAGATGGTTATCATCAAAAACAAAGTTTTCCAGAACTGATTTTACACAAACGCTTTCAAAATTTCTACATTTGCAATGAAGTATACTTTTGTTTATAATCTAATTCAAACAGAATATATTTTAAACTGCATACAGAATATGTTTTATTCTGTGTTTATATTTAGAACACAATGGAATAACACATATTAGTTATAATTGTATACAGTCAAGCTCCCAAATACAACTTGGGCTGTATGCAAGTATGAAATGACTTGTCCTTGATACCATTTATATTCGTTAACAGACACAAACCAGTTTGTTCACTGCATTCAACCTACTATAATCTAATATTACTCAATCAATACTTCAAGATTCCTCTTACAACACACTAGTATTGAGCATATTGGAATTCTAGCATTGGGCACATTTTATTTGAAGCAATTTGTGTGTGTGTGTGTGTGTGTGTGTGTGTGTGTGACATGTTTACCAAAGTTCAAATCAAGTGGTATGGAATAAAAGGAATGTTTGTTTCTATAAAACTATTATAAAAGTATTTTATAATTATTCCATTCTCATGAATAATATTGTATTTATTCCAAACTGTAATTACTTTTAGAACAGAAACTTATAACTTAGGAGGGAAAACTTATAAATACAGTAAAAGAACATAGGAAACATAGTAACAAACTTATTTACTCTTCTTGGAGGGTGAACAGTGGCCAATAGGTCACCCTACAGACTACACACTTCTCAAAAGCCTGTACATTTCAAACTCATCTCTTCAGTCAAGCCACTTTACTTTCTTAGTCCTGTCTAACAATTTTCCTACCAACTTTTCTGTCTCACAATAAGCTAATGAAATTCAGATGCATCTGTGGAACGGTTCATAAGTATCTGAAAAATAAAAGATGCACGAATAAAATTTTATAAAACTGTAGCTGTCCTCACATTCCTGTGTGCTAGTGAGACATGGACTCTTGGTAAAAAAAGGACCAAGGTCTAAAAGGGATGCAAGGTTGTTCTCTCCTGGATCGGAAAAGGAAGGAGGATATTAGATGTGAATTAAACGTTGCACCAAAAGATTGAAGACCACAGATGGTGTGAACACTTGAATCGCATGGCTGATATCCGTCTACTCATGGCTGCCTTCGGTTATCACCCTATCGGGAAGAGAGATATCAGTAGACCAAGGAAGAGATGGGTTCCAGAACAGGTCTAGGGCCTAATCCTTGGAGTAGTGACGATGATGATGACTTTTCTGTCTCATACTATGACTTGTATGCCTAATTAAATGTGTCAGCAACTGATATCTTCTTCTGGTGAGACACTTTTGTAATCTTCTGCTGCATGTATTTTTCTAAAACACTTCATCAGTGCTCACCCTATTCCTCCGTTAAACCCTCAATATTCTCCTCCTACAGCATTCCTCCTCTTTCTCACTGTCACACTAACCCATGCCCCACCAAAAGACTTAAAGACACTTTTTTTGTTTTATTCCAATGTTTCTCAAGGTGTCCACCTTTTTTACATGCAATGTTGGCTGTCCTAGATTTAATTCTTCTGTCATCTCCCATCTAATGAATCTATTTGAATAACATCTGTTGATAACAGTATAACTTGCAAAATGGTTGCATACGATGGTATTGTTTAGTAAAAGTGTATCTTAACTTGTATCCATTTCTCCAGTGTTCAGCAATTTATTCACTACGATCAATAGATCTTCATAATAGTGGTGTCACAAGCGAGATGTAGGATCTTTAACAGGGAAACTGTAGAACTAACATAAGAGACTTTTTGTATGCATGATCAGCGATTAAAAAAATTAAATACAAGTCAAATCTCTATGCTGAACGCAGATGATGAAAGAAGAATGCAAATGTGAAACAGGAGTCAGAAAGACAAAAAATTCAAGAAAAGCCAAAAAAAGCATAAGATGTTAAAATATTGATACAGGAACAAAACCAGAGGCTAGAGCACACACTGTGGAGTTAGGTCTACTATGAGATGAGCTGAATAAATAAATTACTATCATATATGATACAGAAAAATCGATGTCATACAGTGAAGAACATGAAGTAAAACAATTCATATTAACTTACAAAAATCTGTCTTAAATACGGAGAAACTAATATCAACAAAAATTTCTGTAGTAGACGGTTTAATTAAAAATATAAAATAAATAATGAAATCAAGCAATCAATGCAAGTTCCTCAAAGCACACAGCTGACCAACCAGTAGCAATAACAAAAACACGCACGCACGCACATGCACACACACACATAAAATAAGGTAAAAAGAAAGTGATTTTGTATGTGTTCAGGCCAGTTCATGAGAGAACCCCACATTTAACAGAAGCATTCATTAGATGATAAATCTTATCGATTTGAAGCTGCTTGCTGCATGCGCAAACCAGCAGATATAAAGGGAAATCAATTTCATGTATTCTTTAAAAAGTCCCATTGCGGAGCTACTATAGAAAGTTTCACCCAACATCCAGACCATATTGTGCAGGGAATTAATAAAGGCTCTGAAGTTATGTAACAGTGTGCAGAATCTTCACCATGCATACTATGCTCAACTGAAAATGAGACAACAGCATCCCAGGGAGTCTTCACGAGTTCGAAGCAAGTACTGAATGACTAATTAGACTTGCCTATCCTGAAACACCATAGGATTTCCAAAGGTGATTTGTGTTGTAAACATTTTTGATGGGGTCAAAGACAACTACATCAAATGTTATGAACTATAATATAGTGCAGATAGGTTGGTACAAACACTGCAGTCTGCAGCCACCAAGTCAGCATGTGTGTCTTGCTGGACCAATCACAAAGTATATGTAATAAAGGATTGTCATAACACAGACAACAATGAAGAAACAAAGGAAATGGAGACCCAGTGATCGGCACCACAACACAAAGGAAGAAAGGATGAACAACCGAAGTGTTATAAAAAAAGAAACCAGGATTTCGGTAAAGAGATTACTATGCAGTGTTAGTTAATTCAAGCCACCCACAGAGAAAACAAGACAGTATAATATGGGACTTATCTGTCACAGTCCCAGAGAATTTCCATATAATTTGCTCAAATGGAAGTATAGTGTAGTGGTTCTGGATATTATGTACATTACCTCAATATAGTGTTTGTGGTTTCACTATTGTTAACAACATAATAAACATATCACCTTAAACACTAACAACCTGTGGGTCTCTTTATACGAGTAATAAAATTAAATGGTACAACAAATTCCAAGGGTGCAAGTCAATAAAAGCAGAAAGAGGCTGACCTAGGATAAGATTGTTGGATGATGTGCTGGAAGATCTAAGAAGAATGGATGTAAGGGGTTATGGTGAGATGGTAATGGATAGGAGACACTGGAAAAGATTGGTGTTGGAATTTGAAGCTAGGGCTCACATTGGGCTGTAGAATTAAGGAAGAAGAGAAAAAAGAAGAAGTACAACAAACTACCTATTAAAAAATACGTACACGTCACCTGTGATCACTGATGCTGGCATTAGCACTGGTGGTGACTTTCAAAATCTGACCAGACACCACCCATTCACTTGTAATAAGAACGGGAGAAGATGGTACAAGACATGACTGTGGGGATCAACAGCTGCCATCGCAGCCATTGTTGATCAGTCTTGGTTTGATTTAGATTGCTATGGTCAGTGATTCTCAATAACATTATTGTCTTGCGCACATTATTTAGGTTATTACTCGGCTATGGAAAACTTTCATATCACACACACACACACACACACACACACACACACAATTGCGATTTTGGCAACCACGTGTGGATTCCCTCACACAAAGCCACAGAAAATTTTTGACAGGTTCCGATATCTTCGCATTTTGTGATAGATAGTTTTGTATTCCTACCTCACCTGAAGACAATCAGATTGTTAGTGGTCCAAATTTTGTGGTTATTTCATGATTATCAATATTGGTTTTCCAAAACAATATGCTTAATAACTCACTACTCTACCACAAAGAGTTGGTATTTACTTTTAACCATAGATATCTCCCTGCACAACAATGCTCTTATCAGAGTGGGTTCAGCAAAGTGAACACTATATCAAACAAAAACAAAAGAGAGAAACACACACCAGTCCCAATGTACTATGTTTCAGAGTAAAATCAATGGTATCTTCTCAAATGAGCAAGTCTATCTCATCTTGTGTGTTGGGGTGTTTTGGGAAAGTTAATGGCTCTATAAGATGAACACTGACAATATTCCTCAATAAAAGTATAACATGAAAAAATTTTCATTTAAAAAATGTAACTAGTATTTTTAACTTACTGATTCTTCTTCTTCTTCTTCTTCTTCTTCTTCTTCTTCTTCTTCTTCTTCAAATTTGCGATTTTGCAACCCTTTGTAGATTTTCTCTATCTTGTAATACTCTTCTATTCAGCTCTATTTTCAACAGTTTTTCCCAGATTCTTTTCTCACTTCTTAGGTTCTCTTCAGCGTCATCTTTTCATTTATTTCTTTGTCTTTCTTTCATTGTTTAATAAGTGATTATCGCCTCAAAAATCCTCTTAAAATATAACTAACTGATTGTATCTCTTAAAAAACTTGTATAGTTAAATTATATTTCCTTCAGATTGATCACGTGACTGAGATATGGTGTGGAGCTCATCTGCTGCTTGTCCAATCAGTGAAGGTCAGTTATGGTGTCACTCCAACCCATGAACACTGCCAGATTTGTTAGACATCTTTGAATTGCTTATGCTTAGTAAACCTTGAACTACTCACTACTTCGTTATGGACATATTCAGAAGTAAAAGTTAATATAGCAACAATGTTCTCCCTCTCCCTCCTACCGACCACTCTTCTCTTCTTCTCCTCAACCCAGAGGTTGGTGGACTTGATATTTCCTCTTTTCGCTGGACAGCCTCTTGACCACCACATACCTTCTTCCTTCTTTAACCCTATCCATGTACTCCTGCCTTGGCCTTCCCCTCCCATACATCCCTTGATCATTCATTCGATCAGGGTGGTGAACCAGTCTGAATGGTGTAGCAGATGACCAACCCGATCTCAGTCAGCTGCGATGAAACATTTTTACCTGTTCTCATGCGGTCAATTGCGCCCCGCACTTTCACTTACTGACTGAATCTGTCATTTATAAATGTTCCTATTCTGAATTTTGATGAGATTTCAATTTATTTGTGCGAGTAACGTCTTTCTATCAATATTCTTGTTACTTTGGTTAGGTTAGGTTAGTTCAGGTTAAGTTCGGATAGGCTAGGAATGGATAGAATTATAATGGTATTTCCTGTATTATTATAATAACATGAAAATTCAATTGGTCGCAACTGACCGGGTACAAATTTCCACTCAATCGCAACTGACCACGGTCCGACCAACCATATTACTACTCCTTTCCACAATGGATCCAATCAACATCCTTTTTTTACCTACCATTCTCAGAGCCTCACCATTAAACACACTTTCCATCCATGGTATTCTTACGGTGCTCCAGCACCACATCTCAAAAGCTTCCAGGTAGCTCCTCCCCACTTTCCTCAAAGTCCAGGTTTCCGAGCCATATGTGGACGTGATCCAAATTAAACTCGTTATAAATTTCTTCCTAGTTTCCAGCGACTCGTTTCTGGATGTCAGGAGAGATCTTTTCTAAAAAAAATGCCCTTCGTGCTTGTGTAATTCTACTATTTACATCACTCGTGCTTCCACTAGCTTCCTACTGTCCAGAAATACCTAAGCCTTCTGTACTCCAGTTCCAGAATGTTTCATGACTTTTGTTTGTTCTTTGTCATCATGCCTCATTTATTTTTTAGGATCATATTCATTTGGTGAAGCACATTCTGTAGTTCTTCCTCATTGTTTCCTAAAAGCGCAATACCATTTACAAAATGGATGGTTTTATAACACATGCCATTAATTATTATTCCACCTACCGACCCCACTCATCCTAAAATAATTAAAAACAAGGTACACTTGATTTCATGACTTCATAGCTGATTATTTGTTGTGTAAATTATTAGATAGCAGGGTGGCAAAACAAAATTTTTCTAAATTTCTTAGTTCAAATTTAAAAGTGCGGCCTTTGGTTGCACAACAATGATTTTGTAGACAAGAAAGTCCAAAAGAAAAAAATGATGTTCAAAAAGATTTGTGTTTAAATGAATGTAACATACATTAATGCACAAGTGAAATTAACTTCAAATATAAACAAATGATGTTTTGAAGTCTAGAAAACCCCGAACAAACAATTTTTACAGGTTTAAGGAGTTTCACTCGAAGATTTTTGTTTTGTCAGAAGTATGCACAGGTATGGGCATAGTCCTTTGAGTGTTATAAAATAATAATAAATGCCAAGATACTTAAAGAAATTATTATTCAATCATATTTCATAAACACATGCTTTTTAGTCCAATAGAAAAAAAGGTTAGTAAACTTTTTTACTTTACTGAAGGTTAGTAAATCATGTACTTTACTAAAAGCAACTGCTAGTTTGTTCAATAAAACATAGATCTGTGTTTGCCAGATAACATTGTGAGATCATGACTGAAGTTTTAATTTCACATGCAATTTACTGTGTGTGCTCACAAACGCTACCCTCCAGCTCCATCCAAGATAGTATAACTGACAAGCAACATTATCGGCATAGTTATTAGTCCAAAGTGTCATTTCCATGAATTTGAGAAACATCTTGAGACAACTATAAAATGTAATGATATCTACTTAATCTATCTGACTGAAAATAATGCTTCCAAACAGTGGTAACAAAACCAGCTGAAGATGTTGTTGAAACATATATTCGATTTTTTGCATTAAAACTGATAAAATATTGTCAATCATTATTTATCTCTAGTTTTTATTCCACTCTTAGAACTCTACAGTTCGCCTAACAGTGTGTTGTAGTTTTTGGCATCTGTATTATGCACAATCATGTAGCCTATTACATTCTTCTTCCAGAAGTTTAAACACAATTAGTTACATTATGACTGTATTTTATATGATTTTACCAATTTAGGTAATATGGTACCATGCTGTAGTCTTACAAGCGCTGCATAACTTTCATAATTTGTATATATTGGCCTTTACATGTGACATAGTCTGGAGTGTGAACTGGACTTAATACAGGTCAGTTTGACTTAATTGTGTCAGTGTTTGACACCATGAACTCACCTACAACATTAATTTGTGCCATAAACACAATCACAATAGATAATGTACTCCATGATGTTACGTTCTGGTCTTGTTGGGTCAACTTTTACTACTCCGTAAATACAATATTGTTACGACGTCACAGAACAATCTACGTGTTTATCAAACGTTCCAGAGAGATCCAGAATGTAAGCGTGTGGCGTATGTGCTACTAGACGCATTTTGCGAGAATCTTCTCGACTGTGCTGAGCTTCGCTCGGGCGCTCGGCCTGTGTCAAGGCCACAGTTAATTACGTAGTTCACACGAGAGATAAGACGCAGTTTAGAAGCTTCTGGTGTGTGAGCAGGACTATAAATACATGGCGGTAGCGGCCTTAGTTTTCAGTTTTAGTGCGAGATCTTTACAGAGCGGTTCGAGAGTTCTAGTAGCGAGATTACTGTGTACGTTATTAGTGAAGTGTTGCGTTTTATAATCGGGCGGTATAATTACAATTTATTGTAATACAATTGTGTTAATATTAGTGACATTTTATTGCATGTGAACAATTTTGATTTGATTTGTTGTAGTAGACTGTGTTGGTAATTACGAATACTGTCAGTCTCAATTTAAGCCACAACAATAAAGTTCAATTCTTGGATTTTGTAGTCCATGACGTGTCCGTTGATTAACTAATTATAAGTAAATATAATTATTTCACTACAACTCAGAACACAAAACTTTTTATGGGTAAAAACGTAAAAGTTTTACCTTATAACATGAACCGGTTTTCACTTTTAAAAAGCTTCTTCAGAGGTTGTTGATCAGGTTGCTTCTTCAACAACCTCTGAAGAAGCTTTTTAAAAGTGAAAACCGGTTCAGGTTATAAGGTAAAACTTTTACGTTTTTACCCATAAAAAGTTTTGTGTTCCGAGTCGTAGTGAAATAATTATATTTAGTTAAGTAACGGACACGTCATGAACAATGAAATCCAAGAATTTAATTATAAGTATAATACTGCTGACTCGGAACAATAAGTTTTTTATTGGTAAAAATGTAAAATTTTTACCTTATAGCCTGAACCAGTTTTTGCTTATTAGGCTATAAGCTTCATCAGAGGCTACCACTAGGAGCGCTGCTTACAGCAGATAATAATCAACAGCAGCAGCACACAAATAATCCCATGTAACATAAAAACACATAAAAACGACATCCTAAATGAACAGACACAATTCAAATCACACGTATTATTCGAGCATATCACACCGCACACACACAACATTGATCTTTCAAACAACTGCCCCGTCACGAAGAACAAGACGGACAGCACTCCTACTGGCAGCCTCTGACGAAGCTTATAATAAGCGAAAACTGGTTCTGGCTATAAGGTAAAAATTTTGCACTTTTACCAATAAAAAACTTAAGTGTTCTGAGTCAGTAGTATTATACTTATAATTAATAAAGTTCAATAGTGACTAAATGTTTAATCAAAGCTTTCTACAATCTGTGTTTTACAAGTTATACATATTCCTCTTACTGTAAGCATTATCATTACTGTATTTTAATATTCTAAAATTTTGTAGCATTCACGACAATACTGTGGACACCCCCAGATGGTGTGGTAGACTGTTTAAGATTCACTAACCTAATCTAAACCATGGTTATGAATGGCACTCATTAGTATCACATACTAGTTATAAACAGATTAGATGAACTCTAAAATATTGCTTTTTAGCAACTGAATGGTCTTTGTAGTTGATAAATGTAATATTGTAGTTATATCTATTGTTTTATTTACATGATTATGTTCTTGAATTAGCCTACATAATATTAATACTTGAAGTACTTGAGAGCAACTAACTTGACTTGAGTTTGGTCTTGAAATTTTGATGGATTAAAAAATTCACTGAATTCATTCAAGAAATATTTTTCCAGCATCAAATGAATGTATATTTTACTAGTTCAGCTACAAACATACAAGTAAAAAAATCTACATTTATTCGTTAATAGTCATTTCAATAGTAAGTAATGAAATGTAAAACATATTTTATTGTTGTGAACACTAAACAACATAACCACCCAAGTTGTTAGTCACAAGGTGATACCTGAAGGAAATGAAAAAATGAAGGAAAATCATTTGTCAACAGGGTAATAGTGTATTTACAATCAGCTGAAGCACATTAAAAAAAAAATTTAATATAATTCGCGAGAGATAAATTAGTTAATAATGGTAATAGTTCCGATTGACACCCTTGTCTGAAAAAGCCACGAAACCTAAAAAAAAACGGGTTTTTTGTGTTTCTACGTAAACTACAGACCAAAAATAGGTGCGGAAGCGAATAATCCGCAAAAAAAATTTTGCAAAAAATTAGCAAAAATTTATTTTGGGGCCTAAATAACGTAAAAATGCGTTATTTCGTATCTTACATGAAACCTACGTATAAACAAAATTATACATCACTCTTTTTGGAACAGAACTCAATGTTGTAATGTCCAACGGCACCTCTGGTGCCGCTCGGCCCGTCGGCGGGCCTCACAGAGTGCCTAGACAATGCAAGATCTCCCGTCTTCAGGACTTCGCCCCTCAGACCTTATTACACAATTCTCAAGTCATTAATAACTCTACGACTCCAAGTGGTATATATATCTACAGTATATTCATACGTTACATATATCATTTGTCTAACATCTAATCTCTGCGCACTAACAAATGAAGGCATACCGGTGCTTGAGTCAGTATTTTTACTACCTCAGTAAGTAACAGAAAATTTGATGTGATGTTCTGCACAACCAAGTTTTCATGTGGTACTTGCATTTACAAACGGCATGAAGACTACGAGAGTAAATATTTATTAATTGTAACGTTATTCTGCATCTAATATGAATAAATACACTATGTAAGGTACGGTACGTTATTGTGTTTCAGTGTTGTATTGCTATAAGTAAGTTTGCATATTTTTATTTGCAACTTGCAAATAAAAATTTCAGGTTTTTCGTTTTCGCACCTAGGCTTGACCTGTAGTTTACATAGAAACACAAAAAACCCGTTTTTTTTTTAGGTTTCGTGGCTTTTTCAGACAAGGGTGTCCATCGGAACTATTACCCACTCTGCTGCAATAGAATGAATATAGTTCCATTTTGCCACTTTTTATCAATAACACAGTATTAAAACATAACCTACACTACTATAATACAAAAAAGTCGCCATTTGTATCGATAAAAAACGATTAAGCTATAATCTTAAAGAACTCCTTAATTAACAGACAAATGTTGGTCTAATTTTAATTTAATGACATCGTAACCCAAAGTCTTAAGTGATGCTTGCCCTAATCTACAATTAGCAAGATATAGAGGTTATTAATAGTTACGCCGCTTCCTAACTACAGGTTCCTTTAGCGAAACTTTTATTGTACAAATTAAGTGCGGTAAGTGTTCATTAGTTAACATTTAATTAGACGTTACGAGTATTCTTTTTTTACCTTCAAGCAGTTTTTCCGTGCCAAAGACTCGACAATTCCTACACCCCTGTTCAGCATGGTAGCCATTTTGGAAGGCTAGAAGCTAGAAGGCTATGATCAGATGTAATGAGTTTTCACTACGTCACATCAATGTAGTGAATGCAGCGTAGTATCAGTTTCAAATTATCTCGACCGTAAGATCTTGTCTAAATAATCCGTACCAGACTTTTTTTTGTTTTCATACATTTCGACTATTTGATAATGTATTTGTCTGTACGCTGGACATGATGTGAAAACAAATTTAATATGAACTATGGTACGGTACTAATCCCGGCTTACGGTTACTATGGCAACGACGCGCTTCTAATTTTTTCGTATCAGCTTGAATCTGTTTTCTTTCGTATTTACAAAGTAATACGCTTCATTGTGGTTTATTTTGTTGTATTTAGGCTACATTTAACGGGAATACATTATATTGTCCCAAGCTACAGATACATGCAATCACACTGTAAGACGGAACTTACTTCACTGTAAAAAACATTTATACTCTGATTATTAGCATCAAAGGTAATAAACTGCTCCTGAAATTGTAAGTTTTATAATCCTTTTCTTCAATATGGTGCTAATATAGACTTGGATGATAGTTTGTCCGGTAATAGTCGGCAGTCACAATCTAAGCTCTGCGAATTTTTCGCATCCGCACCTAGTTTTGACCCATAGTCCATAGTAGAAACACAAAAATGCGTTTTTTTTTTCAAATTCTGTGGCTGCCAGAGCTGAGGTTGTCACTGCCGCCTATTACCATTATAATATGTTAGACATTTTTTTTAGATTCATCTTTATTTTAATATTTGTGGAGTAGTAGTCAGTTTTTTGGAAAAGCACTATACAAGCTTGTACCAAAGAGAATATACTTAGGTTACAACTGTAATTGATCATTATACTTATAATGTGGTGATAGGCTGAAGCTAAATTTCTGAACCCTCCACATACACAACAGTTGTGTACAGGAGGCCTGCACTCCAAGACTCCAAGGAAGTCTTTGTCCAAGCAAACAACCGTGCTGCGCCATTTAGACCTGGTGTTCATTGGGCTCTGGCCCGGACATAAAGCAGGGCACAAGACACCGTGTGCATCTTTTGTCTGTCAGCTGATAAATCAAAGCACAGCAGATCTCTAAAGTAGTGTTGTCAAAGGAGGTGACGGTAGTAACCTCGTTGTGGACCCTACCAAACATCCGACTTACCCTGAGCGGGATCCCGCTCTGACATAGCCATTGCCAAGGCCCCTTTCAGGTGGAGGTGGACTTCTCATCCAATTACAACCCCCTGCTTGTAACTGTTAGATCACTGTCAGTTGCATCCCGACTTCCCAATCAACCTGTTAGGAGGGTCAATTGGTGCTTCAACCATGGCAGTGCGGTAAAGCAGTTACCTTCCTTCTTGTCAGACCCTAATGTGGATCTCCGAGTGTTCCAGCTTAAGAAACTTGTCTAGTCTGTCATGAACAGACACACACAGTCCCAATGAGCAATCAACAGTCTGCCCTTTTGTTATTAATTCTTTACTAACATCATATTTAATCAATATTCATTAAATCCAGTAACAACCTAACCAATATTATTTTTTATTGTCTCATCGACATCACAAATACTTTTAATTACTTAATATTGTTAATAACGTTACACCCAATAAAATTCTGTTAACACTGCTCAGATTCTGTTAAAACTATCAAAAAGAATTTTAAGTACCATTATTGCAATAACTTTGATCATCATAAACATGGTTTTCACATATGCACAGACACATTTCATGACAATCGTCACACCATCAGTGTGACACTCTGACAAGTGACAAATAGATTTAGCAAGTTTCACACTGGTGACATGACTACTATCATGAAATAAGTGAAAAACGTTTCTACTGACCAAAGTTAATGAAATAGTACATTGACAAAAGTAATGTCAAGATATGGCAACTTAAAGTTAAAGAATGTTAACTTTGTTCTAAATTTTAAGATTACTTTTCATTAATCATTTATAAATACTTGTGTAACAGGAGGTTGATTATAATAACAAAAAACAGATCTATTATTATTATAATTTACTGCTTATTCATTATTTGTAAAGCAATTTTTTTTTACTCTTGGCATTTGCTCTGTTCCAAATTTGATGCTTCCACTTGTTCGTAAAAAATAGTCTCACCTTGAGAATGATGACATTTTGTTAACCTTGTACAGTTCCTATGCTATTAATAATTGAATATATTTCTACACAGTCACTATATGGTATAAACATATAACAAAGCACAGATAAATGGGAGGTAGTCAAAGTCAATAATTATTCTGTTGGTTTACACTTACATAAGAAATTGTTATAACTAGTAGATCTTATACTGAAGTGTTTCAAGGAAATCAGTAGAATCCAGTTTTATATATAATATGTCATTGAGTTTAATATATAATTTGTCCTTGAACAGAATAAAACAGTTTACTGATGAAATTATTAGATTATATGACTTTCAGGTTTGTATAAGGATATAGGGTAACTGAAATTGTTACAAAATATACACAAGTAACATATACTAAATAAATGCTTGTAAACAAAGAAAAAAATCTAGAGAAAATAGAAAATAAAAATTACAAGATTTTTTATGATGCATATATAAAATCCGTCATTCAATACAGACTATAGTCAGCTGCATGGAACTAGTATCGTCAAGGTCACACCGCTTACTTACAGCGTTGCCACTAAGCAATAGTTTCCCTTTCTTCCGAAAAATGCTACACTAGTAAGTAAGCCTACTTAATGTAAAGAATATAACAAAGTGAGAAAGTTTGTAATACATGCATTAGAGTACATTGTTACATTGTCAATAATTCTTAATAATAATTACATCACAATTAATATATTGTTAATAATTAATTAACAATTAATTTCCGTATCTTATACATAACATTCAATTCGACGCGTCAGCTATAGTTTGTTTGAATGAATTTTATACGCATCCTGTGTCTTAAGCTTGCCCCATTTAATTATTGAAGACACCGCACTATTCGTGACTCAGAAAAATATTCTATTTTTATTTCCTGCGCTGCTTATTAATAATTAAGTAAAAAAATTAGAACTATACTATAAGATGTTACATGCACAAGTAGCATAAAAATAATGGTATGTATAAACGTTAAACGAATTGGATTTCTTAAGAAAATAAGGATAATTTTATAAACAACAAATACAAATGTCTCATGAAATAAATTTAAAATTCCTTATTTATATATATATATATATATATATATATATATATTTTAACTTAAATCTTTAAATATAGAATTTAAATTTATAATTCTATATTTTATGCATTGTCCTTACTAATTTTATAATTAAAATTTTCCTTATTTTATGAACTATAGAATTCCTTATGACTATTATAAATAAGCAGTATGTTGAAAAACTCACCTTAAATAGGGTTAGTCACACAATTATCACATTGCAAAGTGATAGCACAGAGCACATTCATAACACTCCTGAAGAAAACACACACACACACGGTTTTTTATGTTTCAATAAAAATAGAAAATACTACGCTTCGCTATAGACACGTTTACCACCTATATACACTTTTTAATACTCCTGCAGTATTCGTCTTCGGATTCACTGGACTCAGGTTCGCTGTCACTACTCACACGTAAGTGTATGATGAAGGGCTCCACTGTGGTGTCTCTCGTGCACTGCTTTGAGTAATCGGCTTCTTGTAGTGCCTCCGCATGTCTTACGCACTTCTCCCAGTCTTCCTGAGTTATCCTGTCCAAAGCTTCGTGTGCAAGTTGTTCAATATCGGCCAATCTGAAAGTCGTATTCTTGTTTGCAACATACCGTTTAACTTGGGCCCATATCAGCTCGATCGGATTATACTGACAATGATATGGTGGCAGGCGCACTACTGTATGTCCCATTTCATTTGCCAGTTGATCCAATTCGTACGTCTTCTTGGCCGTTCGGATCTCTTCTTTAGAAAGAAGTTCATCCCTGGTTTCAGCTGTGGAAAATGAAATTCTCTTCTTACGCAGCCACTCCATGATATCCGCTTTACGCCAGTTTGAACATGGTGGTTTATCTATTTGTACAGAATGATAGCTGGCATTATCCATCACGATGACAGAGCCTTCTTCCAAGGAGCGCAACACACCAACAAACCAGGTCTTAAAAACTTCAGCATTCATTTCTGTGTGGTAGTCAGATGCAGCTGAATGCTTACTGCCACGAAAGACAAGTTTGGCACCTGCTATGAAACCTGTACTTGCGGATCCATCATGTGCAATAATCAGCCGGCCACCTCTACCAGTAGGTACTTTCAGCCCACCGTTCCCTCTGGAGTCTTGCCAGATGTATTTATTCGTATGATTCTGTGATATCCAGGTTTCATCCAAATAAATTATAGGCCTGTTGTCCTCCGTACGATGTATATGCATGGTTCTCAAAAACTTCGCTCTCAAGGCAGCAATGTCTCTGCGCTCCATTAAAAATTTTCGTCCATCGTTGCACTTCTTAAATTTAAAACCAAGCACTTTCAGAAGGCGAAGTACGGAGGCTTCTGAACCAGAATAATTGATTTTCTGACAGAGATCAGCTCGAATTTTGCTTGCAGTGGGGTATTCCCCTCGGTCGTAATATTCTAGTACGGTCCTGCGGACTATTTGTTTATTAAAATCGTCCAGTTCAGTGTTTTTGTGTTCCCATTTATACCCTTTCCTTGGAGAACTGAACACAACACACGCCTTGATCATCTGCCGAAGCAACGGTATTGCTAATACGTTGCACCGACTGTTCAGAAATGCCACAAGCTTCCGCTGTCAATTTTCGAACTTGTGCAAAGTTTATGTTCCTCCTGGCTTCTTCATTATACACAAGATTTTTAAAAAACTTGTAAACGTTTGCTATGATGACTTTACTTTGTTTTCTAATGTCCTCTCGGCCCGCACGTACACCACCGCTGCTTGTACTCGAACTAAATGTAGGATACTGTTCCTCAATATCACTCATAATAAATACAAATTATTGAAATAAACTAATACACACACTGTCTACAATAAAGACGTCAACCGTTCACATGAAACGCACAAAATGTCTGTCAACAATACTAAGGACGATAAATATTTTGGATGTTTGTTGCTAATTCGTCTCTTCCTCACCTCGTCCACCCAACCTACTTGGAATGGGGTACTGTAACTGAAATGGGATTGGCTTTTGCCACAACAGCGACAATTTTGTTTACAGAAATTGCTCAGTCCTATTTATCTTTGTGCAACGGAAGAAAGGTAGTAGCGCGGGCAGTAAACATACACATTTTTGAGGGGATTGTAAAATGACAAAGGCATTCATAAAAGTGTCAGACAGCAATATTTACCGAAAAGACATGCCGACAGCGTATACGCAATGTGCATACCAAATGTGTACATATACCTAACAGAACTTCCGAACCATATGGCTTAGGAATGACCGTGTAGAGAACAAAAACAGATTCATTTACAAAAGGGAAAAGACCGTGAGTATGAAAAAATTAAAGCGACAACAGCAGGCAAGGTCAGCGTTCTCAGACAACTGTCAGTCTGTAGGATAACCGCCCATGAAGAAAACAGTAAAACTTTAATAAGTAAGTGCACTGTACGGAAATCACAAAATAACTGACCTAATGGTTCTTCGTAAAGTTAGGGTGTGTACTGCTAAAAGGTTTAGATTCTAACATAAGAAAAACTAGCGCAGTATAAATAGTAGTTTCAGAGAACTGCAAATCGTAACAAAAAAAAAGCCAAAGAAAGAGAAGAAACGCAAAGATAGAAATTCTGTAGATATTTACGCGACAACAAAAAATATGTTGCCGACTCACACAAATTTTTAGAGCTCAAATACTGGCGCCCAGAATTTAACTGAGTAGTGTTACCCACAACTAATTATTCCTGATAAAACAAATTCATTTATGCGATACGCATAAATAAATTTGAAACGAAGAATATAATGTGGATGTATGAAATTTGTTTTCGTAACACTGCTAAAACGCTACACACTGTACTAGCCGGCAACAACGCTGGGCGAGGGGGGTGGAGGTGACAGGGAGAAGCAGTGAAAGTGAGTGACCTTGACGATACTACTTCCATGCAGCTGACTCTAGATATTACAAAGTATCTACTGACAAAATATTCTTAAAAAAAAAAATGAAATTAACGATTCTTTTAATTGTAAAATGAAATACTATTTTCATGCTGAGGAGAGCTTAACAAAAGATTGTTTTCACTGCCACCTGCCACTTAACAAACCTTTCACCTTATGAAAATAGTGACAAATCTTAAAGGTAACATAGTGAATTGAAATTTGTTTGTAATGCTATCAATGGACATTTGCATTATGCTATATCAGCTCTTACTGCTAGGCATTAAAAGTGAAATGTGTCAGGTTCTAACAGCTCTTAAGAAGTTAAGTTCTCAAGTTCACTTAAGCTCTTTCTTCTTTATAAAAAAAAATTAACAAATAAACCTCTCTATCATTTAAAAATCAGTAACGTGATGTCTCTGTTATTTGCCTATATCACTTATCATTCACACTGGCAATGCCTTTGACGAACATGTCCAGGACTTGCAGTTTGTATCATCTCCTGTCAGAGCAGAAGTATTTATTTGTGTAAATAAAATCTGCATCTGGGGAAACGCTTGAATTATTTTGGTGCCCCCAAAATATTATTTACAATGAAATGATGTATTTGGTATAGTTGAGCTTTCTCCTCTGGTGCACATGGGGCTAATGTCCCATTGTCTCCCTATTCATTTCACCCTGTCTCTCCTTACCGCAGTATGTTTATGCAGCATTTCATAAACATGTTACTTAAATCTCAATTAATTACTTTCTCAGCAGGTTACCATCAATGTATTATTGAACTCTATTATGCCTCCCTTGGTCACTGAGAGAAAATACATTGACATTACAGGAACAATGCCAGTTTGAGCTACGCACTGGCCTTCCTTCAGCCTAAATTAGATACACCTAAAATTCAGTATTTTGAAATTGTGTCGTGTTTTGTGTTGACTTGTATTTGTTAGTTTGTCTAGTGTTTATATATTTGTAAATTTTCCCATACATTCATTATTGTGCCTTTGTGTGGTATATGTTTTATCAGTGTCATGTTGGTCATGTCTGGAAATTCATGTTGGTATTTACTGCATGTGTGGCCAAATTGGATTTATATTGTTTTTTGTATGCATTTAAATGTTCACAATAACGTTTCTTCAATTTTGTTTTGTTTTGGGCTACGTAACATGCAGTCTTGGCATTCAATTTTGTATATTCTATTGGTCATTATCTTTAGTTTCCATTGTGTGGGTTATTTATTTTTTGTAAATTATTTTTGTTTTACAGGCTATTTCTGTATTTTTAAATAGTTTTGTAAGCTTTCTCATCCCATGTGAATGTGGCCCATTTTTTATTATTCTTGTTATTACTATTTACGTGTTGTTCATTTTGATAATTTATAAAATGATTAGTGTTTATTTTATATTTGATTTTATTTTCTATCTTGTGCATAGTGTTTTTAGTGTATCCATTTTCATCAGCAATTTGGTAAATTATATTTCTTTCCTTATATATTTCCCATATGTTTACGGGACACACCCATGTGTATATTGTACTGCTGTTAAAATACAACACAGTACATAAGAGTCAAATAATAATTTTAAAAAGAAAACATATATGAATTTAATAGTAATTGGAACATATGTTTAAAATGTAAACAAAAACACTGAATCAATAGTCCCAACTAACATAGAGGTAGACTCCAATGCTAGATAAAACAGCAGTAAGATATATGTTTTGACAAGGATTATATGAAATTTGAAATAAATATTAAAATAAAAGGAAAGAGTAAGAAAATTATAATATAATAAATACAAACTAGAATTAAGAATGTTACACATCAAATAAATATATTTAATAATAAGTAGAAAAGTTATATATGTTTTTAAGAGTTATATGATAGAAAGATGTAACGAATGTAGGGAGGTATCAATGTGGCAAAATTGTAAATTGTTAGATTTGTATTGTATAGAAATGAAAGGAAATGTATTAGTTAGTCTATTTTTATATTTAAGAAGAGCAACACGAGAGTCTAATTTTATACTCAATATAGTAAAGATCAAAGAGAGTGATTATGTAAATGAAATCTAAATTTATATTTGGTATTATTTAAATAAGTCAAAATTTATACATCACAAAGTCTAATGTTATATGTAAACAGATAAACAGTAAAAGAGTTTAATTTTTTATACCAGAGTTTAATTGTCTATTTAATAAAGTAATCATTCAGGAGAAGAGATTTAATATTAATATTGAATTTAATAAAAAATACAATTCAATAAACAAAAAATATTTCAAGAAGTCTAAATATATCTTTGAAAGAACGCCGATCTAAAAGAGGAATCATGTACTGAAGAATAGTTTGAGTGGCCATACCATAAAATCCAATATTCCGAAGAGGTATCGGTTTTGCAGTCGTCGAAGAAAACAACATTCAGCATTAAAACTAATAAGAAATTCCCGTGGAGGAACAGATCGCTAAGCCTAGTATTACCTTTTAAAATAATAAACATCAACCATAGAAGTGAACCCGTGGCAGCTGTGAAGAATTCGGAGTCAATCTATTTACATTTGTATAGTAGATATTCTTACATTGTTATTTATCAAAAATTTATATACTAACGTTATTTGGTTCGGTTTAAAGAAAAGAAGATATCATATACAATATTAAATAAGATCAAACAGCTTAATAATTATTAACCCTAAGATAGAGTTTCTTTTCATGTGCAGATAAACAAAAAACATAATAACTGTAATTACATATCTTAATTACAATTATACTAGAAAAAAAATAACAGTACATTAATGGCTGTTCCAACGTGGAACATATCTTAAATACAATATCTGCAAAATAATTACAGTACAATACATATATATTGTAACAACACAAATTGCAAATATAAATTTATTTTAAATTGTGGGAGTTCCAAAATTTATATAACATTACTGGTAAAGCGTACCAATTAATGGAGTTTGGGTGTAATGGTAATAAGAGTAGTCATTGATTGAATTGTAACGAGTTTTCATAATTTTTATTTATAAACCACAAGCATGTTTAAAAATCTCACTTACTTCGCTACAAATATTCATTATTATTCGCTTGAAACGTTCAAATGTTATAAAACAGGTTAATTACCTTCTGTCACGTTTCTTTGAATCCAATTGCGGGTGTTATGTTTCGTCCTGTAGGACCCTTAAATGTTAGGAAGAATGATGCTTGTGGTGCTATTGCCAGGATGCAGAATAATAACGATAGTGGACTGTATTTAATACATTTATTAAGTTTTGTAGTACACTTAAATCAGAGTGCTAAGGTTGGCTATGTCTGAAAGACATTTAAATTTTGAATGAACCGAGTCGTTTAAGAAAGCTACATGGCAAATGAGGCGCAAATGTGCGACACTCAACTACATCAAAAAATGTTAAGGCCTAAGGCCTAGATAATTGTCGCGACAACAAGAAAAAATGATAGACAGAACGAGGCCAGCAAACGCTCGGTGAACTGTGTCGATGTATAAACATGATAAGCGCAATTTTAGAAAGTACAGATTAGCCAACCTTTGAATGCGAAAATTACCACATTACTGTCCATAACTGCCCGCAAAAAAATCAAAAGATTTTTTAATACATTTTAATAACTTATTGTACGAAAACACAGTGTGTTCTTAATAATAGAAGTCAACCTCAATAAATTGTATTGAACCTTGAGATTGACATGTTAGATAACAGTTATGACATTAACTGTTTAGAGATAAACTTGAGTGATGATGATAAGAGTTGAGCAGGCCAGAGTTGGCTTGCAACCTGATTTATACATGAGTATAAATGCAAAAATTAGCAATGTATTGCCAATATATATTGTATGTATACAATATAAAACAATATAAGACATGATAAATACATAGTTTGACAATGTTTAATGATGAATAATCGGTGACTCATCACATGATGGGCCCGATACAAATTGTAATATTTATGCAAGTCATAATGGTTAGCTTGAACCAGTCAAGGCCAGTTGACCTATACAATAGTATTAAGTGTAAAATGAACAGACAAAATTATTATAAAATTATACATGTAAAGACATAGATTTAGCATGATGCTTTATAGTTGAACGATGCATGCTATACCTGAAGTTTCAGGAATGTACAATAAATTGTTATGTGAAAACAAATTATACATTGTTGAATGATTGCAAGCACAAAGTGTAATGACATGTATGTCATAATTAAAGCATGAATAATAATTGTGCAATACGTGATCACAAAATACAAAATACACAATATAAAAATATAGGCGTGGCGTGTGGTTATAGACAGTAGATGCGGGTAAAACAATGTGTTTTACATAGATACAAGTTATACATAATAAATACAATAGAAATCGGTTTAGATAATTACAAATACATGAATACAAGGCACAATAGCATAAGTGACAAGTACAACAAATGTGTTTATACAAAATGTAATACATGTGTTGAACAATTGCGAGAAATAAATTCATAGAGTAATAAAATATCACACATATTGACAAAAATGTGCAAGAAAATGCATACATGGTTTGTATAGCTGCAGACCATGCGAATATTATATAAAAAAATTTTTACATAAGAACAATACCACCAATAACATGACACATAACCCATTACCAATATCAAAATGTAAGTATGTAAAGGACATAGTATGTCTCACAAATTATTAATATAAATACAAAAATAGTAAAGTATATCACAGTAGAGGGAAAATGCCGGTTCAAACTCACAAAGGAATGCCGCCTTCTTAAAAAACACTAAAAAAACACTAAAAAACATGATCTCAGAGATGACGCCGCCACCGCTGGACCCGCAGCATCCCGATGGACCACAGCACCGCGAATAAATTTTTTTATTTTTTTATTTTATTTTTTTATTTTTTTAATTAAATTGATTTGGTGGGATGATGTTCAATGGACCACCAGCATCCGTGAATATAATTTTTTATTTTTTTAAGAAAGCTGATTTGCATATCAGTGGGTGGCGTTGGGTGGGAGGTTGTTTTTTTATTTCATATCAGTGGGTGGTGGTGGGTGGGGGGTGGTTCCAACTCGAAGCATTATAGTGTATATTAAAATATATGATCAGGTGTACCAACCTTTGCATGAGTTCAAATTTGTCGTGTGTTATAATGTATATTAAATCTATATGATCAGGTGTACCAACCTCTGTAGTATTATTATAGTGTATAGATATTTTATATGAGCAGGTTTGTCAACATTATCAGTGGGTGGGGGGTGGTTCCAACTCGAAGCATTATAGTGTATACTAAAATATATGATCAGTTGTACCAACCTTTGCATGAGTTCAAATTTGTTGTGTGTTATAATGTATATTAAATCTATATGATCAGGTGTACCAACCTCTGTAGTATTATTATAGTGTATAGATATTTTATATTAGCAGGGTTGTCAACATTTTCTGCGGTGGGGGGGAGGGAAATTCAAATATGTGTTATATAGTGTATATATTAAAATATATGATCAGGGTTACCAATCTTAAATTATTGTGTGCGTGTATAGAGCAGATCTGCCAACATTTCTTTCTCTTCTGTGGTGGGAAATTCAAACTATATATGATCATAATTGTTACTCTCTCTCTCACACGGTGTGTATGTCTCTCTCTCTCTCTCTCGTTGTCAAACGTTATGCTCACCGGCATTATAGTGTATATTAAAATATATGATTAGGTGTACCAACCTTTACATGAGTTCAAATTTGTCGTGTGTTATAATGTATATTAAATCTATATGATCAGATGTACCAACCTCTGTATTATTCGTCCTCTCACTCCCTCTCTCTCTCTCTCTCTCGCTCTCTCACACGTTGTGTATGTCTCTCTCTATCTCTCTCTCTCACTCTCTCTTGTTGTCAAACCGTTCTCCTCTCTCTCTGTGGTCAGTACCGAGCGCATGTATATGAAATTAGAAAGTTTATATTTATTCGGCAAATATTAACGTCCTCTCACTCTCTCTCTCTCTCTCTCTCTCTCTCTCTCTCTCTCTCTCTCTCTCTCTCTCTCTCACTTTCACACGTTTCAACTATGCAAGGTTCCATACCCTTTCTCCTGTCTCCCTCTCGTACATTGAGTAGTCGGTGTGATGAATAAATAATTTTAGCCCTCTCTCTCTCTCTCGTTGTCAAAACGTCGTCTTCATTTTTCAATGTATTAAATAATTAATAAATAGTTTTATAATGCAGTCAGTGTGATTGATCCTTGTTAGAAATATATATATTTGGCGTCAATGAACTACTTACCTGTTATGTTGTTACAGATGACAAATCCATACGTTAACGGCTTAGCAATCTGGTACAATACTTCTGTTTTAAGGTTGCAGTTTACACACACACACACACACATAGGTTCAGTAGTGTATAGCGAAATAAATTAAAATTATACACACACATGAAAACGGCGGCTGAAATTCATACAAATCTTCTGATGTAACAGTTCACAAAAAATAAATTAATTGTACACATGTTCAGAGGTGTAGAGTGAAATAAAATAAAGTCATAATTTGTTTAAATGATTAAATATATTTTAACATTCACAATATAAAATTCACAATTAAATAAATACATTAGAAATTGATATTTTTCGAAAGTTTATATATAATTGTGTGTCGTACTTGTAGAAGAAGCAACCTGCAACATAACAATACAACAACAACATTAAAATCATGTTAAATATCACACACACAGATGCACACGCAACGCGCGCACATACAGACGCATACGCAACGTAATCACACACACACACACACACACATACATACGCATACGCAACGTAACCAAACACGCAACGCGCCCACACACAGACGCAAACGCAACGTAATCATACACATACATACAATGTGTACACGTTTGGTTTGAATCATGTAGGGCCAATAAACAGATAACAGATTTAAATATGCTATAGTCATTGTAAGACGTTACAATCATTGAAGTGTTTAATAAGTAAATTGTATGTATGTATATATCACTGAATAATAATAATATAATCGTTCTAGTGTTAACGTTTGCTGCAACAGGTAAAGCAGTTACAAATAATTACATATAGTTTCAGAGGCGTATATTGAAATAAATTAATGTGTCGTACTTGTAGAAGAAGCAACAACAACATTAAAATCATGTTAAATATCACACACACACACACACACACACACACGCACACGCATACGTAACGTAATCACACACATACATACATACAACGTACACACGTTTGGGTTACACCACACGTGCACGCACACACACACACACACACAGACGTACACGCACACATACGCAACACGTGCACACACACACACACACGCAGACACACACACGCACACACACACATACAGACAACGTGCATACGAATCATGTACATGTAGGTCCAATAAAACAGATAACAGATAACAGATTTAAATATGCTATAGTCATTGTATGTATGTATGTATATATCACTGAATAATAATAATATAATCGTTCTAGTGTTATCGTTTGCTGCAACAGGTAACGCAGTTTACAAATAATTACATATAGGTTCAGAGGCGTATAGTGAAATAAATTAAAAAAATTGTTTATTAAAAGTAGTTTGTCACCTTAACGAGATACAATTTTCACATGCGCTGTCTGGTTCTTCATCCCTCGAAACACAAGATGTAGGTCGCTGGGATTTATATGACGGAGTTCTTCATCTGTAAAGACGTCAGCATACCTCTTAGGTAGATATACACGATAGCGGCGCTCACAATCTTCCAACGTTACAAGCACAGACTTCCCATATCGCGTGTCCACATGCAACATGTTAACGATCGGATACTGTTTGTCCACTGTTAATTCTGCACAACGTTTGTACTCAATAGCAGAAACTGCGTTGAATTTTGTGATAAACGACATTATTTATGAGAAGTGAAGACGTCTGTATCAAGTGAGGTGGAACCATACAATGTCAGAATATTCGCTACAAAGAAGACTAGTGAAAGGAATGGTGTGGCCATCAGGAAAGTTCACTTTCATCGCCTGAAGCTTTGCATGTACATACACACAGGCAGAATTAGCGCTGTTACAAAATATATATATTAGGAAAGTCCACAGAAATAGTTATCGCCAGATCCGTTCTAAATAAGTTAATGTCTTTTCAAATAGTATTCTCTGCACTACAGTCAAACATACGCACACACAGTGATAAAAAAATTGTGTATTAAAAGTAGTTTGTTACCTTAACAAGTACTGTTATCCTACGCCGTTTTTCCTCATGCCACGAAACACGAGATGTAGATCGCTGGGGTTTTATAAATTGTTTATTAAGTCTTTTAGAAATGGTCTTATACTTGAGCTTGGCCTGTTGACTATTGCTTTTAATTTTGTAATTTCTACAGGTGTTAACCGTTTCGGAGAAAAAAACCATTTATGGAGAAGATCCTCCTCCTCTTGTTTTGATATGGTATTTATTCTATGATCCATCCTTCTTGTTCCTATAATAATAACAGTACCTGCTTCATTATCATATACATTATGTGCTATATATAAATATATACATAAGGCTTTCAACACACACACATCATAAATCCAGAACAGGAAAGGTATTATAACAAATATTACGAAAACAAGTACGTATGGTCACGTACATAGATCAACGTTTAAACAAACAGATTAATACATGAATAAATTTTTTTTTTTTAAACAGGACAGCGTATTATCTATATAACGTTCTGTTTCAGATAAGAATAGTTTGAATATAAAATGAAAGGGTACGTTGTATTTTGTTATGAGAAAATGCATTTCTAAATTTCGTTACATTTGACAAAAGATCTTATTGATCAGACGTATGAGTAATTATATTAATCCTTATGTAGAAAATACGCACGCATTCGTAAAATATAGCACTCAGGTGTAGGGCAATTAATCCTTTTTTGTATTGAACGTATTTAAGTAGGTCTACTCGTGATATCAGTAAATTCTGTCTAAATGTATAGTACATAAACGTACCCAGTAATCGCTTCTTGAGTTACTCGATTGATGTTCATGTTAAACGATTGATGACTCATGTAATAATACAGATTAACCTCGTATAATAATAATGACAGGACAGTGTATTTAGAACACTTAAAATTGGAAATCTACAAACTCATCAAAAATATCTGTCAAACAAAAACACCGTTCTTGACAACAGTAACTGACCTAAGCACATGTGCTTCATTAGGCAACAGACCAAAAAATCAAATAGACGACTATAAGCACAATTTAAATAAAATCTGAATATTCAATAAAATTATGTTTTTTTTTTTTTTACTTAGTAACATATGCAAATCTTTTACTTACCTCTTAAATGTTGTTGTTGTTATACACAATAGTCGATTGTACGATGAGTGTCTCATACAAATGAGAAATAGTGACATGTCGTCTTGTGTGTATATATATATCATACGGCGGTAGCGTACACGTTTGAAAGTTGATACACATTAAATTCTCTCTCTCTCTCACACACACATTACAGAGATTGATATTAATTGCATGTATGTTCAGAGGTTTGGTGTCTAAATCGATGCATTTTACTTTCACTTTCTAATTTGACACATGGCTTACTTCCATACATAAATAGCTATCGTCTACGAGTGTTGCTAAACGAAATTAAAAAAATGTAATACATAACGTCCTATGAAATAAATAAATATGGTATGTTTTTAGGACAGCCAAAAGCATGAAAGTATTATTTAAATCTGTATGGAAGTCATATATAAATATCGAGTCAGCGCGACACAACGTAACATGATTCATGTCAACGTCGTATGTATGTGTGTGCGTGTGCGTCTATGTGTTCGTGTGTGTGCGTGTTTGGTTACGTTGCGTATGCGTCTGTGTGCGTGCACGTCGGATGTGTGATTACGTGTGCGTCTGCATTATCGTTATTTTGACTGAGCTATGTTTCTACCCTAGAAATTTCGATGTTTGTGGACATAGTATGTCATTCGTAGACGATAGAGTGGAAAGAAGGTGACAAACCTATGAAGGAACATGAAAAAGTTTCATCTACATGACAATTTCTAAACGATGTTAAGAGTGAGACTTTTCATACACGCACCAATAGACATAGTATGTATGACTCAAACGTTAATTCGCATCAGCAAGTTTGCACGCTACATAATTACAAAAATAATTTCTTAACTGTGACAATTGGTATTGAACTTTTTACCTTGTTCAGTCTGCTCCTCCCCACGTTCCTGCTGAAGGTTAGCTAGTCGTGGTTTTGGACTTGATAATGATTGAGACACTGAAAGGCCTCGTCCGAAGCATGACAGGTAGCAGTTCAGCAAGTAAGCACGACAAAGTTGGAATTACAGAGACTGTTTATTTAAATAACAATTAAGATGAATGAAGATGATTCGTCAATTTGATACCTGAAGGAAGAGAGAATGTACAGGTGAACATATGGACGTAGACTTGTCAGTTTGGCTATTCCTGCCGTTACCTCGACACTTCGAGCTGTTACGACTTTTTTAACTCTACAGTCACATTAAATTTGTAAAGTGGGCAACCAGAGTATCCTATCGAGGTAACAACGTCTCTTTCTGCTAAAACCTCTGTGTAGTAGTCAGTGAGTTGACGGAAGAAACGGTAATGGAAGTAATCATAATCAGCTGGAAGGATTAAACAAAGGATGGTGTGTTCCGGCCTCAAACAATTAAAGAGTCTAGAGCTGGCCACTCCAGCGCTTCCTCGAACGCCCCAAACCTCTCCGTCCTTTCTGCTTGTAGTTCCATAATTATTTGGGAATGCGGCAGTCATCCATTCGGCAAAGATGTTCCCACCAATTCAGACGATACTAGACAATCCTGTCGCGTATACTCATAATATTCTGTTAATGACGTATATATATATTACATTTAATATTTATAATTAAATTTACCTCAAGTAGGTCATCATTACATGACGCAACGGGAGTGATAGGTTTGTTACACGTTGTGTGTTAGGTTAAAATGCGGTCCATTAATTAAATTTACCTCAAGTAGGTCATCATTACATGACGCAACGGGAGTGATAGGTTTGTTACACGTTGTGTGTTAGGTTAAAATGCGGTCCATTCACGTTTCATGTTAGGTTAAAATGCAAACAAACACACACACACACACACACGTGTTAGGCTAAAACCTAACCATGTGTGTTTGTTTGCATTTTAACCTAACATGAAACGTGAATGGACCGCATTTTAACCTAACACACAACGTGTAACAAACCTATCACTCCCGTTGCGTCATGTAATGATGACCTACTTGAGGTAAATTTAATTAATGGACCGCATTTTAACCTAACACACAACGTGTAACAAACCTATCACTCCCGTTGCGTCATGTAATGATGACCTACTTGAGGTAAATTTAATTATAAATATTAAATGTAATATATATATACGTCATTAACAGAATATTATGAGTATACGCGACAGGATTGTCTAGTATCGTCTGAATTGGTGGGAACATCTTTGCCGAATGGATGACTGCCGCATTCCCAAATAATTATGGAACTACAAGCAGAAAGGACGGAGAGGTTTGGGGCGTTCGAGGAAGCGCTGGAGTGGCCAGCTCTAGACTCTTTAATTGTTTGAGGCCGGAACACACCATCCTTTGTTTAATCCTTCCAGCTGATTATGATTACTTCCATTACCGTTTCTTCCGTCAACTCACTGACTACTACACAGAGGTTTTAGCAGAAAGAGACGTTGTTACCTCGATAGGATACTCTGGTTGCCCACTTTACAAATTTAATGTGACTGTAGAGTTAAAAAAGTCGTAACAGCTCGAAGTGTCGAGGTAACGGCAGGAATAGCCAAACTGACAAGTCTACGTCCATATGTTCACCTGTACATTCTCTCTTCCTTCAGGTATCAAATTGACGAATCATCTTCATTCATCTTAATTGTTATTTAAATAAACAGTCTCTGTAATTCCAACTTTGTCGTGCTTACTTGCTGAACTGCTACCTGTCATGCTTCGGACGAGGCCTTTCAGTGTCTCAATCATTATCAAGTCCAAAACCACGACTAGCTAACCTTCAGCAGGAACGTGGGGAGGAGCAGACTGAACAAGGTAAAAAGTTCAATACCAATTGTCACAGTTAAGAAATTATTTTTGTAATTATGTAGCGTGCAAACTTGCTGATGCGAATTAACGTTTGAGTCATACATACTATGTCTATTGGTGCGTGTATGAAAAGTCTCACTCTTAACATCGTTTAGAAATTGTCATGTAGATGAAACTTTTTCATGTTCCTTCATAGGTTTGTCACCTTCTTTCCACTCTATCGTCTACGAATGACATACTATGTCCACAAACATCGAAATTTCTAGGGTAGAAACATAGCTCAGTCAAAATAACGATAATGCAGACGCACACGTAATCACACATCCGACGTGCACGCACACAGACGCATACGCAACGTAACCAAACACGCACACACACGAACACATAGACGCACACGCACACACATACATACGACGTTGACATGAATCATGTTACGTTGTGTCGCGCTGACTCGATATTTATATATGACTTCCATACAGATTTAAATAATACTTTCATGCTTTTGGCTGTCCTAAAAACATACCATATTTATTTATTTCATAGGACGTTATGTATTACAACATTTTTTAATTTCGTTTAGCAACACTCGTAGACGATAGCTATTTATGTATGGAAGTAAGCCATGTGTCAAATTAGAAAGTGAAAGTAAAATGCATCGATTTAGACACCAAACCTCTGAACATACATGCAATTAATATCAATCTCTGTAATGTGTGTGTGAGAGAGAGAGAGAATTTAATGTGTATCAACTTTCAAACGTGTACGCTACCGCCGTATGATATATATATACACACAAGACGACATGTCACTATTTCTCATTTGTATGAGACACTCATCGTACAATCGACTATTGTGTATAACAACAACAACATTTAAGAGGTAAGTAAAAGATTTGCATATGTTACTAAGTAAAAAAAAAAAAAAAACATAATTTTATTGAATATTCAGATTTTATTTAAATTGTGCTTATAGTCGTCTATTTGATTTTTTGGTCTGTTGCCTAATGAAGCACATGTGCTTAGGTCAGTTACTGTTGTCAAGAACGGTGTTTTTGTTTGACAGATATTTTTGATGAGTTTGTAGATTTCCAATTTTAAGTGTTCTAAATACACTGTCCTGTCATTATTATTATACGAGGTTAATCTGTATTATTACATGAGTCATCAATCGTTTAACATGAACATCAATCGAGTAACTCAAGAAGCGATTACTGGGTACGTTTATGTACTATACATTTAGACAGAATTTACTGATATCACGAGTAGACCTACTTAAATACGTTCAATACAAAAAAGGATTAATTGCCCTACACCTGAGTGCTATATTTTACGAATGCGTGCGTATTTTCTACATAAGGATTAATATAATTACTCATACGTCTGATCAATAAGATCTTTTGTCAAATGTAACGAAATTTAGAAATGCATTTTCTCATAACAAAATACAACGTACCCTTTCATTTTATATTCAAACTATTCTTATCTGAAACAGAACGTTATATAGATAATACGCTGTCCTGTTTAAAAAAAAAAAATTTATTCATGTATTAATCTGTTTGTTTAAACGTTGATCTATGTACGTGACCATACGTACTTGTTTTCGTAATATTTGTTATAATACCTTTCCTGTTCTGGATTTATGATGTGTGTGTGTTGAAAGCCTTATGTATATATTTATATATAGCACATAATGTATATGATAATGAAGCAGGTACTGTTATTATTATAGGAACAAGAAGGATGGATCATAGAATAAATACCATATCAAAACAAGAGGAGGAGGATCTTCTCCATAAATGGTTTTTTTCTCCGAAACGGTTAACACCTGTAGAAATTACAAAATTAAAAGCAATAGTCAACAGGCCAAGCTCAAGTATAAGACCATTTCTAAAAGACTTAATAAACAATTTATAAAACCCCAGCGATCTACATCTCGTGTTTCGTGGCATGAGGAAAAACGGCGTAGGATAACAGTACTTGTTAAGGTAACAAACTACTTTTAATACACAATTTTTTTATCACTGTGTGTGCGTATGTTTGACTGTAGTGCAGAGAATACTATTTGAAAAGACATTAACTTATTTAGAACGGATCTGGCGATAACTATTTCTGTGGACTTTCCTAATATATATATTTTGTAACAGCGCTAATTCTGCCTGTGTGTATGTACATGCAAAGCTTCAGGCGATGAAAGTGAACTTTCCTGATGGCCACACCATTCCTTTCACTAGTCTTCTTTGTAGCGAATATTCTGACATTGTATGGTTCCACCTCACTTGATACAGACGTCTTCACTTCTCATAAATAATGTCGTTTATCACAAAATTCAACGCAGTTTCTGCTATTGAGTACAAACGTTGTGCAGAATTAACAGTGGACAAACAGTATCCGATCGTTAACATGTTGCATGTGGACACGCGATATGGGAAGTCTGTGCTTGTAACGTTGGAAGATTGTGAGCGCCGCTATCGTGTATATCTACCTAAGAGGTATGCTGACGTCTTTACAGATGAAGAACTCCGTCATATAAATCCCAGCGACCTACATCTTGTGTTTCGAGGGATGAAGAACCAGACAGCGCATGTGGAAATTGTATCTCGTTAAGGTGACAAACTACTTTTAATAAACAATTTTTTTAATTTATTTCACTATACGCCTCTGAACCTATATGTAATTATTTGTAAACTGCGTTACCTGTTGCAGCAAACGATAACACTAGAACGATTATATTATTATTATTCAGTGATATATACATACATACATACAATGACTATAGCATATTTAAATCTGTTATCTGTTATCTGTTTTATTGGACCTACATGTACATGATTCGTATGCACGTTGTCTGTATGTGTGTGTGTGCGTGTGTGTGTCTGCGTGTGTGTGTGTGTGTGCACGTGTTGCGTATGTGTGCGTGTACGTCTGTGTGTGTGTGTGTGTGCGTGCACGTGTGGTGTAACCCAAACGTGTGTACGTTGTATGTATGTATGTGTGTGATTACGTTACGTATGCGTGTGCGTGTGTGTGTGTGTGTGTGTGTGTGTGTGTGTGTGATATTTAACATGATTTTAATGTTGTTGTTGCTTCTTCTACAAGTACGACACATTAATTTATTTCACTATACGCCTCTGAACCTATATGTAATTATTTGTAACTGCTTTACCTGTTGCAGCAAACGTTAACACTAGAACGATTATATTATTATTATTCAGTGATATATACATACATACAATTTACTTATTAAACACTTCAATGATTGTAACGTCTTACAATGACTATAGCATATTTAAATCTGTTATCTGTTTATTGGCCCTACATGATTCAAACCAAACGTGTACACATTGTATGTATGTGTATGATTACGTTGCGTTTGCGTCTGTGTGTGGGCGCGTTGCGTGTTTGGTTACGTTGCGTATGCGTATGTATGTGTGTGTGTGTGTGTGTGTGATTACGTTGCGTATGCGTCTGTATGTGCGCGCGTTGCGTGTGCATCTGTGTGTGTGATATTTAACATGATTTTAATGTTGTTGTTGTATTGTTATGTTGCAGGTTGCTTCTTCTACAAGTACGACACACAATTATATATAAACTTTCGAAAAATATCAATTTCTAATGTATTTATTTAATTGTGAATTTTATATTGTGAATGTTAAAATATATTTAATCATTTAAACAAATTATGACTTTATTTTATTTCACTCTACACCTCTGAACATGTGTACAATTAATTTATTTTTTGTGAACTGTTACATCAGAAGATTTGTATGAATTTCAGCCGCCGTTTTCATGTGTGTGTATAATTTTAATTTATTTCGCTATACACTACTGAACCTATGTGTGTGTGTGTGTGTGTGTGTGTGTGTGTGTGTGTGTGTGTGTGTAAACTGCAACCTTAAAACAGAAGTATTGTACCAGATTGCTAAGCCGTTAACGTATGGATTTGTCATCTGTAACAACATAACAGGTAAGTAGTTCATTGACGCCAAATATATATATTTCTAACAAGGATCAATCACACTGACTGCATTATAAAACTATTTATTAATTATTTAATACATTGAAAAATGAAGACGACGTTTTGACAACGAGAGAGAGAGAGAGGGCTAAAATTATTTATTCATCACACCGACTACTCAATGTACGAGAGGGAGACAGGAGAAAGGGTATGGAACCTTGCATAGTTGAAACGTGTGAAAGTGAGAGAGAGAGAGAGAGAGAGAGAGAGAGAGAGAGAGAGAGGACGTTACTATTTGTTGACACAGTTGAAACAAGTGAGAGTGAGAGAGAGAGAGAGAGAGAGAGAGCGAGTGAGAGGACGTTAATATTTGCCGAATAAATATAAACTTTCTAATTTCATATACATGCGCTCGGTACTGACCACAGAAAGAGAGGAGAACGGTTTGACAACAAGAGAGAGTGAGAGAGAGAGATAGAGAGAGACATACACAACGTGTGAGAGAGCGAGAGAGAGAGAGAGAGGGAGTGAGAGGACGAATAATACAGAGGTTGGTACATCTGATCATATAGATTTAATATACATTATAACACACGACAAATTTGAACTCATGTAAAGGTTGGTACACCTAATCATATATTTTAATATACACTATAATGCCGGTGAGCATAACGTTTGACAACGAGAGAGAGAGAGAGAGACATACACACCGTGTGAGAGAGAGAGTAACAATTATGATCATATATAGTTTGAATTTCCCACCACAGAAGAGAAAGAAATGTTGGCAGATCTGCTCTATACACGCACACAATAATTTAAGATTGGTAACCCTGATCATATATTTTAATATATACACTATATAACACATATTTGAATTTCCCTCCCCCCCCCACCGCAGAAAATGTTGACAACCCTGCTAATATAAAATATCTATACACTATAATAATACTACAGAGGTTGGTACACCTGATCATATAGATTTAATATACATTATAACACACAACAAATTTGAACTCATGCAAAGGTTGGTACAACTGATCATATATTTTAGTATACACTATAATGCTTCGAGTTGGAACCACCCCCCACCCACTGATAATGTTGACAAACCTGCTCATATAAAATATCTATACACTATAATAATACTACAGAGGTTGGTACACCTGATCATATAGATTTAATATACATTATAACACACGACAAATTTGAACTCATGCAAAGGTTGGTACACCTGATCATATATTTTAATATACACTATAATGCTTCGAGTTGGAACCACCCCCCACCCACCACCACCCACTGATATGAAATAAAAAAACAACCTCCCACCCAACGCCACCCACTGATATGCAAATCAGCTTTCTTAAAAAAATAAAAAATTATATTCACGGATGCTGGTGGTCCATTGAACATCATCCCACCAAATCAATTTAATAAAAAAAATAAAAAAATAAAATAAAAAAAATAAAAAAATTTATTCGCGGTGCTGTGGTCCATCGGGATGCTGCGGGTCCAGCGGTGGCGGCGCCATCTCTGAGATCATGTTTTTTAGTGTTTTTTTAGTGTTTTTTAGTGTTTTTTAAGAAGGCGGCATTCCTTTGTGAGTTTGAACCGGCATTTTCCCTCTACTTACCACCATAACAATATGATAAGCATAGATATAATAACATAGTGCATGGTTGTAAAATTACAAGTCACATGCGAATTTAGTATGAAAACACGCAATGATGCAAATTAACATAAAAATGTTGTGATGATACATATCACCAGTTAAGTTGACCAAATTGTCAGACAATAAGGTAATGAAAGCCAGTGGCCAAGTGAAATATAGCATTGTGCTAAGTAATTATATTGACCTTGTGTCTAAGCCTCGTTCCGCGCTGGCAACAAACATAGCTTGTGAACTGGTCTGCGAAAAATACCAGTAGGGGTGCGAATGTCTACTACTCTAATTAAGTTGTCTGGGCCGGGAAATGTGGCGGTAATTACACCAAATTTCCACGCTAATGGAGGTAAGTTATCCTCAATCAGTAAAACCAGGTCACCAATGGAAACGTTTTCCTTAGCGAATTTCCATTTGTGACGTTGTTGTAATTGATGTAAGTAGTCGCGAGACCAAGCCTTCCAAATGACTTGGAAAAACTTCTGGAGAAGTTGCCAACGTCCAAGACGAGAGATGGGAACGTGAGATAAGGCAGGATCAGGAATCGCCGTTAATGGTGCGCAAATTAAAAAATGGCCAGGTGTAAGTGGCACCGGATCATTTACATCCGATGAAACAGCAAATAATGGACGTGAGTTTAGACATGCCTCTATCTGAGACAAAACCGTCGTAAACTCCTCGAAGGTGAGTATAGACTTGCCGACCACGCGGCGCAAATGATACTTTAAACTCTTTATACCGCTCTCCCAAAGACTACCAAAATGAGGTGACGAGGGCGGAATAAAAAACCATGTAATACCATGAGAGATCGTAAAGGATTGGATTGATGAGGTGGCATCCTTATTATGCCAAAGATTGTAAAGGTCATGCAAAACATTGCTGGCCTTCCTAAAGTTCGTGCCATTATCAGAATATAACTGGCTGGGTATGCCCCTACGGGCCATGAAACGACGTAAGGCAGCTATAAACGCGTTGGCTGTAAGGTCGGAAACCAATTCCAAATGAATGGCCCTGGTTGCTAAGCAAATGAACAAAGACACATAGGATTTTGACAGAGTCCTAGATTTCTGCCCGCCATGACGAATCATGAAGGGACCACCATAATCAACTGCACAGAATAGAAACGGCCGCGAAGGAGTGACTCTAGGAGATGGCAAAATACCAAGCCTTTGAACCTGATGTTTGGCACTAAACCTGAGACACTTGACGCATCTACGAATGATGGAGCGAATGACTATCTTGGCGTTAATGATCCACCAACGTTGACGAAGGGAATGATGCACGAGTTGAGCACCAGCGTGGAGTAGACGAATGTGTTCACGTTCAATAATAAGGCGAGTGATATGAGCCGATTGATGCAAGAAAATAGGATGCTTATTGTCATAAGGTAGTTGCGACTGCTGTAAGCGTCCGGCGACGCGTATGACGCCAGACTCATCAAGAAACGGGTCCAGAGAAGAGAACTTACTCCTGATAGAAACAGAAGACCCATTACGAAGACAATTAAGCTCAGCAGCGAAGTAGATTGACTGGGATTGTTTTATGAAGAAATTAAGAGTGGAATGAATTTCAACGGGGGTAAGAGCGCCCGAGATTTTCTCAGCCCTGGAGAGTCTAATATTTTTGATGAATCGAAAGCAATAAGCGTATACGCGAGTCAGACGGTGCAACGAAGAAAAGTCCTTTGCAAGATCAATAGATAGGGTAGATATTAGAGAAAGTTTGGGGGTTTGTTTCTCCTCTGCAGTGAATTCAGGAGACGACAGATTAGAAGGTAAAAAGGGTGGAAAAAGATTGGACTCGGAAGATTGAGACAAACAAGCGGGACCAAGCCACCAAAGCGAACAATCGCGCAAAACGTCGGGGTGACATCCCCTAGAAATAATGTCAGCAGGATTATGTTGTGAATTAATGTGATGCCACGTGTAGGCTTCAGTAAGATGCTGAATCTCGGCAACACGATTAGCGACGTAGGTCTTCCACCTGGAAGACTGGGCATGAATCCAGTAAAGGGACACCATGGAGTCAGAATACAGGTGAACACTATTGATAAGGGAATGAAGAGCAGGGGTGACCTTGAATAAGAGTCGCGATAACAACAAGCAAGCGCAGAGTTCAATGCGGGGTAATGACACCTGTCGTAGGGGGGCCACGCGAGATTTGGAACACAGAAGGTGACAAGAGGCCGATGAATCTTGATAAATGACTCTAATGTAAACACAACACCCATAGCCCCTTTCAGAAGCATCCGCAAATGGGCTTCAACTATCTTTGCCTTAGACTTGCAGCGAATAGAACGTGGGACAATAATTTTACCGATCAGACATAATTTATCGCATAATGAATGCCAATGCAAGTGTAATTGCCCGGAGATTGGCTCATCCCAACCAAGATTGCACAGCCAGAGTTGCTGCATAAACTGTTTGTAAAGGAAAACAATGGGACCGACGAGTCCAAGTGGGTCGTATATACCTGCGATAATCGATAGGATTTTCCTCTTAGAGATGCTTGATTCAACTGTAGGGATTGCAATCCGGAAAAACGGACCGGGAATCCGGCGGATCCGGCATCATTAAACCTTTATCGGATCCGGCACCAATATACCGGATCCGGTGACCGGGTCCGGTTTTAGCAATTTATGACAAAATAATAGCGCTGTTGCAAGATTAGGTGCTTTAAATGCGATACGCGTGGTGTGTGTGCATGCGTGCGAGTCGTTCGACGCTGAGACGCTCCGCGCCACTACGCCGCGCAGCCCCCCTCTCTCCCCAACACGCCAGCTGATCAGTTCAGTATTATTCGCCTCGCTCCAGACAATAAATATGTGTTTGGTTATGTCGGTGCTTCGTCAAAATGTAAGTAAATATATATTATTTTTTTGTATTTACGCTAGCGATAGTATCCGTTGAAAAGTGTTTTATTCAAATGGAAATAGACATTGTTTTTGCTCAATCGACAAATAAATTTTGTTGACTTATGAGTGTGTGAATGATATAAAAGATCATTAAATAAATAAATAATGCTGGATAGTTTACACAAATTGTCTGAATTATTAGACTTCGAAATGAATTAAATTGAGTTACGTTACGTACGAACAAAAATTTAAATTAATATTGTAATTAAATATGTTTTGCCTTTTGTTTGTTACAGGTATTACTCGTAGTATACTAATTTATTATTAGTTTATCCTACTTGAAAAAAATTATAAAACATGTCACTTTCAAAAACAAGCCAAAATGAGGAGGATTATGGTGGGGACAGTGAGAAAACTATATGGCATTATTTTAAAAAAATGCAAAAAGACAAGTCTGTCAACGCCGACGCCGAATGCATATTGTGCTCAAAGTTAATAAAAATAAGTAAAGGTTCTTATAAAGGATTAAGAACACATTTGAGAACAAAGCATTGCATTTGCATTGATCAAAGTTCTGAAAATAGCCAATTAAAACGTCCGAATTCTGATTCATTCTCTAACCCATCCACATCAAGAACTGATTCAGATAATATTATTTGTGAGGAAGAAATACCCAAGAAAAAGTCTAAAACAATAGACAATTATTTTCAAAAGGAAAACTCGATGGAAAAGATGATCTCGAGAATGGTCTGTAAAAATGGTATGTCCTTCAATTTATTTTGTACATCACCAGATTTGAGATATTTGTTTAGAAAAAGCGGATTTCAACTTCCTAATTCACCAAATACTATAAGATCTATAGTAACAAATTTCGCAAATACCGTTAAAGCAGACTTGATAATTGAGTTCGAATATCTTAGGAAACAAGGAAAACGATTCTCTTTGAGTTTTGACAAATGGACTTCCCAAAAAAATCACCGATATTTGAACCTAAATTTACACCACAAAGAAAAACACTTTAATCTGGGCTTGATTAGAATCCATGGTTCGTGTACTGCGGAACATACTATCAGTCTAATAAAAAAATCGCTTAAAAAGCTTCGGTCTTGATACTGATACTGATATTATTGGCATGAGTACTGACGGCGCAAGTGTTATGGTCAAAGTAGGTAAGCTCATGAATTGCTATCAACAACTCTGCTTTGCACATGGGTTACAATTAGCTGTGGTCAATGTTTTATATAAAAAAAATGAAGAGAAGGCAGAAAACCGCCTAGCAACAACGTCAACAACATCTAATGAATCAGATACAGATACAGATGATGAAGACACAATGAATGATGAAGAACAACTTGAACAAGGGGTTATAGTTACAATAACGGATCCTGGGGATCCTTATCTTTCTAAGGCTGAAGTAATTCCTAGATTCAATGATATTCTTCAAAAAGTGCGAAAAGTAGTAAAGCTGTTCAAAAGGTCGCCTACTAAATACGATATGTATCTGCAAAAGTATGTGAAAGAAGATATAGGTAAAGAATTAAGCCTGATGTTGGATTGCCGCACACGTTGGAATAGTCTTCTCTCTATGATCGAAAGATTTTATAAGCTGAAAGTGTGTGTCGATAAAGCTTTAATAGATATAGGATCTGACATTAAATTTAGTGACCTTGAATGGTCGAAAATAAAAGATTTGATTGACAGTTTGCAGCCATTTAAATTGGCTGTAGAGGCCCTATGCAGAAGAGATTCGACCCTGTTAACTGCTGAAACAACACTAAAATTTGTTTTAGAGAAGTTGCTCACTCATGACACGGTGTTAAGTAATGAATTATATGAAGCACTATGTACAAGGATTAAAGAACGCCACACTGTAGTATCAGGATATTAATATATTTACAGAATCCAAAGAAATATCTTGAAAATCTAAACGGATCCGATGATACATTTACTATGCCAAAGAAAAAAGTCATACGATTAGAAATGAAAAAAATCTTAGAGAGAGTTATTTAAGATGATAAGTCTAAAGAAAACGTGGAAGAAATAGTAGAGGAGAACGTAGATTCACCATTACTAAAGAAAGATTTGACATTACAGGAAGAACTACAATTACAAATCCAGCAAGAATCCACATGTTATAGCATAAATACTAAAAAAGAAAAAGATTTTGATAAAGTACTAAAAAAGGAAATGACTGCGTTTGAAAGTGAAGGAGTTCGAGGAGAATACTTATCTACTATTCATGATTATTTGCTGACAATAAAGCCAACAAGTGTAGAAGCTGAAAGGGCTTTTTCGGCCGCAGGCTATATTTGTAGCTCCATTAGAAGTCGACTGGGAGATGACACAATTAACACTATTTGTTTTCTAAGATCCTTCTTTCAAAATCAAAATTGATTTTTTGATAATATATATACTGAAATAATCATTACTTAAAATAATTATTTATCGTAAGTTGACTAAATTAAAGAGCTATAATTATAATACAATAAAGATTGTGATAATTGTGCTATTCATCAGACAAATTCATCAAATCATGATGGTGTCTGTCATAACTATAAGACTTGTTAGTTAGCATTTTCAAATAAATACTTTAATAATTATTGTGATCTCAATTCTCATCTAAGTAAATTACGTAAGGTTAATTAAATTAGATTTTATAAAGTTACTTACTATGAAATTTAGGAAGTGGAAGATTGAACCACTCGTTACGTTGTTAAAATTTTACTAATTACTTACCCTACACTACTAGATTTTAATTGTTTGCTCGTTGTCTAATCTTAACATTGGAAATAAAGTTGATTATGTATATATATATATATATATATATATATATGTTTTTTTAATAAACTACCTATAATAAGTACAATTACACTCGATTAACTCATTAACAGTTCATTTTGAACCGAAAAGTGAAAATCATCCTGATTTGATCAATCCGGCCGGATCTGGCCGGGTCCGGCTGGATCGCTGGGAATCCGGTCGGATCCAGCCGGATTGCAAATTATGCCGGATTGCAATCCCTATTCAACTGGGAATGATTTGATGTCAAACAAAAATGAATCTGTAGAGTTATTCCAAAGAATGCCCAACGTACGTACATTACCTTGTTTGTTTAACGGGAGTGATAAATTATTATGATCTGCGACCACATTGGGTTCATTTGATGCCCATTTATGCAGAGTGAGGCCGTATTGACTCAACAACGTACCTAAGTCAGATTTCAACTTGGTCAGATCAGAAATGGTGTCTGCACCGGTTAACAAATCATCGACATAGAAATCATTAATTATAGCTGACGCAGCGTCAGGAAAAGAAGCTTCATGATCCTTACCAATCTGATTAAGACAGCGAGTAGCCAAAAACGAAGCACTAGCAGTACCGTATGTTACAGTTCGCAATACAAAATGTTTAAACTGTTCGAGGAGAGAGTTACGCCACAGAATATGTTGATAATGACAATCCTTATCAGATACCAGAATTTGTTGATACATCTTCTCGATGTCGGCGATGAGAACATAGTTGTGCATACGAAATCGCAAAAGAATAGAAAAAAGGTCTTGTGGACGTTTGGGCCTACCAACAAAATATCATTGAGAGAAAAGCCATTGGTAGTTTTGGCCGAGCCATCAAAAACGACGCGAAGTTTTGTCGTAGAACTAGAATGTTTAAAGACGGCATGCTGAGGCAAATAGTAGGTATTTGAAACCCCGGAATTTATAGAACAATCGTCGACAAGCGTCATGTGGCTAATATCCTTATACTCCTGAATAAAGTTTGCGTATTCGCGCGCAAGCTTAGAATCACGCATGAACCGGCGTTCTAAACTCAAGAACCTCACTTCAGCGTTAGCATAGGACTCACCCAACTGGGGATTGTCAGACTTAAATGGTAGCGAAACAACGAACCTACCCTCATCATTGCGATGAGTGGACTTAACAAAATGCTCCTCACAAGCTGAATCGTTACTAATGGGTGCATTATCAGGGATAGTTTCGGTCTCCCAAAATTTCTCAAGAGACGCCAAAATTTGACTGTCGTTGTTCCTAGCCAGGAATGAAACAGCAGGACCCTTATAACGGCAGTGTTTGGGCAGATTGCCTGCTAGAATGTAGCCTAACTTTGTTTCTTGTATAATAGGGACATGAGAACCGCGTACATATTTGTTAGTTAAAATTAAATCTAAATAAAATTGCGCTCCTAAAAGTATGTCGATATCAGCTGATATGTTGAAATGTGGATCGGCGAGAAAAACGTTATCTGGGACGTTAAACTGATTTATGTCGAAAGATTGTGCTGGCAGTTTATGGGTTAATGCAGATAAGACCGCGCATGTTGCTTGGAAGCTAAATCTTTGATAGCGAGAAATAATGCGAATAGACGCCAAGTTAGTGGCACAACACGCTGCATTATTAATACCTGTAATCGGTATGTTAGATTTAGTCAAGTTAAACCGTAATTTCTTAGCAAATGATTCCGTACAAAAATTTACTTGTGACCCAGCATCCAATAGAACTCTTGCAGGTTGTCTGTTACCAGCCCGGTCGATGACAAACACAAGTGCTGTTGATAAGAGAACATTGTTTGTAGACTGTAATTTAAGTGAACAATAGTTGCTGCTGCTGGCAGAACCTGGTTCTGACACATTATTTATGTGCAGCAATGTATGGTGTCATTTTGAACAGATCTTACATGATTGTTTGATCTTACAATTAGATGAAAAATGATCTGGTCTTAAACAATTGGTACAGCATTTATGATTTAATATAAATTGCCCTCGTTCTGATGTGCTTAATGCACGAAATTTGTCACACATGTAAATTGGATGACTAGATTTGCAGCATGGGCATAAATAATTATTTGAAGCTGAGTGATAACTTTTAAATGCAGTGCTGCCAGCAGAGTTTCATGATTTATGTTTGTCAGATTTATTATTGAACCTTAAAGTTAGCTTGTTGAGCTGCTGTCCGGCATCGATAGGTAATGTATTTTCTAGCAACTGTCTACGTGCGTTTAAAAACTGAGTGAAGCTTTGAAAGTTAGAAGATTATCGGGGTCTATAGACTCCTTCCATAATTTAAACGTGGTATGGTCCAGTTTTGCTGACAATAATTGTACAGTAATAAGCTCAAATGAATCCACTGACAGTTGCATGGCCGCCAGCGAATTAACTGAAGACGTTATTGTATTTATGAATTCTGCCAAACTTTGGACAGAGTCCTTAATTGTTGACTTTACTTCAAGCAAATTTTGAATATAATACTTCGCTAGTATGAATTTGTTGTCATATCTAGCGGACAGCAAACTCAACGCTATCGATTAGTTCTCATTACAAATAGGTAATGCCTTAATTAGATCTAGTGGCTCATTTTTAAGAGATGAATAAAAATAATGTAATTTCTGCACTGACGTTAAATCAGATCTGGCGTGCACCAAGTCCAGAAATATTGAATAAAAGTTCTGCCATTCTAAGATATTGCCTGTGAAGCAGGGCAAACTTAGAGCAATTGCATATTGCTCGTTAATACTGGAGATACAGTCTGAACGTTGAAAGTTTCTATTAATTGCAAGATATTGGCTTCTGTTGAATATAACAGCTCTTCAACCTCAACTCGGTCTTCTTGAGCAGCGTTTATGTCTTTAGAAATGAATTCAATTTCGGACTGTACCACATCGTATTTTGTTGCCAAACTTTTTAGACTTTCGAGTCTAACCATTAAAAAATGTTTTGTATTAGTGTTTTTATCAAAGTTAATTATAGCCGAATTAATTCGCACTATGGCAGACTTTAAGCCGCCTGTCTTTCTGACCAACACTTTGAGGCCTTCTTCAGCCATTGTACGCACCTGTTAATGATGTTAATGACGTCGTACCTGGTATGCGATGTCCTGGAGCGTTGAGGCCGTGGAGTAGATGGCAAACACGCACGGACTGGAGAGATGACTGCTCAATCTGGTGTGTAGACGCTAGCACATGTATGGTCTTGCAGTGGTGTCGTCGCAAGGCTCAATGGTGACAAAAGAAATGCTGACTAAGTCCCGACACGGTCGGATCAGCGAACATGCTGAATCGCCTGTGATGGCCAGAAATTGGGGCAGAAAAAATGATGAAAACCGCTGTAATAAGTTGCAGAAAGTAAATGACGAATCCAGGCACGGAGCGACCAAAAAATGTTATGTTTCGTCCCGTAGGACCCTTAAATGTTAGGAAGAATGATGCTTGTGGTGCTATTGCCAGGATGCAGAATAATAACGATAGTGGACTGTATTTAATACATTTATTAAGTTTTGTAGTACACTTAAATCAGAGTGCTAAGGTTGGCTATGTCTGAAAGACATTTAAATTTTGAATGAACCGAGTCGTTTAAGAAAGCTACATGGCAAATGAGGCGCAAATGTGCGACACTGAACTACATCAAAAAATGTTAAGTCCTAAGGCCTAGATAATTGTCGCGACAACAAGAAAAAATGATAGACAGAACGAGGCCAGCAAACGTTCTGACATCTGCCGCCCGCCAACGCTCGGTGAACTGTGTCGATGTATAAACATGATAAGCGCAATTTCAGAAAGTACAGATTAGCCAACCTTTGAATGCTATATCAGATCTTGTATACAAATCATCATCAGATCTTATATACAAATATGGTTAAAACTCCATTTTTCGATGTTTGTACATCACGTCAGATAATAAAAACAACACGTACACGGTGTAAAACATTAAATAAAATAACACAATAAATATAATATTATTATATATATAAACTTACTTTCATTGCACTTTCCAAAACATTTCGAGGTGATGTGCCTCTTCCTCAGTGGGAGTAAATACTGATTGTCAGTTAACAGAATATCGGTTATGGATTTAGGTGTGTGTGGTGGGGGTTGATGGTGGGAGGGAATTGGCGCTGAGGTTCAAATTGTGTGTTTGGATCAGTGTATCGAATAGTGTATGTGATCTATAATGTAATTGTTCATTTAATATGTTGTTTGGTTGTAGTGTGTGATATCTGTATATTTCAAATTGTTCAGCTGTGTTTAGTTTTCTACTTTTAGGTAAGTAGTGTAATATTTCCATGTTGTGTTGTATTTTGTGTAACTGTGGTTTTCGTTTTGTAAATGTGTGGCAAATGTGGAATGTATGTAGTTTGTGGTGAGGGCTTTTAAATGTTCTGAAAATCTGGAGGAAAAAGATCTTCCCGTCTGGCCGATGTAGAATTGGTGACAATCATTACAATTTAATTTATATACCCCTGTTTTGTTGTATGTGTCTGTGTCTTTGTTAGTATTATTTATGTGTTTCCTAATGGTGTTGTTGGTTCTGTAGGCTACTTTAAAATTATGTTTCCTAAATGTGTTAGCAATTTTGTGCGTGTTGGAATTGTAGTATGTAAGTGTTATGTATTTACTGGGTTGTGTGCTGTTGGTCTGATGTGTTTTACTTTTGGTGTTTAGGATGCGTTTGTGTAGTTTATTTATTAATTCGGGGGCTTTAGTGATTTCTTACATTTATTAATGTAATTATAAATATTATTACATAATAGGGTCTATTATTATGTAATTTACATATTATTATAAAATGGCATTTTTTAATTGTATGATTCATAGATTGCTGGCATTGCCCCTATCTACGGAAGATTATAAAAACAAACTAGACATTATTAAACACATAGTGACAGCCAATGGGTATAAAAGTCACATAGTAGATAGAATAATTAATAAAAAACAAAATAGACCAATAAATATTGATGTGTCTAAAGAAAAAGTAAAAAAATATGTTGCAATAGAATATGGTGAAATATTACATCATACTTTAAAAAAACCAATTAAAAAAGCAAAATATTATTTTGCCTTCAAAGGCAAATAATAAGCTTGAGAAAAAACTTATGTTTACAAACAAAAATAAACCTTCTGATGTATTTGACGGTACTGGTGTATATAGGCTTAATTGTTCGGATTGCACACAATTCTATATAAGACAAACGGGCCGTTTGTTCAAATTACGTTATAAAGAACACATCCCAAGCTCCAAGTCAAATGTAGGAAGATCTACATTTGCTGAACATTTAAGTTTACATGACCATAACATAAAGAGTATTGGTGAGAATTTAGACATCTTACATAAATGTAAGAAATCACTAAAGCTAGACACTCTCGAACGGTTTCAGATATATAAGGCTATAAAGGAGGATACAATCGCGTCCTAAACGAAAAATCAGTACATACAAATAATATTTTGTTTAATAGAATCAATCATGTAGAACAAGAATTCAGCTATATCAGATCGATAAAATTAAACGAAGGTCAAGCCAGTATCGATTAGTTTTACCATGGACGCGTTCCTGTACAGGTTCGTGATGGCCGCATGTTTTGTGTGTTATTATGTTTTGTTTTATATTTATATTTATTGTGTGTTATTTTATTTAATGTTTTATACCGTGTACGTGTTGTTTTTATTATCTGACGTGATGTACAAACATCGAAAAATGGAGTTTTAACCATATTTGTATATAAGATCTGATGATGACACAGTTGTGATCGAAACTCGAGTAATCCCGCAATTGGATTCAAAGAAACGTGACAGAAGGTAATTAACCTGTTTTATAGTCTCAACCGTTTCTGGAGGCAAATAAAATGTTTAAAGTTCAAATGTTGCAGTACATTTATCATTAAATAAATCTTATATTCTACAGTAACTAAGTTATGTTCCAAATACTTATTTGTTAATATTAAAATTCAACTGCTCAGTCCAAGAGTGTGCTTTACTTCAGTTTTTTTTTATATAACTTTCAACTACGTTAATTTATGTATTGTATACATAGTAATCATTGATTGCTCTACAAACTTTAAAATAAAATTGAAATTGACTAAATTAATCGTTAACATCAAAGAAAATATTTTATTAAATTTAAATCAGATTCTCTGAACCTCTTTATCTACATTTTACATAAACTCTTATTCATGCTTAAATTTCAAAATGTCTTTTAAATGTCTTTAGTCTCTCATTTAAAATTTATAAATGGATTATCTGTCACATCAATTTTGTAGCTCATACTCATGTCCTCCGTTGATCCGTAGGTCCTCTTCTGATGGAGTTCCCTGCACGTCCCCAGGTTCCACTTGTCGTCCTCCAGTTACTCATCTATCATGGTCCCATCTGGTTGATGTAGTATAGTGTGAGAGGTTGCTCTGCACCTGCTGCTGTAGTTCTAGCAGATGCCTCTATTGTTCAACATAGCGTTCCTCTGCATGATGTAACATAGTAGCTTGTCTTGACTGACGGACGTTTGTGTGCGTAGACATCGTAAAGTATGTTCTATATTCGTATTCGGAAACAGATTAAGAGTTACTGTTTTGCACTTATGACGAACATAGCGTCCGTCCGCATCTACTGTTCAATTAACAAAATTTAAAAATTAGTGTCGTCAATGGACAGAGCGTCCCGCCGCTACTGAAGACTGATTGAGAAGAAGGCTGGTTTCGCTCATGCCCTATTTATAATCGAGCATCGTACAGCACCTGTTGGGACAGAATTCTGCCTGTTTGAAATTGTTCAGTGACGTCAGTTCTCCCACTCTCGTCCAATTTCATATTTTCACACATTTCTGCCAATGGCACAATCTAATGTGAACTACAGGGTGCTCTAACGATGGATGATTTAATTACACATGTCCAACATAATTACCATTGTAATAGAATAATCCATGTAATTACTACGCACTTAAAATCGCACTGCACGTCCGTTTCACGCTGTTTTCTCACTACACATGCGTATTAGTTTTATACATATTTAAGAGTCTTTGATTTTTTCTACCATTTATGGTTTTATTATAATTAAGTAAATAAAAACTGTAATTTCACAATTATTCAGGGTGAGATTGCAAACTTTCATGCTCAAACTGGCCTCACTCACACACATCACTTACTACTGTACACACTCAGCGACAGTCGTGTGAGTGTTCAGGTCAGTTCCTGTCTGTTTACATTCCGTATTTTTAACATAAACTCAGCTTTCAATCTCATACCTGCTTATTTATTACATATATATAAATTTAATATAAATATTTATTTTATCTAGTAAATGCACAGTACAGCTTATGATTGTACTGTCACAATATATATATATATACTAGCTGACCCGGCGAACTTCGTACCGCCTCAGAATCAATAAATGTTGTGTTAACTTATTAGCTGAATTAAATCCAGTTTTTTATTAAGATAAAATGAGTACTCAAAATGAATTAAGTTCAATAAGTGTACAAAAATCAAAATGAAATGTATTTTAATTACATTGAAAAGCTGAATTAAATTCAGTTTTTTATTAAGATAAAATGAGTACTCAAAATGAATTAAGTTCAATAAATGTACAAAAATCAAAATGAAATGTATTTTAATTACATTGAAATGAATGCAATTCACATGGGAGCAAGGTATTTGCTTTATTGAAGCGAATCGAAATGATTCGCGTAGCATTGTTGCACTACTTTCTGTTAAACTATTTGCTGGATGGGTTGCACTCGGGTCGATTCCCTTCATTGAAGCACCTTGTGATATACGACATTTTTCGTTTTGTTGTCAGGTGCGAGAACGAACAAAGCGGATGGTGTGCCGACACGTGAACATGCTACGTACAATTGACCGTGAGAGAAACATTTATTTTCTAGATTCAGGCCACAAACACTCAAGGATTGGCCTTGTGATTTGTTGATCGTCATGGCGAATGCAAGACGAATCGGAAATTGTATTCGTTTAAACTCGAATGGCATATCGGTTGGGATCATCGGAATTCTCGGAATGAGAACTTCCTCACCTTTGAACTTTCCTTTGAGTATCGTCGCGTGAATCACATTGCCCATGAGTTTTCTCACCACCAAACGCGTTCCGTTACATAGTTTTGGTTGGTTCAGATTTCGAAGCATGATGACTACCTTCAGTTGTAAATTGTGCGGTGGCAAGCTAGGCAGATCCAATGAGTTTAAAAATTCAGTTGGATAGTTGGTTGCTTCGTCTTCGTTTGTTACAGTGTCGATAGATTTTAAGGAATGCAGTGGACCAACGATTTGATTTTGAATTGTGAAGTTTAAGTGATCCATATCTTTGTTCTTTGCCGCGAGAATTGCTCGTTCACTCAACCAATTGTGATTTTTGTTGTTAGCAATGATGTTCGGGAACACTTTGTTGATGAGCTCGTCCTTCGTTGAGACGAAATTGCAAAAATTCGGCGGAAACGAAATCAATCCGTTCGATTCGTCGACAGGAACACGGCCATTACCGATAGTCAGCAATTGCTTGGAGAAATCTTCGGCAGATGGATCGTTTAGCAATGCAACTCGCATGTTTGTCGTCAGCTGAAGTTTCTTCACATAGCGCCACAGAGTCGATGATTTGAGGCAAGCGTTTATTTCATCGGCAGTGGTCGATCTTGGAATGACTGGTAGTGTTTGGCGGAAATCGCCAGACAGTAGAATCATTGCGCCTCCAAAACATCTTGAGTCATTGCGCAGATCTTTCATAGTTCGATTGAGTGCTTCCAATGCGCGTTTGTGCGCCATTGTGCATTCATCCCATATGATGATTTTACTTGCTACCAAAACTTTGGCCATTGCTGAGTGTTTCGCAATGTTGCATGTTGGTTTTTTCAGTCGTTTGAAGGTTTAATGGCAATTTCAACGCTGAATGAGCCGTTAGGCATCCTTCTAGCAACGTGGCCGCTATCCCGGAAGAAGCAACTGCTACAGCAATTTCGGATCTCGCACGAACAGTGGCCAAAATCAATGCCATGAGGAATGTCTTCCCAGTTCCACCGGGCGCATCGAGGAAAAATAAGCCACCATTCCCATCATCAGTTGCCTTCATTAACGTATCGTACACTTCCTTCTGTTGGGGATTCAACAGTGGTACATTCGTTCGAACTGATTCGTTCAATGCATCTCGATCATATTCACGTTCACGTTCCAATTCTCGATTGAAAGCGTCGTTCATACCACGATTTGGCGTTGGCATTCCTAACTTTACTAACAAACTGCCGCACATGAGGTAACACATGTCTTCGATCAAAAGCAAAGCCTGGTTATGTATCTCCTCATTCACCTCGAGATCGGGATTCCCTGAACTGACACGAATTCGATGTAAAATGTCTTCTGACATGTCATCCTTGTACTTGTTCCACAGTTCACGTGGATTCGATGGGAAGCATGTCGAAATAATGATAGCAAATAATGTGCGTATCTGACTTGGAGATGCAGAAACAATTGCTTCAGCGATTGTCATGTCCCAATGAGTATCGTTTTCAAGCAAATTGAGCTGTTGACATGCAGCACGAAATGTTGGGCACATTACACCATTGACAGTTCGAAGTGATTCAAATGATGTCGGCCCACGAACATTCACCAGCAACAACCGCAAGTAGAAGCATTCGTCATTCTTCGGATGAACTGTGTAAATGCGACCAAGAGCATCAGTAGAACGCACATCCGGATGATCAGGAACCGCATCGCCTTGCTTCCGACGTTGAAATTTCTTCGATGAAGCGTTCCATGTGTAATAACGTGGCATCTCAGGTAGAGCAACGTTCGTGCAAACGGATTGCTTTGGCAAATCGAAAAGAAACTTGTCAATGTTGTCGCTGGAGGTGTTTCAGCACGTTGAGCAACATTTGATGCTTTGACATAAATTCGTTGACCATTCTCCAGATGCACCGCCAAATGTACAACAGTGGGATGACGTTCATGAATGGGGAATGAGAATATACGCCAAATCGCCTCATTGCAGCTCACATATCGACCAACTTGATAGTGCGTGATTTCATCGTTGGTATTTGGAGTTTGTACGCCAAAAACCGCCATATCGCTGCCTTTCGTAACATATTTGCAGATGTATTTGATGGACTTCACTGAATTGCAATACTCCACGTTGCAATGCGCCTTGAATGTTTTGGAAAGAAGTGGCGAATACGGAACAATCCAAGTGTTGTCGACCACGAAATCGTTTCCTTTCACTTTCGTTGTGATAGTTCTACCGTTATCATCGGGTGATCGACGCCGATACAGTGGATAACCATCGTTGCCAGTGATAGTCTCCGCCGTCAAATTTCGTGGATAACGCTTGGAACACTTGCCGTCGACCATGCACGGTGATTGGGGGTTGATGGCGCCACACCGCCGTGAATCATGTTCGTAATTACAACATCATGCAGGTCTGGATCGGTTTCGGGATCTGGAATCTCGGCACATATGATGTCATCTATTTGGTCTGGTTGAATTCTTTCGACTAACCAAATAAGAACGTGTGCATGCGGCAAGCCTCGTTTTTGCCATTCAATCGAATACATCCAGCATCGAGTATCCCCAAAGACGTGATGCTTAACAATGTAGTTCATCAGCGACCGGATTTTTTGTTTGAAGATACGTGCGGTGATGTCGTGCCGATCACTTGATGTTTGTCCGGGGAGCAGCAGTTGAACAATTTCTATCCATTTCGGATTGCACGTAAAAGTGATGAATAGATCTGGACGACTGTAATGACGAACATATGTCATTGCATCTTACGCATATTGTAACATGACCAGGTGTTACATAACCTAGACATATGCCCTTAGATTTAATAAATATATGACTGTAATGTAAGTAGATAATATAATGTTAAGAGTAGCAAAGAAGAGAGGAACCATTGAAGAAGAAAGAAGAAGAAGTGCCACAAGAAGCAGTAAATCTAAACACTGCTTGACACTACAACCCATACTATAACTGACACAAACTAATGGACAAAGTAAATTCACTTTAAGCTGTCAAGCGAGTCAGTGAATAACTTAAATGGAATTTGACATGTTAATAAAAACAATTAAATAAGAATCCGAATAATGTGATACCAGCATCAGCATTTGGCTGAGAATAAATCAACTATGACTAGTAACTATTAATGCCAAGGACTAAGATTAGCTATGGCCACAATATAAGATTGAAGCTGTATTACAGTCTCAAATGTGCTTATGACAAGTAAAAATATTTGTAAGAGGGAACCTTATATAAATAAGCTACCTCATCAAGGTACCGAAATGTAAACTAATAAACATTATTAAGGCATAAATCCGATACAAACGGTATGCCTCGGCAATGCCTAAAACAAACAATAATCAGTAAGGTGATTAGTAGAAAGTACTATGAGTGTAAATCACATACACTGAACAATCTTTGTGCCAAACATAGCGATAAGCATTGTTAATACGGTAGACAAGTAATAGTTCAATTGTTAATTAATAGCATGGAGCAAAGTAATGTGAAACAAAATGTCATAGTGAGTAAGTATAGTTCATAGCAATGTATAAGTTAAGGTTTAATCATAATATTCAATAAATAAATATCAGGACGGATATAATAGTGTTCTAACATAGACGTTTAAGTGAAAAATGCGATGTGGAACACAAACAATGTATTGATAAGAGAGAGCAATCGCCGGCTTTGTTAGCAGACGACAGCGCGAAGCCATATACCTGAACATTGTTAATTAAAAAATGTCAGTGAAAGTGTAAATAAACCAGTGTCAAACTATATCAAATTGAAGAGGAAAAAATATCCTTTAATTTGATAGCGATATGACCCCGATCGCAACTATAATAAGTGCGTGACAGGCGTTAGCATCATTTGTACATAATAAATAAGAAATCTGTTTATCAACACTAACAACAACGACGGCTGTCAATCATTCTGGCGACGAGTCGGTTAAAAAACCGTTAGTGACAGTTGGAAAGACAATACGTCACTTTCGTAACGCCTGGCTAAGCCAATCAGAAAATAGCTTAATAAATAAAACAATTGCCTAAGCCCGATCAAAACAGAGGGTATATAAAGAAGCGCGGCTAATTGCCGTTAGACACTTTTAACGTTCATCCAGAGCGGAAGGTACGCTCGTCTCATCAAAATTTTTATTAACGGATAGCTTCATTGTAATAGTGCATCTATTGAATTATTTCGGCAACAACAAAAAGTAACTACAAGATACTCTACATAGAATCAGTGCATCGAAGTGAAGTATTATTTTATTTAGTGCGGGAACATATCGAACAGGAGAAATAATTAAATAGTACCATATAAGGTCCTTTTTAGTCAGAAGCGGACCAATATTCTCTGTTCAAGTGCGTGTGTAGTGAATAACAATGGTCATTACAATCCGACCATTGAAGTGTTTAATTGGATTTTAATCGAAAGATTAAAACACAAAGGTAACTGTGTGACAATTTATTCCATTACACTGAGTGCACTAACCTATATGTTTTGGTAAACAAATCTGTACTGACGCATAACACTGAAACATTTTCTGTATTACACCATGTTTGAATTTATTTAATGGATTTGTCAATCCTATTTAAGAATGATGTTAGTCATAAGTGATCTCACCATATAACTTTGTGAATAATTAAGCAAGCGTGACGAACGCCTAACCTATACACTAGGTTCGATTTTATATTAGTAAACTAAAAGGCATTACTAGTCGATATTGTATTATAAAATAATTAGTCATTGTGTAGGCATGCGCATTCTTTCTTGTGTTTCAAAGAACTTACGCCCGAGATATAAATAATATTAATGTTTAAAGTAAAGAGTATCTGGACTTAACCAGAATTATTGTTTATGCTCTGAGCCAGTCATATAGGGTAGGTATGTAACAAAATATTTGCAATTGTATATCAATGTATTCTCTTAATTATATTTGTCTGATTTCATTATCAAGGGTACAAATAAAACCCAGTTATTAGCAGCATAACTTGACTTGATTTATTTCTAAAAAATAGATAAATAATTCATTCAGAATAATCAAAACAACTTTTAGTTGCGATCATATATTGTTGAATTGAATTGCCATAAGGGCAATAAACACGATTTCAATTTTTTTCAAATTATTATTTGATTCTATTAATGGGTTTTCCACGGGATTTTCCCGAAATAAACCTGTGTGGCGCCCATTATTAAACAAGGTAACCTAACCTTGTAGATAAAGTGAGTTGGTTTTGTAAACCGTCTTGGCAGCTTATTGATTTATTGAACTTCTGAACTTCCAGAAAACACGAACAGGTACGTGGAAGTGTATTTTATTAATTCTATTGTCCAGGCGTTACTAGACTTGACGTACTTAGACAACTGTCAACCTGGAGGAGGAGTTTCGCTGCTAGTATCAGCACGACGGTCATCATCATCAAGCGACCAGCTAGTACACTTTATTTTTAAATTCAAGCAACGTTATTGTTCAAATAATATTATTGCAATTATCTTATTTTTTTGTCTAAAAAAGTTCTTTTCAGACACTTATAATTTGTGCAATTGTAAACACACTTTTAATAACATCTAATGCTACATTTTAATTACTTTATAAAATTAGTAACTTTCAATTTTCAACTATTACAACGTTTAAATATTTTACAACTCAGTTTCAAAGTTATAAACAAAAATTAGTAACCTGGCAAAAATTTTTAGTTTATTACAAATTGACATAAAAAAGACATAACCTTTCACAATGTGCACTTCATCAAACTGAACTCATCTCTTTGAAATCACTTTTCGCTGATGAATTTCAGAAAAAATCGTTTGAAGAGAATTAATTGAATCGAATTCAAATGTAATAACGGTCGAAAACTGAATGAAAATTGGTGAAAATTGGTCTGCACAGCTACCTCAATGGTATGCAATGAAAGGACCGAGCAACTGAATCAGCTGTCAACCAGCATACAACGCCATGTTCATTTTGTTCCTGTTTTTGTTTCTGTCATGTATCAGAGATGGCGTTGTATACGGATTTTAATTTTTTGTGATTTTCTTACTTTTCCAATGCGCGAGGGAACTTCTCGAGGCCGAGACGAACGAAACAAAAATTCATCGAAATCAGTCAATCCGTTCTCGAGATATCATCAAAAAAGCCGTTCCATACAAAATGTATGAGAAAATGAATTTTCTTCATAAATTTTTTTTTCGTGAATTTTTCCCATGTTTTAATATTTATTCTGCTATTCGGGGCGGAGACAAATCCAACAAATCAAAGATCATAAAAATCGGTCCAGCCGTTCTTGAGTTATAAATGGTGTAACTAACCCGACTTTGTTTTAGATATATATATATATTTGTTATTTATACTGAAATTACCTCAAGATATTTTTTTTTACTTATTAGGAACATGTTTCGAGAGCTATTGTGCTCTCCTCCTCAGCCTTCGCGATTCTGCGTCTAGTGAAGTACCTGTGTGTTGGTCTGTCGCCATTGTGGTCTCCTGTTGGTCTCTGGTATCTCAAAGTGGTATTTTTGTGCGAGATTGTGGTGTATGTATTAGTATTTTCGATGTTGAGTGCTTTGAAAATTGTGTCTTGTTTTGTATTGATTTGTATTTGTTCGGGTATTAGTTTGTTTTGTGTTTTATGTTTGTAAATTTTCCCAAATGTTCATTATGGTCCCTTTGCGTGGTATGCGTTTTATTAGTTTCATATTGGTTATGTCTGGGAATTCATGTCCCGTGTTTATTGCATGTGTGGCTAAATTGGATTTATATATTTCTGGTTTTTTGTATTCATTTAGATGTTCAAAATAACGTTTTTTCAGCTGTTTTTTCGTTTGTCCTATGTAACATTTATTGCAATCTTGGCATTCAATTTTGTATATACCGTTAGTAGTTGTATTATCTTTGTTGTGTGGGTTATTTAGTTTTTGTAAATTATTTTTATTTTTATTAGTTTTGTATGCTATTTTGATATCTGTGTTTTTAAATAATTTTGTTAGCTTTGTCATTTTATTATTTATGTATGTGAATGTGGCCTATTTTTGTTGTTGTTATTATTTATGTGTTGTTCATTTTTATTAATTCTTAATTGTTCAGTTTTTATTTTATATTTGATTTTATTTTCTATTTTGTTTACAGTATTTTTATTGTATCCATTTTCATGAGCAATTTGGTATATTATATTTCTTTCTTTGTCTGTTTCTTGTTTCTTTAGGGGAATTTTGTACATTCTGTTAAATAGCGAATAGAATGCTGCCATTTTATGTTGTGGTGGGTGGTCAGAATGGTTAGGTATGATGATGTTGGTTTTCTGTATTGTATGTGGTTGTTGTTTCTTGTGATGGTTATGTCTAAATAGTTGATTTTGTTATGTTTTTCTTTTTCTTCTGTGAATTGTATTTTTGGATGTACCGGTATGTTATTGATTTGTTTTAGTATGTTTTCTTCATTTGTTTTTTTGTTATTTGATACATATAGCCCATCATCTACATATCTTATCCATATGCCATTTGGATCAAATGATTTTATAATATTTTGTATTTTGGTGTCTATGTGTTGTAGGAATATTTCTGCTATTATGCTGGGTAATGGAGATCCTATTGCTAAACCTTCATGCTGTTGATAAATTTTGCTATTAAATTCAAAGTAATTTTGTTTTAATATTAGTTGGAGGCTGTTTTTTATTTCAGTTATATAATTTGTGTCTTCATTTTGTTCTTTAAGTTTGTTTATTATTATGTCTATTGTTTCATCTACTGGGATGTTGGTGTACATGTTTGTGATATCATATGATGTGAAAAATGTGTTTTCATTTATATTTATTATTTTTAGTTTGTCTGTTAATTCATATGTTTTTTATGTTACGATGATTATTTGTTAGATGGTTACTTTTTAGTTTTTGTGCTATTATTTTTGCTATTTTGTATGTAGGTGCTTTTTGAAGTTGATTAATAGTTGTATTGGGTTGTTTAATTTGTGTATTTTTATTAGGCTATTCATTTTAGGTGGTTCTGGATTATTATTTATATATATGTCAGTATTTTTATTGTTGAAAATGTTTTTGGTTGCTTTTATTAGTTTTATTGTTTGTTTAAGATATTTTTCTGTTGGGTCTTTATTTAGTTGTAAGCATTTATTATTGTTGATGAAGTCTTCGGTTTTTCTGATGTAGTCTACTTTGTCAATGATTACTGTTGCTTGACTTTTGTCTGCTTTAGTTAATATTAAATTATTGTTCTTTACTTTATTTTTAATTTCTTTTATTGTCCTTATTTTGTTTATATTTGTTTTTCATTTCACTAGTGATTATTTTTTTAATTATGTGTGTTGCTTCTGTTCGTTGTTCTTCTTGTGTATTGTTTTCTATTAGGTTAATAGCAAATTCTGTTTCTACTATTAAATTTTCTAGGAGTTTGTTTGTGTATTGAGTTAGGTTAGTTTTTGACATATTGTTTAAATATTCTGTTTCTTTTTTTGTTAAATTCTGTATTGCTTAGGTTAATGGTTCGAGGGTAAAATGTATGTTTATTTGTTTTTTGTTCTTGATTTTCGTTTTGTTGTTTTAATGTGTTGAGCTTTTTATTGACTGTTATAGCCTTTTTGTTTTTTCAAATTTTATTTTATTTTCTATGTTATTGTATTTATTATTCCATGTAATTGGATGTAATAAACTTGTTAGCTCTAAGTGTAGTTTATATATGTCTAGTGCAGTGGTGCACAACCTTTCAACATCCGAGGGCCACTAAAAACTTTTAAATATCATGGCGGGTCACAAGGCGACTTCCCTCCATTTCGCCAACCACCTACCTAACCTTTCCCCTTATCCTAATACTTCCAGTAGCATTTCCGTGAAAGATAATGCTTCTAATTGAAGAGCATTTTCTAACATGTCTCATAAGTAAGTAAGTAAACTTAACACAACTACACTTAAACTAGCTCTATTGAATAATTAAAAACTCACCTGAAAAAACGTTTGGGGTCACAAAAATAATACAGCCATCAGATTCCAAAATCAAAATTTTAATTTGTAAAGAAACACTTTTAAAACAATTTAAAAAAAAAACACGTAATTTTAAAAATCAGTTTTTTACTTTTTTTAGTTTACTTTTAAAAGACACACAATTGCAATAAAATTATTGATTTGAAAGAAAGCACAACATTATTATTTGTTAAAGAGGAAACTAATTTAGAGCCTAATGAGAGACTTGACACTGTTTGTTTTTCACTAGTCTGTCTATATCGTGTTCAATGTTAGACACAGCAATTCACAAGTTTCCCTCCAAATGTTCATCAGTCAGACGGGAATGACCTCTTGATTTGATCTGTTCCATCAAAGAAAAAGACTGCTCGCATAAGTAGGTACTTCCAAATAATGTTGCCGTTTTTAGAGAATGATTGTTCAATGCTTTCATTTCTTCAGGTAAGTAATTTTTATAAAAATCCAGTACAGAAACCTCAGAAAATTTTGTCTTCAATACAGAGTTCGATTGAAGATCAATTAGCTCCATCTGGAAATAAATGGGCACTATCTCAACATCAGTAGTGAATGGTAGAGCAAACATATCAAACAATTTCTCAAATGTTCTCATATCTTGAAATTGACGTTTAAACTCATTTTGAAGATTCTCTATAAGTGAGGCATATTTAGTGAAGTTAATGGGTTGTTCAGAACTTGCTGCAAAACTGTTCATTGTAGAAAATGTGTCAGTAGCCCAGACGTCAGCTGTGACTGCCATAAAATCAGTTTAACCTTAAACGATTTTATTAAGTAAAACAGATTGTGTATCATGTTATTTTTTCCTTCAAGTTTGGTATTTAGCTCATTCAGATGTTGGGTTATGTCAACTAAGAAAGATAAATCACACACCCATTCATTGTTCTCAAAGTCTGCTACCAGATTCTCATCACGGCTTTTGAAAAAAAAAATTATCTCTGTACGCAGGTCATACACTCGTTTCAGCATTGTTCCAGCACTAAGCCAACGAACTTGTGTAAAATAAAGAACATCGTCATACTGGGTGTCTAATTATAATAGGAATTCTCAGAATTGGCGATGAGCAAGTCCTCTGGAACGAAGAAAATTTATTACTTTGATTACTGCTTTCATCACATGCTCCATATGAATAGTTTGTGCACAAAGGTTCCCTTGGTGTAAAATGCAGTGGAATGTGACTATATCATTGCCCATGTTTTTACAGTCTGTTGCTAAATAGTTCACTACTCCTTGCTTCTTTCCCACCATGGCTGGTGCACCATCTGTTGAAATCCCATATAATAGTTTTAGGTCTAAATTGTACTTTTCCAAAATGTTTTTCACCTCACAATAAATATCTAAACCTTTGGTTGTATCTTTCATAGGAACTAATGCCAGTAATTCTTCTGTTATGTGAAAATCTTCATTAATACCACGGATAAAAATTGAAAGTTGTGCTATGTCAGTGACGTCTGTGCTTTCATCCATGGCCAATGAAAAAAACTTAAATTCTAATATTTTTTCCTTCAATGTTTTTTCAATGCCTGATGCCATTTCTTCTGCTCTTCTGGATACTGTCATACGATTAAGACTAATTTTTGAAATAATACTTTTTTTCTCTGGGAAAGCTGTATTTACTACTTCTTCCAGACATTCTTTAACTAGCTCTCCATCTTTGTACGGCTTCATTTTTTTAACTAAAATTTTAGATATAACAAAACTTGCTTTAACTGCAATTTTGAGTCATCAGTCACTTTCCGGAAAAGATTTTATTTACTTGTTAGTTTACGTTGGAATTCTTTTACCTTATCCTTTCGCAATTGTCCCGTCCACTCTTTGTATTTGCCAGCATGTTTTGTATCGTAATGTCTCTTCACATTGTACTCTTTCATTACACCCACGGTTTCTTTGCAAATTAGGCATTTTGCTTTACCGTTATACTCTATAAAAAAAATAGCTCTCGCTCCATGCCTCTTGAAACACATGGCATTCGTCAGTCACTTTACGCTTTTTCACAGACATGATCGTGAAATGTTACAAAAAAGGAATCACTTAAAAACACACGAATACCAAATACAGATCAGTCTCTACTGAAACTGAACTAACGCTACACGCTACGAGAATTGGTGCTACCTACTGCCAGCTGCCAGCCTAGTTCACGCATGCGCAGACAGTGAGTGTCCCCCACTACCACCACCACCTGACCTTGGTCAACCTAATTCCCGATCAAACCAACAAATCTGGGTAAATTTCCATCACAATTTTAAACATGTGGACTTATAATATTTTTTCCTCCAGGCCCCATAAAGTGAGGTTGAGGGCCACATGGGGCCCGCGGGTTGTGCACCGCTGGTCTAGTGTTATGCTATTTTTCTTACTTTATAATTGATTAATTTCATTTTGTATCCATAACCTTTGTGCTTGTTTTATTGTTTTTTGTGCAGTCATGTTTTTATTGTTTGTGTTTATGTTAATGTATTTCGGTGTTAATTTATGTTTTTGGCATTGTCTATTGAAGTATATATTCATGTTTGTGTTCATTAGTTGTTTTTTTCATGTCTGAAATTTATTTAATAACTTGGTAATGTGGTTATCTGGAGTTGTGGTTATGTTGTTTGTGTACATGTTAATTTCGCTATTTAACAGAATGTACAAAATTCCCCTAAACAAACAAGGAACAGACAAAGAAAGAAATATAATATACCAAATTGCTCATGAAAATGGATACAATAAAAATACTGTAAACAAAATAGAAAATAAAAACTGAACAATTAAGAATTAATCAAAATGAACAACACATAAATAATAACAACAACAAAAAATGGGCCACATTCACATACATAAATAATAAAATGACAAAGCTAACAAAATTATTTGAAAACAGATATCAAAATAGCATACAAAACTAATAAAAATAAAAATAATTTACAAAAACTAAATAACCCACACAACAAAGATAATACAACTACTAACGGTACATACAAAATTGAATGCAAAGATTGCAATGGTCGTTACTTTATGTTTACGCTTGCGATGTCTGTAGCGATCTCTCAAATTACCAGTACACGGATGTGGGAACCTTACCTGTTCTTTAGGAGGTGTGCGTAAATCCCGGGTGGTGCCAAATTGTTTTAATTGAAAACAATTAAAATAATTAGTAGGTCGATTGAGCGTTCGTGGCTATGACGGTATGGTGAATTCAAATTTACTTATCTTATTAATTTACCTTATTTCCGTCTTGTGACTTATTTTTCCTGTTGTAGGTTACTTTTGACGCGTTTCGGAGCTCTTCAATGCTCCATCTTCAGAAAATCCGTTGCTTAGACTTCGTCACGTTAATATTAAAATCTGGTATTGAAAACATATGTACAACACTAAAACATGTATACATTTACACGATGGTCACATACATGAAACTATATAGTTCGGGTGCACCCAACACTGTCATATGTTAGACTGTCCGGTATCAATTACACTGTGTCTCTTAGTTCTATTCAAGATTGTATCGTATAGATAGTACGATCTAAAGTCCAGTTGCTCGTTCAATACATTGTCGGGTTCAAACTTGAATGCCTGGTAAATTTCGTATTCTTCAACAGCATTCATGAATAGTCCTTTATCACATATATGTATGGCTTTAAAATTCGATTCAAAATTTTTGTAATTATGGGCTTTAGATATTAGATGGTTCGCGAATTGAGGAAAGAAGGTAAATTAATAAGATAATTAAATCTGTGACTTGGTTACCGTCTAATAATGATATATTCAAATTTACTCCCGCCACGTGCGGTTGATTAACGTGGTTCGCAGAGTTTCCGACGTCTAGCGCTTACCGCCACTATCGCTCGTAGCTAAATACACAAATAATATAATACACTTTCCTATGAAATAAAGAACAGTGGTTACAACTCGGTACTAGTTTATTAAATTGTGATTAGTAATTATTCAGTCATATACAAAATTATATTTTGTTATTAAACAAATTTGCACCGGCAATTATTATAAGACAAATTTCTCAAGGTTTCGGCGAAACGATTCTGAACGAACTATTTAGTCAGACATGGCGGCTGCTTTGTTGTTTACTGTTAATTTCGTTCAATAAATCTGGATTCTTTTGGTTTACGAAAAGATATCAATTTGATTACAATATAGGACACTACCTTATATTACTGGTACTTATATATTATAAGGAATAATTCCAATTTGTTCCTGAATTGTTATAAAGTGTGTTTCAAAACTTCGTAATTTTTATACAGGTTATTTTTTCTAGTTTACATAAGTTTAGTGTTTTATTTTTTAATTAATCTTTGAAAGAAATAATATCATCAGTTTATAGTGAGACTTCAAAGTGTTATGAGAAAAAATTAAAGAGAATTTATTTCATAAATTCGGGTAACTCAGCAATACTTATCAAATCAGTTGACTTGAGGTGTAATGTCATTCAGTTGAAATGGGTTGTGGTTATCGGTAGTCATCAATCTTCCATCATTTTGGGATTTAGGTACGCCTTGCGTCTTTTTCGTATTAGTTGGTTGAAATTTATTAATTTAGAATTTATTAATCTGGCATTTGGCCTCAATTGGATGTCCTAGTCCTTGATCATCTTCTTACTTATTCGTTTCATCAACTTTGGATTACTTTTAATCGTTTTATGTTAAAATTTGAGTCATTTACGGCTTGGCGTCTCTTCGTCTGAAGCTTTATTAATGGACTAACAGTTTCTAACGGAATATTCATAAATAACTTTCAGTTGTCATGGTAACTGATTGACTCTCATTGGCTGTTCATGACTTAAGAGCATTGTTATAATATTTGAATTTTTATTCAAAATGACTGTATATCTTCTGATTGCTATTATTCTTCTGTCTTCTTCTCTATGTATGAAATATTATCACAACTGTTCGTATTTTCTTTCAAAGATCATTTTGACATCCCACAAAGCTGGGTTTGCTTATGTATTATTATTTTGACAGTTATGTTGATATTATCTAATTACATTTCTTTCTTATTTTATGTCCTTAATTTAACATTTATCTCTTAATATGATTCACTAATTATCATTGACTAGTTACTTGCCTTGGATTTGCTAATATCCTAGTTAATTTCTTACAATTTGTAGTTTTTGGTTTTATACAGTTAGGTAATTCATAGGCCTAGGTAGTAATTGGCTATGTTTTCTTATTTTATACAAATTACATATTATTTTACCTTTGTACATGTTTTGTTTAGTGTTACAAATGATTTGTTGAATTGTTTTGGGTCTGTTTTATAATAATTGTATTTTTTCATTAATTTCTATATTATGGTTTGTCTATTATTTTCTAACTGCCCTTCCAGTATGATTAGATTTATATTAATTTACCTTTTTTCTTATTTATATTGCCATTGTTTATAATTGGTGTATTATTTACTATTCTCTATTAAATACAACATAACATTTAGGCTTATGGTCTGTATAATTCTTGCAGCCATATTCCTCTTCATAAATTTAATCAAACAATTCTTTAACAGTTATTGTGCTACTCTTGTTTACAATTTGTTTTATTCTTACTTATTTTTTGGTGATAAACATCTTCACACCATTTACTTTATTTAATTAACTATCCCTTAGAACATAGGATGTTTATTGATTTTGCCTTTATATTTTTTACCACATTTTTCTTAAATAATCTTTACTCTCTATCCATGGTAACACTAACATTTTGACTCTCCATGGGATTCCTTCCCTGAATACTATTGTATTCCTCATCTACAATTAATCTTAATACTAATAATAACAAAATTCTTATTAAATAACACTTTTCACTAATAAACCTTTAGTGTTTATCACTGATTATTAGGTGTTTATACCTATTAATAGGGTTTCTATTTATTTTGGGGTAAACACTGTCACTTTGCACTTTTTATTTTATTTAAGTGTTACTAGTGGGTATTCCCTAACATTAAATTTCCTTTCTCACTTATTCCTGTTCACTATCTATCTACCTCTCACTTTACAATGGTTAGTTATACTATTAACAAGTTCATTTCATTATAAAGTTATTTATAATATTTACTCTCTATTTATTTGGTTAGTGTACTTTGTTTGTTTTTACCTTATTGGATTTTATCAATTATCATTTACATTGATTATTTAGTCGATACTAATAATTATCATTTACATTTTATCTTTTATTGGTTTCTTTTTCATTACTTTATTTGAGTGTACCATTTCTTCCTTTTCTGTTCTATATTATTCGTTTGTGTCTTTTCATTTCTTCTCATTTTATTTCATTTATATTTTGGTTGTCACTTCTCATTTGGTTTCATTTCATTTCGTTTTATTGAGTCAATCACTTGGGTTGGGTCATAGTCGTTTGTCGCGTCTTAGTCATTTTATTTTCATTAGTTATTTAAACATTTATATAGTTGAATCATCGGTTTTTCCCTGGTATTGGGGTGGCTTGTTTGTGTTGTAACAATATATATATTGCAACGAATCACAGGATCATGATAGGCGGGGCAAGTCATATATTACACAGACAATGGACATTCATATTATATTGGTAGATGGTTAAGTTTGGTTGTTATCAATTGTATTTAGTAAGGTTAAGGGTTTAGTTTAAAGAAGACTGTGCATTATTATTTATGGTTATTCATGTACTGTGTTAGTGGAAATGTGCGCGCGTGCGTGAGTGGGAAACGTTTCCCGTGCGGTGCGTGAAGTATTATCGTTGTTTTGACATTAGCTGAACTGAGACATGTGTATCGCTACAATCCCTATACCTGTCGGACTATTGTTTACGTTCATGTATATTATTAATATGTAGGCAGCATGCATGAGATACGAGTAGTCTGATTACCGCTATGCATGCTGTTACAAGGTAAATGCACTCTAATGCATGAAAAGTGCATGGTCACTTTTACTAACCATGTGACTTCCATCCACCAATAGAATGCTGACTGGTGGTTGGAAATTTTCTTATGCCTGTCGTTACACAGGCAGTTCTTCTACGCCATCTACCGCGAACGGGTCGTACACTCCTTGTACAAGAATTCTACCGCTTGCAAGGTGTTGTAAAGACTATTCGTCGTTAGTGAAACGGGAAGACTCAGAACTGGGTGTGTAGTACATTTGCACACATCAGTGTTTTAACGCATTGTGCGAAAAATTACAAGCAGTTCTTCACTGCTGCTACCGCGAACGGTACATACAATCCTTGTACAAGACTCTACCGCTTGCAAGGATCTGTTAAGACTTTTCGGGATAGTAACGCGTGTGACGCATAACAATTGATTTATATCTTTACACACGATATTAATATTGTAGTATTACGTGTGTAAGAAGTGAGTGTAACTGTATCACTGTGCGAGATTTTCCGCAGTGACAGTAGTATTAATTGTTACGCAATAGTTCCATCAAGACGTTTCCGTGCGAGTGCAAGATTTCCTCATAGGGTGGTCTGCTGATCGCGGTAGACCTTGGTATTCGCGAGAACACTTGAAGAAGCCGGTGAGGTATAAGTTCAATATACCGTTATTGATTAACTCACTGTCACCTGAGATATTACTTGGTCTTAAACTCTATATAAGTTTTGCGAGTAATAAAATCCGTAGTACCGTTGTGTGTGCGAAGTGTCGGATTCATCGTGGGAATTGCAGGACATCAGCCCAGCTGTTATAGGACCAGCCCAGCTGTTACAGGACGCCAGCCCAGCTGTAAACGTTTCTGGTGAAACGTCTGTCATTTGTAAGCCACACCTGACGATCCATCTATACCGCAAAGACCGGCCCTTCTCTTCAACAACATCATCGTGGGAGTCTTCTTATGTAACGTATCACGTCTTGCGTATGAACATTATTTAACATTTTAGAAGAAAGACTCTATATCAAACATTACATTCTGTACATTACAAATATACCATATAAACTATAACTTGTGTTTGTACAATAAATAATCTTAAACCCTCCAATATAGACTTGTAATTTGAAATACACATACTATCATATCCTATGCGCCAATAGTTTAGTAATTTGTGTTGTCGCATAGTGATATTTTGGCGCTTAGCAACGTAGGGCTCGTAAATAGCGGTAATTTTACGCTATTATATATTTGTCTATGAATATAAAATTTGTTGGAAAAATCCGACGTATAAATATAATTAACGTAATAATTGTATGTGTATTGTTCATATGAAAAGCTGAGGATATAATTTTTCTAGTGTGCATATTCTCTTGTATATCATATATGAACAGATTTTATCAGTATATTGGAGGTAGATTATTAGTTGTTGTATGTTAGATAAGGTATTTACATGTTGATATTTTGAACTGCTTTTTCTGCGTGCATATAAACTGGTTACCATATGTTCTAATCTTGTTGTGATAATAATAACTTGCTTTGCGTATAAATCAATAAATTTAAATTTACTAAATTTTAAATTAAATTTTAATCATTATGGCGGAGTCAAAAGGGGTAGAGAGTGCTTTAGCGGCCATATTAGCTAATATGAAAACTATGGAAGAAAAGATGGAAGTGAATATACAGAAGCTTTCAGCAGAAGCCGGGAAACAAAACAAATCACTCCATGAGGAAAACGAGAAATCATACGTGGCCATACAGGAGCAATCCAAACAAAGCAAACAAATGGTAGAAGCGGCAGAAAAGCATATTAGCGAGACCGTGGAAACTATGAAGGCCAATATAGAGGCAAATTTGGAAGTCAATAAGTCACGACTTAGTGAATATGAAGCGAAACTCTCTGGTACGGCAGAGCAAGTAGTGCAACACATATCTACGATAAATGAATTAATGGCCGAACGTGACCTGCGGATTCAAAAACTACAACAGCAAGTGTCACGATTGCAAAGTACCTCGTCACCTCTAAACTGTACCCAGTATGTATATAAGACTTTAAATGACGTCAGCTCACAGCAAAATTTTTATGGACGGGAGAATAAAAATTTTCAGTATCAAACTCAAACCAAGCACACACAGTCACCAAAACAATATAAAATACCTAATAGAATTACCAATCGGAAATGGTGTAAACATAATGGGATGAATGAAGTTTTAGAAGCCCGTTATAAATATAAAAAGCAGTTCAATAAATCAAATGTGAAAGATGTTAGTTATAAGAGAAAATTAGTAGTGTCCGGCCTGTATCCTGCTGTAATTAGAGATAGTTTAATTTGCAATAACCATAGTAAGGAAAATGAGAAAGGTATTAGCGTTGAAAATGACACTGACCTCATTGTCAACGCGAAAATTAACGGATGTGTCGGCGAAGTTTTATTTGACAGCGGTGCAGAAATTTCGTTAATGGATGAGCGATTCCTAGAGAGGCACAGGAAACATTTAAAAAAATCCCGATTCTGCCGGCAGCCCACAAAATCATAAAATCAGCGACGGGTGAATCTCAGAGGGTTGACCGTCAAGCTATGATAACAGTATCCATTCAGGGAATGGAAATAGAGGTCACTGTGCTTATGGTCAAGAAACTCGTGTATAATGTTATTTTGGGAGTGGACACATTAAATAAACTGCACGCGACCATTGATTTTCCAAATAAAATACTAAAATGTACAGTAAATAATAGTAAACACAATATCAGGTTAGGACGCAGGAGGGGTAAGACGGGGTCTGATTGTGAACCTATTACTATAACTCGCCCAGCGGTTCAACTTGCCGATAAGATAACACATAATCTGCGGACTCACAGCAGGCAGATAACGAGCAATGAGCAAGATAAGCTGCAAAGTATGCTTGATAAATTTGAACCTGTGTTTTCCAAAAATCCTACCGTCACGAATGTTTATGAACACAGTATTCAGGTCACGGATGAAAATAAATTTGTACGGAAGACGTACCCCATCCCCCTTCACTATCAACAACAGGTTGATGCCGAAGTTAAGAGTATGCTTCAGAATGGGGTGATTGAACGAACTGATAGCAATTTTTTAAATCCTATGGTTGTTGTTAAAAAGAAAAATAACGACATTCGATTATGTCTCGACATGAGAAATCTAAATTCTATTACAAAAAAATGCTACGACTGTGCTCCGAATGCGGAGAACTTATTCATAAAATGTCAAGGGGTTAAATACATGTCTCGCCTTGATCTCAAAAGTGGATTCTGGCAGATTCCCCTTGCCAAGGAGTCGAGAAGATACACAGCATTTCTATATCGAAATAAATGCTATCAGTTTAAAGTAGTTCCATTTGGTTTGGTTACCAGTTTAGCGGCCATGGTCAGATGTTTGGAGTTAGCTCTGGGACCCGAGGTGGAGGACTTCGTCAGCATATTTGTTGATGATATTTTGGTCATATCCAAATCATTTGAAGAACATCTTGAACATCTCAAGATTGTATTTCAGAAATTGCAAGCCGCTAACCTGACTCTCAATCTTGAAAAGTGTGAATTCGGGAAATCGCAAATTAAATTTTTGGGTCATATTATCTCAGCGGAAGGTATAACAACGGACCCGGAAAAAATACATGCGATCATGGAGTTCCCGAAACCCACAAAACCCAGGGATATCAGAGCGTTCCTCGGATTGACTGGTTACTTCAGACGTTTTACTCCAGAATATTCTGGGACAATTGAGCCGTTGTTAGAACTACTTCGTAAGAGTAATAAATGGAGATGGGAGGAGCGTCATCAGCATGCTTTCGACGCGACTAAAAATTTGTATAGTAGAAACCTGCACGTGTTCCATCCTGAGAAAAGGGGCACATATGTCCTGAATTGCGATGCTTCTGATTATGCCATTGGGGGGGTACTCTACCAACGGAATGAGAAGGGCGAAAACAAAATAATTGCGCACAGTAGTAGGTCACTAAAAGGGGCCGAACGTAACTATTTCACATCGGAGAAAGAAATATTGGCTATTGTGTACTGCATTAGTAAATTTCGTTATTACCTGGTTGGACAACACTTCGAAATCCTTTCAGACAACCAGGCCTTATCGTTCATGTTGCGCTGCAAGTTAGCGAACGCTCGCATATCCCGTTGGATCATGGCCATCCAAGAGTACGACTTTACCATTAAATACTGTAAGGCAAGCGAGAACCAAGCAGCTGACACGTTAAGCCGATACCCTCCAATGGTGGAAGAACGTCATGCGTCTAATAACCAGGAGGTTCAAATTCTAGCTGTCAAATATAAATTAGAAGACAGTCTCAAAAATAAGCTAAGAAATATTGGTATGGAACAGCAGCGGGACACAAAGTTGAAGCGGATATGTGACGCTATCCGGATACAAGAAAACCCTAAGTACAGAATATATAAAGACGTAGTGTATAAAATTATCAATGGCGGATGGAAGATTATGGTACCGGACGCCATGGTGGAAGACCTCACCTGGATGTGTCATGAGAGTCTGGCTCATGCGGGGCCTTATAAATGTTACCTGGCAATGCGGGAGGATTTTGTGTGGCTAAATATGACCAGGAAAATAAAGGCCATACTCCGCTCATGCCACATCTGCCAAACAGCGAAATATCCGAACCAACATACACAGGTTGAAATGGGTAACATTGTCGTCCGTAATAAAAATGACCTTGTATGCATTGATTTTTTGGGTCCACTTCCTCGGGCGGCACGTGGAATGAAGAACCTGGTGGTTGTTACGGATGCCTTTACCAAACATGTTAGCCTATATGCTATTGGTAGACCTACTACGTCGGCTGTCATAAACATTATGCTAAATAAATACATGCCGAAAAATGGTCCCGTAAGGAAGATACTCTCAGATCAAGGTAAGCAATTTACGAACACCAAGTGGCACTCCGAGCTTGAGAAACACGGGGTCCAGACGGTCTTGACAGCGATCCGGAGACCGCAAGGTAACTTGGCCGAGCGGGTCAACAAGGAGTTGGGACGGTTGTTCCGTACGTACTGTAATACTAACCAGAGTAAGTGGCCGGAATTCCTAGAATTTTTTGAGTATGCCATAAATGGAAATTATAATTCTACTACTGGATATACTCCGAATGAACTCCAAACCGGAGAAATGCCAGGCCGGGTCTGGGGTAAACACATTGAAAGGATAGCGACGCATAATATGCCTATACCAGTTGAGATAAAGAAAATCGAGGCTAGAAGACGCATTAAAAAGTGCGCCGAGGAGCGCACGGAGAAATTTAATGCGGAACATAAACTAGTCAAGTTCAAGACTGGAGAGAGTGTGCTTTTACGAGCATTAAATGTTGGAAGAAGGGAGGACAACACAGCCGCGAAGTTTTTTAGGCTGTATAATGGTCCGTATACCCTGTCGGAGCAAGTTGGGAAAAATACCTTTATCTTAACCAACCCAAATACCAACCGTGCGATTGGTAAATTCCATGCGTCCTCATTGAGGAAGTATTATACAAAGGATCCGTAAACTCAGAAATAAATGTCAGGATATAGGGGTAAGAATGTGTAGTGATGTTAAATATGTCAAGTTCAGGTTTAAATGTTGTATGTAAGATGACTCTGAGAGTGAACAATAATCTAGTTTAGATAAGGAATGTTGTCTGTGTACGCTATGACCCTGCATAAGATTTCGTTATCTGTGTGTCAAGAACATGTGTGTTTGTTTTGGTTTGAAGGTTACCACGTGTCTTTTGATTTGATGCTTCTGTCAAAGTGACAGTTGGAATTGTTAGTATTAATTGAGGATGTTATTTGATTTTAGTTCGAGGGTATTATTATTATTTCAGGATTAGGAAGTTGTTTTAGGTATATTAAAAAAAAAAATTTTATTTTTTGTTAGTTAACTAAAAAAAAAAAAATTTTTTTTTTATGCGGGAGGGAGTTATTCCTGCAACGAATCACAGGATCATGATAGGCGGGGCAAGTCATATATTACACAGACAATGGACATTCATATTATATTGGTAGATGGTTAAGTTTGGTTGTTATCAATTGTATTTAGTAAGGTTAAGGGTTTAGTTTAAAGAAGACTGTGCATTATTATTTATGGTTATTCATGTACTGTGTTAGTGGAAATGTGCGCGCGTACGTGAGTGGGAAACGTTTCCCGTGCGGTGCGTGAAGTATTATCGTTGTTTTGACATTAGCTGAACTGAGACGTGTGTATCACTACAATCCCTATACCTGTCGGACTATTGTTTACGTTCATGTATATTATTAATATGTAGGCAGCATGCATGAGATACGAGTAGTCTGATTACCGCTATGCATGCTGTTACAAGGTAAATGCACTCTAATGCATGAAAAGTGCATGGTCACTTTTACTAACCATGTGACTTCCATCCACCAATAGAATGCTGACTGGTGGTTGGAAATTTTCTTATGCCTGTCGTTACACAGGCAGTTCTTCTACGCCATCTACCGCGAACGGGTCGTGCACTCCTTGTACAAGAATTCTACCGCTTGCAAGGTGTTGTAAAGACTATTCGTCGTTAGTGAAACGGGAAGACTCAGAACTGGGTGTGTAGTACATTTGCACACATCAGTGTTTTAACGCATTGTGCGAAAAATTACAAGCAGTTCTTCACTGCTGCTACCGCGAACGGTACATACAATCCTTGTACAAGACTCTACCGCTTGCAAGGATCTGTTAAGACTTTTCGGGATAGTAACGCGTGTGACGCATAACAATTGATTTATATCTTTACACACGATATTAATATTGTAGTATTACGTGTGTAAGAAGTGAGTGTAACTGTATCACTGTGCGAGATTTTCCGCAGTGACAGTAGTATTAATTGTTACGCAATAGTTCCATCAAGACGCTTCCGTGCGAGTGCAAGATTTCCTCATAGGGTGGTCTGCTGATCGCGGTAGACCTTGGTATTCGCGAGAACACTTGAAGAAGCCGGTGAGGTATAAGTTCAATATACCGTTATTGATTAACTCACTGTCACCTGAGATATTACTTGGTCTTAAACTCTATATAAGTTTTGCGAGTAATAAAATCCGTAGTACCGTTGTGTGTGCGAAGTGTCGGATTCATCGTGGGAATTGCAGGACATCAGCCCAGCTGTTATAGGACCAGCCCAGCTGTTACAGGACGCCAGCCCAGCTGTAAACGTTTCTGGTGAAACGTCTGTCATTTGTAAGCCACACCTGAGGATCCATCTATACCGCAAAGACCGGCCCTTCTCTTCAACAACATCATCGTGGGAGTCTTCTTATGTAACGTACCACGTCTTGCGTATGAACATTATTTAACATTTTAGAAGAAAGACTCTATATCAAACATTACATTCTGTACATTACAAATATACCATATAAACTATAACTTGTGTTTGTACAATAAATAATCTTAAACCCTCCAATATAGACTTGTAATTTGAAATATACATACTATCATATCCTATGCGCCAATAGTTTAGTAATTTGTGTTGTCGCAATATGTATATATATAGTAACGAGAGGATCTGCGCGTACCTGCAAAATGTATACACCAGTTTTGTATGTGTTATTATAATTAGTGCGTTCACCTCGCACCGGGTCGTTACAGTAATGTTGTGGCTAGTGATGTTCGTAGCGTTGATGTAATCACCTGTATGATACGGCAGTAACCTTACCTGTTATTTATAGGGGTGTGATAATCCCGGGTGGCGCCAAGTCGTTTTATAAAACAACTAAAATTATTGTCAGACGAGCTATCAGCGTTGCGGTATTGTGCATTCAAATAGTTCCCGCTCGCACGGCCGTCACAATCGTCGCTACTGCTGCGTGAATGACAACTTGTTCGCTGCTCGTACAATTTATTCTTAACTAAACACTAATTTATATATAGCACTCCCTATGAAATAATAACGACGGTTACTCCCTGTAATAGTTATTTTTTAATAGGTGATAATTGAAAACATTCACATTGACAATAATACAATAATAAATTTGCACCGACTGATTACATGAGATTTTTGCCTCAGGGTTTGGCGAATATGATTTAGGAACCATTCAACTTTGCATTGCTGCTTACGTTAAAGTGTATTACAAATATTTTTGGTTTCCCAAATCGTGGATTCTTGTGACTATGAGTTAAAGAACTCCAATGGTTACAATAAAAATATATATTACCTTATTCTATGTGTACATAAATAATAATGTGTGCTGTTACAATCTGTTTGTTGTGTCGTAAAAGTGTTTTGTAAGTTCGTGTTTAATTCATAGGTTATATTCAACGTTAACAAGTTTCTATTAAGTGTTATTTTGCTTAAATATTCTATGAAAGAGAAATATTGGTTCTATAGTGAGGTAAATTTACCTTTTAAAAATATTTAAAGTGATTAGGGTTTTTGGAAAATAAATAATTGGTTTGTACTTAACACCTCAGCGTGTCTAGGTGCCTTCGTTGTTTAATCGGGTAGGATGTGGCTGCATAAGTTCAGTTTTCATGGATTTTGGGGCTTCAAAGGATTGAGCGTCTTTTTCGTCATGGGTCTAGATGTTCTTTTCACGTATATTTTCCATTTAATTGGCCTTGGGTCTTGAATTGGCTGCTACAAACGGTCATCTGCTTCTCAAGCTCTCATGGTCAGTAACTTTTAATACTTTTTTGCATTATTTACACTGAAAAAACGTTCTTCCAAATATTGGCATCTATATTCGCTTAATGACGCTTCGCTTCTCTTTTAATTCCAACGGTAATTTCGTCTTCAACTGCCGTTTCCATGGTAACTGTATGATTCCGATTGGTTGATTTTGAGATGATGTATTGTTATCAAAATTCAAATTCTTCGTATATCTTCTGATTGCTGTTATTCCTCCATCTTCCTTCCTGGTTATTAAATATTGTCACTATAGTATTTATTTCCTTTCATAGATTATTTTGATACCCCACAAGCTTGGGTAATTTTAGATTTTATGTTTTTACAATTATGTTAATGCTTGTTAATTACTGTACATTTCTTTTTGTATAAAAATGCTTATTACAATATTTTGTGTTACAAATGATTTACAATTTATTCTTGGTGATTCCTTCACCTCAGATTTTCTAAATTCTTATTCAATTCGTTATAATTTTTGGTTGTTTGGTTCTGACAGTTATGCCTTTCCTAGGCCTGAGTAGCCATTATAGTATTTTACTTATTCCATTTAAATCACATTTTGTTTCAGCCTAATGGGCTTTACTTTGTTATTTTTATTGGTTGTGTTGTATTTTGAGTCTGTTGGTGTGTTGATTACATGTCAATATTGCTTTCTCTATTTTAATCTTTAAAACATAACATTAGGCTTATGGACTGCAAATTTCATTCAGCCATATCCTATTCATAACATTAACATGAACAATTCTTTATAAGTTATTAGAGTTATTATTTTGAATGAGAAATATCATCACTTCCTTCCAACTTATCATTATTTGCTAATTTTTTTGTTTACAATACATATTATTTTTATTGTGATTAACAACATCACTTTTATTAAATTTATAACAGTCCCTTATAACATAGGTGTCTTTGTTAGTTTTTGATTTCTTAATCTTTAAACAATTTTTACATTCTCTCCATGTTAACACCTTCAATTTATTCCTTCCTGGAATCCTCCCTTTTTACTTACTACCGGCTATAATTAAACTTAACTCTACTAAACATCTTTTCTTAAATAATAATGTCATCATCACTTTCTAGTGTTTATCATATCTTATTCTACAATTCACACTTAATACTATTTTTCACCAGGCATTCATTCACTGTCATTTTTCCACTTTTAAACCTTTAGTGTTTTTTCACAGATTTATGAAGTGTCTACTTTCTTCATTATTCACTATTTCTTATAATAGTTATATTCTAAATCTTACCCTATTCCCACTTATATCTCACCTTCACTTTTAAATTATCTATGGTTAATTATAATTTAACTAGCGTATCTTATCACTTCACTTTGGGGGTTTTACACATACACTATTGCACTGTATCACTGTTTATACTATGTGTTTTTTAGTGGGTGATCCCTATACTTATTTCTCTTTCATTACAATATATCCTTAATACTAATAACAATTAATCAATAACAATTAATACTTAATAATTAATAACAATTTTATTTGTGGTTTAGGTTGCTTTTTTATCACCTTAATCCTTAACCGTTTTTAATAGTGTTTTTTCTCTAGATCATTTTGTCCATTAATGGGTAGTAACCGTTACTTTTTCCTTTCTCAGGATAACCATTGGTTTGGTCCCAATATTCTTCTTGAGTGCTTTATTTCTCCTTCTCCTATGCTTTATTACTCGTTTTGTGAATCATTATTGGTTTTCACTTCTACCTATCTCCCTCCTTCTTCATTTTCATTATTTGATTAATACTTTTGTTTTTCCATCCTTTTCTTTGGGTATTTTGGGGTCGTTTAATCCCATGAACTTGTTTCATTTTTGTTTGGGTTTATCACTTTCTTCTCTTATTCTCGTTGGTTATTTGTGTGGTTCCCTTCTTCATTTGTTTCCTGTTGTTGGGTCAATCACTTGGGTTAGGTCAAAGTCGTCGTTTGTCGAGTCATATTCTTTATATTTTATTTGAATTAATCAGTTTATTTGATATGAAGTATTTTTACATTTATAAATATAGTTTTTTATCCCTGGTACTGGGTTGGCTTATTTGTGTTGTAACAATATATATCAGGGGAGCCCACAGGGGGGGCTCATGACGCAAACTGCGTCATTGAAATTTGGGGGGGGGGTTTACAAAAAACTTTGGAAAAGTAAGAAACTTTTAGTAATTCAAATATTCAGAAGACGAATCACGATCGCTGACAAGCATAACAGCCCGGGGATAAATATTTTGAATTAAATTATGTTCAATTCATCATATTCAATTGAATATAAAAATTGCCCGAATTCTTTCATATTAAACTGTATTAATTTATATTAAATTATATATAAATAAATATATAAGAAATTCGTATAAATCGTTTGTTATGTATATTATGCTCTGTGCAAAGTCGATAGTAGCGCTTCACATGGTAGCTATTAGAATTTTGTTCCCATCAGCTGTTCAGTTGCTATATCAGATACGTAGTTTTTATAAGTTTGGTGCGTTTATTTTTATTCCACCTTAGTGGTTTGAAATACATGATTGATTGTTATTACAAACTTGAATATGCCGAAAAAACAAAAGCAGTTCAAATACAAGTGTTTAGAAGTAATGTGGCATGCTACAATCAGGCACGATAAATGGCTGGAACACTGCAAAAAGAAACATGCATATAAAGTTAAAAATAAGTTAGATATAAAATACAAAATTATTGAATTCAAGTGCAGTGGTGAAGATCAGTGGAAACTTTATATTAATGACAACCTTCAAGCTGAAAGTGAAAAATTGCAAGAATCGATCAGGTGAGTTTACAAAAGTTACATAGGCCTATAAACTTGAATCGGTTTTTCTTTCTATAATATTTTTATAAGGCATAGCATTTTTTCATTATTTTTTTGTATCAGGCGGTTTAAACTTTTTATAAAGTTGTGGCAGGAAAATAAAATTTGAATAAATAACTCACAAAATGTCTTGAAACTTTACACCGCTGAGTATTTCAGTCACACCTGAATTTTTATGAACATAACCTCAAACTGAGTTCGACAGCACCTTAATAAACATTTTTTTGAAATTTTAGGGTCGGTTTCTGGAAAAAGTTCGAAAAAACATTCGAATTTACCTACTTTTACACGTGTTCTTATGTATGAGTTGTTAAAGTATACCGAAAGTATGTGTAATTCTTTTTGTAAAAGAATAAAATATTTACAGAGTAGCTGTACCACAGTCTGTTACAAAAGATTCTATAGAATCAGCAACACTACTTCCTTCAACTTCAACATCTGGCTCTTTGAAACTACCAGCAGCCTTTCCTAGCTCAACAGAGCAACATGAAGAAATTTCAGTCACCTTGCATGAACAATCAGCGTTTCAAGATTATATTGATCCTTCAATTTACAGTAATAAGAAAATACAATCTGAAGGTATTGAACTTGTGCTTAAATTAGAAAATCAAAAACTTGAGTCAACATTCCAATTTCCATCTCACAATAGCAGAAAATTTTTACTTAAATGGTGTAACTATGAACTTCCTGATGGTACAGTAAAAGAAAGGTCATGGCTTGTATATAGTAAGTCAAATGACTCAGCCTATTGCTTACACTGCTTACTTTTTGCATTGCCAAACCAACACACTATATGGTCTTCAGGCACAGGTTATCAAGGATGGCGGATGGGTAATGCTCTACGAGACATAGAACTTCATGAAGCGTTAAAAGTCCATTTAGGTTGGCAAATAGCTAGACTGCAATGGTTATCAGGAAAACATGTAAATAGCTCTTTATATAAAATGCACAATGAAAATATACAGCATCAAAGAGAAGTTCTTTCAGTCGTGATCGACTGCTGTAAATATTTAGTTATAGAAATGATAGCATTTAGGAAAAAAACAGTTCTTGATGGAAAGCTACTGAATCTTTTTAAGCTTATAGCTAAACACAATCCTGATGCTAGACTTTATTATGACAAAATTGAAAAAGCAAGACAAACCGGAGCGAAACTTGGATCAAACCTTTTGAGTTACAGGAATATATTTGATTTGATCACAGTTATGAATAATCTCGTTATACAGAAAATCCTTTGTAAAATTAATGAAAGTAATAAATATTCTGTGATAATGGATTCAACACAGGATGTGAGCAAACGTGAAGTAACAACTGTGATTGTTAGATACGTAGAACACAATGAAGATTGCATAAGGCACATTGAAAGATTGATTAAAGCATTCACTACAGCAGATACAAGTGGTGTCAACTTAAAATTGATGTTAATGAAAACATTAAAGGATATAGGTCTCAATTCTAAGCACATTATTGGTCAAAGTATGGATGGAGCTTCAAATATGAGAGGCGCTCTAGCTGGACTAAAAACTCTCATGCAGAAAGAGTCTAATACTGCTTTTTATGTGTGGTGTACATCACACAGATTTTCACTGGTTATAGAGAAGTCTATAAATATTTGTTCTGAAATAAAGGATCTGTTTTCAGTCCTCGAAGAGCTTTATCGCCTGTTCAGTTCTGGGCACAAAAGACACGATGTACTGGTCAATAAAATGTCTGAGAAAGAGAAAAGTGGAAAGAGAAGAAGATTAAAAAGGGTACAAACCACTAGATGGGAAAATAAAGCTGAAGCCGTAAAAGTTATTCTGGTATGTTACAATGAGGTGAAGCGAGCTTTGCTCGAGTTACAAAATCCTAAATATTTTGACAGTGAAACCAACACACTGGCAAAAGGGATTCTAAATAACCTGAACAATCATGAAACCATCATCGCTCTCCATGTGGCTCATACTGCATTTAATGTTATGCATCCAATCACAATAAGCTTACAAGGTATGGTTTTGGACTATGGTGGTGTACAAGCCATAATAAAAAATGTCAAAACTCAGATTAGTAACTTGCGAAATGATAAGAAATGGTCTAATGTAATGTTTAAGGCTGAAGAGTTCATAAAAAATTATGATGTTCCACATCCAGCTCCAAAAAGAGTTAGAAAAAGGAAAAGGTTTATTGATGAATTGGGTTTAGATGAACCTATTATTAACATTAACAACAAACTGAAAATTGAATTGTATTTTAAGTTGCTAGATTCACTCTATGCTCAGCTTGAAGATAGATTTTCTGACCATAGCTTGGACATGGTAAAAGAAATCAGTTATTTTACACATACAGGAGTTTTGGCAACAATAGCAAATAATATTTTCCCTGAAAATATAAAAACCCTATGTGAATTTTATGATTGGGACAACAGCATTGTAAGTGAAGAGTTAAAAACATTCAGTGAACTGTATTTTGCCACTCATACAAGTATATCAATTGATGATTTGATTCCTCATAAAAATGATAGACCTAAAGAAACAACTCAGAAAGGGGATCATGGTGGAGGAAAATCTAATATGGATGTTGACAATGAGTCTGAAAGTGAAGAAAAAAATGAACAGATCAAGCATTTTTAGGTTACAAACGGTTTTTTGAAGCCTTATAGATCTTTGATCAATTTTTCGGCTTTAAAAGCCTGAAAGTTGTTTATACAACTTTGCTATCTTTGGCTGTAACTAGCTGTTCGGCTGAAAGAGCTATGAGCAGAGTTAAAATAATAAAAAGCAGGCTTAGGTCTGGAATGGGAGATGCATGGCTTTCGAATCTTATGGTTATAGCTTCTGAGAAAGACTTATTAGAGTCAATTTCTAATGAAGAAATAATTGATGCCTTTTCTTTATCATCATCGCTGAGGAAAAAGTTGTTGTGCCGAATATAAGTTAAAGAAATTAGGACATAAAACCATTTTTTGTTTCGCTTTTTCTTCTTTACAATACACTTTGTTTATATTTTATCCTTTTTTTATTAATTTATTTGTTTAATTTCAAATGAAAATTTATTTTGATATTGTACTATTTTTAGCTTTACCTTATTTGTAATAAAACGCTTATTACATGAAAATTTTCTTGTAAATACCTTTCATCAGGTTTAGGGGGAGGGCACCCCTGTATATACACACACACACACACACCAATATGGACTGAGGACTTTAACCCTGTGATATGAAATGAAGGGAAATGGCTATAAAAGAGTATGTTCGTGTGAGCACATTTCATCTGTGAAAGCCAAGTCATGCCTGCTCTTGTTTGTTCTGATCTCAGTCTCCTATTCGTAGTGCAGACTGATATCTGCTCACATATGCATTCAGACATTCCACATTTGCAGTTTTCTGACAGTGTTGTTTTAACCAGCATATTACTTTTTACAGCATTGATCAATTTTTACCAAGCAAGGGTTACAATATTTTATATAATATTGAAAACTTTCTCAAGTGAAACTTACTTGTCTGTTTTGTATGTAGAACGCGTTTCGGCATCGTGTTCGGCTTCTTCAGCTTTGCGACAGACTGCCAGTACCTAGTAACGTTTGTTGGTTGGAAGGTATAGTGGGGGTGGTGTATAAAGGAAGGGGATTGGCGCTGGGATCCGAATTATTGTTTGTTTTGTGTATAACTGTGTCGAAAAGTGTATGTGATTTATATTGCAATTGGTCGTTTAGTATGTTGTTTGGTTGTGTTGTGTGGTGTTTGTATATTTCATACTGTTCAGCTGTGTTGAGTTTTCGCCCTTTGGGTAAGAGGTGTAATATTTCAAGATTAGTATCTATGTTGGTGTAGCTATGGTTATGTGTGTGGCAAACGCAGAATGTATATTGTTGTTGGAAAGGGCCTTTAAGTGTTCAGAGTAATGGGATGAAAAAGATCTTCCCGTCTGGCCTATGTAGAAACTATTGCAGTTATTACAATTTAATTTGTAGACACCTGTTCTATTGTATTTGTCTATGTCCTTGTTTGTATCGTTGATGTGTTTTTTGATGGTATTGTTGGTTCTGAATGCTATTTTGTAATTGTGTTTTCTGAATGTGTTGGCAAGTTTGTGTGTGCTGGAGTTATGGTATGTGAGTGTGATGTATTTCTTGTGTTGTGTGTTATTGGTATTTTGTGTTTTGTTATTTTTGTTTTTGATGCGTTTGTGTAGTTTGTTTATTAAATTGGGGTTGTAACCGTTTTTCATTGCTATGTATTTGATTGTGTTGAGTTCGTCAGTATAATCTTGTTTACTTAAGGGTATTTTGGTTAGTCTATGGAGCATATGGTTGAAGGCTGCATGTTTATGTTGTGTTGGGTGGTTTGATGTGTTGTGTATAACCATGTCAGTTGTGGTAGGTTTCCTGTATATTTTGTACGTGTGTGTATTGTTAGTTTTGTTAATTGTCAGGTCAAGAAAATTTATACTATTGTTTTGTTCAATTTCCAAAGTAAATTTTAATTTGTGGTGTATTGTGTTTATGTATTTATGGAAGTTTTCAACTTGTCTTATGTTGCCTTTGAATAAAAGTAGTATGTCATCAACATATCTGTGCCAGTAAATGATCTTGTTGGTGTATTTGTTGTTGTTTATTATGTGGTTCTGTTCTATGTTGTGTATATATATTTCTGCCAGTATTCCTGATATGGGGGATCCCATCGGGAGACCATCTGTTTGTGTGTATATCTTGTTATTGTATGTGAAGTAATTTTGCTCAGTTATTATTTTGGTAAGTGTGATGATCTCTTGTATGTGTGTTTCAGGTGTGTTGTTTTGTGTGAGTAAATTTTCTAGTGTTAGTATGGTTTCTTGAACTGGGACATTTGTGTATAGATTGGTGATATCAAAAGATGCTAGTGTTGAGTTGTGTGGAATGTGGATGTGTTCAGTTTTCTTGACTAGGTCGATGTTGTTTTTGATAGATGTGTTGTTACTGAGATTAATGTTTTCTCTGATTATTTTGTCTAAGTGTTTGGTGATTTTGTGGGAGGGAGCTTGTGTGTTGTTTATTAATGGTCTGATGGGAATGTTAGGTTTGTGTATTTTTGGTAATGCATTTAGTATAGGGAGGTTAGGTTTTATTTGTTTTAGGCACTTGGTGCTTTCTGGTTTGATTATATGTTTTGTGTTGTTTATAAATTTTCTTAATCTGTTTAATCTGTATAAACACAAATTAAAATTTACTTTGGAAATTGAACAAAACAATAGTATAAATTTTCTTGACCTGACAATTAACAAAACTAACAATACACACACGTACAAAATATACAGGAAACCTACCACAACTGACATGGTTATACACAACACATCAAACCACCCAACACAACATAAACATGCAGCCTTCAACCATATGCTCCATAGACTAACCAAAATACCCTTAAGTAAACAAGATTATACTGACGAACTCAACACAATCAAATACATAGCAATGAAAAACGGTTACAACCCCAATTTAATAAACAAACTACACAAACGCATCAAAAACAAAAATAACAAAACACAAAATACCAATAACACACAACACAAGAAATACATCACACTCACATACCATAACTCCAGCACACACAGACTTGCCAACACATTCAGAAAACACAATTACAAAATAGCATTCAGAACCAACAATACCATCAAAAAACACATCAACGATACAAACAAGGACATAGACAAATACAATAGAACAGGTGTCTACAAATTAAATTGTAATAACTGCAATAGTTTCTACATAGGCCAGACGGGAAGATCTTTTTCATCCCGTTACTCTGAACACTTAAAGGCCCTTTCCAACAACAATATACATTCTGCGTTTGCCACACACATAACCATAGCTACACCAACATAGATACTAATCTTGAAATATTACACCTCTTACCCAAAGGGCGAAAACTCAACACAGCTGAACAGTATGAAATATACAAACACCACACAACACAACCAAACAACATACTAAACGACCAATTGCAATATAAATCACATACACTTTTCAACACAGTTATACACAAAACAAACAATAATTCGGATCCCAGCGCCAATCCCCCTCCTTTATACACCACCCCCACTATACCTTCCAACCAACAAACGTTACTAGGTACTGGCAGTCTGTCGCAAAGCTGAAGAAGGCGAACACGACGCTGAAACGCGTTCTACATACAAAACTGACAAGTAAGTTTCACTTGAGAAAGTTTTCAATATTATATAAAGTGTATGCAGTGAAAGAAGATGATGAACAAACAAGACAAGGGTTACAATGTTGTAAAGCTTCATCTGTGCATGTGATTTGCCCAAACAATCCTCTGAATTTGTTTGGGCAAAGGTTAAAAAGCACACCAGAAAATATAAATATCATGTGGGAGTCTACATTTAAGGAATTAGTTGTAATAACTGAGAAGACAATAATGTCCACTAGTGCAAGAAAGTCAAAGAGGTATAGTGCTGCTATTGGGAAAGTGATGTCAAAATATCGGTATGGAGAACCATACATGACTTCCATATTCTAAGATTTAAATTTAAAATCATTTTCGAAATTAAATATTACCATAGAAACTACTTCTTTCTACTTACTGCTTCAGCCTTAACCACAGTACTGTGGTCACTAACATATACCACCTCACGTTATCGCACTCGATTTTCACTGATGATGGAAGTCGATGGCATTGCCGAAACGTCTGGTTTTGTAGAAAACATTGGACTACGACCAAATATCCCGGGAAGGAATTTTAACAAAAACTACTTCTTTGTTGCCGATAACGTTGTACACATATATATATATATATATAAAATATGCATAAAATTAATGGCTTGTATAAGTTAATGATTGATCTCCATTAAGTAGTGCTCAAGTTTCCAAAGTTTTAATATTATGATGTCCGTAATTAAAACATCAGAGCAGGTTTAGTGTGAATGAGGGTATACCGTGGACTAAAATTTTCAACATTTCCTATTGAGCAGTGCTTAGAGTAAAGCTGCGAATCTACAGTGTATGTTTCACAGAACAAACACGCGAAAAAGAAGGAGCGCTCCGAAGTCACTCATGGACCCTCAGCATCTTGCAGAGGGTTCATTCCCTAAAGACGAAAAGTCTATCTATGAATCGTTCCTCTGTAAACACGTGCAGTTACATTGCCCAGCGATCCACAGGAAGCAAATTGATGTCCATTTTTTCAGCTTGCACGTGTTATGTTGGTGTGGGTTTCGGCACTTTCCATTTAAAAAGCGTGCAAATGTAAGAAAATAAACATGAGTGAGGCCAGAAATAACATGAATTTTGTGTGTGTGTGTCTTCCCTGCCTTTTTATTGCTGTAGTCATAATAATAAAATGGAAACGTAAACATTACATAACTGAGATATGCTTACCTGCCACGAACGATATATTATTTTATACATGTACGAGGTGTGTTCAAAAAAAGACCGAACTATTTGTGTAGCACCTCAACTAGCGCACAGAGCGAGCTGCAGAATTAAGTGCTGCTAGCGACAGGTTTTGACGCCTGAATGCCGTTTTCTCTGTTCCGTCATGATCTTCAGTCTTCCAGCTACACGCACTGTAGTGGGCACGGGCACACACCGTCCGACGGATTTATAACGAAGTGAGAATGAAGATTTTAACACAACGTGTGTGTACAAAATTTTGCTGCTGACTTCGTAAAATCTTTACAGAGCTATTTCCATTGTCTTCCAAAGTTTTCATTACCATTTGCATTGGTACGCAGTTGTTGACCAATTTCAAAACGGGTCTCTTTCTGATCATCGTCAACAAACACAGTAAGAATTTTTCAGTGATACGATACATTTAAATTTTTCTATCAAAATTTACTTTTACGATCTTAAATGGATTCTGTCAGAAAGTATCGGCATTTAAACGATGATTTACAATTACCACATCACGAGCTCTCTTCCCATGATCTTCGATATCGCTTTGATCTGCACTGACCATTGTTTTTCCCTCTTTAAAAATTCTTAAACTAATCGTTCGCCTCACGCAGGCTTCCGCGTATGCTTAATTGAAAACCAGAATGTCTCTGAAAAGTTTTAACCTAGTTTTGCTGCAAAATTTCATACGCACACGTTGTTCTCGCGGTCTTTCTTAATCGCTTTGTCACTAATCCGCCGGCCAGCGTGTGCACGTCCCCACTCAATGTGATATACCTCAAAGACTACTGCTAATAGCGGAACACAATAAGTGGTAGTTTGTTGTCAAAAACTATCGCTAGGTGCGCGCAAAGTCGCGGCGCGTCGTTTGTGCGGATTGATGTGTTACTCAAAAAGTTTGGTCTTTTTATGAACACACCTCGTATATTAACTCATACATAATTTACATTAAAATAAAAGTATCGGTATGGAGAACCATACATGACTTCCATATTCTAAGATTTATATTTAAAATCATTTTCAAAATGAAATATTACCATAGAAACTACTTCTTTCTACTTACTGCTTCAGCCTTAACCACAGTACTGTGGTCACTAACGTATACCACCTCACGTTATCGCACTCGATTTTCACTGATGATGGAAGTCGATGGCATTGCCGAAACGTCTGGTTTTGTAGAAAACATTGGACTACGGCCAAATATCCCGGGAAGGAATTTTAACAAAAACTACTTCTTTGTTGCCGATAACGTTGTACACATATATATAAAATATATGCATAAAATTAATGGCTTGTATAAGTTAATGATTGATCTCCATTAAGTAGTGCTCAAGTTTCCAAAGTTTTAATATTATGATGTCCGTAATTAAAACATCAGAGCAGGTTTAGTGTGAATGAGGGTACACTGTGGACAAAAATTTTCAACATTTCCTATTGAGCGTTGCTTAGAGTAAAGCTGCGAATCTACAGTGTATGTTTCACAGAACAAACACGCGAAAAAGAAGGAGCGCTCCGAAGTCACTCATAGACCCTCAGCATCTTGCAGAGGGTTCATTCCCTAAAGACGAAAAGTCTGTCTATGAATCGTTCCTCTGTAAACACGTGCAGTTACATTGCCCAGCGATCCACAGGAAGCAAATTGATGTCCATTTTTTCGGCTTGCACGTGTTATGTTGGTGTGGGTTTCGGCACTTTCCATTTAAAAAGCGTGCAAATGTACGAAAATAAACATGAGTGAGGCCAGAAATAACGTGAATTGTGTGTGTGTGTGTGTGTGTGTCTTACCTGCCTTTTTATTGCTGTAGGCTTAATAATAAAATGGAAACGTAAACATTACATAACTGAGATATGCTTACCTGCCACGAACGATATATTATTTTATACATGGAGGAGTTCAGTGACATACACACGTACAGAAGAATTATATATATAAAGATATTAACTCATACATAATTTACATTAAAATGAAAAAATTATAATTTTATTCCCTGGCAACAAAATTATTTTATTTTTAACAATTACCATTGTTTGAAAAAGTTTAAATGAATTTTCAAGTACTTTACTCTTGTTAAAACGTAAAAGGTTGCAGGTAAACTACCCCTTCCCCTTAACCGATCTTCACTAAAATCGAAAGTCCTTGAGATCTCTACAATTTAGGGACGTATGCAAAAAATTATTTGATTCTGTTTGAATTTGCGGCTGTTATCGTTTGCCATAGAAAAAAAATCTACAGACACACACACAGACACTTTTTGAAAAACGACTTTTTTCATGTTTTGAGTGTAGTACAATCAGAATCTGCAATAATCTCGAACACGATTTTTTTTGCCATCACCATACTTCCATTTCCTTAAGGAATATGGAAGTAAAATTATTTACAAGATTATAATCACAAGAGATTCAGATGATGATAATATCAGAAGTGATAGTGATTCTGATCGCAGTAGAAATACCGAGAAGACTTAGTTTAGCCTCCTTCAAATGTAAGCAATCTTTTACATTTCGACACGTAAAGCTGTGTGAAATTAAAATTAGTATTAATTTTAATATTAATAATCCTTTATATAAATATCACTATTGTATTGATGACTCGGAACACTAAGTTTTTTATAAGTAAAATCGTAAAGATTTACCTTACAGCTTAAACCGGCTTTCACCTTTAAAAGGCTTCTTCAGAGGCTGCCGTAGGTAGTGCTGTCCGTCTTGTTGTTGGCGACGGGATAGATTTTCAAAAGATCGATGCTGTGTATGTGTGGTGAGATGTGTTCGAATAATGCGTGCGATTTGAATTGTGTCTGTTCATGTAGGATGTTGTTTTTATTTGTTTGTATATTTCTAATTGTTCTAGAGTGTCTAGTTTTCGGCCTTTTGTGTGTACGTGTAGAATGTTCATGTTATTGTCGATGTTTTTATATGTGTGGTTTGCTTCAATGAGGTGGTTTGCAAAGGTGGATTCTGTAGTGGTGTGGAGTGCCTTTGTGTGTTCAATGTATCTCTGTTTGAAGCTACGTCCAATACTGTAGAACAATTAGAAATATACAACACACAAAAACAAATAAAAACAACATCCTAAACGAACAGACACAATTCAAATTGCACGCATTATTCGAACACATCTCACCACACACACACAGCATCGATCTTTCGAAAATCTATCCCGTCGCCAACAACAAGACGGACAGCGCTACCTACGGCAGCCTCTGAAGAAGCCTTTTAAAGGTAAAAGCCGGTTTAGGCTGTAAGGTAAATCTTTACGATTTTACTTATAAAAAACTTAGTGTACCGAGTCGTCAATACAATAGTGATATTTAGTTAAGTAACAGACACGTCATGGACAAATAAATCCAAGAATACTTTATATTTTAAAACAAGAGTATATTTTATTGTTTTTTATTAACAATGTTTCGACAGTTTTTTAATTTACTATCATCATCATAAGTATAATTTACAACCAAAGGGATTGGTTTGTGAGTCCTTCTCCATCAGAGCACTACTTGCTATACGACAATGCCTGGAGGCTCAGGTGTGAAAGTGTTGCTAACAATAAAGGGTTATAAGCCTTTCAAAAGGTTGGGTTTCAGTCCCCCCAAAAAATTTTAAAATTCACGGACCCCGTCTGAGTTCTGAAGCGAAACAAACAGTAAATATGATAGAACCTATTATATTTTAATTAAAATGTATTCAAATCAAAATCAAAATTCGTTTAACTTGCAAAATTATAATATTAATGCTATAAAATATAGTTTAATGTGAATAACAAAGCTGCTTTTGAACAATTAGCTCTGCAATATTGGGTTATTTTCTGATAATTTCAATATTAAATGACTCTAGACATCAAGTTTATTTCTTAACTTTGACTCCAAGCACGTAAGCTGGGGGAATTCCGTTTCACACAAATAAGTAGAGGGAAACAGTTGAACACTTCAAAGCTTTTTTAGTGAGTTCAGAATAGTCAGTCATTACATATAACCAGACATCAGCTAGCTGTAATTGTGAAAACTATAATTTTAATGAACTGTCAGTTGAAAGTTCTGCCAATTAATCTTCTTCTTGTATTATAAGAGAGAGATCTAGTCAGTTCGGCTGACAAACAGATCTGATACACATGATTTAAAGACATTGTTAAAGCTATTGGTTGAAATTAGTTTTAAAGTTACAATTAGTTTGAACAAAAAAAAAAGTGGAATCTTCTACTAATCGTTTTAAGATTCTAAATGTAGATTTTAGAGCATAAAAAATTTGAGAAAATTACGGTATATTCTGTTTTTTCTTAAAAGTGTCTGCGGACCCCTTTGGGAACCACTGATATAGTGTTTTCTTACTAAAGTACATGTAGTCTTCTATAGGCTACAAAATTAGTTTTTGTGGACTTAAAGTATATATTATAAATATACTTTTGATGATGACAGTAAATTACAAAACTGTCGAAACATTGTAAACAAAAAAAACAATAAAATATATTCTTCTTTTTTAATATAAAGTATTATTATTTATTATCAGTTAGAAGAACAAGAAGAAATTTATTATTATTTTGAATGTTCATCACTTCTTTCACAGCACTTAACAATTATTATTTAAAGCACTTTCGCTTGTGAAAAACTTAATTTTTGTTATTTCCTCAAACGTCGTTTCGGAGTGGTTTTCTCCTTCCTCAGTGAGGTTTAAATGCGGAATGCGTCAAGTCGTTGTTAATCTGTAATGGTTTTTTAGGTGACTGGTTGTGTGTGGGGGTGTGGAGATGGAAGGGGGTTGGCGCGGGATTCTGAATTGTAAATGTTCATCGAGTATGTTGTTTGGTTGTGTTTGTATATTTCATATTGTTCTGCGGTGTTGAGTTTGCGACTTTTGGGTATGTAGTGTAAAATATCAAGATTGTTTTTTATATTGGTGTAACTGTGGTTTTATGTCTGGACGCGTGTGGCAAATGTGGATTGTATGTTGTTATTGGATAATGCTTTTGTGTGTTCAGAAAATCTGGAGGAAAAATCATTGCAATAAATTCTATATAGGCCAGACAGGAAGATCTTTTTCTTCCAGATTTTCTGACACACAAAAGCATTATCCAGTAACAACATACAACCCACATTTGCCACACACATCCAGACAGAAAACCACAGTTACACCAATATAAAAAACAATCTTGAAATGTTACACTACATACCCAAAAGTTGCAAACTCAACACCGTAGAACAATACGAAATATACAAACACAACCAAACAACATACTCAATGAACATTTACAATTTAAATCCAACACACTATTCGACACAAAAATACACAACGCATACAATTCAGAATCCCACGCCAACCCCCTTCCATCTCCATACCCCCATGCACAACCAGTCACCTAAAAAACCGTTACAGATTAACAACGACTTGATGCATTCCGCATTTAAACCTCATTGAGGAAGGAGAAAACCACTCCGAAACGACGTTTGAGGAAATAACAAAAAGTAAGTTTTTCACAAGTGAAAGTGCTTTAAATAATAATTGAGAAATTTATTATTACATTTAGGTGAGTAAATATGAACATTTTAGTATTAATACTGTTTTACAATGCCAATTCTAATACAGCACACAATAACAAAGTTCTGTCACTTCACTGCTTATCGAGGTAAGTGAATGTTGTTTCAATTTGCAGACCACTGTAAATAAAAATTCCCGATTAGCGCTTTCAGGCTTCATAGCTCATCATCAGATCAGAAAATTTCACATAGTTGCAATTCAGTGTTGGTAGTGAACATAGCAACACAAGTTGTTAATATTATTTTGTTCTACATTTTATTGGTATCATCAAGGCTGGTCCACATCATTTGTATGGCTTTGCAATACCAAATTATAAATGTTCTCGCTGTCTTTGCTTTTGCACTGCTTTTACATCCCTTGTAACTGGCCTTGTAGATTTGGTAAGAAAAACGTTTCTGCTTTTACTATTTTGAAATATGTTATAACTCCAAATAACTATTCATAATACCTGACGTTATATAGTAATGGCAGAAACAATGATGATACAACATTTACTCTGTTATTTATGAGCAGAGGCACATCCAAATTTTTTTTGAGGGGGGTTTCAAACTTGGGAACAAGGTAGACAATTTTGGTTTTCCTCACTCTTTTCTCAGGATTTTTTTTCTGGAAGAATGATGATATGCACAAAAAGGTGGAAAGTGAAATTGCTTCCTAGAATTTGACGTATATTTTCCAGCATTGCCCCACCTGTAAGGCCAAAAAAAGGGCCCTTCATACACATATTGCACAATTCCAATCTTTGTACCTATCATTTAAGTTATAATCTTGTAATCACATGCTCACTAATTTGGATGTGCTTACTGACTGATTTAAACTACTTAATTCACAGATACATAATTTACTGAAATAATAATACAGTAATAAACAATAATAATGATTTTTAGTTTATCATTTAGTAATTGTAAAAATAGAATACGGTAGACTATGACAATTACTATATTTTTACTATTTGCATGTACATTGATGCCAAAATTTGGATTTTCACATGGAGGGGGGGAGCTAACTTCCAGAACCCCACTCTGGATGCGCCACTGTTTATGAGGACGGAGTGAAGGTTATTTCAAGAAATAACACACATTAAATTACAAAAATTATTTAGTTATTCAAATAAAAGTGTAAGAAAATACAAAGTTTATTTTAAAAAAATCAGCACCAATAATACAAAAAGTAAATGAACAAAAAAAAAACTACTTAAAAGACTATACACTACACATTGTACACTAAGAAGAGCGAAATACAACTAACATTAACAATAAAAGTAATTGCTGATATATATATATATATATATATATATATATATATATATATATATATATATATACAGTTAACAGACTGTAACTTGCTTTGTTGTAAACTGTTTTATGCAATAACAAAGAGTAAATGGCCACAGATTATTACTGTCGGAGATAGTTCTATCACAGCTTTCTTAATAACACACCATTTTGTTTGGTGAATATGTTTAATTTTAATAAATATTGTCAGTCATAAATACAGTGCTGGAAGTAGAGGAAGGAACAAGTACGTTAACTCCTCCTCGCTATTGTACATGTTTCACAGTCGTGCTGTTACCCGTTCCACTCGTATGGTTTTACCATGCTGCCAGACTCATTCACATGGTCAAATATTTTCCATTCTTTAGAAATTCACACAGATTATAAATAACGTTTCTGATTTTTACAAGTGGCAACCGTTGTCGGTTCCTTCCACTCAAGCAATTCTGTTCAGCTTCCGTGTTTATCTCCAATTCAAGCACTATGCAAAAAAAGAGGGAAACAGTCATGTTAACGGTGACCAATATATAATTTTGTAACAAATGGAAAGACTTTATACATATTTCTTGTTCAACTATCAAAACATTATACATATATAGTAAAAATTATATAATATCATCAGTCATTATACAATGTAGTTGTCTGTAATTGTGTAGAGCTGTGGTGCCTTTTGAATAAAGTAACAACCAAGTACAAAAAGTATCTGCCCATATTTAGTACAGTTTTCTTACTTACACACTAGAACAAATAATATATCATGTATAACATTATATAATTACATATAACTATCTAATTCTACAAGTAAACTAATAACAATGAAAAGGAACTCATTTTCTTAATTTGTTTCTACAAGTCACATTTAAATTAGGTCTCAGCTGCAAACATATACTGTTAGTAATGAAATACCTGTGCCTATGATAAAACCACTTTATCATTACTTTAATACGCCCCTCATAGTATGTACATTAATTTACATGTTAGCTTTGGAGGGTTCATTACATGATGTTCGATCATTCACTTTAAATGTTGCTTATAAATGTTCTTCTTTATGCACAATTTTGAAGCTTATTAAAATAATTACAAATGTATACACTAGTAAAAGCATCCTGTTTCACTCACTTAACAATTGAGTATATAATGCAAACACTGTCCTTAATTTACTAAGAGGACAATAGGGTCATTCCATGTCAACTGGTCCTATATCTAAAAAATAATTTTTTTATGAAGATCTTTGTTTCATTATATTCAGAATGTTCCACGATATACAGAAGGGTACTGTTTTTCATTTTCTAGTTATTTTTTTACAGAAATTTTATGCTTAAGCACATAGTAAGATGGGCTGTACCAGGCGGGGGGCGCAGATGTGACAAGTGATGGGGGGGGGATATGAAAAGTTGGACCATTCTTTAATGGTCTAAATTACAAATGATAGGATTGAGTGAAGATAAAAAAATATAGTGTATTATTATCAACACGATATGTTTATTAATGTACAAGTATAAAATCATGTCTGTTTGTCAGTTCATTGTTCTTTTAATAATATTTCACTTACAGTTAAAATATACACTACTCATTTAAGCTATGTATCAAACTGTATTAAGCACGGTACTGTTACGACTTAAAAGTAATTTTTGAATAATACCATGAACCTACATAACATGATATGAATGTTGTATCATATTCACAATCACAAGACAACGAAAAAAATTTTGTGTGAAGTGACCATTTGGTGGAGTGGGGGGATTCCCACCACCCCGGTGGATCCAGGCTTGGGCTGGGTCTTTTCAAATGAAGTGAAGCTCCTGAGAGAGTGACATCACATTAATGAACAATCAATTCCTGAATGGTTATCCATCTCAACTCCCCTAATTGCATCTTTGTGTAACGAGTCTGCTGGAAGACTTCTAGTAATATTTAATCAAATTTGTATGACTGCTGTAGTCCAATACTCCTGAAATCTATTGCCTTTGTTATGAAATTATTGCAAAGTAGTGAGTGGAGAATTATACACTGTGTAATGAGTGTACATGGATTGAGAATATACACATTAATGTTGCTGATTAAAGTAAGTTGGAGTAAATTTTTCTTGTTAGGACAATATCAATAATTGTATTGTATAACTGTAGCCAAAATTAATTCAGTAAGTCTTGACTAACAAAACTGTTCCAGCATCTGTGGAAAATACTTTTCTGTAGTTAGTAACGTGCTGTGCCATAAATGCTACTTGTTTATAGCTTTGATGTGCTTATGTCATTACACATGCACCTAAATGTTGTCATAGTCCTTTGCAGAAAACAGTCAAGGAAGATCAGTTCGTCTGGTCATTACAATTTGATGGTAAAAATATGAACAAATTTTACTGAATTTAATCAACCGACATTACTGTTTTACTACAGGACTGGCAATGAATGAAGATGCGGTACTGTCACACAATATTTGTGAGCTACCAGCCACCACTGCCCACAAGATGTATTAAACACTTCGTCTGGGCTTAAAGAGGAGCAGAAAATAAATGTTCTGTTATTTCATAGTTTGATAATTGAACATAACATGAACTGAATGTACCATATGAATGTACAATGCTAATGGACATTTTGTCTCACTTTTAACATTTAATCTACCTTTTCTAAACATAAGATGTGGATTTCATAATCATGGGCCAATGACCATGTAACAAGAAATATATACTGCAGCTTCAATGGCGATGTGAAAATTTGATAAAATAATAAGGTTTTCAGTCAAATAAACTACATATTGGTCACCCCCTTTAACAATGGAATGATCCTCACCCCAAAAAAATTAAAAATTTAAAAAGACAAAATACAACTACAACTAAAAGAAAAATTGGTTCACACACACACGCGCGCGCGCGCGCGCATTCTTCTAAAAGATTACATACACAAAATCAGATATTAATAAAAGCAATAAAAAACTAATTAAAATCTACTTAATAAGTTAACACCGATGTATCTACATTTTACAATCAGATTCTTAAGGTTTCCTACTTTTGGAAGATTTGAAAATGACATCGTGATGTCTACATAACACCACTGCTCCTTCAGTAATTTTAAATGACTAATGAAATTACACCATTGTTTTCTATATTAATTTTGATTATTGATAATGAAATATAAATGCAGTGAACGTACAGAGAAAACACACTATCCTACCTACTAATATTAATTAATATTATGACATTGTATTAATCAAAAGTATTTATTTACAGCACCTTTTATTATTCAACACAGAAACCTAACATAATATACGGACTACTAATTGACTTCATTTCAAGTCTGGCGAACAATTCAGTTTGTATTCGGTTTTAGTTTACATATACACTTAAATCAGACTGACATCCTACAATAAATTACAAAATTGAAACATTCTCAGTTTACGATTAGACATCGAAATATCAGCATTCAAAAAAAGAAAGTTATATACAGTAGTCCTGTTGCTAATTTGCCGCTGCAGTTAGCATTTTCTTGTCTGTTCGTGCAGATGTTATACTCAATCGGAACCTACAATACAGTAATAAAAGTGCCCTATGAAATGTCACTGTATTTACTGCATGCATCCGTGTACTTTGCTGTTTGTAACTATATTAATTATGCTCAATGTTAAACGATTTTATAATACCATTATTCAAAATCTGATGTAGGATCTTATGGATCTTGATGTTGGACGTCTAGATGATTGACTTTGTTTAGATGTCTAAGGCAAGATCCCCATTTATATAATAAAGTACTGAATGACAATTAGTCTGATATCCTGGCTTAATCACCCCAATTTTGAAAAAGTTACACCACATAAAAGAGTTACTAGTATAAATGTAAAACTTACACAATCAATTTAACAATGGAGGATTATAGCTTATTAGAAATTCAAGTATAACTCAAAATATGTACGTTGAAGTTTTTCCTCAGTTTTGATATATGATGGTAGGGTGAAAAGTTTCAGGCCAGACACAGAGATAATGCCACTATTATTTTGATCGTGTTGTATGATTTCATCCTTTTCATGCTGAATTTAGATATTTCAAGTGAATGAGCTGTTTAGTTTCAGTTTGACAGCACATCATAGTAAGCGCCTCAAGCATTGTTTTAACAGTGGCAAGTTTGGAACTTCGTGGGATCACTAAACAGTCTTTTTTTTTGAAAGGGTTAACTGCAATCGATATAGAGAAGGAGCTGGGTTTAATGTTGGGGGGACTCTTCTCCATCGAATACAATGGTTAAGCGCTGGGTTGCAGAATTTAAAATGGGTTGATGACCCACATGTTGGACATCCCATTGAAATGACTATGCCGGAAAAAATAGAAAAAAACCCCACAAAATCTTTTTCACAGACTGTAGAATAAAAGTGAATGAAGTAGCAAAGACTGTTGGAATATCAACGGAATGTGTGCGCAATATCTTACACGAACATCTGTGTATGACAAAACTGTGCACCAAACACGTACTGCGTTTGCTGACATTTGACCAAAAACAGTGTCAGTAGGATGTTTCAACCTATCGTTTGACACTCAACACTCACAATCGAAGGTTTGTGTCGATTCATAACCATTGATGAGTCTTGGGTACACCAAAACATTCCTGAGACTAAACAATAGTCAAAACAGTGGATCGTGAAAGCCAAACCAACTCCAAATATGGCAAAGACAATTCCTTCTGCTGGTAAGGTTATGGTGACTGTTTTTTGGGACAAACATGGAGTAATCTTCATTGACTACTTTAAAAATGGAAAAAACAATTAGTGGTTAATACTATGCAAACCTACTGCACCTTTTAAATGACGAAAAAAAAACGGCCACATTTAGCAGAAAAGAATGTATTGTTTCACGAAGACGATGCACTATCTCACATATCAGTTGCTGCGATGGCTAAAAGTTGCAAAGAATTAAAGTTAGAGAATTTCTTCCTCACCCACCATACTGCCAAATTTAGTCCAGAGCGAATTTTGCCTCTTTCCTAACCTCAAACAGTGGCTTGCTGGGAAAAGATTTACTGGCGACAATCAAGTTAGTGATGCTGTAAATGTTTGAGTAGCTCTACAAATTGGCTTATCAGTCTGGTATAACCACTTTAGAACATCGTTGGGAAAAATGTATAGAGCTAAATAAAGATTATGTTGAGAAATAAATACAAATTAATCCAAAAAAAGTGTTGTTTTCTTATTCGGGCACTGAACTTTTCACCCTACCCTCGTATTTTATTTAAGAAAACAATAGTGCCTCAATTTTGTTCACCTGCATCAAGTCATTTTGGTTTTACTTGCATTAAGCTATTTTGCTGCTATAATATTTATTCTTAGCATTAAGATAACAGTTATAGCCTTTATCATCACATTACTAACACACGAAAAAAAAACATTAACAACCTACACAGAACCACAGCCAGCAGTTTCTTATTGTACTTACACCGGACGTACACTATCGTTCTATATGTACAACTTACACTTGTAGATAATTAACACTGATTAATAAAAAAAAAGATCACTTTCTCACCAGCTGCTGTGTCAAACACAATGAACAATCGCACAGACAAATTAGTGACAGAACTGTATAATACTGACATTATCGATATACTACACGCACGACTAACCATTAAGTACAAAAAATATTCTCATCTTTACAAGTCAACATTAACGCTATAAAATAAATTCTTTTATTATAACTGAATGAAATACACTTGGCAAGTACTTTCGCTGTCCGTTATCACTATACAGAGTATGAAGAATAGAGCTAATCATGGAATGGCTATCAGGGAAAAAAATATATATATAACAGTTTTGTACTATACACTAATATAAGACATACTTTCAGAGAAGTGGGTTATGATATTAACAATGGATTTCTAAAGTTCATGTTCAAACCTACCGGAATACTTAGCATCGCTTAAAAATTACCTCATGCAAATATACAAATATGTGAACTTGAGAATTTTTTTTTTACTGTGATTTTAAAAATTTCCCTTTAAATACAATTTTCATTTTACAAAAGTCAATTCTTAATGGTTGTCTTATAATTGTCAATATACATGTTAACAAGTTATGAGCGTTTTATAAATTATTCATTTCATCAAATTTATAATAAAAGAGACCTGATTTACTATGGGGAGAAACATGGTTATCTATGATGAAAATGTGAACAATTAAGAACATATCGTTAATAAATTAGGGACTTAGATCTAGAATAGTATTAATTCTTGCTGACGTAAAACAACAGTGATGTGTTAGTGAAATAGTGAATGTATGTGTGCACATTGGTAAGAATACAAGTAATAACATTCTGCCCATTCATGGATAAGTTAATTTTAGTGTGCAGAACGGTGAAACAATATAGATACAAATGTAAACTTTATTAAAATATAATATTATACACCCTAGTTATGGATTCAAATGCATATAATTTATAATTCAAACCATGTGGTATCGAATATTCTCAATTCCCTAAGTTAGATACTTAGCGTGTAGTCTGCCTGTTAAAAGACGTTTTGAGAACTTTTGTGTTTGAGAATCTTGTTAAAGCCAATCAGATTGCAGGATTAATTTTTTTGCAATGCGACACAACGTCATTAGATCACACAACATGAATTATACTTAAAAGACATCATGTTCTGTTTTGATTTGAGCACTGAATCAAGAAAATTGGGTTAAGTAACCTCATAGGTTAGTCTGCAACAAATGCAACCACTATTTAAAATAATCTTTTCCTCATGACTTTTAATCACACACACACTCTCTCTCTCTCTTCATAAACAGAATCTTGGCTGAGAAGTTTATCTACTTTTGCTAAAATTGTCGGAGTCGGTGTAACACACATAGTTATTTTATATTACTAACAAATAAAAAACAAGCAAGAAGAGACATATTTGTATATTAATGTATGTACAACGTTACAATGGCCATAACAATGTTTTTACTCTAATAGATTTAATTACATATTGCATTTTGCCAGAACAGCAGGAAGATTTAACAAAGTTACTGCTCACAGCCACATGTACGAGAAATGCACATTGCAGTGAAGGAAACAATGTTAAACTATACATTTTTATTTACAAAATTCTTTTTTAGCCAGGAAGAAAACTGTAAGTATATACAATTTTGAGAACTTTTTTAATCTCACTCAACAATAAAGAAAATCAATACAACTTACTGACTGTAAAATTGTTCTATCTGTACACAATGTAGAAAGTAATATTAAATCTACACAGACTTTAAAAATCCATGTGACCTGAAGGCAAAAAAAAGATAAAAAATTGTTACACAAGCATTTAGATTGGTTCCTACTTTATAGTGTCACCAACTACAGCAATACACAGAACTTCAACTATAACTATAATAAATCAAGAAATTCGTTCTCTACTTTATCCTGTAATATAACCATTAATAAATAAAAGTTATTTAAACATCAGAATTAAAATAATCTCAATTAGAGTGGTACGAATTGTTTCTATGAGAGTTTATTCTTGTCCACTGAAAAATACTGACAGTAGACTCATCTTAATCTGACACATTACTTGGAGAGTTGGCGAGGTAGTCTGACTCAATACTACACACAGTTACAACTAAAAAAGGAGTTGGAGGCGGCTACTAAATTGTAATGAACGCATTTCAATGCTCTACTGCAATGGGCAGAAGGAAAAAAATACAATTTAACAATATTTATTAAATAAAATGGACCAAATGTAGTAACGCACTTCTTTAAGGGCAAGAAACAAACTTTTTTTTATCTTTAAAGGTATGCCGATTTCATTAATTGGGTGTACTATTTGACCATTACATTCCAAATTATATATTATGGATTAAACAGTTTAAATTACGCACTCTGATGTACTAATTTTATATTTTTAATTCAATAAATTGATACATTTAACTTTGCAGTCACATTGTATATCATTTTGTTGACCATGAATTTTTAAGCACTCCTTAGTTATGTGTATTTTGGCTAACCCAAAATTGTCTCTATAATTCAACAGATCCACAGAGTTGGATTAAGGTGATTCTAACGTATTTTGCAATTTCCTCTGTATCTATAAACTACTCTCTCTAAAAACAAATATAAGTCAACAATAAATAATCTGATTTTCAAAGTCAGTATCAGTTGGAATACACTTTGACGCAATCACGCAGTGTTATGATACAAATGAGAGGACATAAGGATAATATTAACGTTTTATTGCTAATGTTCAACTTATTATGGGAAGTCTAGAAAGAGTACACGTAACAAATACAACTCGAAATACAAAAACTAAAACAAATGCTAAATTATCTAAGAATCTAAACACTACAATCAGTTCATAATACTAAACATATGATAGCATCATTATTATCATTTACCATACTCCACTAAAAACATACACAAAAATAAGTAGAAAAAAAATCACATGTAGTCTCACTTTACCAGTACTGTACATATTTTTAATTGTTTGATAGCACAATTATTAATTACATATAAAAATACTGTTGAGAATGGAATACTATGATATACAATGTGATCTAATTTATGTGTATCATTTGCTGGTATGGCCTCTGGTCTGCTGGTCCTATCTGGAAATGCTGAGGACTCTGTAAAAATACGTCATGGTTTTATAAGTATATTTCTTACCAGTAAACAATCTAAAACTATTGATAAATGAGCGTAGGCTTTCATGGCCTGTGTTCACATTATCGCAATTTTCCAGGGTGTTAGGCCGTTGTCTAAGTTGTTCATGTTTTTCACCAGATGTTTTCACCATACCAGTGACGGACATTTTCAGTGGCGCGGGAACGCAGGTCATATGAACAGTCGAGTGGGAATACTGATCAGAGTATGTTCAAAAAAGGAGAGATATATGATTGGCCAAAAAATGACGATGTATTTTGTGACAGCAGTGAGGCAAACATCTGCTCTCCGGTACTAGCGCCGCGAACACCTGACAAATACGCAGCGAACCAATCAGGGATTAGCAGCCGAGATGTGACACCTGACACAGCGAGCCAATCAGGGATCAGCAGCAGGGCATAAAAAGAGCGCCGCTAGAATTTTTTGGCGCACTGCATCCCCACGCCATCAGACACACTTCATCTCCTCTCCTCTATCAGACAACATCGACGCGGAGCTAGCCGGAAGGAACACCCGAAGAGTAGAGCGGACGTTCTTTACATTCTTTGCCCTGTACCACACCAGCGATGGACGCCGCTGGGCTGGCAGCGGACTCTACAAACCGATGCCGAAAGAAGAGGAGGACTGCACTACACCACGAACAGTGGCTACAGCTGCCGACCATCTCAGCGCGGCTCGGGCGGAATAAACATCACAGTGTTTTTGCCACACGTCCCTTTTTAGGGTCACCAAAATAACCAAGAGTTGTACGATTGGCGCTATTTGTCATGTGACAAGCGTTTTGTCCGGTGAAAATTTGTATCTTGAAAAAAGTATATAAATACAAGTGCTTCAACAGGACAGAACAGTCTTTGTTTGCATTCATTCGCAGGTGATTGTAATCTGTGTTCCCACTCGACTGTTCGTATTCGTTCATGGGTGTTGTGATATGTGTTCCTGTACCACTGAAGAAGTCCATCATCGGTATGGATGACATGTCTGGTGAAAAACATGAACATACACCACGGCCTAACAGCCTGCATAATTGTGATAATATAAAACAATGTTAAGCATCTTACCAAGTAAATAATTTATAGTATCACAGCAATGAATTTCTGTGATGCTAAAGTCTCACAGCACAGAATGCACTATGTAATTTGTAGAGCCCAATGAATTCTAGTAGAAATACGTAGGCCCAAAAAGGTAGCACGGCTAGAAAGACGTATGACAGGGCTACTTAATCATACTTATTTTTTGTTGAGGAGACAATAACGACAATTAAGGACCAGGCTAGAGATGTAAAAGTAAATAATACACATGTGGTGCACTGTACAAGGTTTGCAGATGTAATCATGGCATAATTTGAAAAAAAGAATAACAGGAAATTGGCCGTACTGACAAAACTGCCTTAAATAAATAGAAATGGAAGCTTAACATATAAAAAATTAGAAAATCAGGCTTCACTAGTCTTCACAGAACTTTACAATTCTGTGAAATAAGCTCAGAACAGGAAAGAAAGATGAAAAACGACTTAAGACAAGATATGGATTGATGAAGATAGCCAATTAACAGCTATTCCCGATAGCAAGGAAGTGTTGAAAACGCAAATGCCCTTCAGTAATATCCTGAAGCTCAAGAGAATATTGCCAAAGAAATTTTCAACTGGATTTGAAGATTAAAAGAGCGTGCACAGGAAATAAAATATCACAGTGAGACGCAGACAAAAATAACATCTTTTCTTTCTTTATGGCAATAAGACACAATGTAATACTATACATAAAAATACTGTAGTGTATTTAGTTTAAATTTATTTTAAGAAACTGAAGCGATTATGTTCTCCAGTTATTACTCTTATGAAATTCCGGTTTAAAGCACTGTTATAAATGCTTAAATACTTTATTAATTTTAATTTTTACATTGAAAGTAAATTACACAGAACGCATGGATACTACTAGTATACAAAATTGTGTAATTTAAAATTTCAATTCAAATTTTTGTGTGACCCCCTTGGATTTTGAAATAGCAAGGTTTTACTGTGTTACAAGCTGGTAACAGATGTTTTTATGCTTTGTGCAGTGTCCTGAGGTCAAGAAATTAAATAGAAAGTTCAATATTTAAGATCAACAAGACCATTTCAAGCCCCATTTTATGAGAAATACTAATACATGGAAGTGAGGAATGAACAGGTTGGGAAGAGACGGCTTAATCGATGTGAAAGAAAGATACTACCAATGATTTATGGCACCAGGAGGGATGGAGACATATGAAGAATACACACAAAGTCCTGGAGATAATTTTTTGGGAGCCAGATTTTGTTACTGAGATTAAATGAAACAACATTCGGTGGACAATACAGCAGATGGTAGACAATACAGCTGTGAAAAAAGTATTCAATGGGAAGCCAATTGGGAGACGAAGAAGCACAAGAGCCTGGAAAAGATGTGTAGAGGATATTGAGAAGGATTTGCACTGCCTGGGACCATCATCATCAAGGCTTCACTGTATAATGTACTGGCGAGTAGGTGTACATTATAAAGAAGTCGTAGGCAAAAATAACATCTTACTTTATGGGTGTGAAAGCTGCACGGTACATAAGCAGATTAATTTTTTAGGCATAGCCAAAATGGGAGGCCCCTGGATGTTCCTTCTTGAGGCTTGAGAGAAAAGGGCGAAGGAGTTATTCCATAATTCCCATACCCATGTGTCTTTGAAGGCATCCCCTTCCCAAGGATTTAATTCTGGATTTGCACCAGCAGACGAATACAAAAGGCAAAGCACCCTTTCTTTTCAAGGCATTTTGATATACAGTAATACCGTACATAAATGCATATATGTCGATGTCATGCTGAAAGGCCGTTTGTCAATGTGTTTAGGAGTTATACACAATGAGAGTTCTGTTTATTGCATGCAATATCTAGTTGTTTCAACTGTTTTTTTCCCTATGAAACCTGTTAAGATTTATTTTCGAAACATACCACTTTTAATAAACATAACACAAGTTACAAGACAGAAATGTATTACAAGTAATTACAAATATTAATTTAATATCTAGTTACAGGTGACTTTCATACTAATCATGATGCACAGATAAACAAATTATCAGAAATAAGTACTAAACAAAACAAAAATATAAAGTGAATAAGTAGATACACAAAACATAATCTACCTGTGGCATCAGAGGTATAAACTGGCCTGGATGTCTTGGCACCATGTTCCTTGGAGGGACATTCATAGGCACAAATTGCATGCCATGTTTCACACTGCTGAGGTTGCAATGCCTCTGTAACAAGTCCACAGCCTGGTCAGAAATACACTCAAGTCTCTTTGATTTATAACTAATCAGCAATATTTTCTAAATAAAATTTACAGTTTTCTTATTTAGTTGGCAAATCTCACAATTCTATAATGTATGAACTAACCCATGACCACAATAGTACAAGAATTCCAGTAATTTGAAACAACAATGTTTTATAATTTTGGGTAAGTGGGTTTTTATGACCAATAATGTAATTATTTCACTACCGACTCAGAACATAAAAGTTTTTTATGGGTAAAAACACAAACGTTTCACCTTATAACCTGAACCGGTTTTTGCTTTTAAAAAGCTTCTTCAGAGGCTGCTGCTAGGAGCACTGTCCGTCTTGTTGTTGGCGACGGTATCGATTTTCGAAAGATCAATGTTGTGTGTACGTGTGAACATGGACATTCTACATGTACACACAAAAGGGTGAAAACTAGACACTCTACAACAATTGGAAATATACAAACACACGAAAACAAATAAAAATGACATCCTAAACGAACAGACACAATTCAAATCGCATGAATTATTCGAACATATCACACCCCACACACACAACATCGATCTTTTGAAAATCAATACCGTCGCCAACAACAAGACGGACAGTGCACCCAGCGGCAGCCTCTGAAGAAGCTTTTTAAAAGTGAAAACCGGTTCAGGTTATAAGGTGAAACTTTTGCGTTTTTACCCACAAAAAACTTTGTGTTCCGAGTCAGGAGTGAAATAATTATATTTAGTTAAGTAACGGACACGTCATGGACAACGAAACCCAAGAATTCACCAAAATGTATTAGTTTACATTATCAAGTAGATAATTTATTTCACACAAACACACACACACACACACACACACACACACACACACACACACACACACACACACACACACACAATATGTATCAATATACAACTAGGGAAACAACAAATGGAGTTGATCACATAACAACTGATTACATTAAATATTACGCTAGACAGGAGCTCAAGCTTTATATGTTTCACATCCCTTAAATACAGTGCAACTTGCCAGATCTGTTTTGTTGTTGTTGTCGTTTCTTAAACCCATATTGATTTCAAATTAATAGGCCTGTATCTTTAACACTAAGAAACAACTGAGTATTATGTTCCTTTAAAACATTTATATTTTTAACATAATTTATTATGTTTTCTTTGTAGGTGACTCTCGCTGTTTCTTGCAGGATTTGTATGTTATATATAAATTATCAAGATGTTCTCTCCTTATTTGTAACATGTTTCGAAGGCTTGTGTTCCCATCTTCAGCCTTCCTGGGATGGGAACACAAGACTTCCCGTAACATGTTCCGAATAAGGAGAAAACATCTTGAGGTATAGTGATTATAAATATTAAATATATTATATACATCAAGAAACAGACTGTAGCAAAAAGTGTTTGAATAAATTATCAATTACAGTTGCAAGTTAATTTTTGCTTATTAAACAATAATAAAATAAGCAAAAAGTAACTTGCAGACATTATTATTATTTGATAACATACATATAATTTATTATGTATATGATGTTATATAAATTTTGGAGACATTTTATATTCATAATTTTGACATTTGTATGTTGTTTTACATTTCACTGTTTTGTAAGTAGTTTCAGCTTATTTTATTACAAAAAGGATTATTTTTTCACAGTGATTTAACTCCACAATTACTATACTTTCTAAATTCTGTTTTCAAACAATAAATAATGTTGAATTCTGATTATTTCTGTCTCAAGATCAGTTTCTTTGCCAGGGAACTACATTTATTTTATTTAAAATCTGTTAATTTTATTATAAATAAAAATCATGTTTATTCAGAATTCATAATTTAAAAAAGGAATTAACGTTGTGAAATGATCACCGCGACATCTTTGTTCAGTAGACCTGGTGAGTGAGGACGTGTGATCGGGTCTTGGCGGATTTTGAGTTTGCAAAATGGATGAAAAAACGAAACGAGTTTGTGTAAAATTTTGTTTTAAAACCGGGAAATCAGCTTCGGAGACTCTTACGAACAGCTTTCGGGGATAAATGTCTGAGCCGGTCAAATGTTTTTATCTGGTTCAACAGATTCAAAGATGGCCACGAATTAGTCGAAGATGACCCCCGGTCCGGCCGGCCTTCCACTTCAAAAACCAACAAAAACATTGTGAAAGTTCGCGATTTAGTGCGCTCTGACGGTAGACTTACAATTAGGGAGATGGCTAATGATCTCAATTTAAGTTTCTACGCGGTTCAGTCAATTTTAAGTGAAGATTTGAACATGTGTCGAGTGTCCACGAAATTCATTCTGAAATTGTTGTCAGACCAGCAGAAACAATACCGACTTGAAGTGTCCCAAGAATTGTTTAATCGGGCTGAAACTGACCCAGATTTGTTAAATAGGGTAATTACAGGCGATGAAACATGGGTTTATGGGTATGACCCAGAAACAAAGACACAATCATCACAGTGGAAGGGTCCAAGTTCGCCATGACCGAAATAAGCGCGACAAAGTCGGTCGCATGTGAAGACAATGTTGGTGGTTTTTTTTCGATTCTACGGGTATCGTGCATCACGAATTTGCCCCTAGGGGGCAGACAATCAACCAGGAATACTATAAAAGTGTCTTTCAGTGTTTGCGCAAAAATTTGTGGAAGAAAAGGCCTGCACTCTGGCGAGACAAGAATTGGGTCCTCCACCACGACAAAGCACCGGCTCTTCGTGCGTTCTCGATCACGGAATTTTTGGCCAAATTCAAAATTCCTGTGCTTCCGCAACCCCCCTATTCCCCTGATATAGCCCTTGCAGACTTCTACCTGTTTCCTAAATTGAAAATTTCACTGAAAGGGGACCGATTTGACTCAATTGAAGACATCCAGGCAAATACAGAGAGGGTTCTTAAAACCCTTAAGAAAGAAAATTTCCAGGAATGCTTCCAAAAGTGGAAACACAGTTGGAGTCTGTGTGTTCAGTCAGAAGGGGACTACTTTGAAGGTGATCCATCACAATAGCCTGTAAGTACGGCCATTTTGAAATTACAAGCCCAGTCTTAAAACTTTCCAATCACACCTCGTATAAAAGACAGTTATCCTAATTTGCAACAAAGAATTACTACTATGTTTGTTTGTGTTAATTTTATTTAGCCAATACATAGACTTATTTTGTTTTAAATATGGTAACTGAATTTTAAAAATCATAATGACAATTTATTGCTGTGTTTATCCATTAATATTATGTTTACGAGAATTTTATCTTTTATGGAACAATAACTACTAGTACTACTACTAAATAAAATTTATTATTAAAAAAAAAATTGTTGAAATTTAGATTACTTGGTGTTTCACACTACTGGAATTCAAATTATAAGTACAGGAATGTATTGTTTGCTACAATATAATATGCGAAACAGAAGTTGAATCAAATTAATATTCACATTAGGTTCATACAATAATACTTTATAATATTGGCTCTACAGAGCTCCACCATTACTACTTTATGATTATATGACATGGATAGTCACTGAAAGTTGATGGTTGAATTGCAGAACAATTTATGATTTACATGTTCATATGAAATTCACATTTGGTATACTATGACACTAAAAAAAAAATTCTACGAACTTTGTTTTATGTATAGTGCTTTTGAATATTCACTGTGATCTCATTAGCACAACTTAATTACTTTGCATTAACTTAGTTTACATATTTCTTGACACTCATTTGCCATATATTTAACACTGTGAACCATTACATAACAACACATGGCAATTCTCTTTAACAACTTACATACTCTGAACAAGTGAATTACAATATTTTGTTAACCTACAGTGTCAGAATGCACAGTGTTGTAAAAAAAAGTTTTGAAAAAGGGAAACGCACATAGGTGGGGTACACCAGGCAATAAGAAACTTCTGATTCGTTGTGAGTGAAATACTGTAATACAATTAATTCAATCTACAATTAATACAATTTAATTTATGAAGGGGTCAGCGGGTTCTTAAAGCACTATTCAAAGAACAAAAAACATGTTATTGAAAATCTTATTTTTTAGTAAGTGAAATAATTTGTATTGAAAAATCAGTAAAAAATAGAAATAACTTTAGTATGACAGTGCACAGGACGTACAATGTTAACACAGAGAAAAGCGATGTACAAGAAGCAGATACATAATACACTACTACACAGCATGCATAAAACAACCACACCACAACTACACATACAAAGAAAGTATGTTATGATTACTACATTAGCACTTACATCTCCCGCCAAGCTTCCGTTTACTATGAATTAAAATATTTGTGTTCATACCGGAACTTTTTGTTTAGACAGTACTTCTCAATTCCTTTATCTATAACTCAGTTCAAATTATGTAACATACAGATCGCTTCGGACACGCTGCATATCTTGAGCTGAATAGTATATATGGAATGCTGTGTGTTCAGTACCTATATCAGCTATATGTCTCACAGCTGCCTCTACTATCTATATTACACCTAAATACACACTTAAAAAAACGCCAAGTTGATCTTATAGTTGAAAAATGGACCCTGATTTAATGTCACTAACCGGGAATTGAACCTTGGTTATTAGCCAAGTGCCAGAGACAACGGTCTGCTAAACCCTTCAAGCTATTTGTATGATTATAAAAATATTTTCTTGTACAAGCATTGATTATCTGAACTAGTAGGGAGCACATGTAATTAGAATTATCAATTTGTTCGGCTTTCAGAACAACTATACAAAAAACATAAAATGAGTGTATAGTGAATAAAACAATAAATATAAGAAGTGTACTTTTATTTTTATTTACTTTAATAAAGAAATAATAAAATGCAGAACTGCGCTGGTAAGAAAAGAAATATTCTAGCACAGTTGTGGCCACAGATGTCCAGAGTTACACCTGTTTGCCCCAACAAAAGATGTTATTATTAGCAGAAAAAGATATTTCTTCAGATACTGATGATTCAGCATTCAGAGTGCTGACACTGAAAATCCCCAACAAATAATCAGGGGTGTATTTATGGGGGGACTGAACCCCCCCCCCGGAGGGTATAAAATATTGATGAATTTTATTAATTTTTAGCTGTTTATTTTACTTTTGTTCAGCTGTGTATGCTAATATAGGAGTAGCTCTTTTTTAAATACACAAACTGGTTTATACACAGCATTAGGGTATACACTTGAAATATGAAATATAGGAAATCAATTCAGTCAATAAATATCATTTAACAATGTTTTAATAAACTGTATTTTTATTGTGTTATTACCGTTTACTTTAATGGAACTGAATTCAGGATGTTATTATGCATTTTAAGCCACTTTAAAGATAATAATGTTGTTGATTAGTCTTGAATTGGTTTTTCTTCTGTATGAAGCCGACCCGATCCCAGACCCCCCCCCCCCCAAAGCCAATTCTAGACATTCAGAGTTATTCTCTCATTAATATTCGGTATTATCAAAGGCTAGAAAGAATAGTGGAGTTCATACATCAGGTTACTGTAGTTATGAATACAGTAAAACAAATTGTATATGATTTAGTAATGACTGCAGGCACAACTAGATTGCTACTACACCTAACATAAAATCACACAGTAACTTTCAGTAAGGACATGTTTCAAACAAATTGACTTGTGCTGTCGAGGATTTGATATTCTACCATGAATGACACATCATACATCAGTCTGCATGACCACAGACTCAATGTTTTAGCAAATAATATATCTGAATTTTGGTTTAAAATAAATTTAGTTGGCTAAGTATCTTTCAGTTTTCAGACATACGGAGTGCTAAATTAATTTAAAATGTTTTGTGTACAAAATGAGTGTCTGGAAAATTTTTACCATATAATATATATAGACAATAATAAAAACACATAAACTGAACAATGGAATTTATTTAAAATTTTAAACATTAATTTATGTGCAAAAAAATTATAGGAAAACTAAGACAAATACATCTGTATATAGATATAAGAACAAAAAACACCGGATTTAAATATTTTACTGTCACAAATAGCTTCAATTGTATTTGTGGTATATATTTTGAGAACAACGAATTTGGTAAGTTTCATTTGTTCCCCTTATAATTATGTTTAAATGCTATGCCCAGTGCCCTCAATATCATATTAATAATAAGGAAAATCATACACATCTACATTTTCTATATACAGCTGTTGTGTACGCAAACATTACAATTATAGAGAAAATGTTTAATCAAAATTTAAAACTATTATTCATTTAAACGAGGTTCTGCAAAAAATACATCAGGTGTCAGTTACTTAATGCTTGTACAAGAGAGTAATTAATGTAGTGTAAATTATCAACAACAACAAATACAGTACATGTTGTTAAATTGTAAGTATTAACTTGTTCAGAACATTACCATAATTGTAATAAAAAAATGTAAAAAATAATTATTTTAAACACAAAGAAAGTTTAACAAAACCATGCCCTGATATATGTTTCAACATTACTAGCACAGTATCATTTACAAAATTTAAATTGACAATACAGCTCTAGTACTGGGAAAACAACAGGTATCACACAAACAGGTACACACACACGGACGGGTAAACTACAGGTATAAACTGTAAACTTTTATTTGAAATAATGCTTTTTTTAATAATTATTATGGTGTAAATCTTACAATTTCGTTAACACATTTTATTAAAATTAGGATTCCACAAAGAGAAACTGAAACGCATTATTAGTTACATACGCGCAGGAACAAACTGTCTGGCACTTTTCACCATCATTGTATGTGAAGATTATACATCATAATGTGTTTTACTTATTATTTTTCTTCATTTATTTTACAAACGATTACAACGATCGAAGAATAAAAACTAAAATTTAAATTAGTGGTACTAAAATTTGAGATGATGCCAAAACTTGAAATGTCATTACTGGTGCTCCACTGTGCTGTTTATAATTAGATTTAGCGTCTGACACGCTCAAGTTAAGCATAAAGTGTTTATTCTAGTATCATAGAATTTATTCCGGTTGGGCCATAAGTTGCTTAACATTAGTAAATAAATATACACAAATGCATTTTGTCACACAATTTATGGCCCACCTGTATATAAAACTGTGATGATTATTTGAATACAATACACATTATCAATCCAGATCTAAGATGGGGCTGCAGGTAGTGAAAAGATTATTTCAGCCATAGAAAATAAGGTAATAATTATTTTTGAAATCAAATTAATTAACTACTTGAATAATATCTCTGAAAATTATGAGGGAAATTTTAACACAGTCTTAGTTTTAAACAAATGTCACTAGCATATCTCAGTAACTATTATGTTCTTTTTATAAATTCTGATCATTCTTTCTATTGACAAAAGTTTACACCTCTAAAATTTGCCAACACGCAGAGTCTTCCACGTGACTCATATCAAGAAACCTGCAGACAGCTGATTTTGTGACTTTCATAACAATGAACACTTTACTCGGTTTTAATTTGCATACAATTTAGGGACACAAATTCAGCGAATCTTGCCTTGGTAAACTGATACATTGTGTGCTCTTGAAATGTCAAATTATGCACCTACAAAATTTAAAAAAATTACAAGTTCACTTTACATTGTTTTCCTGTTTGAATAACTTCGTATGTATGTAGAGAAGAATTTAGTGATAACTCAAACTATATTGTATGTTATTAAAAAGTACTGTAAACATCTGTATACTTCTCCCCGTTTTACCCACAGAGATTGCACATATGCATCCTTCCTCAGGGTTAACAGCATAGAAACTCAGTAACTAAGAAGACCAGTATTTCATTACCATCAAAGCTGTTATGAACTCATGTCCGTATGGAGCTCTGTTCATATCACTAAAGAAACAACCTGAGCAGAATTCAAGCTCATTTGGCACAGCGTTTTTTGCTCCTTACACATGTTGCTATGAATGAAATCATTAAAAAGGAAATTACATATTTCATTATCGGTATGGAGAACCATACATGACTTCCCAACCATGTTCTAAGATTTATATTTAAAATCATTTACTTGAATTCAGTTATCCCCTACCCTCAAACTATTTTTACTATTTATAGATATTTTTGTTATTATGGGGTAGTCATTTAATATAATGCTATTTTTGAGTCACTTTATCTATAAAAATTAGGTACTTTATTCTTATAAAGAAACTGAACTATGCAGATAATCATCCCTCCTCCTCAACCGGATCGCCACCATTAATGATATTTAAACTTTCATAGAGTAACAGTTTTATCATATGTAATTGCTAAGGTATCAAAAGTAATTTTCAAAAAATCACCCCCTCTCCCTACAACTACCCTCTCCATTTATAGATATCTCATTTACCATTTACAGTGGATTAATATGACTTTATGTTTGGGGCACTTATTTATCAAGATTGAGTACTTTACTCTTGTTAAAACACAAAACAATGCACTAAACTACCCCTCCCCTTTAACCAAACAACCCCATATTACCCATATTGACATTTACACTTTTATTGAGTAATAGTTTTATTATATGTAATTACTCAGGTATCTTACCCTTCAAAATGAAGTAGTTTATTCAACATTAGAAACCTAATTTTCAAAAAATTACCCCCTCCTCTTCAACTACCATTTTATTTATAGATATTTCATCTACCTTTCTACAGTGGATTATTATGACCTCGTTTTCAGGACACTTTATTGATCAAAATTAAGTACTTCACTCTTGTTAAAACGTAAAACGTTGCAGGTAAACTACCCCTCCTCCTTAACTGATCTTCACCAAAATCAATATGCCTTGAGTCCTCTACAATTCGGGCACATATGCAAAACATTATTTGATTCTGTTTGAATTTGTGGCAGTTATCGTTCACCATAGAAAAAATTCTACATACACACACACAAGACACTTTTCGGAAAATGACTTTTCTTCATGTTTTGAGAGTAGTACAATCAGAATCAGCCCTTATCTCGAACACAATTTTTTTCACGATCACCATACTTCCATTTCCTTATGGAACATGGAAGTAAAAAGGAATTACACATCTCTCTCTCTCTCTCTCTCTCTCTCTCTCTCTCTCTCTCTCTCTCTCTCTCTCTCTCTCTCTCTCTCTCACACACACACACACACACACACACACACACACACACACACACACACACACACACACAGTGAACAGTTAAACATACATAACGAAAACATATATCATAAGGGACACAAAACACAAACTGATTTCAACAAATAACAAGGGACAAAGGTATAAAATAGAATAAGGACAACAGATGTACACGAATACACAGTAAAACAGAACAATATATTTGAATACGTTTAAAACTGTCTTAAAATTTATGAGTAACACAGTTTAAACTTTAATTATAGGTGTATTCGTTTATTGTAATCAATAACAAAATACAATATTAAGCATTGATCAGGCATGTTATCAAAATTGTCTTCAACAGTCAGTGCCAGCAGAGCAATAACTACAATTTTTACAGTGACTTAACAGTTAAGTGTACAAATAGACATCACCAAGAATGTACCAAATTTAAGTACAAACCTGCAATTTATTTTCTGGACATTTTGAACTCAACTGATAACATTTGCGTGCCTTGCAGATTTGATGCGAATTACTGTTGAGACACGGTGAACACTGACCACAGTTGTCGGTTCTTTTACACCCGTCGCACAAGCCACAGGGTTTACGGCGCACTTGCTTTTTATTAGAATTATCAAGGTTTTCGTTTACATAATTACACGGTTGTTGCTGTTCGATCCCACTAATGTTGTACATTTCTTCATTCTGAACAGTGCTCATTACAGCCGATGTGACGGGACCTATCTGTTCGGTTAGGATCAGGTTAAGGTTTCACAGTTAGCGAATAATGAAAACATGTTAGTAAAAAAAAAGAAACAAAGAACAAATGAAAATAAGTACAGTTTTAGGTTAATTTATTAGTCCAAATAATATGTAATAAATCAATCAATAAGAAACAGAATGTAAATTAAACCAAGAAAACTTGAAATACAATTAGAAAGCTTAGTAACAAAAATTATGGATGCATGATGTGGAATGAAATGTGGTAAAAAGAGAGTATAAAAACAATAATAAATTGTAGTGGTGTGACTTATTATTATATGACAGGTAGACACTATTACTCACCCAGGTATTCCTTTCAGTAGAACTTTAAGAAATAAAACAAAATTCTTAGTTAGTTGGATGTCTATCAAATACTTTCATTTATTAAATGTCCTTGGAACTAATACAAAATGTTCAAAGAAGGAACTTCATTGTCAGTCATAAAACAATTTTATTGTATTATTGACACTGCTTTGAGCGCACTTTTCATTTTCAACTTATGGTTGTTAAATTAGGAAAAAATCAACAAAAATGTAAATAATGCACACATCAAAATGAACATATTTTTTGTTATGTTTCCAACAGTATTTTTAACTGTCATATTTATGGCAGTTAAAAATAATGTTGAAACATTGTAAAACAAATTATAAACAAAAAAGATGTATAACAAAACAAGAATGATTGTGAGGAAATAGGAAGATAAAATATATATTTGTGTCGTATTGAGATAATTAAGCTGTCATGTCACATTGCAGACTTTCATCTGGTATTCACAGTGCACTTAGAATATTTTGTTTGCGCATTTTAATTTGACCTTTTCATTATTTACATTAGTATTGCTTTTGGTGTTTTGTTTTCAATATCTTATAAATAATTATAACCTAAATTTGGAACTTTAGTGCAAAACATGTTGCTAATCACACATCACGCCAATATTAAGAGGGTAAGTAAACGCTGAAGGGATATAACAGTGTTTGTACTTGGATGTCTTCTGAAGCCAAAGTACTGGCTAATGTCTATGTTTCTATTTTAACACAAATATTACAGTATAATATAATAATATTTTTAAATACAGTTGACTTTGGGTAGCAAATTAACTGAAACTGTTTATATTCAGACAATATACGATATAAGACATCTACAGCTTTTGTTCATAATGTGGGTGCAGTTTCTATGTGTATTTCACACATATAGATTTAGATAAATGTGCAGTTATACTTTTCGTTTCTCCTACTTGTTGTACAGTGTCTTGAAATTAAGTTCTATTCGTACACGTGCAGTAATTCGTTTATTCAATGCCGAGCACAGATAACATCACAGCATATTGGTTTATTGTTATTAATGAGCATTAAATATACAAGGGACAGTCAAAAAGTTAATTGGACTTGCCCATATTAATTTTTTTTAAAGATATTTTGTTGAAAGTTGTTGGCAACACTGGTTGATATTTCTGTCAGCTGTAGTAACATTTCCCACTAGTAGGAACGATTAGTCCAGTCCATTTTTAGCTGCAAAACATGTCAAGTCGTTTTCAAGTAGTTTCCAAATAATAAATCTGTCCAGTGACTTGTTTTCTATGGGCAAGGAGGTATAGCTCTATTGAAACTCATTGCCAATTGAGGGAAGCGTACAGTGACAAAATTTTCATCTAATGTGATTGCAAAATGGTGCCGAGTTGTTCTAAAATGGATGCATAGATATCGAGGATGATTAACAACCAAGAAGGGCACCAGTTTCAACACAATGACAACACTGAACACATTCATTAATTGTTTCTTGCAAATAGGCGAATCGCAGTAGACAGAACAGTGGCTGATTTTGGTATGGAAGTTGTACTATGTCATCTCTGAGCATCTACAATATTGAAAAATGTCTGCGCATTATTCACATGAAGGAACTACTTGAACAATTTCACTGTGAGGAGTGGAACAACATCTTTTCAGTGCTGATCTTGCACAATGTGATTTCCATATGTCCGATCCTATTCAAGAGGCTACTCCAAACCGGCAATATCATACTGGTGAAGTTCAAAATCCAGTATGGGAATGGTTATCAGATGTTGGACAAATCAAATTCTACAACAGGTGAGCCACTTTAATTATTTAAGGAAATGATACTGACTATCATATAAATTATAATATTGATTTTTTAGTGGAGGTTAGTGAGGATCAGTCAAAAATAACACAAATTTTTAATTTGTTTGAGTCGACGTTTCGACAGTGTTTATTGTCATCATCAGGACCTGTGTATGAAATACAAAAGAAATGTCAAACACAACAGAACAATTAAATATTTGGATGAATGTGTTCGTGTATGTGAGTGTGTGTGCATACGTATGTATGTATCATGTATCATTGTATATGTGAAGACTTGAGATAGTTTGTTTACATCTTCCAATATTATCTTTAAGAAAACGAGAAAATTATAGTATGACAGAACTTAATTTATACAGTATTACAATTTAAATTACTATATGTAATGATAGTGTAATTAATTAAACAAACAGTAATCAACAATTGGATATTAGATTGGTACATAAATTGTTTATACATACAGCAGTCAACATATAGCATAGTAAAATATATTACCTATAACTAAAACCAGATTAGGGGATGTTCAACTATGTAATTATTAAAAGTTATTTTTAACATGTTTCATTCACTAGTGGTTTACAAAACAATCACAATTTAGAAAACAAACGTAGAACTTTACGATTTATATCAGATAGTTGACATAAGGTTACAAACAAAAGTTTATGGTAAATTTATCTAACAAGTACACTTGGATAATTATTGTATTCATATTGTAAATTATAGTCAAATGTATGTATGTATATCATTGTATATGTAAAGACCTGAGATAGTTTGTTTACATCTTCCAATATTATCTTTAAGAAAACAAGAATCAGCAATTAACAATGAGTAATCAACAATTGGATATTAGATTGGTACACAAATTGTTTATACATACAGCAGTAGCATAGTAAAATATTGTTAAACTTTGTACCTTTTTAATAACTGCATATATAAATAGCGGGCGCGTGCAGTGAAGTCATCCCCCCCGCTAAACTGCTGCCAGCGTGTCCCATTACGCTCGCAGCAGTCTAGTTAGTTAACTGTTAAACTCTGAACGGACAACAGCCTTCATTCGCCGCGGCTATGTAATTCTTTCATATCGGAATATTCCACTTCAATTTATTCTCATGCTTTTCAGTACTTAATTATTTCCTACTTTGGCAATATATGCCACGCTACACTGCACGGGCCATGCAAACATTTTCGCATAAATTTCAATAAACAGTTAATTCAAAAAAATACAGTCCATTACATTATTTCATATCTTACCAGCCTCACGTTGTAAGATCAACTCAAGAATTATTTGAGAGGGTCGAAGACGTAACATTTGGTCCTCCAGGCTGGATCTATATTTCATTTAATGGGCCCAAATAACATTTTGGTCAAGCCTGAATCTTCTCAAACGTAAAATTGCTGGCCGTGAGCATTGTAACGTCACAAAACGTTTCATAAAGAAAATAATTCCAAAAGTAAATTATCATAAGAGGAAGGTGAAATGAACAGAATCGAACCCAAGTAATCAAGAAAATTTAATAATATTGTTCAATAGTTAATATCAATAATATGTAAAAACGACGAAGACTTTGACCAAGACTCGAACCCCATATATTGTTTAAGTGAAGAATAGAATAAAGCTAATATTGTAAAATAAGAGAAACAAATAATCTTAGAAATGACCAAAATGAGGTCATGACATGTTAGAAATGTAACTCAGAATAAAGCACAAAAACCAATTTATTGTGAAATAATAGATAAGATCTAGACCAATACATTATAATATATATAAAATAGATATATCAAATGATTTAAATCCATCATTAAAGAGGATATAAATTGAAATGAAAAAATGTAAACTTGTAACAGAAAATCAAAGTTTTAGAGTTGAGACCAATCACTCAGATGTATGTGAAAATTAATTGTTATAAAATTAAGAAAAAAACTAATGTAAATGTCAATTAGACAAAGACAAACAAAATACTTCAAATAGAGAAATCTGTAAATTGATTAGAAATAAATGAAAACAACCAAAAACAGTGCTAAACTGAAAACATGTAGTCAACATGTAAAATTGTAGAATTTATGACTTTAAAGTTATCAAAATGCAACAAACTTGTATTTTAAAGTTGAACGACAATATAAAGTAACTATACCTATATGTATGACCACCTAAAACACTTTAACAATCAAGTTATAAAACTAACTACATATACCATACTAGGTTGAGCCAAAAAACAGTCACAAAATTAGTCATATTTGGCAGATTAAATGATTAATACTAGAAAGAATATAGAAAAAGGATATAATTCTATCATATACAATGGAAAAATACTTGCTCAATTGAAGACAAGCTTAATTCATAAAGAATTTTTGAGTATAAAAGTGAAATTTGTCACACACATGAAATAGCTCATCTGTACAAAGACAGTGAGTGCTAATTGAGAATACAATAAAAATAAAATGTATTAGGGAAAACCAGGTATTCCCAAAGATAAACAATTTAACAAACTCTCAGTGAATATCCTAAAAATCACAGAAATAATACCAGGAAAGACAAAATACAATAAATAGCAGTGACAAGAAAAGTAGGCCTTATATTATGCCTACAGAAAAATGAAGTTATTTATATATTATGTGCATTAATACTTGTTTATTTTGTTATGTACAACTAATTATGTTATTTGTCAATGTTATAGTGAGAGCAGAGGAACTTAATTATACAATTAATTAAGAAAACTGTAATTTTGTATACATACTACAAGGTAAGGCTGTGTATTTTGTGTTAATTTCATAGATTTAATTTATTAAAAACCAATCATGAATGGTATCGTTTTAATCAGTTGAAAGCAGAGAATCTAAAAATAATAATGACATACAGATTGTAAGTAGTTCTGTAAAATTGTTTGACAAGTACCAGAATAATTTCAGTAAAATCCCTTAGTATGAAGTAAAAGAAGTTTTTGTTCTAATGATTCTACGGAAGTCGAATTTGTTCCATTATGTTCTATTTGCATATTCTCGAACGTTCCAGAAGAAAATTTTACTAAAAAAAAAACACTGGAAGTCATTAATAAAATTAAAACAATGCACCCTACAAAGAGTATATAAGCAAAACCAAAATCGACCCAATATTCACTTTCTGCTTTGAAACCACCAAAGACACTAAACACACGAATTCGAAGAGAGAACTTCTAATCCAAGGCGAACTTAAGAAGAGGAATCCAATCCGAAAACTCAAACAAGGCATTTCCCCGTACCAGACGAAACACACACTTAACCTGCAAAGGAGTATATCGCTATACCGCACATGTGCATTTTGAATAGAACAAAAGCACACAAATTCTAATAGAACGCACATAGCCAAATATCCAGCAGCCCTGCCAAGGACCGATTTTTAATAGAGAAAAAATAAAATTTGGATGGTATTAGCGACATAAACAGACTTTGACAAAATCCCAAACAAATTACTGAACGCAAGCCTATATTGAGTTGATGTAGAACTAGCACTGTAACGTCAGCAGAGGAAGGTCACGCAACGCAGTCAGCTGTTCATCGCCGGCAACTATTTCAAAGCACAGAAGCAGTACGATTTTTAAATTTTGTGCGGAGTTTTCAAATAGTAATTTGACGTTTAAATAATTACAAGTGCTTGAAGAAACGAAAATACGAAGATACGCAAGATTGGAGTCGTTCCAAAAACAGTGTCCAGTGAAGGAAAAACCTACCTACCAGAACGTGAGTTGTCCAAAATTAAATTCTCTTACCTGGTACTTTTGTCACACAATTGTACTACATAAATCAAACACTTTCAATTTACACAAATTTTGTAAAGCATCACACTGATTTGTCTTGATAGTTCCAAGGAGTCACGTCCTGAGTATAAAGTTTTTTCATGCGATTCAACTGAGCAATAAATTAATTAATAGCCGATACTTAATAAAATTTTTTCAATAATTTCTGTAACTTTGCAATTTTTTCATATTTTTACTGTTAGTCCTTCAAACAATTTATATAAAAGAAAAATTATTAAACGTATTTTATTTGCAACTCGACTTGTCCTGTTTATATATTTTTTTAACTATAACTAATTTAACGAAAAGTCAATTTAATATAATAAGAATTTCTTGGACTAAATATCCAAGTGGCGCCCAAACACATATTAGCATAAGTTGTGTTTACAGGACTACGTCTTCGGAGAAGAAGACAGGAGTAAGTATAAGTGCGCGGAATATAACACCCGATACCACTTCAGAACATTATAGCATACATTCATTACTTCCAAAAAAAAAAAACTTCATACTTGGCCGTACAAGCTTCTACAGGACATCATTTCTAAGACCGCAAGATATTCCAATTCATCGTCACTTGTCTTTCATCAGTGAAAATTAGAACTTCAAGCCTGCATAGAGAGCTACAACTTCAGACATCACCCGACAAGCGGAAACAAGACTTGCGCCACCAATCCAAGGCCAGCCGGACAGGATCGCCAAGGAAACGACAGGCAATGGAGCCATCTTAAACCTGCCGAGGACTCTCATAATTCAAGTGACTATGAACTTGTATTTCTCCTAGTTTCTCACTTATATAATTTTATATACAGTAAAAATCAGTAATATTTGCAAAATAATTGTTTATAAACAGAAATCAGTTTCAAGTGACTATAGACCTGCATTTTCACATAAATTTTCACTTATACAATTTTACAAGAAAGCAGTCAGAAATTTAAATAATGGAATAAAGCTATATTTATATTTTTAAATGAGTCACATTTTCAAACAATTTTCATATAACTATTTGTTAAAAAATAAGCACATATTATAATAAGGAATTAGATTAAGTTATATACCACTCACTGGCTGCCGCATTATATCAGAATTGGATAAAGTGCTCAAATTACATTAATTGTTCACCTGTTCTGCATTTATTTATCGATTTCAGATCACCAGCTTGCAGTTCAATCATGACTGATGCGAAAGCTTTGATTAAAAAACGGGGCACAATTAAAGCCTCTATATCCCATATAAACACCTTCGCGGACAATTTCGATCCTGAAATAAATGATCACCATGCTTTAAAAATAAAACTTCGTCACTTGCTGGAGTTGTCCACGAAGTATGATGAAATTCAGACCCAAATTGAGGCTGATGAATCTGATTTCACATCGGTAAGTGACAGGGTTCAGACAGAGGATGATCTCTGCACGATTGAGTGCAAGCTGCACAATTTATTAGAACGTGTAGAAGAGGTGAGCAAAAAAACCATTAAATCAAGTGGAAGTTACGCCAATTAAAGCATCCCCTATTCAGTTAGAGCCAATTAAATTGCCCTGCTTCTCAGGCAACATTATTGATTGGCAGCACTATTACAACATGTTCTTGGAGTTAGTACACGTCAGAACGGACCTGACGGACATCCAGAAATTGCATTATTTACATTCTTCACTAAGGGACGAGGCTTTAAATGTAATAAAGTCTCTCCCAATCACCCATGATAATTATGCGGTAGCCACTGAGCTATTGAAGGCCAGGTATGATAGTAAATTAATTGTCTCAGTGTATCATGTAGCGAATGTCTTGGGCATGAAGTCCATTCAGCAAGAGTCCAAGTTGGCATTTCAAAATTTATTGACGAAATCACCGCAAATATAAACGCTTTGAATTCATTGAGTTTACCTGTAAATACTTTTGAAATTATTTTTGTTCAATATCTAACTCAGAAACACGATAACCAGACATGTCGAAAGGAAAGTCTATCCGACGAGCGATTCCCTAATTTCAACAATTTCATTAAATTTTTAAATGGTAGAAGGCAATTAATGCAAAACGTTGGAGCATCGACCAGTTCAGCAAACAGAACACAAGTTAGAGATAAGATTCCTTATCGCAACCCGTTGAGCTCACTAGGTCAACATTTCATACTAATATCAATAATAACATTTGTCAGCTGTGTCGCGGTAAACATAGACTGTCTGAAAGCCCACAATTCGTGGCTACATCTCCCTTTGAGCGAAAGAACATTTTACTCAAATACAAACTTTGTTTAAATTGCATGCGTCCAGGCCATGAGCCCTCACACTGTCCTTCCAAATTTTCTTGTAGGACATGTTCTAAACGACATCATACAATGATTCACATATCAGGCAGTAACACTTCAAACAGGGGCAACAATCAATTTTCCCTCAAATTACAAACGAATAAATCCATTCTGTTATCCACCGCTGTCTGCATGACAACGGACCAAGCCGGTAGGAAGCATCCAGTAAGAATTCTATTAGATACAGGATCTCAAGCAAACTTCTGTACCATGAGTTTCGCACGCCGCATGGGTCTAAAATTAACCAAGTCTCAACTACCCATCACTGGTATAAACAATTCCCTATGTCAAGCTGACTTTAGTACAAGGGTAAGGCTGAATTCTCGTTACAAGGATTTCAATCTGTACGTGCATTGCGCTGTGCTTCCCAGTATTACGAATAATCTCCCTGTAGAATCGTTTAATATTTCATCCCTAAATATACCAAAAAACATATTCTTAGCTGACCCGCAACTAAACTTTTTTTCACAAATCGACATATTACTTGGTGCCCAGTACTATTTACAATTGATTGAACCTATCAAATTCATCCGCAGCCCACACTTTCCCATAATACAGGAGACAAAATTGGGATTCATCCTCGCTGGTAACCTGCCCTTTAATGTCGACATGACAAAACCTGTTTCATTATTTATAGCGTGCGAAGATAACAATGCCATTTCATCGCAATTAAAAGACTTCTGGCAATTGGAGGACGTTACAGTCCGTACTCCCTCAGTTGAGGACTCAGAATGCGAAAGTCATTTAATCGCTAACACTTTCCGCAATAATAGTGGTCGATTTGTTGTGTCCCTACCTCGCAGGGGATACAACTCTCATTTGGGCGATTCTCTTCCCGGAGCTATTCGCAGATTTCAATCACTGGAACTTAAGTTCAAGTAGAACCCTGCTCTTCATAAAGACTATAGTAAATTCATGCAGGAATATTTAACTCTGGGTCACATGTCTTTGCTTGATTCTTATGATTTGTCAGTCAATAAGTCAGACACCTTCTACTTACCGCACCATTCGGTTTTTAAGGGCTCTAGTATAACCACCAAATTGCAAGTTGTTTTCGACGGCTCTACGAAAACAACAAATAATTTGTCCTTAAACGACACATTGATGGTTGGTCCCACGGTCCAGCAGGATCTTTTTTCGATTATGTCTCGGTTTAGAATGCACCGATACGTCCTCATTTCGGACATTGAAAAAATGTATCGTCAAATTTTAGTTACTCCCAGGGATTCTAATTTCCAACGAATTGTTTGGCATGACGCCCCCCCCATAGGGAACTTCAACACTACGCCTTGAGGACAGTCACATATGGGACTGCAAGTGCTTCATTTCTGGCCACAAGATGTTTGTCACAAATAGCCCAGGAAAACAAAACTCAACACCCTATAGCCTGTTCTGCTATCGCAAACGATTTCTATGTGGACGCTCTCATGACCGGCTCAGATAACCCACACATTTTATCAGAAATGAAGTCCGACATTACAAAGTTATTAAGTCAATACGGGTTTACTTTACACAAGTGGTTTTCCAATGATCAAACCATTATAACTTCACACGTCAACTCTTCCCTTGACTTTAACAAGAATCAAACTGTACGTACTTTGGGTATTCAATGGAACATTAATGATGATATTTCATATATAGTTTTCAAGGAAATTTCGAAGTGGAGGTATTTAACAAGAGAAGGGTATTATCTGTTATTGCCGGAATTTACGACCCATTAGGACTTATTGGCCCGGTTACATTTTGGTGCAAACATTTCATGCAGATACTGTGGTTAATGGGAACAAGTTGGGACGACCCCCTGTCAGACTCATTATCTAATCAATGGGTAGAACTTTATGCTCAGTTGATATCAGACACTTATTTTAAGATTCCAAGATCCGTAAAGAATTTAAATAATTTCCAAATCATTTCATTTCAACTCCATGGGTTTGCCGACACTTCAGTAAAGGGTTACGCGTGCTGCATTTATGTGCGAACGGTGTATTCTAACCACAGCATTTCATCAAACTTATTATGCTCTAAATCTAGAGTCGCCCCCTTAAAGCAGGTAACATTACTCCAACTGGAACTTTGCACCTGTCTCTTATTGGCTCAGTTGGTTTCCAAGGTTGTAAACGCTGTGAGTTATAAATTTGACAAAACTGTATTTTTACTCCGACTCAATGATCGCCTTACACTGGATTCACCAGCAGTCTTCCAGATGGAAAGTATTTGTCTCCAACCGCGTTGCGGAGATACAGCGACTCACTGCAAAGGGTACCTGGCATCATGTCTCCTCACATGACAACCCTGCTGACATCCTATCGCGTGGTTGTCTACCCCGCTTTTTACACTGTCACCCACAATGGTGGTATGGTCCATCCTGGTTGTCCAATGAGTCATCATCATGGCCCACCAGTGCTTTCGATGCCCATTCACCCTGCACTCATCCCGATCTTGATCAAGAAAAACGTAAACATGTCCAAGCCACACTGGTTGCCACTTCATCTACGCCTAATTACTTTGAAAACTACTCTTCACTTTCAAATCTTCTTCGTGTATTTTCTTACTGCCTTCGATTTATTCGGAACTCTAGACTTCCCATAGCTGACAGCCACACTTCTTTTTTAACTTCCCATGAGCTACATGGTACACTTTTGATTTTTATTCGTCAGTCCCAGCGATCGCACTTTAATACCGAAATCAAGGAACTTGAGGCACAACGCTTTATCCCTAATAATAGCAAAATTCTTACACTTAACCCCTTTCTGGACAATACGGGGATATTACGCGTGGGCGGACGCCTTCAGCACTCCCAGCTCACCTATGATAGCAAACACCAGATCATACTCCACCCGCATTCTCATCTCAGTAAACTAATCATAGAAGGCGAGCATCTTCGTCTACTCCATGCAGGCGTACAATTGACACAGTACTCTCTATGTCAGAAATACTGGATAATCAATGATAAATCGTACATACGTTCAGTAATACACAAATGCATCACTTGCTTTCGATTCCGTGCAAGGGGCTCAAGCCAATTATTGGGACAATTGCCCTCTTCCCGAATTACTCCTGCTAAGCCATTTTCTCAATGTGCAGTCAACTATGCCAGTCCTGTATTTATACGTCAGGGCGGGCAGCGTTCCAAATAGATTTCAAAGGGTTATATTTCTCTATTTATATGCATGGCCACTAAGGCCATTCACCTTGAATTAGTTTCAGATCTCACCTCAGACGCTTTCATAGCAGCCTTAAGACGTTTTATAGCTCGAAGAGGCATCCCTTCACAGATATTTTCTGACAATGGTACAAATTTTCGTCGTGCTAGCAGTACACTTCATGACTTATACAAACTTCTCCAATCAAAGGATTTTGAACAGACTACCCAGGACTTCACCAGTGCCCAAGGAATCAAATGGTCCTTTATTCCCCTGTCAGCACCTCATTTCGGTGGCCTGTGGGAGAGTGGAGTCAAGAGCGTCTAGTTTCATTTGCGGCGCGTTGTCAGCAGAACCATTCTCACGTTTAAAGAGTATTACACCATTTTAACTCAAATAGAGTCCTGCCTCAACTCACGCCCCTTGTTCGCCATCTCAAATGACTCTAGGGATCCCGAGCCTTTGACTCCAGCGCACTTCTTGGTTGGTTCTTCACTCACTTCACTCCCGGAACCTGACTATTCCGAAGTCAAAATTGGTCGTTTGGGTAGATGGCAGCTGCTGCAAAGATTCACCGACTCTATATGGAAGAGGTGGTCAAGGGATTATTTGCACCAGTTGCAACAACGCAACAGATGGCGTCTCCAATCAAAAAACTTGGCTCCCAGACAACTCATCCTTATTTTGGAAGATAATTCCCCCCCCCCACCTGCAGTGGAAACGCGGTGTAGTCACTTAGGTCCATTTGGGTCAGGATTTCCTAGTGCGGGTAGCGGATGTTCGCACTGCAAACGGTATCCTACGTAGGCCCATTCACAAATTATGCCCACTTCCAGTGGCCTCAGATTAATCCCGCTACAACGTTCAAATGACATGTACTATTGACTTAAACTTTATCGCATTCTTGTGCTTCATGCCCGGGACATACCCCGGGAGATCGCATGCTTGCCATTTGTTATTCTTATTATATTATTATTATGCCTTTTTATTGTTGTATTATTATGTATCCGCATCATATTATTTATTATTATGTACTGTCAGTTATTATGTCTTTCGTATTATCCTATTATTATGTATTATTGAATTTTTGGGTGTCATTATTCTATTATTAAGTAATGTCAATTATTATGTCTTTCTCATTCTCATATTATTATGTATTACTATGTCTTGACACTTATGATGCACTATTCATATAATAACTCAAACTTCAAAATCGCCTGATTTTGTGCGGGCAGTATGTTAAACTTTGTACCTTTTTAATAACTGCATATATAAATAGCGGACGCGTGCAGTGACGTCATCCCCCCGCTAAACTGCTGCCAGCGTGTCCCATTACGCTCGCAGCAGTCTAGTTAGTTAACTGTTAAAACTCTGAACGGACAACAGCCTTCATTCGCCGTGGCTATGTAATTCCTTCATATCGGAATATTCCACTTCAATTTATTCTCATGCTTTTCAGTACTTAATTATTTCCTACTTTGGCAATGTATGCCACGCTACACTGCACAGGCCATGCAATCATTTTCGCATAAATTTCAATAAAACAGTTAATTCAAAAAAATACAGTCCATTACGTTATTTCATATCTTACCAGCCTCACGTTGTAAGACCAACTCAAGAATTATTCGAGAGCGTCGAAGACGTAACAAATATATTACCTATAACTAAAACCAGATTAGCGGATGTTCAACTATGTAATTATTAAAAGTTATTTTTAACATGTTTCATTCACCACTACTGGTTTAAAAAACAATCATAATTTAGAAAACATACAATTTACACAATAACTGTAGAACTTTACGACTTACATCAGATAGTTGACATAAGGTTACAAACAAAAGTTTATGGTAAATTTATCTAACAAGTAAACTTGGATAATAATTGTATTCATATTGTAAGTTATAGTCAAGAGTACTATAGAATATTGTAATTTATGTATATGACCACATCACACCTTCTCTCTCACCCATTCACCCCCTACCACTCCTTCTCACATCATCTCACTCTAACATGAAATCGCTCTATCCCTAACTATCCCTCCCATTTTCTCTCTCTCTCTCTCTCTTACTACCTCTCACTCACTGTCACCCTTGCACCCTCTCTCACTCTTCCAACCTTCTCTCTCCCTCCCTCTAATTATCTCTCTTTCATTCACTCTCCCTCTCTCTCTCTGTCACTTGTCTTTGTCTACAATTGGCACTCTAAAACACTCACCATTTTTATTACACTATCGTCCTCACATAAAATAGAGAATTATGTAAATGATAACAGTATAGATTTAACAACTTACACTGAATGGTTACAAACTATTATAACACAACATTATAGATAACAGATCAATTATATGAAAATGGTTATTACTTAATATTGTAACATTACATTTGGAACAACATAATATCGTACCTGACTTAATGAAGACTTTGGTTAAGAAGCTGACAAGGAGAACAATATCTTCCAAGATGATAGTGAAGAGGAACGACTAACAATTTTAGACTGACTAGTAAGACAACTGACCGTACCCAAATTAATGATTTAGGCTAAGTGATGCAAAACACCTTTAACCCCAACTATGACAATGAACTTTCAGTAATGACCAAACAAAGAATTATAAAGACAAACGGTTTATGAACCAGGACCATAAAGAAACAAATGGTTTCAGTTAATGTATCATTATATCCAGATAATCAAAATACAAAGTGAGGGATAATAGGCCCAAACATGTAAAATCATGTAAGAGAAATATTAGTAAATAATTAAGTTAATTGATGTAACAAAAATATAAATACACCTGGTTATAGATACATGAACCATACAAATAATTGTCACATATAGAGTTCATAGGGTTGTCCAGTAAACAACAAATTATAACATGGTCACAATAACATTTATAACAAGAGTAAAACCCAGATAAACAGTAAATGTAACAAGATTATTAGAACTGTGTGGTGAGGTGGAGCAACAGTGTTCACTTTATTGTAATTTGTGTAAGTCAAACATCAGTAAGTATACGGATGTTGAAACCCATATAAATAGTAAATATGACATAGACAGTGTCAGAATAATGAGTAAATTAGCTGACAAAGGACTAACTAATTAGTATAGAATTTGTTTTGTAAAATGTGCATGTTTTATGTTATAGCACAGTGTTATATCATAGTATTTGTGTTGTGTTTTTTGTATGTAACAGGTGATACAGTTAGTTTAAAGGAATGTCAATTTAATGATATTAATTCCATTTTTTTTATGTTGTGTTAACAAATATAACAATAGAGCTGATGTTAAACCATGGTAAATTAATTGACCAAGCAGAATGGACTATACAAAGATGTTTTGTTAAGTGTCAAACACCTATACAGTTTGAGTAGAAAACAGTTATTTGTGCAAGGATTTGGTATAATCATAGCCATGTGGGCATGAATTTAACTATTAGAATAATATATTTGTTGTGTTATTAAAATAACGTTATATGTTAAACCATTTTGATGAATGTTAGAAGTTAATTTAATTGTTAGAGATGTTAAAACATGGTGATGAAAATAATACTATTACATAGGCCAGGTGAAACCAACTTTAGTAAATTTTGAACAATTATATTAGAAATTTTGTAAAGCAAATGTGAAAGGGTAGATGTATTTATAGGTAATAATGTATACAAGGAATATAGAAACAAAATAACACATATCAAGTTATTTAAGAAAATTCCAAATAACAAAATTGTAACATCCATAGTTCTTAAGCAAAAATAGGCACGTTTGGTGTCTAAATATAACAAATGTGAAGATCAAAATAATGCTGATAATGGTTTTAAACTCCCATTCAGTATAGAAAAGTTATGTTAGTTTAAAGATTTTGAACAAATTTTAGATTTCGAAATAATGAAAGTATATGACAATGTATATCCGAATTGGCCAACCAGATTCCAAGTTTACCCTTAGCAACCAGAAATTTCGGATAAATAAAATGAGACTTCTTTGACAACGATCTTAGCAGATAGACGCGTTTTTAAATCGTCTTACATTATGTGTTATAAAGTGTGAAAAAACTATACAACCAGATAAATACAGTTAGAGGTACACTACACGAACTTTTTGCAACACATAGAAGAACACCCATGATATGGATTAAGGGACATAATAACCAGGAAGAAGATTTGAAGTGGACGAGGGACGAGAAAGAAGATCTGACGTGTACGTGGGCCCTATCTTCAACCAAGAAGAGTACAAGAAGAGGATTTGGTGAATCTGACATCTCATTATATCGTACTTTAACACACACATTTGTATACACGAATTTTAAATAATAATCAACTAAACTACAGACACCATATAACACAAACACTAAAAACAATCACTAATAACACCATATAAGACTAACACCTTTTTAAACACAACAAGAACTTTTAATTTACATAATAACTATCAAAGCCTGAACTGGACATAACCTTTTTAAAACTGGTAACCACTATACAATTTCCGTGTGCACGTAACACTCTAATGTTGTAATATCCTGTAATTGTAAACTTGTATTTTGATTAATAGTGTAATATTTTGTTTAATTTATAATCCCCGAACCATATACGCCCTGAGATAATTTACATTTTTATTTAAAAACGTTAACAAAAAGCATTGTTTTGGTCTCGAAGAAATACTAAACGTTTGGCTACTGCTGCCAACTGGTAAAAGAAGACTTATAGCTTACGATACAATTGTGACTATTCTGTTTAAATTTATTAAAACAGTCAACCAGTGTTTTTCCGAATAAAGGATTCCACAAGGATATATGTTTGATAGTATTTGTGTGTCGTTATTATTGCTGTTACATTTAGTAAATAGAATTCACAGATTGCAGCGGACCCGACAGTTGGCATCGTTGAGTGACGTCACGGAAAAGAAGCAGCATAGTGGGAGTAAGCGGCAATTTCCAAAATTATTCGCCGTTCAACATAACACATTTATAATTACACATCGACGACTCCAGTGCGAGTTTGTCGCTACATTGTTTATATACATATTACAAGTTCACACTTCCTACGGGTGGTGTAATCCAAGTGCACGCGACATATATACAAGTAACCTATTCACAATAACATTGTACGTAACGAAATATTCTTGTAGTCACAAGCTGACGAACCTGAAGTGAGGCTACATTACGTTTCAATCAGATTCAATCGTATAAGAATATAATAAATGGTTACAAATTGGCGCACCAACGTGTGAGGCGTGTAATTTAATATAAATTAAATTATTATTAATAGACAAATAACCAAAATAAACATGATGAGGAAGCGAGAGGTATCGCGAAAACGAGCGGCCGAAACCGAGAAGGTAGACGAGTTAAATATGGAAGATAAAGAAGCGACGCCGGTTGAGGAAATAGAAAATATAACAAGAAAGGATCCGGAAAAACAACTAGAAGAAACCACACAAACGGAAGGCGAGAAGACGCAAGAAATGTTCAAATGTATGATGGAATTAATACAGGAAACTAGTAAGAGGACGGAGGAGAGTATTAAGAAGACGGAGGAGAGTAATAAGAAACTGAAGGACGAAATGAAGGAAGACTTCAGCAAGAAAATGGAAGAATTAAAAACGGACAATAAACAGTCCATAGAGGAATTAAAAACGGAAAATAAACAGTCCATAGAGGAATTAAAAACGGAAAATAAACAGTCCATAGAGGAATTAAAAACGGAAAATAAACAGTCTACGGAGGAATTAAGCCGAAAATTGGAAGAGACTAATAAGAAAATTGAAGAAAAAATGGGAGAATTGAAAGAGAATAGCAAGAAAATGGAGGAGAAAATTGACGTAAATAATAAAGCACTGAGGGAAGAATTGAAGGATAATTACCAAGAGACCATGAAGAAACTAGATGAACACAAGGAGTCATTAAAAGAAGAGTGGAATAACAAGATGGAAATTAATAAACGGCAATTGCAGGAAGAATGGGACAAGAAGCTGGAAGAACCGGTGACTGAAATAAAAAGGGTAGAATCCGAGACCAAGGAAAAGTGTGAGCGGATGAACCAAGAGATACTGAGCGTCCGGGAAGAAACGAATGGACGAGTTGAAAATATCAGAACCAACCAAGCAGTGATGGGAGAGAGGTTGGAAGATATGAGTAATAGTCTCAATCGAGTACAAGACCAAACAACTGCTCATAGAGACGAAATCAATTCCTTAAAAAACAGACAGTGTACCGGTGCCCATACAACATGCGAGGAAAATCGAGAGGTGATCGATTTTCAAAACTATAGAAGAAACCCCATGCTATTTTTAGAACGAGTCGAAGAAAAGATAGTCAAAACCGGAGAAGACAGATGGTTTGTGATAAGGAATATGTTGGACGAGATGTTCCGAAAAGTATATGACAACTGGTGGACGGCGATGCGGCCGAGTATACAGAACTTCCAGGAATTTAAAAAACAGTTCAAATCTAAATATTGGTCCGATGCCACACAACACATGATAAGAAGTGACATAGGATTGGGCAGATATGACCTGCACGGCAAGCAAACTCCAACCGCATATTTTCTTGGCAAAATAAATATAGCCAGACATTTAGAGCCTGCAATTCCTACGGAATGTTTAGTGCGGCTATTAGCATACCACTATGGTGGCGAAATTACAAGAGGCCGAATAAATGGACGTATACAAACCATCGAGGAGATGTCAACATTATTGGCGGAGATGGAACAAGAGAAGAACTTCCTCCAGTATAGACGAAGGAATGACGAAATAAACAGAAATAATGGTCGCCGCGACGCCCCATATGAAAACAATGGGCAACGACCAAACAATAGTTATAACAACAACGGTAACCACTATCAGCGCGGTTACCAAAACCAGAATAACACCAATAACTATCCACGAAATAACGCAAATAATAACAACAATAACAACAACCACTATTACCGTAACCCTCCTACAAATAATAACAATAATGGATACCAGCGTGCTAATGAACGAGCCCACCAGTACCAGAACAACCGGGGTTATAACAACAACTATGATAACCGATACAGGCATAACAATAACGGCAATAATAACAGTCAAAATCAAACATATAGAAGACAAGTAAATTATGTAAGCGTTGACGATAGGGATGTGGGAAGACGTTGGTACCAGGGACGAGCAAACTATAATGGAAACCGTGGAAGGAGTTTTCAGGGGGAGAGTAACCAGCACTACCGCGATGAACATCGGCGAAGTAGAAGCTGCGACGACAACAGAAATAACCGAAACTCAGTGACGTTCAATAATAACGCCATCGAGGCACAAGAGTCGCTGAGCAGAGACAGACCCAATCAATCAGACAACAGGACTGAGGAGATCAGCCCTGATTTAAACGAACTGCGGCAGTGAAAATCCACCAGGTCCCATCACTGAACCGGCAATTTGGGTACTTACTAGGATGAGACAAAACGACTGACGATACGTTGACAATAGTGCACAATCATTTCTTAAAGAATGTTAGAGAAGAACTACTGAACGAAGACACGATAACGCAAAATAATTCAAATAATGAGATTGTTTATATCATCGCCCAAGTGAATGGATTAGAGACAAGGTGTATGATAGATACGGGCGCAAACGTGTCGTTAATCGACAACAATGAATACATCAAAATTCAAAAATATAGTAAGGCCATCTTACCAACTTTACCAATTCAAAATATAATTTTAATCGGAGCCACTGGAAGGCAAAACAAATCAATAAGAAAACAGGTATCATTAACAGTGACCAGCAGAAATGTAGCTATACCTATGATTTTCCTAATAGCTAGTGATCTACCATTTAATCTACTAATAGGCTGTGATATTTTGAGAAAATACTCAGCAATAATTGACATGAGACAAGCCATAGTGTCATTAAAGGTGGATAATATAGAATGGACAGCAAAATTGGTAGAAAACGAAAATGTACCTTCATGCAATAGTATAAGAAAATTCAATAATAATCAAGATGAGTCATGGAATGTAAGAAGGGAATACTTTGGGTGTGGAGATAGTTTATGGTTGGAAAAATTAGAAGAGATCCGACAATTTCGGTCAGAACAAAATGAATGTAATCTAACCACACAACAAATAGAAAAGTTAATTTCAATATATAATAAATACCGCTATGTTTTCTCTGATGTACCTGGCAAGGTAAAGGATTATCAATTTACATTACAATTCAAGGAGCCTGTCAATTTTAATAAAAAATCATATCCCGTTGCTTATGCATTAAAGGAAGCAGTAAGGACTGAACTAGACAAAATGATAGCAGAAGACATTATTGAATATAGCTGTTCCCCATATACCAGTCCGTTAACAGCAGTTCCAAAGAAAGATGGCAAAGTACGACTCTGTTTAGATGCTAGAGAGATTAATAAGATCATAGTTAATGACAGAACATCTCCTGGAGAGATTGAGGAGATACTGAAAAAATTCAATGGCATACAATTTATTAGCACCTGGGATACAGTTTGTGGGTATTGGCAGGTGGAGCTACACCCAGATAGTCGAAAGTACGTCGCCTTTATTTTCGAAGGAAGGAACTATCAGTTCAAGAGACTACCGTTTGGACTGGTAAATTCAGTAGCTGTATTCGTAAGATGTATGGACCAGGTGTTGGGTCCAGATACTATTCCATATACCACAGTCTATGTTGATGACTTGTTGATTACTTCAGTGAATTGGGAAGACCATTGTGACAGAGTAGGACAAGTATTACAAAAACTATCAGACAATAACGTTACACTAAAACTTCAAAAATATAAGCTTATCGCCAGTGAAGTCCAATTCCTGGGTTTTAACCTAACAAGACAAGGAATAACACCATCCCATGAAAAAATTGAAGCTATCCAGAAGTTCCCAAGTCCTAAAAATAAAAAGCAACTTCAATCATTTCTGGGACTTTGCAATTATTATAGGAAATTTCAGAGAAATTATTCTGAAATGACAGCAAAGTTTTCTCCACAATTATCCTCTAAGAACAAATGGTCCTGGGGACAGGAACAAGACAATTTACTCCAAATGATCAAGCACAATTTCCTAAGTTCAGTTGTATTAAAACATCCTAATTTCAATCAACCTTTCTTCATGAACTGTGATGCCAGTGATATAAGTTTAGGATCTGTATTATATCAAGAAGATAGTAAGGGAGAACATCAGGTGGTGAGTTTTGCAAGCAGAATACTTAATGGATGTGAACGCAATTATAGTGTAACAGAAAAGGAGTTATTAAGCGTTGTATTCGCTTGTGGGAAATTCAGAACCTACATTCTTGGATACTCAATAACTGTGAGGAGCGATCATAAGTCAATATCTTTCCTAAAAAATTGCAAGATCAACCATGGGAGATTGACAAGGTGGATACTCGCACTACAGGAGTACCATATAAATTGGGAGTATGTTCCAGGAAAACAGAATATTGCTGCAGATATATTGTCCCGGATTAACATAGAACAACAAACGTTTGAAGGGGAAAAAGAAACAATCATCAAGGTATACACTATAATAAAAAACAAGTCAGATTTGGAAAACATCATGAAATCAATTGCACAACAACAAACCAAGGATACCAAAATCAACAATTTTAGACAAAGACTGATCCAACAGGATGAAAAAATCACTGCATATTACTGTCTACATGAAGACATATTATTTTACAAACCAAATAATAACCAAGGCTCATGGAAGGTGGTGATACCTAAAGCTTTAGAAACAGAATTAATATTGGACTACCATAGCCGATATGGGCATATGGGTGCATTAAAAGTAATGAAGGCACTTGAGGAACATACTTACATTACGAATATCAACCGGAGAGTTAGACAATGTATTCGGCAGTGTCACATCTGTCAATTGACAAAATGCAATAATGAAAAAACAGAAGGAATTATGCAACCTATTACATCAACTGGTAAATTAGAGAGAGTATTTTTAGATGTGTGTGGTCCGTTACCTCGTAGTGGAGGGAGAAAACAGTATAAATTCATTATAATCATGTTCGACCATTACTCCAAGTTTACAAAACTATACCCCATTAATCGGGCAACTACAAAAAAGATTTTGCAAATAGTGATCCAACAATACATACCAGAGTTAGGAGCTCCACGATCAATTATTACCGATCACGGAACTCAGTTTCGAGGAAGGGTATGGAAGGAGACTTTGTTAGACTTAGGTGTCAAGACATATAAAACATCTGTCTATCACCCAAATAGCAACCCAGCGGAAAGAGTACTGAGGGAGGTCGGCCGTATACTCAGGACATATTGTTTTGATAAACACCAGAAGTGGAGTGACTACATTATACAAACTGAGAGCTTTATCAACTTAGCTTACCATGAAGCAATACAAGATACTCCATATACCATAATGCATGAAAGATTACCACCCCGAGAAATTAGTGAAATAATCAATTTCCTAAACAACCCAGCTTACCAGTTCGACAACGTGAGATTCCACAGCAAACTGAACGAACAAGTGGAGAAAAGAAGGAAAAAATACAAAACAATTCAGCAGAAGGTGATCCAGTACAAGATTGGAGATAAGGTATTGTTAAAAAACCGCGAATTGCCAAGTTCTAAGGAAGGAATAGCAAAAAAGCTATTATTACTGTATAATGGACCATATGTTGTTATAAAAAACAATAACAATAATACTTATGTCATTAGTGATGTGGAAACAAAAAAGATTAAGGGAACATACAACCAAGTTTCCTTAACAATGTATTATGAACATAATAAACAAAGTTGAAAATACCACCAAAATTCTAAAGAAATAGTAAGATCAACTTACAACTAATTATTTATGAGAATTAATTTGGAATTGAAGAATTTATTATTATAAAACCACCAAAATTCTAAAGAAATAGTACGATCAACTTACAACTAATTATTTATGAGAATTAATATGAAACTGAAGAATTTATTATTACAATACCACGAAATTGAAAAAATATAGTAAGCTCATCTTACCAACTTTGATACTTCAGAATATAATTTTAAATGAAGCCCAATAAACAAAGTTGAATATCTCAGAATTTAGATAAATAGTAAGGACCAATTACAGTACAGTTTGATAATGTAATTATGAATCAAGCAGATAAACAACTGGGAATAAATTTCCAAATTCTAAACAAAATAAGCACCTCTTATTAAACACAGTTATGAACTTATTATTGGAATATAAAAGAAAGATGCAACATCCATAAATTAGAAGAAACCATAGTGCTATAAAATGAATAAGAAAAGACAAATGTAGACAATCGACGATGAAAATGAGACAAGACTAGAAACGAATTTATTGCAAATAACCTATCATGATTGTGAGAGAATCAACAACAACTGAAGATGCAAATACTTGTTATGTTTTAATTTAAATGAAGATAGTGGATGAAAAATGAAGATTAAGCAGTACTGATAAAGAAGGAAGGAAGATAGTACCAATAGAAAATAAAAAATGTTATTAATATCGCCACAAGAAAATAAACATCTGAAAGAATCAATGGAAAGAAATATTTAGATCTGAGGAGTTAGACTGAGTGAACAATCCCAAGAATATATTATATTATTTTATTTATTTTAGTCGTGAATAGACTAGTGATTATTAAATGTGATTGACTGACGAGATAGCTCCAGCAATCGATATTATTTATGTATTATGTATTGTAAGGACAGCGGGGTATTAGGTCAAGAGAGCCCCCCGACTGATTCCAGAATATATTGTGACGATTTTAAATGTATCAAAAAATCGCACAGATTAAAATTTTTTAATTTTAATAAGTAAGAGTATCATACACCCTTACCTATACCCAGATTCCTGAATCAACTTGAAACCTTCCAGTACCAACACGCCAAGAAAAGTATTAAGTAGTGAATAATAATAATAATTACTTAAATAATTAAAAATGCGACTAGAGAAATAAAGAAATCCCTAAGTCATAATAAAATAAACATAAAGTATTTATCTTCTAATTAATGAATAAATAATAATAGAAAAAGTACGAACTATTTTCTTAGTGCGTAAATACGCCCTAGCTTACTGAGCCCTCTCCCCTAAACCGTACGCGCATTCGGCCGTAGAACGTCGCAATGAGTAGACGTGAGTTTTGGTGTTGTACACATATACGTATGTGTATGTTCTCTAGAAGTATATCCAGCATGAAATCTTGTTATTGTGAATATTGTAGTGTCTAGAGTTTGTGAGAAAATATATAAATAAAATAGAAAAAGGTAGCCAACACATCTCTTAAAAACAAAATCAAATGTAAGTGTAACATAGTTAACTACTAGACTGTAGTACTGCAAAGTGAGAACTATAACTGTAATTAAAATAAAGAAAATGTGAACTACAAGAATCTGCACTAAGAAAAGTGAAATTACAACATTTTGAACTTCAAGTAAACAACCTATCTTCGAGAGCTTCAAGTTAACAAAAAATCAACCCGATGTAGATACACCAAGAACAACGTACTCAACCCGTAGAAGACAACTGGAGATGTCCCAAGAATACAACAACAACCTCAGGTGATATCAAACCACAACTTTTGTAAATTTCCCCTTAATAAGAAGTAACAAAGAACTTTAAAGAACTTTCGCAATGTAATGAACAAATTATCAGATTTGTATATTTTGTAATTTTATAAGGAGTAATAGTAACCGTAATGTATATATTGATAAATTAATAATTTTGAGAAAATTGAGACCCGGATCCATGGTATTAAAACTAACAGTTATATGAATAAATTTTGATATAACAAGAATAATAATAATTAAGATCTTTGAAGCAGTAAAAGCACTATTTACTAAAATAACTTACTTTAAAATCAGGAATAATGTTTGATTAATATTTCAATAGCAATAAAGAGATGTTTTAGCTAATACCTAGTGAGTGAATAAGTTTATGCAAACCTTGTCAGTTTCCTATATCATACTTGTTTTGTAATTTGTTAGTAAGAGTTTTACTAACAACGGCAGCTGGTTTAGTTTACTGGTAAAGAATTAAACTAGTTCCCGATTTTTGTGTTGTCTTGCCAAGGGGCGGCACAAAATTGCGCCACTCTGCTAAATTTAAAATTGTGTAATTTACTTGGTAAAAAAAAAAATTGTTTACAGAGTGTCACGTACAGAAAATTGCAACATAATTATGTAATTGTTGTTGTGTAAGTTTATAAGTCGTTAAACGATAAAAAGGACAAACATAAATTTATTCACTCAGAAATAAAAAAAAAAGATAAATGAGTAAAATTTTAATTATATAATAATAATATTAGTATCGCGAGTTTGCCGTGTTAAGCAAGTAATAGCTGGTAGGGAAACAAATCCAAACAAGTCAATTCCAAGCCAGTTGGTTCATGTTAAATATGTGTTGAGGAATGTAAACTCTCCCCTTTGTAAGAACCCATCTCATTCATAACCCCTCCTCCCTAAAGCAAACAAAGCCGCGTTAGACAAGCTCTTTCCTGTTTTTGTATTGTTCTGAATTACCACCCTATGCAACTAGACGACACTCCAAAGCAGCTGATTCTTTGTGCTGTTTGTTAAATCAATGAACTTTCCGTATACGAAATTTCTCTCTACTAAAATAGTATTATCGTTTTGTTTTGATTAATTATATATGTCAATACTGAGAATTTAATTGTTGTGAAATAAGTTATGTTGATTAATTAAGATAAGATTACATCCCAAAGCTGAATATGAAATAAGATATATGTGTATGTGTTTAAATGAATTAATGTTATCTATTTTTAAACATTGAGAAAACGAAGTAAAGTAAGTGACATAAGATTTGTCGTTCGTAATACGTCGTGTGTTTAAAGTGGTTATTATCAAAAATGACCCAATTTAACCCCGATTTCTTGTTGAAAGACGAATTAACCTATGAAGCATTATGGCATGGTCTCCCCTACTCTAATGTAACTGTCGCGGAACTTCGCAAGACGTTACGCGAAAATAAACCGGACAAACCTTCATTATTAAGTCGTTTGAGTGTTTTAGATTTCAATAGCGAAAAAGAAACGTGTTATCGTAAGTATACAGAACTAACTTCGTACGCACAAACCCTACGTGATGAAAAATCCCCCGCAGTAATATTACGCACCACCCAAAGAATTGAGCATCTATACCGTCGTATCACCAATTTGTTGACCTGGCCCGGTGATAAAGATATCCCTCCTGATGTAAAAAAATTCGCCGAGGAAGCATTAAAACAATTACCTGAGATAATACGCGAATTACGTAGACGATCCGAATTGTTTAGATTAGACGAAATCGAAGAAGCAATGACGAAATTAAATATTTCATCTACCCAATCGCCGACTCAAGAACAACCAAACGGTACTGCAAAAATTCAGATTCTGCAGGAATCCAATATAGATCCATTCAAGGAACGGTTAAGTGGTAGTCAAGTAAATATTCAAGCAGTAAACGTTACGTCACTCCCTAATGAACTAGAAAATATGACCCATACCTACGAATTACCTTCTCATTCGCGGACTAATCAACCTGCGGAAAATCCTAGAATGATGAGCCAAATAAATTTAACTCCCGAGCTCTATGGAAAAATAACCCACCCTGTAGAAAGTATTTTGTCCAATATACAAATCACTGATGGACTGAATATTACAAAGCTCCTTAATTTTATCAAACATATCTTAGAATTAAAGGAACTGCAACAACTAAGAGATAACCAGATTTTGCAAGTTATTTTGCCTAAGTGTAGATCTCCATTAAAAGATAGAGTGTTAGAATCCCTAAGGTATAATCAATCGGTAGAAGAACTTCATACCACACTAATAAGACATTTCATTCCCACCGGTATTTACGAAGAATTGAAGCGAAACTTAGTACTTCGTGCACAAGGTACATACCTACGAATTACCTTCTCATTCGCGGACTAATCAACCTGCGGAAAATCCTAGAATGATGAGCCAAATAAATTTAACTCCCGAGCTCTATGGAAAAATAACCCAATCTGTAGAAAGTATTTTGTCCAATATACAAATCACTGATGGACTGAATATTACAAAGCTCCTTAATTTTATCAAACATATCTTAGAATTAAAGGAACTGCAACAACTAAGAGATAACCAGATTTTGCAAGTTATTTTGCCTAAGTGTAGATCTCCATTAAAAGATAGAGTGTTAGAATCCCTAAGGTATAATCAATCGGTAGAAGAACTTCATACCACACTAATAAGACATTTCATTCCCACCGGTATTTACGAAGAATTGAAGCGAAACTTAGTACTTCGTGCACAAGGTACATACAAGAGACTAGCTCATTATATTTCTGAAGTAAGAGAATCTGCTTTATTGTTACAAGTTAAATGGAGCGAACAACAGTTAGTAGACAATATCATAGTAAGACTATCCCCCGAGGAACGATCTCGATTAGCACTCGTGAAGCCACCTACAACTTTTACGGAACTAGAATTATGTTGTATACATTCGTCCGACGTCTGGTATTCTGACCAGAATAGAAGTGTTTCTATGTCCCAGAGTCAACAAAGTAATACGACTCCACCCATACAAACTATCTCCGCCCAAGATGGAAATCATGAGAAACCACATTAACAAACTCCTTATCAGCACGTCATTGAACCATCAACGTCTCCATATTCATCGCCTGCATTCCTAGTACCAAAAGGAACTGACAAACATAGACTAGTCGTGGATTATAGACAACTAAATAAGAGCATAGAATTTGAATCGATACCACTGCCAGACATACACAGTGCGTTTCACTATTTTACAAAAGCGAAAATCTTCACCATAATGGATCTTAACCAAGCATTCCATCAAATTCCACTAGCTGAGGAATCAAAACATTTAACTGCTTTTGCTGTCCCATTTAATCTATATCAATTTACGAGAGTACCATTCGGTATATCACAAGGAAGTTCAGTATGCAGTCGACTGTTAGAAAAAATTTTCCATGATGTTAAATTTAAATTTGTATATCATTATCTCGACGATATAGTAGTATATAGTGAGTCAATGGATCAACATATTGATCACTTGCGTGAAGTATTATCCCGGTTAAAGAAAGCCGGACTGACCGTAAACCCTAGTAAAGTTAATTTCGCAGTGAAACAATTCTCATTTTTAGGTCACATAGTATCAGCCGAAGGTAAGGTTACCATCGATCCCGAACGTACACGCGCAATCCGAGAATTTTTACCTCCCAGAGAAGTCAAAGGTATAGCTAGATTTTTAGGTATGATTAATTATTTTCATAAGTATATACCCCACTTAGCGGATATAGCAGCCCCATTGAATGCCTTAAGAAAGAAAGGAACGAAATTCGAGTGGACTACTCAACATCAAGAAGCGTTTGAAACACTTAAAGAAAGTATTATATCCCCTCCTGTATTGCAGTTAGCGGATTTCAGTAAACCATTTATCGTACAGACCGATAGTTCAAGTGTAGCATTAGGAGCCGTAATATACAAGGAAATAAATAATACTAGACTCCCGATCAGTTATGCATCCCGGACACTGACCGAGCAAGAAAGGAAGTTCTCAGCCTATGAACTTGAATGTTTAGCCGTAGTATTTGCTTTTGATAAATTCAAACCATTTTTGGAACACAAAGAATTTCTACCAGAAACCGATAATCAAGCTTTATCATGGTTATTAAATCACCCAAAGCAATTAGGTCGTATCGGACGATGGGTGTTAAGATTAAATTGCTACAAGTTCAAAGTGCAACATATTCGTGGAACTCAAAATGTAGTGGCCGATACTCTATCCCGCATGTTCCAACTACCCAATACAAGATCTGGAGAAGACAAGATTGAAACCACTATCGTTAATACACTAATTACTAATTTTCCCCTTGCATTTAAGGATATAGCATATCACCAACAACAAGATCCGAAATTGTGTAAAATAATCGAACAAATAGAAAAAGGAAATAACTCTGATAAATATATCTTGAGTAAAAGAGTACTTTGTTTTAAGAAGGCAAACGGAAAATTACTAAGAACAATCGCCCCGGAAATAATCAAACCCATGTTAATGGAGTAGTTAATTCATCTACAATTGGAGCTCATATGGGAATTAGGAAAACGATACATCGTATTCGCAAGGAATACCACTGGGAAAACATGAATAGTGAAATAAAAAAGTTCGTGAAAGAATGCGAAATTTGTGCGCTGAGCAAACCAGCAAGAACCAGTCAAGTCGGAAAATTAATCTCCGAAATACCTACTACTCCCTTCTCGAAAATATACATCGACTATTCTGGACCTTATCCCCGCTCTAAATCCGGAAATACTATGCTGTTAATTTGTGTAGACTCATTCACTAAATTCGTGTGGATGTATCCTATGCGTCGTGCATTAGCATCTACGACAATTAAAATTCTACAAGAACAACTATTTAAAGACTATGGCACTCCTTTAAGCTTAATATCTGACAATGGACCCCAGTTTAAATCGAAAGAATTTAATGACATGTGTTTTAAATTAGGTATAAATCATATTACCGTGACCGAGTACAGACCGCAAGGAAATATAGCAGAAAAATACTTGCGTAACTTAAAATCAGCATTAATATCTTATCATGCTAAAGACCAGACAACCTGGGATCAAAATATTTCGTGGATACAATTTGCATTCAATTCAGCGTATCACGAAGGTCATAAATCAACACCATTTGATTTACTGTACAAGTACAAACCCAACCATCCTTTAACCACAAAGTGGAAAATCAATGAGTTATTACCCCACGACGTGAATGGGAATAACATATGAAAAATATGGAACGAAGCTCGTGCAAATCTGAGAGCTAATTTACAGAAATCAAGGAAGTATCATGAGAATAATAATAAGCTAATAAAGTATAAAATAGGTGATTTAGTCATGTATAAAACTCATCCTATGAGTAAAGCAGTTGATAAGATCTCTTCGAAACTATCTTATCGATGGTGTGGCCCCTACCAAATTCGTAAGTTCATCACCCCCGTTACTGTAGCTCTGTATGAACCCAATACAGAAAATTACGTTCGCAGAAGGCATTTGTCTCAAATAAAAAAATGTTTTTTGTGTCAAGATACAGAAGGAAGACTACGAGAAAGATAGAAAACCTAGAATACTATCTAAGTATTAAGAATAAAATATGTTGTATAGACTTATACCGAAATAGGATAAGATTGTGTAACATCCTATACTATAGGTAACTATAAACTCAAAACCCCCTCGTACGAATACAAGCGAGGCCTGATCAACCTTAGCTAGTGTCCTGCGAGAATGGTATTATACATGAGAAATCTGATGACAAGTATATAATGAAGATGAAGAGAAAGAAAGAAAGAAAAATAATCTTTAGCGCTGTAAACTAAAAGTAATTCTATTGTTCTTACAATACGGTATTATTATTAGTAAAATACTCATGAGTATAACTCCGTAAAACGAGTGAGCAATTCAAGAAAAAACCGGTAGTAGATATAAGAATTAAAATAAGGTAGATTTACGTTTTGTGTATTTTGTATAGTAGATGTAGTAGAATTTAGATGTGACATAAGTATAAGATAATCGATTGATGAATAGAAATAAGCTGAGAGAGAGAAATTTCAGTATGAAATATAATTGTTTATTAGAATTATATTATTACACCCCCCGTTTTTCATAGTTAAGTGCAGGAGGATGTGACGATTTTAAATGTATCAAAAAATCGCACAGATTAAAATTTTTTAATTTTAATAAGTAAGAGTATCATACACCCTTACCTATACCCAGATTCCTGAATCAACTTGAAACCTTCCAGTACCAACACGCCAAGAAAAGTATTAAGTAGTGAATAATAATAATAATTACTTAAATAATTAAAAATGCGACTAGAGAAATAAAGAAATCCCTAAGTCATAATAAAATAAACATAAAGTATTTATCTTCTAATTAATGAATAAATAATAATAGAAAAAGTACGAACTATTTTCTTAGTGCGTAAATACGCCCTAGCTTACTGAGCCCTCTCCCCTAAACCGTACGCGCATTCGGCCGTAGAACGTCGCAATGAGTAGACGTGAGTTTTGGTGTTGTACACATATACGTATGTGTATGTTCTCTAGAAGTATATCCAGCGTGAAATCTTGTTATTGTGAATAATGTAGTGTCTAGAGTTTGTGAGAAAATATATAAATAAAATAGAAAAAGGTAGCCAACACATCTCTTAAAAACAAAATCAAATGTAAGTGTAACATAGTTAACTACTAGACTGTAGTACTGCAAAGTGAGAACTATAACTGTAATTAAAATAAAGAAAATGTGAACTACAAGAATCTGCACTAAGAAAAGTGAAATTACAACATTTTGAACTTCAAGTAAACAACCTATCTTCGAGAGCTTCAAGTTAACAAAAAATCAACCCGATGTAGATACACCAAGAACAACGTACTCAACCCGTAGAAGACAACTGGAGATGTCCCAAGAATACAACAACAACCTCAGGTGATATCAAACCACAACTTTTGTAAATTTCCCCTTAATAAGAAGTAACAAAGAACTTTAAAGAACTTTCGCAATGTAATGAACAAATTATCAGATTTGTATATTTTGTAATTTTATAAGGAGTAATAGTAACCGTAATGTATATATTGATAAATTAATAATTTTGAGAAAATTGAGACCCGGATCCGTGGTATTAAAACTAACAGTTATATGAATAAATTTTGATATAACAAGAATAATAATAATTAAGATCTTTGAACCAGTAAAACACTATTTACTAAAATAACTTTCTTTAAAATCAGGAATAATGTTTGATTAATATTTCAATAGCAATAAAGAGATGTTTTAGCTAATACCTAGTGAGTGAATAAGTTTATGCAAACCTTGTCAGTTTCCTATATCATACTTGTTTTGTAATTTGTTAGTAAGAGTTTTACTAACAACGGCAGCTGGTTTAGTTTACTGGTAAAGAATTAAACTAGTTCCCGATTTTTGTGTTGTCTTGCCAAGGGGCGGCACAATATGGTGATTAATTTGTTAGGGAAGTAACATGTTCCAGGGATAGAACACTTATAATTAAAGACAAGTATACCAGATCATAATAAGAATAACAAATGACAATGTGAAAGTTAAGATAATTGATAATTTCAACAAAAAACAATATTTTATTAAAATGATCAAATTTGGTGGCAGGGTAATATGTAACATTACATTTGGAACAACATAATATCGTACCTGACTTAATGAAGACTTTGGTTAAGAAGCTGACAAGGAGAACAATATCTTCCAAGATGATAGTGAAGAGGAACAACTAACAATTTTAGACTGACTAGTAAGACAACTGACCGTACCCAAATTAATGATTTAGGCTAAGTGATGCAAAACACCTTTAACCCCAACTATGACAATGAACTTTCAGTAATGACCAAACAAAGAATTATAAAGACAAACGGTTTATGAACCAGGACCATAAAGAAACAAATGGTTTCAGTTAATGTATCATTATGTCCAGATAATCAAAATACAAAGTGAGGGATAATAGGCCCAAACATATAAAATCATGTAAGAGAAATATTAGTAAATAATTAAGTTAATTGATGTAACAAAAATATAAATACACCTGGTTATAGATACATGAACCATACAAATAATTGTCACATATAGAGTTCATAGGGTTGTCCAGTAAACAACAAATTATAACATGGTCACAATAACATTTATAACAAGAGTAAAACCCAGATAAACAGTAAATGTAACAAGATTATTAGAACTGTGTGGTGAGGTAGAGCTACAGTGTTCACTTTATTGTAATTTGTGTAAGTCAAACATCAGTAAGTATACGGATGTTGAAACCCATATAAATAGTAAATATGACATAGACAGTGTCAGAATAATGAGTTAATTAGCTGACAAAGGACTAACTAATTAGTATAGAATTTGTTTTGTAAAATGTGCATGTTTTATGTTATAGCACAGTGTTATATCATAGTATTTGTGTTGTGTTTTTTGTATGTAACAGGTGATACAGTTAGTTTAAATGAATGTCAATTTAATGATATTAATTCCATTTTTTTTATGTTGTGTTAACAAATATAACAATAGAGCTGATGTTAAACCATGGTAAATTAATTGACCAAGCAGAATGGACTATACAAAGATGTTTTGTAAGTGTCAAACACCTATACAGTTTGAGTAGAAAACAGTTATTTGTGCAAGGATTTGGTATAATCATAGCCATGTGGGCATGAATTTAACTATTAGAATAATATATTTTTTGTGTTATTAAAATAACGTTATATGTTAAACCATTTTGATGAATGTTAGAAGTTAATTTAATTGTTAGAGATGTTAAAACATGGTGATGAAAATAATACTATTACATAGGCCAGGTGAAACCAACTTTAGTAAATTTTGAACAATTATATTAGAAATTTTGTAAAGCAAATGTGAAAGGGTAGATGTATTTATAGGTAATAATGTATACAAGGAATATAGAAACAAAATAACACATATCAAGTTATTTAAGAAAATTCCAAATAACAAAATTGTAACATCCATAGTTCTTAAGCAAAAATAGGCACGTTTGGTGTCTAAATATAACAAATGTGAAGATCAAAATAATGCTGATAATGGTTTTAAACTCCCATTCAGTATAGAAAACTTATGTTAGTTTAAAGATTTTGAACAAATTTTAGATTTCGAAATAATGAAAGTATATGACAATGTATATCCGAATTGGCCAACCAGATTCCAAGTTTACCCTTAGCAACCAGAAATTTCGGATAAATAAAATGAGACCTCTTTGACAACGATCTTAGCAGATAGACGCGTTTTTAAATCGTCTTACATTATGTGTTATAAAGTGTGAAAAAACTATACAACCAGATAAATACAGTTAGAGGTACACTACACGAACTTTTTGCAACACATAGAAGAACACCCATTATATGGATTAAGGGGCATAATAACCAGGAAGAAGATTTGAAGTGGACGAGGGACGAGAAAGAAGATCTGACGTGTACGTGGGCCCTATCTTCAACCAAGAAGAGTACAAGAAGAGGATTTGGTGATTCTGACATCTCATTATATTGTACTTTAACACACACATTTGTATACACGAATTTTAAATAATAATCAACTAAACTACAGACACCATATAACACAAACACTAAAAACAATCACTAATAACACCATATAAGACTAACACCTTTTTAAACACAACAAGAACTTTTAATTTACATAATAACTATCAAAGCCTGAACTGGACATAACCTTTTTAAAACTGGTAACCACTATACAATTTCCGTGTGCACGTAACACTCTAACGTTGTAATATCCTGTAATTGTAAACTTGTATTTTGATTAATAGTGTAATATTTTGTTTAATTTATAATCCCCGAACCATATACGCCCTGAGATAATTTACATTTTTATTTAAAAACGTTAACAAAAAGCATTGTTTTGGTCTCGAAGAAATACTAAACGTTTGGCTACTGCTGCCAACTGGTAAAAGAAGACTTATAGCTTACGATACAATTGTGACTATTCTGTTTAAATTTATTAAAACAGTCAACCAGTGTTTTTCCGAATAAAGGATTCCACAAGGATATATGTTTGATAGTATTTGTGTGTCGTTATTATTGCTGTTACATTTAGTAAATAGAATTCACAGATTGCAGCGGACCCGACAGTTGGCATCGTTGAGTGACGTCACGGAAAAGAAGCAGCATAGTGGGAGTAAGCGGCAATTTCCAAAATTATTCGCCGATCAACATAACACATTTATAATTACACATCGACGACTCCAGTGCGAGTTTGTCGCTACATTGTTTATATACATATTACAAGTTCACACTTCCTACGGGTGGTGTAATCCAAGTGCACGCGACATATATACAAGTAACCTATTCACAATAACATTGTACGTAACGAAATATTCTTGTCGTCACAAGCTGACGAACCTGAAGTGAGGCTACATTACGTTTCAATCAGATTCAATCGTATAAGAATATAATAAATAGTTACAATATTCACATTTTGTACAATGTGACTTACCTGGAACTTGGTCTATACAGAGTGCCATAGTCTCATGTAGTTCATATATATGTCAGTCATAATCTCTCTCGCTCACGCTCCTCTCTCTCTCTCTTTCTAGACTCATACAACACCTTCTCACTCAAATAAACCACTCGGGCGCTCTCTCTCTCTCTCTCTCACTCACAATCTAAACAGATATATACCATAAATCTAACACGCAGACGTGTATGTACACAAACCCAGCACAACACCCATAAGCACACGCACATACACAAACACACACACATAACACACTACACTTACGAGCATCAATACATAAGTATAACACTATTTATTCTCTTCTTTTTGTCACCGAAGTGTAAATTATGCACAACGGAGATGACCACTGTACTGAGTTTAAAACTGATCGAATATGTGTCAATAAGAATTGTTATACGTTACCTAGCTAATACTAAATAATATGATGAGTGAGCCACTTAACAACTGTTGCTGACGCCAAACACACAACTGTAAATTTGCCTAGGCCCACCACCCCACCACCCTATTTATAAAACAGAACAGATGGCCCTTGTATATTTGAAGGAAATGAAAGTAACATGTGTTTGGAAGGCAGCTGAGAAAAGATTTGCACTACGAGGGGGAGTAACACTAATTAATATCTGACAAGGAGCTAGGCCTACAAAATGACCAACACTTCCTGTAAGGGAGACTACTGATCGTTTCTTCGAAATTCATGCCTTGACGGTGTGTATAAGTTGAGCGTAACTGGACGAACGATTTTGAGTATCAGTGCAAAAATTAATGGAGTAAGGGTCACTTTTTATTTGAATCATTTCAAGTACGCATCTTTTGAAATAATTATTTTTGTAATATTTAATTTGGGTGTTGTTGTAATCAAATTCATGGCCGGTGTTTAAATGGTGAAATACTAAAGTGTTGGGGTTATCATTATGGGTTTTTTTATGGCAATCATACCTATGTTGATAAATTATCTCATGTACATACAGTGAAACTTCGATTAACCGTCAGGGTCGGGACCAGGACCGTGACGGTTAATCGAATAGATGGATAACAGAAAAACCTTAAACAACAACCCACCCCCATTCATTGTATATGAATGAATGATAAAAAATGCACGTTTACGAACTGGAAATACACAGTACATACATGTATTTTATTTAACATGTATACAGAAACAAACAATATACAATTTACATTAAATACAGTATATGTAGTACAACATATATTGTTACATGAACTTACGCTCTAGACGTACATGCATGTTCAAATTTTAAAATAGTCTGTCATTTTCTTTTGTTTCTTCGAGGATCGTGCTTTCTGAGCGGCAATGTTCCGTACTTTATGTAGGAGAAGTATCTGCGTCGCGTTTGCCTCTTCTTGCCCCTCAAACCACTCAATGCATTTTGATAACATTGTTTCTGCTTTTGTATGGCTTAACGTAGTTTTTTCATTCAAAATATAACACTCGTCTTCGTCAATTTCTTCTTCTTCATTGTAAATCACACTGGAAACAATTTCATCGTCATTCAAAATGTCAAAGCCTCCGTCCAATTTGTCACATCCCAACCACTCTGTTACTTCTGCTGGCGTTATGTCTTCAGCATTCGATACATTATTGCACAGTTGCACAATTTCGTCGACACTAACATTCCCAGTTTCCTTAGGTTCGCCATCATTAGCTTCAGGCCAGAGTTTATTCCACCCATTTTTAAGATTTGCACTTGAAGAACATCCCATGCAGCAGCAACATTGAAAATTGCATCTTTTATGTTGTACGTTTTCCAAAACTCTTTTACAGACATTTCATCATCAGATGAAATCAAACTTCCAATAAAAGCTTTCCTATAACGACGTTTCATGTTTTTGATTATTCCCTGGTCCATAGGCTGGATTAGTGGTGTTGTGTATGCCGGAAGGAAGAGCATATTTTGCCATCACTTTTAATTCCGCAAGTGGGATGTGCTGGAGCATTGTTCATTAGCAGCAATGCTTCCTGTGGTAACTGCATTTCAGCCAAATGAGCTCTAACTTGTGGCACAAACACTTTGTGGAACCAATCGGAAAAAATAACTTGAGATATCCAAGCACTCTTTTGAGCATAATAGGTAGCAGGCAATGGGTTCAAATTCAAATTTTTGAATGCACGAGGTGTTTTTGCTTTTCCAATCACAAGCAGGGGTAACCTGTGATTGCCGGTGGCATTTGCACAAACCATTAAAGTGATCCGATCTTTTTGGATTTTAAAACCCGGGGCTGATGTCTCCGAAAGTGATGCCAACGTCTTTTGTGGTAAAGCTTTCCAATTGAGCCCGGTTTCGTCGCAACTGTACACTTGTTCCCTAATGAGGTTTAATTTGGCCACTTTCTCTTTAAATTGTTCTCTGTACTCGGCAATAACTGCGCTATTTGCACTACGTTTTTCACCACTAATGTCTAGTTTCCGAATTCCATGGCAACACTTAAACTTATAGAGCCATCCTATGCTTGCTTTAAAATTAGGATCTCCGTCAAGTTTTTTGTTCATTTCAACCGCCTTGGCCATTATTACGGGGCCTGAAAGTCGGATTCCTTGACTCCGTGTTTGTATAAACCATTGATACATAACAGTGTCCAGTTGGTCATATTTTGCTGATTTCATGGTTTTACGAGGCTTAGGATCTCCATCAATGTTTTGCATTTTTGAAACATGTTCTATTTTTTCAGCATCGCCTTTAACGTCATTCACTGTGGTTCTTCCAACGCCGTAAATGAGAGCAATACTAGTGGGAGTTTCACCTTTTTTCAAACGTTTAATAATCTCAATTTTCTGGTTGAGATCTAACATGACCCATTTACGCTTTTCAGCCATTTTTTAGCTGTTGCACAAGAACAAAAAAGGAAAGAAACCTTAACAACAAAACTTACTGGTGTAAATGTCACTTTCGTATGCTGAAACAATTATGCTACTACGCAACAAATAATGTACAGCACCGAGCACAACACCTTGTCAGCCACAACTGAAACTGACCACGTGTGCGATAGCTAGGCGGGCCAAGAACGTGACTCATCAATAGAACAATAGTGCACCACTCCGGCACCTCCGCCGCTCAGCAGCAAAGTGAGGATGATTTTTTGCAGCAATCTGGTTACTGTACATAGAGTACGGATTGACAGTTAACAGAAACTGATGGTTAAAAGAGTGACGGTTAATCGAAGTTTCACTGTATTGGGACATAATACCAGTGTATGTGGCTGGACAGTCATTGCATTGGATAGCGTATACAACATTCGATCGTTTGTCTTTGGATGTCGGGTCTTTGAGGCTTGAGAAGAAGGATAGAACAGTATGTTGGTTTTTGAATACTAAAGTTTTTTGAATTTTTAGTAGGCATTTTTTAAGTTTGTCAGACAGCCCTTTAACATAAGTTGTAGAAAAGTATGAGCCGGCACTAGGCTCAGGTGTATTCGATTGGGCAGATGTAACGTTGGGGATCAGCTGATTTGCGCAATGTTTATGAATTACCTGTTTGATTATGTGGTCTGGGTAACCATTGTTTCTGAAAATGTTAAATACTAACTCAGTGTTTTTTTGAAGAAATGATTGATCACTTAGACCGGTGGCTCTCTTATATACCGCGTGGATTGTTAGTTTTTAGATGTAGGGGATGGTTGGAATTAAAATGCAGATATCTACCGGAGTTCGTGGTTTTTTTTAACCAATCAGTGACTATAGTACCATCTGGCTGTCTAATGACCTTGGTATCAAGAAATGAAATGAAACTATTCTGTTCATGCTCTATTGTGAACTGTATTCGTTCAAAGGCCATTAGTTTGGAATTGAACAGCGATAAAATAGTGTCTTGTTGGTCATATGGAATACATGTTATAATATCGTCCACGTACTTATATAAGAGGGGAGTTTAAATGGCAGCGTAGGGATAACTGTGTCAAGAAACTGGTTCATGATGATGTCAGCTAAGATGGGCCCAGGACTACTGCCCATAGCAGTGCCATATGTTTGTTTAAAAAATTGTCCCTGAAATGTCAAATAACTATTATTGCAACAATGCACCAGAAGTTTAAGGAAACTATCCTTATCTAATGTTGTATGAGTCGAGATGTAGTTCTAATTTTTAATTAAAATGTTGATCACTATTTGGATATTTACATTAGTGAATAGGGAGGAAACATCTAATGAAATTAAAACATGATTGGGTGGGATTGTATGTTTCTTTATGGTTTCAACAAAGGTAAAGCTGTCACTAATGTTGTACTTTTCAGATGACGCATTTTTTAGAATACTGGCTAGCCATTTAGATGTTTCATATGTAGGGGAGTTTATAAATGAGATAATAGGTCTGGAGGGTTGTCAGGTTTATGAGTTTTTACTAAGCCGTAAATTTTAGGTGGAGTTGGGGCATGGGGAACTAAGCGTTTATAGGCACTGTTGGCAATTTGTCCGTTTTTGAAAGCCTCCTTAAGTATTGTCACGGTTGAGTTGTTTAAAGAAGTAGTGGGGTCCCTATTAAGCTTAACATATGTATTACAATCACCTACTAATGAATTCATTCTATTGAAGTACTCAGTTTTATACATGATAACGGTCTTGTTAGATTTATCTGCTTACAGTACTAAAATGTCTTTATTGTCTGATAAAAAGTGTTTGTTGGCTTTACTAACAGTAGACAGCTGGTTGTGTTGGTGTTTTATATTTGATTTATTTTTGTATAATTCCAACCATCTCCTACATCTAAAAACTAACTTAATCCACGCGGTATATAAGAGAGCCACCGGTCTAAGTGATCAATCATTTCATAAAAAAAACACTGAGTTAGTATTTAACATTTTCAAAAACAATGGTTACCCAGACCACATAATCAAACAGGTAATTCATAAACATCGCGCAAATCAGCTGATCCCCAACGTTACATCTGCCCAATCGAATTCACCTGAGCCTAGTGCCGGCTCGTACTTTTCTACAACTTATGTTAAAGGGCTGTCTGAAAAACTTAAAAAATGCTTACTAAAAATTCAAAAAACTTTAGTATTTAAAAACCAACATACTGTTCGATCCCTCTTCTCGAGCCTCAAAGACCCGACATCCAAAGACAAACGATCGAATGTTGTATACACTATCCAATGCAATGACTGTCCAGCCACTGGTATTACGTCCCAATATGTACATACGGGAATTTATCAACATAGGCATGATTGCCATAAAAAAAACCCATAATGATAACCCCAATGCTTTAGTATCTCACCATTTAAACACCGGCCATGAATTTGATTTCAACAACACCCAAATTAAATATTACGAAAATAATTATTTCAAAAGATGCGTACTTGAAATGATTCAAATAAAAAGTGACCCTCACTCCATTAATTTTTGCACTCATACTCAAAATCGTTCGTCCAGTTACGCTCAACTTATACACACCGTCAAGGCATGAATTTTGAAGAAACAATCAGTAGTCTCCCTTACAGGAAGTGTTGGTCATTTTGTAGGCCTAGCTCGTTGTCAGATATTACTTAGTGTTACTCCCCCTCATAGTGCAAATCTTTTCTCAACTGCCTTCCAAACACATGTTACTTTCATTTCCTTCAAATGTACAAGGGCCATCTGTTCTGTTTTATAAATGGGGTGGTGGGTCTAGGTAAATTCACAGTTGTGTGTTTGGCGTCAGCAACAATTGTAATTGGCTCACTCATCATATTATTTAGTATTAGATAGGTAACATATAACAATTCTTATTGACACATATTCGATCAGTTTTAAACTCAGTACAATTCTTATTGACACATATTCGATCAGTTTTAAACTCAGTACAGTGGTCATCTCTGTCGTGCATAATTTACACTCAGGTGATAAAAAGAAGAGAATAAAATAGTGCCTCTGTGTACCGTGCTTCCGGGGGGGGGGGTGGGGGGAGAGAGAGAGAGAGAGAGAGAGAGAGAGAGAGAGAGAGAGAGAGAGAGAGAGAGAGAGAGAGAGAGAGAGAGTGTGTGTGTGTGTGTGTGTGGGAGGGATAGAGCGATTTCATGTTAGAGTGAGATGATGTGAGGAGTGGTAGGGGGAGAATGGGTGAGAGAGAAGGTGTGATGTGGTCATATACATAAATTACAATATTCTATAGTACTCTTGACTATAACTTACAATATGAATACAATTATTATCCAAGTTTACTTGTTAGATAAATTTACAATAAACTTTTGTTTGTAACCTTATGTCAACTATCTGATGTAAATCATAAAGTTCTACAGTTATTGTGTAAATTGTATGTTTTCTAAATTATGATTGTTTTTTAAACCACTAGTGAATCAAACATGTTAAAAATAACTTTTAATAATTACATAGTTGAACATTCCCTTATCTGGTTTTAGTTATAGGTAATATATTTTACTATGCTATATGTTGACTGCTGTATGTATAATCAATTTATGTACCAATCTAATATCCAATTGTTGATTACTGTTTGTTTAATTAATTAAAATATCATTACATATAGTAATTTAAATTGTAATACTGTATAAATTAAGTTCTGTCATACTATAATTTTCTCATTTTCTTAAAGATAATATTGAAAGATGTAAACAAACTATCTCAGGTCTTCACATATACAATGATACATACATACGCACGCACACACACTCACATACACGAACACGTTCACCCAAATATTTAATTGTTCCTGTTGTGTTTGACATTTCTTTTGTTTTCAATTGTCCTGATGATGACAATTGTGACATTGTCGAAACGTCGACTCAAACAAAATAAAAATTTGTAGTTGTCATGTTTGTTCATCGTCTTCTTTCACTGCACTACATTTTATATATATAATATTGAAAACTTTCTCAAGTGAAACTTACTTGTCTGTTTTGTATGTAGAACGCGTTTCGGCATCGTGTTTGCCTTCTTCAGCTTTGCGACAGACTACCAGTACCTAGTAACGTTTGTTGGTTGGAAGGTATAGTGGGGGTGGTGTTTATTAACACAATAAAAATTTGTGTTATTTTTGACCGATCCTCACTAACCTCCACTGAAAAATTCATTGACTGACGGTCACTATGAAACGGGGGGTTTAGGGATATAATATTGATGTTAAGTTATATAAGTTCCAGACGATCTGTGGAACAATCAACTGTATTTTTAGAAACAAGGTACATCGAGATACAAAATTAAGTTTTAGGGGATGAAAGTTCTTGTGAGATGCCACTAATGGTGATACAAGAAAACTTTAATAGCATAGAAGATAAAATAAATAGTAAGATCGACGAAATAGAGGGTGCGGACATAGCACTAAGAAGCCAGTTAGAGCAACTTTTATACCAATACAGAGGAGTGTTTGATGAGTGACCACGCCTCATCAAAGGATACGAACATCACTTCCAGGTAACTGATAACACACCGTACCTGCAAAAAGGATGGCCCGTGCCCATTAAGTACCAGAAAGCCGTACAGGTTGAGATTAGGAGAATGCTTCAATATGGGATTATAGAAAGAGCCCAAAGCCCCTATATCAACCCTCTGGTTACTGTAATAAAAAGGGATGGAAGAGTGCGCTTGTGTCTGGACGCCCGGAAGGTGAATAGTGTGACAATACATGACTATTAAGGGCCACTTCCAATAAACAAGATATTGGCAAGGTGTAATAACGTAAAAGTTATGTCTAAAATAGACCTGACCAATAGTTTTTGGCAGGTACCCCTAAAGGAACAGTGTCGTGACTATATGGGCTTCTTATATGAAGGTAAATGCTACCGTTTTAAGGTAACACCATTTGGCCTAAGTACAAGCCTAGCGAGCCTAGCACGAGGGCTAAACTACGTACTTACAGACGAAGTAAAGAGAAACACCATCATTTACGTAGACGACTGTCTATGTTTCTTTAATAATGAACAGGAACACGTTGTCACTTAGAAAATCTACTAAAAAACCTAAAAAATGCTAACACGACAATTAACTTGGAGAAATCGCAGTTTTTCCGTAAAGGAATTCAGTATCTCGGTTACTGTTTATCAACAAACGGGATTAAGGCAACACCGGATAAAGCAGCCGCAATCCTAAATTTTCCAACACCTAGAAACCCCAAACAGTTAAAAGGTTTCTTAGGACTTAACAAACTTTTACAATAAATTCACTGACAAGTATGCCGAGTATACTCAACCGCTACTTAAACTCTTACAAAAAGGTAATAAATTCCAATGGAACTCAGCAATGGCAGAGCAATTCCAGCGGGTAAGAGTTATTCATAAACACTGTAATGCTTAAGTTCCCCATACAAGGAAAACAGTTCTACCTGCAGTGTGATGCAAGCAATTACGCATATGGCGGGCAGTTCTACCAGATTGATGATAAAGGGGAGATTGCTGTCATTGCGTACACAAGCAGAATGTTCAAAAACGCTGAAAAAAATTATTTTGCAACAGAACGGGAACTACTCTCAATTGTGCAGTGTCTGAAGAAATTCAGAATCTATATATTAGGCCAACCGCTCTCAATAATAACCGATAATAAAGCATTAATGTTTATTAAAAAATGTCACCTAAATAATACCCGGATCACAAGATGGATACTTAGCATCCAAGAATACAATTTTGAGATTGTGCGTTGTAAAGGGAAAGAAAATATAGTTGCGGATATCCTAAGCCGATATCCAGAAGATCACAATAGTAATGTACCAACAGAAGATAAATATGAATATTATATTAATGAAGTAGAAATAAAATTGAATAAGAACATTGGCGCCAATTTGTGGAATATAAATCAGATACAGCTAACAAATCACAAAACAAAACAGATTATAATTAAGATTCAGGAGGAAGGTGATAACCAAATGAATCAACATTACAAATTAATAAATAATAAATTGTTTCGAAAATGGAAAACCAATGGAAATTATATATTCCCAAGGAATTTAAAATCGAGCTAATCCAAGAGATTCATCAGATATACGGACACTCTGGGACAAAGAAGAAGCTACAGTTGATAAGAGATTACTTCACTATGGATGCCATGTGCCGAACAATAAGCCAAGTAATAAAATATTGTGACATTTGTCAAAGGTGCAAAGACAGCGGGAACAAACTTATCACTGGAGAAACACGTCCAATACTACCGTCACGCAAAGGTGAATTAATTAGTATGGATTATTACGGACCACTTCCTGTATCTAGTGGTGGAGTAAGGTATTTATTTGTTATGGTTGATAATTTCTCTAAATACGTGGAGTTATATACATTACGTAGAGCAACTACTAACGCGACACTCAAACGGTTGCAACAGTACATAACTAGTCACGGAAAACCATATAGTATACTGATGGATAATGGTAAGCAATTTACATCACGAAGATGGACGCAAGGTCTTGAACAATTAGATATCCAACCAAAGTACACTGCAATAAGGAATCCGTGTACTAAGATAGTCGAATGCTGGAATAGTAGGCAATTAGGGAACCTGTTTATAATCTTCGTTCGAGAAAAGCACACCAAATGGGCCACTTCTATCAAAATTATAAAAGCGTGTCTCAATGAAACCCATCAGGATACCATCAAGGTAACACCATATGAGGCACAATTTGGAACAAGCCGACTAGAGATTGGGAAATACATAGACCCCACAGTGATCAATACCGAAAAGGTAGATATAAGCAAAATACAGTTGCGTATAAAGGAGAGAGGAGAAAGGCAAGCCGCTCGAATCAATAAATCAAACAAAATCACAAAATTTGAGGTAGGAGATAAGGTCCTAATACGGACACAAAAACTTTCAGATGCAGCGCAAAATATAATTTCAAAATTTTGCTCTTTATATGAAGGTCCGTATGTGATCATCCGTAAAATTGGGAACGCCACATACCAGCTACAAGAGTGCACAAACAGCAATGTAATACGTGGGGTTTTCAATACCAGACAACTAAAAAGATATCATTCAGACAACTTAGCAGATGACTGAGATACCTTTAAAAGACAAATGAGGTGTATAAAAATTTGTAAAAGTACAACACTAAATTAGCAATTAGTTTATTAGAAATATAAAAGTTTATAAATGGATTATGTGCCATGTATTATAATAAAGGTAACTAATTATATGTTGTTAAGTTAAAATTTTGGGTAACAAATGTCGTAGTGAATAAATGTGAGGAAAAAAAGGGGGGGAGAAATTATGCATATGTATACTGTGTATGATTTGATGATTTGAAGATAATGATAACAACATGTAGAAATAGAATCATGTATAAACCTAGATAGAAGTAGATTTAAGATTTTAAGAATGAAGGTGATTATAGAAATTATAATTATGTATAAAATGTAACAAAGCAAATGGATTCATGGTTAAAATATGAAAGGGAGAATGTAAAAAAAAAAAAATCTATGTTACAAAGGGGGCGTCATTGTTTAGGGGAACCCTAATAATGGCCGTTTACACCATTCAGTAGGTCACTCTGTTACATTTCACACCTACTACTACACTATGTTCATTGAACGTAGAGCCTTTAATACAAAATCTCGAAATATAATTTTAAGTACAATATACTATTTATAGGGCATAAATTTGGGATCCTTTGGGTTCAAAGAGATCATCGCAACGGACCCAAATTAGGGACAGATATAACTATAAAAAAAAACTATGTGTCGATGGTTGCAATGACATTGATGAATGGTGAGAAACTAGGAGTGTAAGTTATTACAATAGAGTGTGAAATTCTTCAACGTCGTCGTGCCTGAATATGGACGTATCGTAAAACAACAAAGTAATGGGACTCTAGGAGAAAGTGCTGTTTGGGCTAAAAGGCATATAAAAACGCCAGGAAGATTTACGATTCTGAGATCAGACATACCGCGGCAGAGGTGATTGAACCAAGAGTAAGAAAGAAAGGGGGAACAGACGTTACCTATCAGAGAACAGTTTTGGGGAGGTAGGTGTGTTCCAAGAGTGAAATTTGCTAAAAGAAGAGAAAGAAGGACCAAGTAAAACTGAGAAAAGTGAAAATTAGGAAGCTAGTGGGAGAATTATGTGTGTTGAAAATATACACTTAACTTAGGCGCGAGCGGGGAGTCTACTTTTAATTTTCTTACAGTCAACATGAGTGAACAGTTTGTGTAACGTATTATTACGGAGCCTATTAGTAAGTGTCAGAGAGTTTAGTATTAAATTTTGGCAAAGTGAGAACCAAGAGTTTGTTAGTAAAAGTTAAGAAGTAAAAATCGAGAGAATCTAGCAAGTGTTAGTTTCATGACTCGGGAGAATTCGATTATATCATGTGTTACTAACGATATCTAAACTATTTAAACTGAATAACTACTTTGCAAAATGTAAATTAACGTCATGAGAGTAACCGTAATAGCTAATGAACAGTTTTTATACTAAAGTAAATATCGTAAGAAACCTGATATACCGAGAAGGCAGCAAATGTACGAGAACGAGTGGTGGAGTGAGTTATTAATGTGTTACGAATCAGTCACTAAGAGAACGACCAACACCATGAGACAGTCAAACTATCCGGTGGTCAGAGAAGTCGGGAGCGAAACAGCATCTACTAGACACACCTAAGGAGACGGCTAGATGAGAACACAGTACATCTGCGCACCGTAGATTGGATTATGCGTACCCACAGTAAAATTATCATGTATTAATACTATTTTAAGATCCACCTGTCTGTCCTTCTAAAAGAACTCGCATGAGAAATTACACATTAGAACTTAAATTCATATAATTAGAACATAAATGTAAATACATAAATTTTTAACAAACATAACTTCAATTAATTATATTCATTCTTCATTTGAAGAAATGACTGGCATAAGAATAAAGATAATCTGTAATCTAATAATTTAACTAGATGTAAGTATTATTTCATGCTCGTATACAGAAATACAAAGGAACCCTTATATATATATATATATATATCTTAGCTTGTAAATTATGGAATTGGTTGAAATCATGTTTAATTAATTAATGACAAGAATATGTCAAGAAGTAAAGAATTAACTGTATTAAGAGATAATAAACTATTGTATTATTCCCATTGTAGCATAGAAAGCTGGTGTTAATGACCGTAATTTCAAATATAATAAATTGTTGGATAGACAGATAAATGTGTCTTGTTTTAATTTATTAAAGATCAATTCTATGGGTATTATACAAACACTGTTGCTTGATATAGTTCCCATAGCACCAACAAATTAATTGTAAGAAATAGTCTTAACCACCTATGGTTAAAACAGTTAATACTTGTATTTAGTACTATTAGTTTTATCACAACTACCAATAGAGAATGATAAATAAGCATTAAAAACTGGAAATTTTTTAATCTTATTAGATATGCAGTTTATATCTGATTGAGTAACTTACATTTCAGTGTATTCGACAAATTTTTTTTAACGTTTTACAAACAAAGCAGGATCAAAGAGCTTTGTATTAAATTTTGTAAAGATTGACATAGAGTAGTGAAAATGAGTAGTGAAAATGTTGCAGAAGGTTTTTAGTGAGTGTAGTGCATGGTTAACTAAGAAACGAATGATTTACAAATGGTATAAATGTTTTTAAGATGTTTAAAATTACTACTACTAGCTGGGCTGTAGTAGTACGTTTTGTAAAAGAACTTGCATTTTTAAGAGGGTTATGAATCAGTTGAAGATGGGTATAGTGTTGCAAGATAACACCTATCAATGACCAATGAAAAAGTGGAAGAGTTAGTATCTCATATGGTTCGTGTAATGTTACTTTCACATATGTTTTGCGCAAGAGATAAATGGCAGTAAAATTGTTGAAATTTTACAAAAAACTGTATCTTTAAGTAATTCCTGAGGAAATATTAAAGGTTATTGCTCCAACACACTATAATCGGTGATGAGTCATGGCTATGAAATTATGACATGAAATTAAGTGTCAGTCAGCTCAATGAAAGCTTCCCGGTAAGCCAAGTCTACAAACTATAAAGCTCAATCCAATATAAAATTATCACTATATTTTTTTTCTTATTAAACAACTATGTCAAGATATGACAGTTCAAGTTAAAATAGGGAAAAGATATCCAGCAAGATAAGTATTAGTAAGGGTTTGAAACAGGGCTGTTGCATAGCTCCGACTTTGTTTATGATCTAGGAAACTAGCAGAAGATTATGTGAAATGGGGTCTCGAATAAATACCTCAAAAACTGAGTACCTAATAGTAGGCGGTGAAGGTCAAGACCTAGAACTAGGAACAAAATTAATAAAAAATTTTAAAAACTTTTTAGGTGCAACAATGACATCGGATGGTGATAGCAACCATGAAATAAAAGTAAGAATAGGACAAGCTAAGACAGCAACAAAACAATTAAACAGTCTGCTTTGCAGTCCACGAATAACAAAAAACAATAAAAGAATATATAACAATCAGAATATATAAAACTTAGTAGAAAGTATAGGCCTATATGGAGCAGAACTGTGGTAAGTTAATAAAAGAAATAAATCAAAAATAAGAGCTATGGAGATGGATTACTGGCGGAGGTGCTGTAGACTAACAAGACTAGATAGAGTGAGAAATGTAGAGATAAGAAGCGATGGGAATCGAACTTGACATTATAGAAATAATAGAAGCAAGAAGACTGAATTGGTTCGGACACCTACAAAGAATGTTGGATGAGAGATGGGCAAGGATGGTATGGGAATGGACTCCACCCTCTAGAAGAAAAAAAGGAAGACCTAAACATTCATGGAAAATGGACATCGAATGAATGCAAGAGGACTTGCAGAACAGGACTGTTTAGACTGGTGCCAGTGGAAGCTAGCTAGGATGCGAGGGGCGGCACCAGCTGTAATTAAATTGCAAAAAAATAATAATAGTACTATAGAAATATTACTATACCCGAGTCATTAAAAAGTACTATTTGGACACTGTAAATTGCTTGTACAGCCCGAGTCATGGAAGAACTATTTTAGAAACTGCATCATGATAATACATCATTGCTGTGATTTGGCAAAAACAACAGTTTAATAATATCACAACCACCATATTTACCAGAAATATAGCTTTAACACCAAGAATAAAAGAAATGTGAACAAACAACTGTTGAAAACATAAAAAACAAAAATTGCTGAACTAGCTCATACCGCTAAGTGATTTCCACAAATGTTTTAAGATTGGAATAAAGTTGGTATAAGTGTTGTACAAGATGGTGGTATTCTAAATGGGAAAATATAACTATTGAAAAATAAATTGAGATGATGCTTCAAACAAACATAAATTGCAGGAAGGCTTCGATCAAACCTTGTACAATACATGCTGTATAGTATTACAAAAATTACACTATTATCTCTAAACATGTCCTCACGACAATTTAATAGTTACAAACAGAATTATCACTGTTGCACACCACTATAGAAAAATTATTCCGATTAGCGCTTTTAAGCTTCTCAGTTCATCGTCAGATCGGAAATTCTGACGATGAGCTGAGAAGCTTGAAAGCACTAGTCGGAATAATTTTTCTATAGTGGTGTGCAACAGTGATAATTCTGTTTGTGATTATAACCACTAACACAACTTTCTTCGTTAAATTTAATAGTTAGTTTTGTAATTAAAAATAGTGTCTAATGATACAAAAGATTGTTTTATTTTATTGTACTGAGATAACATTATTCAAAGCACTACAATTCAATTGTAGAGTTTCTAACTGGCATTAAAGTACAACAACAAAATTCAAAATCATTACAGTTACCAATCACACTCAGTCTTTATGCACAAATATGTTTGATCCCACAAATTATGCAGTACTAATAACATCCACAAATAAGTGTAGCTCTCTAAAACATAACCAACAATGTCTTCTTTAACACAGATTTAATACTTGAAAGTAAATCAGTTTCTTGTGTTTAAAAGATTTTATTCTACTGACATGTATTATTTAAAATTAAACGTCAGTGTTATATATACCTAAGGGGAGATCATTATCATCCATAAAGTAGTAACTAATCATCATATTCTGTTTCATAGTCTTAAAATACATTTGTCTCCAGTAAAAAAATAAATGTTATATTGTAGTTGGAAATCAATTAATAGTAATTTGTGTAGAAAGTTTCATACACAAAATCTGTATTAAAAAAAAAAAAAAAAAAAAAAAAAAAAAACTTTAAACAGTTTGTTAAAATAAGTCCAATACGTAACAGTCATGATCTGCATTTCACTTGGAATTATATACCAAGTACTTAAAACTATATACATAGTCTTTTTATTATGTACACTAGCTGTAGTACCTAGTGCTAAAGTCCAAACTGGCATTATGATTCAGTCCAAATTCTACCAATATTGAGTATACAGAAGCATGTGACTCCTTAACACTTTGACACCAGGCCCTTAACGTAGTGGTCCTTCGCCTAAGCCGGGCCATTTTTTTGTATATTTTAAAATGTTGTATCTTCTAAACTATATGGTAAAAAAAAATATGCTACCTATGTTTTATGAAGATCTAAGGGTTCTTTAAAATGGTGTATACTGTATGTCATTGTGTTGGTTATTTTCCCTGAAATTGCTTTTCAAAAAAGTGATGTTTTTGGAAGAAACAAAAATTGGCCAAAACACATGTTGTTACTAGAAACTCGCAATTTAATTTTACTTGTTAGAAATGGATTAAACAATACATTACATAATGTTTATAATATATATTTGTTTATAAAGGTGTACCCTTGTAATTTTTTTACAAGAAACGTATGTGGTGTTTACCCAACTAACATAACAGTTTGCTGTGCGCTGTTTAATGTCAACTGTACCTACGAAAGTGAACGCATATGCAATCTAGTGGCTGATTTGGGTACTACAAGGCCTGACATCATTTCAAAACAGCTCCAAGGACGTCTTTATACACATGGAATCATGCAAAACACACTGAAATCTCAGGACGTCAATTGACGTCCATTGGTGTCAAAATGTTAATGCAGTACGTTGTAGTTATTTCGGGTTATTTACCAAGCTGGCCAGACGCAAAAGCAATCATTAAAAATAAAACTGTTGTTAAAGGACATATTACGTTTATCAGAAACCACAAAACATTTTCATTTTCACTGTAATAAATTGTTTACAATAATATACTTAAAAATTATTATTGGTAAAGCTGGCAAACTTATTTCAAATTCATTTCTTTTTTAAGTATGTATGCATATAAGAAAAATTAATGCTGGTTTTAAAATATCACTATCACACACAAAAAAAAAAAAAAAAAAAAAAAAAAAAGTCTTGTTTATCCTGTTCAAGTGTTTGCTGGCTGTTGAGGGATACACATGGAATTTAGTAAGAGTTGAGAGCTTGTAAGGAATAATTTCAGCTGAAAATCTGACAGCAAAGGAATACTATTTTATGTCAAGGTTGGATGGATCTCTGGATCCAGTGATATGCCAATTCCCATCTTAGTTGAACCAAACTCTTTCATCTAGAACCTGTCTAATTACTTTTGTTGTAAAACAGGAAAAAATTAAAATTGGTTTGCAATAGTATGTTGTGAACAAAATCGTTTTTCTTGGCGTGTACCTTGCAGTCATGTCTGCCAAGTCATACTCGTTAATTGTTAAGAAGAATTTGCTGGTTTCCACATCACAATAATTAAGTATATAATGAGGCCCAGTGCCTCTATCCCAGTTCCTCAACAAAATCTTTACGATAATACAGTAATAAATTAGTGTAGAGTTTTGTAAAAATTATTTAAACACACGTTATAAACACTTAGAATTGTATAAATTTAAATATTTAAATATAACTACTATAGCGTGTGTATTGTTCAAATGTTCTTTTACGATTCTTTCTTCATAACTTTTGTTTTAAAGTACTGTCTATCAATCTATTTACCTACTACAACCTTGACATGAAGTATTGATCAATCATCTACAGTACAATTATGAGAAGCAACTTTAATAACTTTTGTTAATTAGCACACCTAAAGTAATTTAAAATTAATGATATAATATTCAGTGTAAGCATTAAATAGTATTTAATAAATGTGTTAAATGTTATCAGATAGTACTAATGTACAAGTCAGTAATAAAGGCCACTGAAACTGAGAAGTCAGTTTTCAGTAGACTTGACCCTTGCAGTGCTAACAGCAAATTTTCTGGGTTCAGCTCGAGTACCCAGCTAAACTCAGCGAATTCACTTCTGCCTCTGGAAAGGTCAAGACAGCCTACTGTACATGTAGCCAAAACATCTCACTGTGACAGACATCCAACCTTAACACCCGGAAAAATAATAGCAATTTCATTTATTAGTAAATAAAAATGTTAGTAATTGCTAACATAGAAGGTCTGAAAGAGAGGTTGTACGACATGTTTATGGCCTGGTTAAGGAAGATGATGAATAGAGAATAAGAAATAACCAGCAGATAAATGCTAACAGTGCTAACTGAAGCATGAGGACATCATAAGATTTGTAAAGGTTCATCACATACAATGGCTAGGTCACCTAGAATGGGATGGATAAAGATCAGTGTATGCCAAAGAAAATCCTGAAGGCGCAAGAGCAGAAAGAGGGGTCGACCTGGGATAAGATGGCTTGTTATGTTATTGGCTTCTTATGGCATATATAGCTTCCTGAACTTTATTTACAGTGGAAATTCTTCAGCAATAAATATCATCATGAGTTAATGCATGTTTATCGGTACAACGTTCCTGTTCTTTCTATGCCATAACCTACTCTGTCTGTCTGTCTGTCTCTCTCATGCACACACACACACAATGTTACAAAAAAAATTTGCAGATTATTGGGAATTTTTGATTAACCATAGATCTTGTCCCCTCCATTATTCTAACTAATCAGGTGTTGATTGTACACAGATTTTCATACACCAATATTTTTGGTTCAAGAAATGGTGTACAATTAAAAATGGATTACGAATTTCCTGTACCGAGTCCAGCTAATTCTTTCTTACTCGCTGCACTACTTTACTTCCAAATTCCTTTCCATGAATTATAATAGTTCCATACACTATTATAACGTTATTATTTCTTTTATTGTTTTATCAGAAAAATTCCTTGATTATCTTATCAGGATAATTTATATTAGCCATCGCAGACTCTTCCTAGAGTTTTTCAACAAATGTTATCGCACACTCCAACGTTAACATACAATCAGCTGCATGTCATGTTTACTAGTTCCAACAATACACACTATAGTGTGGCACTTGTAGGTATAAAGTGCACTGACCTCTTTTGAACATGTCATGTTTTATTCTATTTACATCACTTGGGTAATTGGCTCACCACACATTAGTCATATTCATACCAGTTACACTGCTTTAAAGCACATTAAACACTTAATTTATTTATTGCCTTTCAAAATCAGAATTGTGATGCCAAAAGATTTCAGCAATGGACGATTTTTATCTACATACTGTTATCGTAATCTTCCACACTGTTCTTATTTGACTAGAGGCAACAGACATGACTTTTGTTTATTATTATTATTATTTTTTAAGTTTAACGAAGAAAGTTGTGTTAGTGGTTATAATCACAAACAGAATTATCACTGTTGCAGACCACTATAGAAAAATTATCCCAATTAGCGCTTTCAAGCTTCTCAGCTCGTCGTCAGATCGGAATTATCCAGCATATGTAAACCAACCATTCACACCTCCACCCCCCCCCACACTGCCCACACACAACAAGCTATAATTCAACTGTCCCTTCCCAACCTCCAAGCCCTGTCACCGTCTGTGCTAGAAAAATATGTAACTGTCCAGACAGGGGTGACAAGGCTCGGAGGTTGGGAAGGGACAGTTGAATTATAGCTTGTTGTGTGTGGACAGTGGGGGGGGGGGTTGGTTTACATCTGCTGGATAATTCCGATCTGATGATGAGCTGAGAAGCTTGAAAGTGCTAATCGGAATAATTTTTCTAGTGGTGTGCAACAGTAATAATTCTGTTTGTATTATTTTTTACACAACCTGACGGAAGACTACTGGTAAAAATTTGGTTCATTCAAGACACAGAAAGTTTATCATACATTGCTCCTCTCTACTAGCACTACTAACTAGGAAGAGGCCAATAGGAAGATTTAGAAACGACCTGATTTGGTTTCCGCGGGTTGCTGTTTCGGAATAAGGAATTCTTGGATAAACCATTTTCTACATAACTCTAACACATAAAATGTGTCTTCAGAAGATAGTGAATACCTTATGTGCACAAACTTACCATTAGCTGGTTTAGTATCATGCCAATCTTGTTTAGACACACACGCAAAATATTTAGTACCCCAGTTATGTTATTAAATTCTAATGTTCCATTTAATTCTAATAAGAACTAAATTTTAAGTCAACTAATAACAGGGTGATACTGAGCTAATTAACTTTCCCTTCACTAAATGTTCAAATGTTGGTTGCAGTTAACATGTAATTCTAAATGAAGCATGCAATTCAGACAGACAGTTTCTTTCTCTCACCCCCCACTTCTCTATTAATGTGTATGTACTCCCCCCCCCCCCCAACTCAAACCACAATGGATTATATCAAATCAAACAAACAAATATTCTAATACTGAATAAGAAAATAATTATTACAATATTAAATAATTCTGTATAAAATACATTTGTATTACTTAATACACAAAAACAAAATAATTTTATTACCTTCTTTTTGTAATTTCACTTCAATTATTTTTTTAATGTATTTTTCATTATACAATTGTTTGCATGATACACTTTTACTTGCTTAAACGAGTCAAAAACACTTTTAAATAAAACACATATATAACTGATACTAAACACAATATTACAAAGTAATAATAACAGAATAACCACCAAAGCACTGAACTTTAGATGCTTCTCATGAGATACACTTACAGACACACAGCTGTGGTCTCAAGAATTTAAAAGGACAGTGTACAAGGGATTAGGTTGGTGAAGGTCTACACTCACTGGTACCACACAAACCATTTCAACACCAAAATCCTGTAAAAATCAATGATGTTATTTTAGCACATCTTTTGACAAGTTCTATGTAACATAAATTTGTTAAATCTAAAAATTAATCTATCTTCAACTGTTTAATTAATTTGTATTGTGTTTATGTTATTTTTTTTAATGAGAATGACAAATTTTAGGTCAAACATGGTGCTCAATCTAGAACGATAATCGAATTATTCTTTAAGCTGTGTATCGAAATAAGTCAACACTATAATTTTCTGTTTAATGGAGAAGAATGCTTAATGGATGCAGGCGTTACTACAATTTTTCCATTTACAATGGGACATTGATAATCTGAACATTAAAAACAATTCAAGTAGACGTTTTAAGGGCATATATTTACCTAAAATTGCTTGATTTGATTTGAATATGTGCAATTTAGCTTTAACTGTTGCAGTGCTTAAAAAAGTAGTGCCAACTTTGTCGTGTTTATTTGGGACTTGAAAATGGTGGAAACACTGAAAGGCCTCATCCAGAACATGACATTTAGCAGTTCAGCAAATAAGCACGATGAAGTTGGAGTTACAGAGACTGCTAATTCAAATAACAAGATTAACAAAAAAGTAGTGGTTGGTGAAAAACATTGGTGGGGCCAGTTGTTGATTTCCTCTGTAAGTATAGAAAGAAATAGAATACATCAATTGATTCAATGTACAAGAATGTTGTTTACTGTTGACAGTAAAAGTCTATATTATCGCAACAAAGAGTTGCATTTTATCAAATAATATTTAAACAAAAAAAGGAATTTATAAAAAGTTATGTTAACAACATTCAACTTATCATTAGAAAAAAATTCATATCTGCTGCTCACATAGTAGACACAATGACATATAGTATAATCTGCCAGACGGATTTCTACCGTAGTGATGTGTACCACTTCTAATACGCACATTTACAGTACGTGCTAAAAGACCTTCATTTCATTACATGTTCTAGAACAGACGTGTCTGCAGTCATTACTGAATTGTATATAACTTATTTTAATGCATATCGACTATAATAATTTACTATTTTTATTGTAGCAATTACAAATTAAAAATTGTTTCTGATATTTACTGTACTGTGACTTCATGTTATAGTGTTTGAGCTGTATGTTTGAGCTATATTTTTTAGCCTACCAATGGAAACTCATAATCACAATGCCTGTATTTATTATTTTAAGAGACGCTATTTTTTTGATGTTACAATATTTTTTTTCAAAATCTTAACAAGTCTATAATATTACACCTCCCACTATTATGTCTAGTCAGTATCATACTTTTGTTTGGTCCTCAATCTGTAGATGGTTGTCAGATGTTTTCCATACAGATCACTTTTATACCTTCTGCATCATTTTTTCAAAGCAACTGAAATTTATTATTTGACAAAATTATTACTTATTATTTTACAACATACAGGGCAATAGTCTTCCTATGCATTTTTCTCTCTCAACAAATTTTAATCCTCAATTAGTGTTATTTATACACCACTCATGCCATCTATAGTGGGCAATACATTTGTCTCTTTACAATATTTCACTTCCTTCATAAGGACTCTCATCAACAGGTTCTTAATTGTAGTCCTTGTCAATCCACTGTATTTCCCATATAAATTCCTGTAGCACCGCATTCAAATAAATTACAAAATGCCTAAACTGATTTGGTGTCATCAACATAAAAAGTGCGCTGTCAAATATTGCATAATCGAAATATCAAAAATTAGTGCTGGTATGGTTACTGAAAAAGTACCTTTATTTCTCAGTATTGATGGCTGAGAGTTGCACATGCTGCTATATTCTAAGCACTTAACTGATTCACAACACACAACCATTGTAATACATGTTATATGCATTCCCTTCCTTGGCACTGTTTACACTCAAGAATCAGTCTTAGACAGCTGATACATCAGCTCTCCATATATCAAATGATCTGTGTTGTCTGACTTGTTACTGTGGTAATCAAATAGCTATGATTACAATTTACTACATTACAGTCATAAATGTTAACTTAGCGTGTATACAGCATTCTCACAGCTTTATGTGGGACACTACCTCTAAGAGGGACACAAAAACTTGTAAGGCATCAGGATTAATATTAACTTGACTTGATTAGTATTAATTATTAATAGTAATTCTAGAGAAAAAAAAAACATTAAAACATTTCTCATGTTCCTGCAAAAGGGGTCACAGGGGAATACTTAGTTTGTGAGAATATCTGATTCAGTGTATTTTTCCGAGTGACAATTACTTCACAGTAATAAAAAAAAATCTGAAGAGCGACAAATCTTCTCACACTTTACTAAAACTACCCTACGCCCTACACGTTAAAATCAACTGATTGTTGTTAGTTCAAATTCCTTTACAGTTAAAAACGAACAGAGAGGACACAAATTTACTTATACATATTGCATACGTGAAACTATTCTGAAATCAACAAGGATGAAATTGTTAATGAGTAAGAGCACTGTCATGACAAGATACACACTTAAAATAAAACATATTTACAGCCTCAAAAGAAGCTGCTGAAGCATCTTTTAAAAAATAAATACAAGTTTTTAGTTTCATAAAAAAATAATATTGATTTTTATGCGCTAGTATTCATAAGCAAGGCGATAAGTACCGTACATACAATATTTTCATGAAGAAATACCAAAATGCTACACACTTATGTATCAGATTTCTAGACACAGCTGCCTGTATGCCAGCTTTATCCTTCTGTATCTGTGGGATCAGCAGTTCACCTCAACAAGATAAAACAGAGACTAAATCAAAACCATAATTCAAAACTCGTAATGAAAAAAAATGAATCATGGCTTTTGTCACAGCTGCTTTTTTTAAAAATTGATACTTTTAAGCGGATAATCTTTAAACCATTGAAATACTTTGTATAGTACTTGATTCACAAGAGATCGCATGGATTGGTATCGTAAGTGATAACAGCACCTTTTGTGCAAACATCAATCGCTATTCTTAAATTAAAAATATTCATCAAACACTGAATACAAATTGTTCCTGTGAGTACCAAAATATTATAATAAACAAATGTTTGCACGTTAACCTCTCATAAATAATGTACCGTAAGTAGAAATGCGCATTTTTTCCATTTATAAACACATTGAAACAGCCATTTGTTCTACTATTTATGCAGTCCAATACATTCTGAGAACTACATTGAGCCACCACCAATGTTTATACTCATGCAGTCAATATCCATTTTCTAACTACTTCATGCATCCATTAATAAAGGTTGGGAAATTTAAAAAGAAAGGATATGCCATTCACAGGAATGTGTTACATATTGTGTTATATATTCTGAAATGGTTCCACTATAAAGACACTCACAAAATTTTCAGAAATGAATGTGATGATTAATTTCAGTTTCAGATGTTTGAAAACAAGTAAATAACTGCTTAAGAAACAAATGTCAGAAGACTGGAAATTATTGGAAAGTCGCTAAATTAATGGCCTACATACGGAATACGCATTTTATTATCATTTACAACACACAACTTATTAATCCAAAGAAATTTTGTAATTAACGTTTGACATAAAACTCTACATATAACACAATACAAACACAGGCGATGAAAAATTAATAATTTTCAAAGTTTATAAATAAAAAGCCAAATATTAATAATACATGTTTAATGCAATTAAATTAAAAATAAATATTATTCATATATGCATATAAAAAATATTAATGATAGAATGTTTAAGAAGGATTTCTAGACAACTGTAGATTGATAACATAACCTACTTGTCCAACTTGTTGTGGTATGCAATACGTCTTAGGTGTTGCGGTCAGAATGTTTGGATTGTTGGCAGCATTATTACTTCGTACTGGAGGTTTATTACTGACGTTATCATTCCCTGAACGTATTGCATTCTGTGCACATACGTTCATGTGCTGCATCCAATGCGATTGCTACAAACATTAAACAGAATTAATTTAATGTATAAAACTCACTACTACTTCTAATAAAAATAATAATAGTGATAATACATAATAGTAACAAAACACTATTTCCTCAGAAATCTATTTTGTACAAAGAACCATTCAAAGCATATGTAAACTATGCACGTAATAATTTTAAGTAAAGAAACAGACATTTGGACGGGAGCCCACAGGAATTTTGAAAAGAGTGGGTCATGAGTGAGAGACTATATGCTGTGGACACGTACAGGTGGGTGAAGGAATTAACACAGAAATTTGAAAAAGAGAATAAGAAGAAAATCCAGTGGACAGACAGAAACAGCTGGAGGATTAAGCATCACAAGACGCTGAAGAATTTTTGAACACACACATACACACACTTTCCCATACCTATGTAACTGTGTGACGGTACAAAACGGATAGGGTTTTTATATTTAAGAACTAGCAAAATACCCGTGCTTCGCTACGGAGTACACGTTGTACGTAATTGTACAATTATTGCTCGCTTAATAGTATAGGATTAGATAGATTGTACAAATTCTCAACTCTTAGTTTGTTTATTTACATTCATAGCAACAGCTATTTATTATTTATTTCGAGAAAATCGTTAGAGCCATTTCCGAGAAAAAAAAGGACATACATTTATTAATTAATTGAACTTCGAAATTTTCTCGACTATAAGAACCTGCAAACAACGAAGTTTTTCAATTTAAAACAATGATTAAAAACTCAGAACTAATTGTATTCGGGGTTTCCAATAAACTGAGATGTCAACCACTTCATTTACAAAGTATGCAATTCCCGCGATAAATTTCATTATTTGTTTTTTTGCCCCTTAGGAGTGAAAGTTTTTAAAACCGTTTCTTAGTGAGCGCCTAAGACCTATGATGAAGCTACGTTCAAAGTTTCATTGATATCCGTTCTGTGGTTTCAGAGATATCGTGATCAGTGAGTCAGTCAGTGGTATTTGGCTTATATAGATATCTATATCTAGCCGATTTACCCAGCGTTGCTCGGGTTCATAATTTATTCATAGGCTCATAGGCACCTATTCTTGTTCTAACGTTATATTACTTGTATATTGTATAATCTTCCTTATATTGTTATGTTCGCATTCTCACTGGAGGAATACTCTGTAGCACACCTGTTTAAGAACATGTCATAAACTGTATTCTTATATCTGGAGAAGAATTCTTTTGCGCGTGATGCTCCTGCTCGATTTCTAACTCTGGGAGAGGGCGAACAGCTAAATTAATTTTCAATAAAATGTCTACAGTACTTGCACGTGCTGCGTATTTACTGTCTTTTATAATTCATTGTGTTAATGTTGAAATAAGGCATTTGTTAAACTAGTGTCTCCTAAACTTATTCTAACAATATAATACCTCTATAGATTTCAGCTTATCAATTTTTAAATTCAAACTGAAGCAAGTGCATTTATATTGTCTGAACATTATGATCTGAATACATTTGCTATCAAAACTTTGTTTTTTATGCTCGCTTATAACTTACTTCGATCTTAACTTATCCACTTTTAAATTCAAACTGAAACAACTCTGAATTCACACACTGTTAAGAAGTTTCTTAAGATGCATACACCACCTTTGATATCATAACCTATATCTTTATTTATAAGAACCGTGGACTCTGGCCCCGCCGTCTTTCGTGGGATCCGACCTAAGACTCCCCGTGTTCCGTGGATGAACTCCGGGGAAGGCCCGTCGGACGACTCCCGCGCTATTTCCTACGCGGGAGACTTCCACCGATGCTATGGTAACCAGAATCTATTCTATTGGGTTGCCATAGTAACCAGATCTAATAGTTTTTAAGACCCAAAGGACCCCCCAAAGGATCGTATCGAAAAAACACTTGTCCTATGTTGGTTCTCCCGTTGCGTAAAATATTTGTGCCAAGTTTGGTTGAAATCGGCCCAGTGGTTTAGGAGATGTGGAAGACCCCAAAGGACCCCATTGAAGAAAACACCTATCCTATGTTGGTTCTCCCGTTGTGTAAAATATTTGTGCCAAGTTTGGTTGAAATCAGTCCAGTGGTTTAGGAGGAGATGTGGAAGACCCCAAAGAACCCCCCAAAGGACCACATCGAAAAAACACGTATCCTATGTTGGTTCTCCCGTCGCGTAAAATATTTGTGCCAAGTTTGGTTGAAATCGGTCCAGTGGTTTAGGAGGAGATGTGGAAGACCCCAAAGAACCCCATCGAAAAAACACCTATCCTATGTTGGTTCTCCCGTTGCGTAAAATATTTGTGCCAAGTTTGGTTGATCGGTCCAGTGGTTTAGGAGGAGATGTGGAAGACCCCAAAGAACCCCCCAAAGGACCCCATCGAAAAAAGCACCTCACCTATGTTGGTTCTCCCGTCGCGTAAAATATTTGTGCCAAGTTTGGTTGAAATCGGTCCAGTGGTTTAGGAGGAGATGTGGAACATACATACATAGATACATACATACAATAGGGGGGGGTTTGCCCCTTAGGAGTGAAAGTTTTTAAAACCGTTTCTTAGTGAGCACCTAAGACCTATGATGAAGCTATGTTCAAAGTTTCATTGATATCCATTCAGTAGTTTTTGCTCTACGTTGATTCTATGTCAGTTAGTCAGGCAAACTCCCCCCCTTTTCCCCCTTTAAAGGTCGAATTTCCAAAAATCCCTTCTTAGCAGATACCTACATCACATAAGGAACCTACATGCCAAATTTCAAGTTTCTAGGTGTTATAGTTTCGGAGATTTCGTGATGAATCAGTGAGTCAGTGGTATTTCTCTTGTATATATATAGATTTGTAGTAAACTATTCTATGTAATACTTTTGGTAACAGTCTGTAGCAGTGTCAGGCCGTACAAGGTACGCATTGGTGAGTCATGAAAAAAGCATGTGTTTGTGCGACGCAGAAATGACCACGAGGTGACAATGCGGGCTGCTTTCCGGTCCGTTGTTATATTCTGGAACATTCCAGCTAATCAGAAATCGAGCTGTGAAAGGACTTCCTCTCATTGACCACGATGCGAATTAAGGAAGCGCGTCCCCAAGCCATCTTGGAAGCCTCAGTCGATGATAGCCTTCAGACCGCACGGTCATGTAAAAGTACCCTTGTAAATTAAAGTCGGCCGACTCAAAAATATGGTGAATTTATTTTGAAAAAATAGTGAAACATATAGTGATGAATCATCAATAACAGTTTAATATTCATGTTTAATATGGTAACCAAATCACTTGTACGAATTAATAAATTAATTACCTTAATTATCCGCCGTGTGATTTCCTATGCTTCGTCTATGACGCGTTTCGGAGCATATACTCCATCATCAGATATTAAAAGTTAAAACAGTCACTCATACGAGATCGTTAAAAAGTTAAAATGTAAAGATATGCATATGAACCGTACGCGGATTTGGGTGCGCACCCGTTCAAGTTCATTCTGCTACTGAGCGGTTGCTACCTTATCGTAGCCCCAGCGAGCAGACTCAAGGCAGTATCGTACAATCGGTTGGATACAAAGTTCAGGTGGTCATTTAGCACGATATCGCGACTCATTGGGTTTGCATATGCACTGTAAATTTCAAATTCCTCCAAGGCATTCATGAAACGTTTCATGAATGCCTCGGAGGAATTTGAAATTTACAGTGCATATGCAAACCCAATGAGTCGCGATATCGTGCTAAATGACCACCTGAACTTTGTATCCAACCGATTGTATGATACTGCCTTGAGTCTGCTCGCTGGGGCTACGATAAGGTAGCAACCGCTCAGTAGCAGAATGAACTTGAACGGGTGCGCACCCAAATCCGCGTATGGTTCATATGCATATCTTGACATTTTAACTTTTTAACGATCTCGTATGAGTGACTGTTTTAACTTTTAATATCTGATGATGGAGTATATGCTCCGAAACGCGTCATAGACGAAGCATAGGAAATCACACGGCGGATAATTAAGGTAATTAATTTATTAATCAATAACAGTGTTAAACTTATAACAGTTTAAAATCTAAATTTCGAGTGTTCTACTGGGAAAGTGAATAACACGTGGTGGTGCAACTATCAGATACGTCTCCGGAAGGGATAAGTACAATAGACAATCAATTGATCAAATTACTAAAATCTTACAGTTTCAATTTTTGAATACCGTACAAAATTAAATTATTTAAAAGAAAATGAGATCTCACACCAAAAGATATGAGACAGAGAGTTTCAGAGAGAGTGTAAATGAAAAACAATATAAAAAAGAGAAATATAATAGCTAAAGTACTGGTTTGCGCCCTTATAACTTAATGTAATAAGAATTGTCTAATGAATTGTTTGTTGATTATTGTTCGATAAAGTTTTTTTGTCTTATTAATAAAATCAGATGTTTCTTACTATAATCATGTGTTAGTTGTTATTACGCCGCACAAAACCCAATAACCTAATTCTATAACTAAAGAGTTCGTCTATACGACCTTGGCTTGACATTGAAGGTAAGTCACAAAAAACAATATTTGTCTATTTCTTTTAATATGTTTAAACTGTTACAAATGGCGCCCCGAACAGGGACTGCTTATATAAATTTATTTTATATAAGGTAGACCTACTATTGGATATAGAAATGGGTTATTTTGGGTGATGACGTTTTATGAATAAGTGACGTATAAGTACGTGATTACAGATTATGTTTATAAGTAAGGGAATATAGTTTGTAACGTAAAACATTGAGTTAAAGTTAAAAGTGTTTACAATAGTATATGCAAATTATATAATTTAAAAAGATGGAAAATAATGAAATTGAGGTCAATTTGACTGACTCAACTAACAAGAGTGAGTCAGAAATTCAGTCAACTCCTATAGTAAATAAAGAAATTAGTCTGACCGAGTCAGCTGTTATGAGTGGGTTAGACGTTCATTCAACTCCAATATCGATTAAAAAATCTGATGATAATGATATGATAATGAGTTTTTTACAAAAGCAGTTTAGCGAATTGAAAGAACAAAATATCAAGCTCGAAAGTCGTTTTGATGTAAACGATACTAAATTTGATGAACAAAACATTAAATTTAATGAAGTAAGAAATGATATCAGTAAACAAAATATTAAAATTGATAGTAAATTTAATAAAATTAATACTAAGTAGATACAACAGTTCGATGAGCGCATCAGCATCGTTAATGCACAATTAGATAGTGTGATGGTACAATCATGGTACATTTCATAATATACTAAAATATGGTAAAGAGATCATAAATATTGTATTTTCCTATTTTTTGACATACCCAACCCAATCTCAAACACCCGATATCGAATTTACAGTGAGTGGACTATATTACAGTATTTGCCAGGATTTGAACTAATTCATGACAAAAAACGGTGTCACATCACAAAAACAGTGTGCAGTTATTGAGATAAGCAGAGCCAAGCCTTCGTTACGTCAGAGGCGGAGAATGTGTTGACAGCAACCAAACTGCGATGTCAACACGTTAGACAAAGGAATGTGACGTCAATACGCCCCACTTCCGCAGATTTCAACCAGAAATTGCATCATTTCATTCCGTCGTTTCAGAATCCGTCATTTCATCTGCAGCTCTGATTTGAGCCGGCCGGCCGCCCATTCACTTACGAGTGAATTTTAACTTTTTAGACCACTGTAGGTGGTTAATAAACAGTATAATATCTACTATCAAAATGTATTAAGGAAAGTAATAGTTCGGTTTGGTGTAGGCGTCCTCGACCGATTAAATCGTTCGTAAACAAGATCGACGTATAGAATCGGTCCCACGACGGTGGGTTACGTGGGTCGACATAAAGTCCCGTCAAGCGCAGTAAAATAAACCGATTGTGCCGATATTACGAACGAGACTGGCAGTGCGAGGAAGCCAACACAGAAATTGGTGAGAGCGTTCCTTATATATTTGGAATCCTTTATTTCCCAATATATGTTATTGTAGAAATCAATCATTTAACAAATTATTCAAAATTTCAATCTAAATTTAAGGAGCTCCAAAATTTAAATAAGTTGTACCATGATAATGAAAGGGTGAGTGGTTGTGTGCGTGCGTAATTATTCTAAGTGCTGGGTTGAGCACCACTATATAAATATAAATATATACATGTTATTATTGTATAATCATTTAAACATATAATCATTAAACTTAATCAAAGTTATTATTACACATTATGTTTTTGGAAGGGTTACAGTTGGTTTTAAAAAATGTTATGTAACAAAGTAAAGAATAAAAAGGGGTATTTCATTGGTAACAATTAGAACAGCTGTTTTGTTATTTCAAGCAATTTCCGTTTCCTATGACTTCGCGTAACGAACTTTTGGCCCATGACTTAGGTAGTAAAAGATGGCGTCTTAGTTTTTGTATACATAACCACATTTGTGAGATATAATATATCGTATCTATAAAATCAAAATAAACGTAAGTATACAATAGTCGTATTAGCAATGTAAATAAACAAGTGTCAGATGCAGTAAAAGTACATGTTAATGAACAAATTAACGAAATAAAAGAAAATTTGGAAAGTAAAATAAATGAGTGTGAATCTAATACTATAGATAAGACTGAAGAAGTTTGTAAGAATATTCAGATACATGAAACTAATACTAACCTTAAAATAAATGAAATAGAAAGTACTTGTAAAATAGAAATACAAGCAATACAAGATATCATAAATGTTATAGGTAAACGTAGCATGCAGTCTGAATGTTTAAATAACGATAAGTTTGTGTCAATTGAACAAAGCATAGTTAATGTCAAAGATGAGTTAAATGTGGCGATAAGCAAAAAACTTGATAGTGTTGCTGAGTGAGGAGTAATTACTCGAGACATGAATACTGATATTGTTTTAGAATCATTTAATTGTGACAGTAGGGGAGTACACCCCACGCAATTCTTGAATAGAGTGAAAGATTTCAACCAATTCTGTAGTAGTAGTTGGGAGGTGCAGTTATTAAAAATAATGAAATGTTTTAAAGGGAGTTCCGCGGTGTGGGCGGAAGTACATAAAATAGATTGGGTAGATTATTAGAGTTTTGAGAGGGCCTTTAGAAATAAATATTGGTCGGAAGAAGAGCAAGAAGTGTTGCGCAGTAAAATCATGGGGTCCGGTAATTTTGGGATCCACGGGAGTAACATGACGATGTATGTTATGCGGTTGTACAATGAGGCGAAATATTTAGAACCACAGCTGCCATTCCGACCATTTGTACGACATGTAAGTAAACACTTACCCCGAGAAATACAGATCACGCTGATGACACGCGACATTACAGAAATTATGGAACTTGAGAAAATGTTAGATATCTTTCAAAACATAAGGGACTGGGAGATAGGTAGACGTCCGAATCCGCCAGCATCGTACGCCAATGGAAGTTATAATCAATCGAGGGGGTCTGCGACCGCATATAGAGGAGCGAGGGGAGACAACAGTAACCATAGAAACGAGGGGTGGCAATGTTCAGAGTGTCGTTTTGAAAATTATGCTGGAAGAACGGTCTGTTATAGATGTAGCAAGGCGAGGGGTTGCCAACGAAACAACGCAGCATCCAACCAGCACAGTCAGCAGCAAAGAGGTGAAGATAGCAACCGAGGAGTGCCCAGAGGAGGTGGAAACACAACTAGGGATAGAGGCGGGTACTCACAATGCTGTGCCACCGCCCAACAGGAAAACTAGCAAGGACAGTGGATGAGAGGACCCAACCATTGTCAACAGGTAGCAGCGGGGTCCAGGAGGAGTGAAGCTATCAATGTCAGCTGATCAGGATGGACATATCCAAGGAGTTGCTGGAAGAAGACAACCCAGAGGTCGTTGAACCAGAGACAGGATTGACAGAGGTGATTGTCACCATGGAAGGTAAGGAATTGAAAACATTAATAGATATTGGGAGTGAAATATCGGTTATTTCCGAAAATATATTAGAAGAATTAAAAGAAGTAAATAAGAATATTCCATCTTTACCAGTTGCGGGAGTTACTATAGTAAGGATTACGAGGGTTAGGAGTAAGCGAGTTACCAAACAAGTCCAGTTAAATATGATAATAAATGGGGTGGAATTTGAGAATACATTCTTAGTAGTCAGAGGGTTGAATTTAGAGGTGATTTTGGGAAATGATTTTTTGAAAAGACATAAAGCAGTAACTGATTTTAAGAAACGGGTAGTAGAGTTAGAGAATGAAATTAAACCGGTTAAGGTTAGTTTTAAACGGGTGATAGGCAATATAAGAATTTCGGGAATAAAGTTAGTACACAAACAGGTTGATAGAGGGGACACAGAAGCGAGAGTGAATGCATGTAGAGTGAAGAGAGAAAGATAGATGAAAGTGAAGAGAGAGTATGGGAGAACAGGGCATATAAGTTTTTTAATGAGGGTGGAGTTTTAGGGAGTCCCCAATGTAAGGAGTTGTGGGCAGTAGTGAACCGTTTTAAAGAGGTGTTTGCAGAGTTACCTTGTAACAGTACATAATGACCCAGTACCATAATTATGGGTTATAAAGATATTTTCGATGTTTTATATTGTTTAATCATTAAAGTACAGAATGGTTAGGTCCATTTTCCCTATATACGGAATAACAAAGCCGATTCAGCAAGAGTACCAGACCAAGGTCACCGATGGACGTGCAGGAGTCGGGAAAGGCCATGACGGTGTTTGTGACGAATGACTATACATATGCATTGTGATTGGATCATAGCACTGTTCCGTCATAACTAAAAACAATGACGCACTAACTACAATACGTGCAACAAGGCGTTGTCCAGTATGACAAAGATGAATGACATAAGAAACACACACACAAGCGCAAATTTACATTTGCCTCGTTCTCAATTCAACGCAGTTCTTCAAAGGATACACAGCGATGTATCGCTGTGTGATCAATTTTATAACAATAGTTTACAATAACTAGATTCAAAATTATCAGTGCAATAGTGGAGCAATAAAGGCTCACATTCAGTAACAGTATGAATTATAATATGTAGAATCAGTGCACATATTTACTTCAATTAAACTCAGCACAACTAGAGGCGAACACCGGCCATCAACATGGGCGTCAACCACCAGCAGCGAAGGAACAACACCAAACAACAATAAGAGAAGTCCAATTTTACCATTTTCTTATAGTTTAATGAGCTCATTAATCCAGAATAAGTAATTAAAAGAATGTATTTTTTATTCTTCGTATTGTTTAAATTAGCAGCCATCCTTACTTTTCTTTTATAAAATTGCTAAACTGCTATAATTGTTTTTATTATTTAGACAAAGCTTTTCGTCATTACTGACATCTTCAGGTCTTAAACAACCATTGTTGTTTAAGGTGTTGTTTAAGACCTGAAGATGTCAGTAATGACGAAAAGCTTTGTCTAAATAATAAAAACAATTATAGCAGTTTAGCAATTTTATAAAAGAAAAATAAAAGAATGTACTTGTTCAAAGGTGAATGTGTGTGAGAGTGAGGGAGTGAACTCATGACCATAACTACATGCCGAGGGCATTGGTTTGTGTTTGGATTAATTGCTAAGTAATAAATGATTTAAGCTGCAGCAATATAAACATGACACTGATCTTAATTTCGAAAACAAAAGAAGTATAAAGAATAATGTGGGATATTAAACTAACTGCCATTTTGTTTTTGGTCATCTTATATGACGTCATTTGACCGCATGGTCGTGTCTGTAAAACATTCTGGAGAATTAAATTTTGATGGTTATTTTCAACAATACAGTGTTCTCATTTGTGTCATCATCTGTGTATCAAAATCTCGCTGTAAATGAACCCTGGCACCCCTTAGGTAAAAGCACATTTAAAAAAGAAGAATATGAGCCCGGCAGTAAATGAAATTGGTAAGTACGTAGAAGTACCATATTATGGTATATTTACAAATATGAATATTAATATATATGTAGTAATAAATAAATAATAGAAAAGAAGGTAGTTTGACAAATGGCGCCCTTACTGTGGACATTATATAAAAATTAATTTATATAAAACAGCCAGATTGAGAAACACAGAGGATGATATAAGACGAGACATAACCTAATGAACGAGAGGTTATGTTGACGAAGTTGCATAGTTAATTACAAATTGAGTTAATTGCATAGTTAAGTACAAATAAAAGACAAACAGTCATTTAAATATTTAAGTAACGATGGCAGAAAATAATAATAGTCTGGAAATGGACAATACAGACACGGAATCCATTTTAGTAGAAAAACATATTAGCTCGACACCTAGAGTAGGTGGTAATAAAATCTCGTTAGAAGACCTATTCACGTTAATTAGTGATAAATTCGAACAACAGAATATCAAATTTAGTACATTTAATGTAAAATTAGATAGTTTTGAAAATGAGCTCAAGAAGCAAAATACCTTACAAAATATCAAATTAGATCAATTAGAGGAGAAAGTAGAAAAATCAAAAAATGAAATACAGAAACAAAATTGTAAGATTGACAAGGTAGACAAGTTAGAGAAAAACAAAAACAAGGTAAGTGGGGTAGAAAATTATGATAATATAAATAAAAGTACGATGTTGGAGAATGATTGTGTAAACAGGGGTAGTAATAATGAGGTTTTATGGGGAATAGAATATAATAATGATGGAATGATAGTGTGTGTTAAAGGGTTAAAGACGGTGTGTAGAGAGAGCATAATTGTAAAAGAATTGCAGGGGTTAGATTTTTCCCTTAATGGTGTATTTGGGGGTGATACACATGTTTTTAGGAAGGACAAGAGTGCCTTCGATGTAGATTTTGGAGACAAAAGGTCTGCAAATAGTTGTCCCTGGATTTTTTGTGCACCTGATAGGTGGTGCGAGAATAAAGTTGTAGTGTACCCTGCATATATTGGGAGAGAGAATGTGATTTGGGGTTATGATAGGAGTTATTGTGAAAGAGAGTTGTGTGATAATTGGGAGATAGAGTTATATAGAGTATGTAGAGATTATGAAGAGTTCATTGAAAGGTTAGGTGGAGAGAGAAGTGATAAAAATAATAAAAACTTACCTTGTATTGAAACTAAAGCAGTAGGAGATGATAATGAAAATAATGACTTGATAAAATACCTGATTATGACTAATTACACTAAGGGTGACAGGACAATGATCAATCATGACATGTTAAATGAGTTTGGGGATAATAATGAACGTTTGAATTGGATAGGTATTTATAATGATAGTATAAGATACCTAATATTAAACAATGTATATAGTTTTAAGGTTCGATTGCTATTTGACGATGGAGGGTAGACCTTTTATTGTGTTTATGAACATTTAATTATGTGAACAGTGTTTTTTAAGATGGACTGATTATGACTGATTATGGTAAATGATTAATGATAATGTGAATTGTATATTTTGTGTATATTAATGTCAGTGTATTGGTGTATGTTTGCTGTTGTGTATTTTATCTATTTTTTTGTGTAAACTATGTACTGTGAAATTTTAAATAATTTAAGGAAGTTTAATGATTTTGAAATGATATTATGGAATTCAGATTCTAATGGTTAGTAAATGATTATATATTTGGATGTTGAGAGTGTAGCGGGTCAAATTTTGGGTGTTTTTATTTTCAACAGTAGGGGACATTTATATTTTTATTTCTTTCATTTTGGTGCGGGCTTGAAAAAAGAAGTTGTGAAAATTATTGGGTAACAACATTTATTCCGTTATAATAGAACGCATTGCAACGTTATTTTCCATGCAACAGCACGATGTTGAGCAACAGTGAGACAAAGGCGATACGCAGGTGTTATTGTGTAAGCCGGCAAGCGAAGCATTTGCATCTCCACAAAATTCGCAGAAATCTGTACTTGCGTAAACAGCACACAGACGCAACTGTATCACCACAAATCTGAGTGACGCATCCAGTCAAAAACCGGATGTCCTGGTACTAACAAAATTCCGCAATGTGCTTTTTGAGCGGCAGGAAGTCATGGCTAAATCCGGTCTTTCCAATGACATCAGCGGAACCAAGTCCAATATCGGCCTCTGGACATACACATATACCAGCTTTAATCCATATATGAAGTGGTTACTTCCCAACAAATGCAGCCGGAGCGACGGAAGCGTAGTGGCAGTGAAACACTGATTCCCGGCAAAAAGTAAAAAGTACCTGTTACATTACAGCGCAGTCTCACAGTTGTATCCACCGGCGCCGGTACAATTAAAGTAGGCTCGTCACAAATATTTTAATTTTTTCAGTAAAGAGTGTAAAACAGTATAAATCCATGTGACCGCGGTCGGTTTTAAAAAAGAAGCTGTATCAGTTACAACTTTTGAAGAATATAGAACAAGCAATTTGTCGTGAGAAGATGCGTGTGTGCGGCGACCGCGTGGCAAGCGTTTGGGGGTCTGGGGGCTTAATATGAAATGATAAAGGGTTTTATAAATTCGAATGGATGAGAGAGTGAGCAAGCTGGGCTATTTTTTGTGTGTATTTGTGTTTTATGAAATAATAAGGTAAGCTGTAGTCTTTAAGTGTTATGTTGGTATTGCACCACTTTGCAGCAATGTACCTCAATGAATTTTAATGAGTTTAAAAGCAATCAAGATTGAATAATAATAAATATAAATTCTCTTCAAAAATGAGTTGTGTCAGTACTTCGCATAACCCATAGACCATGTTTGTATCTAGGTACATGTGAACGAATTCTGGGACCCTGTAAGTTTTCGTAACGGTAAGTAACAATTTAATTTGAGAGTTAATTATAAAAATATATGTGATTGATCGGTAAGTCACAGTTGGCGCCACGAAACAGGCACGAATTGAATTAATTACAATTAATTAATTGATTTCCGCATCGACATGGATACAAGCATGTTCTAGGTTAGCTTAGTAACCTAACAGTAGATTACAAAATTTAAATAATTACTGTATTTATTTTATTTAATTTAATTAATTATTCTATTTAAGCAATTTATATACAGGTAAATATTTACCATTTATATAATTTAATTTATATCAATAATATAAAATGTCAAATAACGAAAATGACGTAAATAAAATGAGTGTCGAAGTTTTCGACGACTCAAACGTTAGTAACTATGAAACACACTCGACTCCAAGTGTGAGTCAGAGTGAAGCAGAAATAAGTATAACAGATCAAAGTAAAGTAAATGAAGATTCAGGGATTCAAATAACCCCGAAATTAGATAGGGAAAGTAGAATTGATAGTAAAGAAGTCGGCTTCACTGACGGAAATATAGCAGCGCAATCTACTCCGTCGACAACACGAACTAAAGGGTTGTCGATGGACGATCTGTTTAATCTAATGAAAACCATGTCTGAAAATATAAATAGCAATTATAAAGAGCAACAAATTGATTCCAATGTCAAATACAATAAAATGAACGATAAATTTGATAGACAAAGTAGCGATTTTAATGCAAAGTTTGAAGTTCAAAAGAATAGTTTGGATGAATTAAAGAACCAAATTAACGAAATAAAGAGTGATTCTGACGTTAAATTTAATATCCAGAATGACAAATTCGATAAGTTGAAATATGACATTCAAGAAATTAATAAACGTTGTAAAAATACCCATGAAACGATAAGAACTAGTCTGAATAAGTTAGAACAGAGTGTTGAGCGAATGGGAGTACATGTGATGAGTACCGAGAAAAATAAAACAAATGAAAATCGTAATGACAAGTACAAAAATGTAATGCCAGGTAAAGAGTTAACAAATAATAACAATAATGTCGAAAATAATGAATTTAATACTGAGAATGTTAATGTGTTTGAAGAGTTAGTATCAGAGACTGATACGGAAAAAATAAATAATGAGAGCATTAATGAAAGTGTAGATAGTAGTGATAATGAGAGTTTAATGGTATTAGAGGTTAATGAGGAGGTAATAGTTGTTGATGAGATGGAGAGTGTGTGTAAGGAGAGTTTAAGCGAATGTGTAGAGCAGAGGGTAAAATTTCCCTTTATTTGTGATGAACCAGAGTGTTCAAAAGTGTTATTTTTGGGCAAGAGACCCTTATTAGTGAAAGATTTGAGTTGTTTAATTTTGCTGAATAATTTTGTACCCTCTGCGTGGAATGATAAAAGTGCGATATGGTGTTATGATGATGAAAGATGTTTTGAGAGAGAGTTGTTGATAGATAAAGAAATAGAATTATATAAACTAATGAGAGATTACAATGAGTTGAAAGAGATGTTAGTTGATCTGAAATACTTACCCGTTAAAATAGAGAGGGGAGATTATTTTGAAAATACATGTTTAAATAATAATAATTTACTTTATGAAGGAAAAATAACTGAGTTGATAACGAATATTACTGATGGAGACTTAACCAATTTACTTAATGTTGACTTGTTGAATGATTATGTGGATAAAATGGATGAGTTTAGTTTGTATGGTTACCACACACAAAACAGTCATTTGTGTGGTAATAAAATTGAAAATTGCTATGTGAAACCCCGATTAATTTTTGACGATGGAGGTTGAAATTCATAAATGAACAATTTCAAATATGTTAATATATGGTAATGACCTAGCTGATTTTGATATTGAAGTGTGATATAACTGAATAATTACTGATGAAGAATTGTAAATACATGTTTAGTGAAACTATTTGTATGCATTATAAAACGTTAGATAAACAATGTATGTATATAGCAAAACTTGTTGTGATATTAATAATAATATTAATACTTTGCAGTTTAAATAAATAACAAAAATAATTTGGAAGAAGATAGTGAATGAGTTGTAACTATTATACTTTATGAAAGTAATCAAAAATGTTGTTTTCAATAATTAAATTAATTAAAATAATACATTGAATCCTGTAATTAAATACAACCAAACTATAATAAACCTATAGTTAAATAAATGTAAATAACTATGAATAATACAAAACAGTAAGTGGTAGCGGATAGATGTTCTCCACTTGTCCCAGTGGGGTTCGTCTATTTCAGGGACGCGCCCCTGCCCACGCGAGCCTTGGTTTTCTCCAGGTACCTTTATGTTCAGAGGAAGCTTTGTCCCTACCTTTAGTCCTAGTTCCTGACCCTGTAATAATCCTTATCCCTTTTATCTTCCCGATTTCCCTAACCCTCCCCTTAGAGTAAAAATATAAACAATGATTCTGTACAAGTAAAGCACAACCTATTTACAGGTAATTAAGAAAAAATAATAAGCATAAATATTATAATAAATATAATATTAAGTAAGTAAATAATTTTGGAAAATGTTTTAAAGTAAACTTATGCAACCAAAGGGTTCAATAATTATTTTGTGGTACCTGCTATGTTAGGTTATGAGTACGGTATATTGGTAGTTGGAATGTGATTGTGGAGGAATTTAAAGAGAGATTAGAACCAATGATGTAATGTTTGTAAAATTTATTGAAATATTAAGAAAAACTGAACCATTTAATCACATAGAATCATTTTGCAAATGGTAATTAAAGTCATGGAAATTGTAATTTCACATATTGATGCATTAACTTCATAAAATAAAAATGTAAGAGACAAATATGTTATCTAAAAGAGTTATAAAATTTGAAAAGTGTAATAAGCAGATATGTCAGTATAGGTTGCAACCAAAGTGTTTAGTCCCTGATTGCTGACACTGAGAATGTTTATAACTGTTGTTTATGAAAGCAAGTCTGGCACACAAATGTAAACAGAAATGTTGTAGTCTGCTGAATCAGTATCTTGAGCAAAACCCTATTGTGACATAAAAGAATTGAAATTAAATTTTCACAGACAAATAATAATGAGGTAATCATTGTAACTCAGAGTTTGAGACATTAAAAAAACCATTAAACAATTAAATTAATCAAATTAATAGAAACAAGGATTTTAACAATGAACTTAAAGTTTTGAGTTTGAAGTTTATTTTTTTGAAGAAAAAAAAAAAAAAAAAAAAAAAAAATGGGATGTATATAATTTCAAAATTGAATAAATCTTAGAATTAAGTGACCAAAAAAACAATTGTCAAGAGTTAGTATCAGTGAGCCTGGGAACGTTTTGAAACGATGTGTAATAAAATAAAAACTTGTAGTCAATACAAGAAGTGGGGATGATTTTGGGGGGTAGATTGGTGATAAATGAAGTGATAGGACAATGGAGTGTGGAACTGCAAATGTAGAAAGATTAATTTTCAATTGTTAAGTAATTAGTTAGTTATTAAGTGGCTATTAAGGGGGTTGCCTGTGCTCTCTTAGATAGCGAAATGGGTTGGGGGTAACAGTGAGTGTTACCTCCATCGGAGGCCAAAAGGGCGATAAATGTGCGGCGCACCTTATCAGTGTAAATTAAAGTGTACACACTGCCAACTACCGTGTCGCACATAGTAGTGAGGTGTAACAGGCAATTAAATTAAAGTTAGATTTCCTCGACTTTTCGGGCGGTTACTGTCTTACCAGCACTAACCGTGGTTTTGGCTAGCGGCCAGCTATGGTCATACCAAGTCCCTTGACCATAGCTGACTTGAAATTGGTATATATTTGAAATTTAATGGGGGGACAATTAGAGGAAATCTCCGGAACTAGGGAACAGCGGCTGCCACTCTGTTCGAGGAGGAACAGCAGAGCCAGGTGGTAGAATCCGTTTTAAGGGTGCATGATTATAAAACAAGAACATGATGATGTTCACTACTGTAAAACTTAACAGCGGAAGCAGAGACACGGAGAGGTAAAACCCTGCTCCAAAATATACAGTCTCTGTGGAAGCGAAAGGGCGAGACAGTCCTCCATAATCTGAAATAGTGTGTGTGGCTGGGAGGTGACGTAAAGGAGTCACGAATTTAAAATTTTATGACAAAAGTTTTTGCGTATTCAAAGTTTAATCCAATCAAAAATGCTTGTGCTCTGTCCACATAATTATATGCTTAGATATTTAAAATTAAGGTGCATGCTATAATTTTAAGTGTATTATTTTATTGTTGTCTATTAGATAAGCATTGAGAAGAACATGTAATTTTATTATGTGTGTATTCGTTTAAGCTAATAAGTAAATCGTCTGGCAGGTTAATAGAAGCATCAGAATCAGAAAAGTGAGAAACAATGAGGTGAGAAGGGAGAATAAATATAAATAAATATGTATATTCCATGTAATTTGTTCAATTTTAAGATGTGTTTTAATTATCTTAGGATATCAGCTGATCAGTAATAACGTCACTGGTATATTGGTTTGTAAATGTTACAAGTAATTAATGTTTAATGTACTACAGATATTTTGAAGTAAAGATAAAAAGAATATGAGAAATGAAATAACAATAATTTATGCCAATTAATAAAAGATAATTCATGGGTGCTAAATGTTTTATGGGACATGCAGACCTGTCCAAGTGGAATGAAAAGTTGAATTTGAAATGATGGAGATGAATATAATGTAATGTTGTTTTTGAGTTGATGTGATATAACAGAATTTTGTGAAATATTGATGTTGACACAGTGGTAATGGAGACTTTATGTAGAGTTTTGAATGATATATATTTATGTTTATAATTAATGAGGTTATTTTGTGTATTTGTAGTGAGGTAATGAGATTGAGAATTTTGGGGATGGCAATTTTGTATTAGAGGGTAGTGTAATGTAGGAGTCCGCAACAAAGGTTGGGACGGGAATTGGAATAGATTTTAGTGAGGAGGGGCCGCCTTAGGTAAAATCCGGGGGCCAAATAAGGGAAATGAGTTTTTTGAGTAGGGGAAACACGTATCCTATATATACCAAGGGTTAGCGAGTATTTTATAATGTAGAGAAGGTGGCGTTTTGTGTTAAATGATAAGTTGGGGTTTAGAGTGTTCTGATTAGTAGAGATTTTGGTAGAGATGGGTGTCATGGGAGTTACAGTTGATAAATATTAGAGTCAGGGGGAGAAATTTTATATATGTATAGAAATCTCATACAGAAAAACGAGAATAAATAATTTACATCACCCACAGTATATTAAGGTAAGATTGTTGAAAAGACAGAGAGATTCATGATAAAGAATATACAATTGTTTATTTTTTTCAACCAGTGACAGAATTTTGATAAAATTTGAAAATAATGTAAAGTCAAGAAGTGTTTATTTTAAATAATTTAAATGTCAAGTTGATGATTAAGTATATTAATATTTTGTTTGTTTTAAATATTTTAGGTTATTATGTTTTGTATTTCAAGTTAGGATATTGCAAATGTTCAATGTGTTTTCAGAACTTATAGATAACATATGTAGGTCAAGGGTTTTGGACTTGACCTAGTCATGATCAGCTGATGAGGTCAGACACCTACTACGCTTGTGTATAGTAGGAAGCCAATTGTAATTTGTTTGTTTAATTAATTCAAACCAATATTTGAATAATTTTAATAGATGTTATTTAATAAATAAATTTAATAAAATTTTTTTTATGAATCAATTTAAATTTTTTTTTGAATTTTAAATTTTGAAAATTTTAAATTTTTTTTGAAAAAAAAAAACTGGATTTTTCACCTGCCAGCGAATGAATATGTTAGATAATTATTCTTTTATTATATGTGTGTATTAACCATGTTTCTTTTATTGTATTGCTTTACCTTGGTAGGCTATAAATTGCTCTCATGCTAGAGTAAGGATGTATTTGTATTAATAGGAATGTTTAGGTTAAGTCATTTGAAACAAAAATTAGAAAAAGGAGGAAGAGAATTTTTTGATAAAAGATTTTTTTTGAATTTTGAATTTTTTTAAATTTTTAGTAAATTTTAAAAGAAATTTTAATTTTTTGTGTTATGATAACATGTAATGTTAGACTGTGTGAGCCCAGTATTTGCTAAAGGCAGCCCAGCTTGCAAAAAAGGGGATCCATATCGGCGGAGGAGCGGGAATGATTGTAGCCAGGGATTGAGGATTTTTGGGGGTAGTATGTTGAAGGGCGAGGTGGGCTATGGTGCGAGTCTGATCGATTTCTCGGTGTTGGGATCTCTTACGGAGAAGTCCAGTGATCTCGTTCAGATGAGTCCATGGTCGCTGAGCCAGGGGGGTCGTGTACCCATGCAGATTAAGAACTAGGGGGTTGTTGGCACCAGTTCCTCACCGGTCCTCTTCGGGGTTTATCGATGAGATTTCTTCTGTCGTGGACAGCAGAATTCTCATCGAGGGGGTATTGTAGCGGGTCAAATTTTGGGTGTTTTTATTTTCAACAGTAGGGGACATTTATATTTTTATTTCTTTCATTTTGGTGCGGGCTTGAAAAAAGAAGTTGTGAAAATTATTGGGTAACAACATTTATTCCGTTATAATAGAACGCATTGCAACGTTATTTTCCATGCAACAGCACGATGTTGAGCAACAGTGAGACAAAGGCGATACGCAGGTGTTATTGTGTAAGCCGGCAAGCGAAGCATTTGCATCTCCACAAAATTCGCAGAAATCTGTACTTGCGTAAACAGCACACAGACGCAACTGTATCACCACAAATCTGAGTGACGCATCCAGACAAAAACCGGATGTCCTGGTACTAACAAAATTCCGCAATGTGCTTTTTGAGCGGCAGGAAGTCATGGCTAAATCCGGTCTTTCCAATGACATCAGCGGAACCAAGTCCAATATCGGCCTCTGGACATACACATATACCAGCTTTAATCCATATATGAAGTGGTTACTTCCCAACAAATGCAGCCGGAGCGACGGAAGCGTAGTGGCAGTGAAACACTGATTCCCGGCAAAAAGTAAAAAGTACCTGTTACATTACAGCGCAGTCTCACAGTTGTATCCACCGGCGCCGGTACAATTAAAGTAGGCTCGTCACAAATATTTTAATTTTTTCAGTAAAGAGTGTAAAACAGTATAAATCCATGTGACCGCGGTCGGTTTTAAAAAAGAAACTGTATCAGTTACAACTTTTGAAGAATATAGAACAAGCAATTTGTCGTGAGAAGATGCGTGTGTGCAGCGACCGCGTGGCAAGCGTTTGGGGGTCTGGGGGCTTAATATGAAATGATAAAGGGTTTTATAAATTCGAATGGATGAGAGAGTGAGCAAGCTGGGCTATTTTTTGTGTGTATTTGTGTTTTATGAAATAATAAGGTAAGCTGTAGTCTTTAAGTGTTATGTTGGTATTGCACCACTTTGCAGCAATGTACCTCAATGAATTTTAATGAGTTTAAAAGCAATCAAGATTGAATAATAATAAATATAAATTCTCTTCAAAAATGAGTTGTGTCAGTACTTCGCATAACCCATAGACCATGTTTGTATCTAGGTACATGTGAACGAATTCTGGGACCCTGTAAGTTTTCGTAACGGTAAGTAACAATTTAATTTGAGAGTTAATTATAAAAATATATGTGATTGATCGGTAAGTCACAAGAGGTGTTGTTGTTAGCAGATAAGTGATGAATTTTCTAATGGTATATTAAGTTGAAATGTAAAAGAGTTTGGGTAATAATGATAAATAAGGGCATTGGAGTTAGTTAGAGTTATTGTGAGTTAGGGAAAATAAAGTGTTGAAGATACAGATAATATATAAAGAGGTGTTAGATATTTTAGGGACACAGTGGTTAGTGATTATATGTAGAGTTGAGTAATGTGAATGGTAATTATATTCGTTGTTGATGGTGATATTTTGTAATAAGGGTATTGGTGTAGGAGTCTGCAACGAGAGATGTTGAGACAGGAAGGGACCGTTGTGTGCCGGAAAGGGTTATCTGAAAGGGTCAGGAACCAATGATGGAATGAGCATAGATGGGGAATACACACATACTAGTACAAAAATGAGCGGTGCCAGAGGTTTTAAATGGGATTTGTGAAGGGGGTTATTATAGAGATATTGGTCTCATGATATATTAATGGTTAGAAGCGGTTAGTAGAAAAAAAAGGAGGTAGTAAGGTTAGATGGACAATGCCAAAATAAGATAGAGAAAATAGTGAATAATACAGAGTCACCCAAACTAGTAAGGATAAAAGGGTTAGAAAAGGAAAATTCATGGTAGGAAGGTAATTGTAACAGAAAGGTAAGGATAAATTTGAAAATTTTGTATAGAATCTGATACAAACGAATGTTAAATAATAAAAGTTAATAGAGAATTGTTGATAGTAATGATGTGATAAAGTTTTGGCACAAGTCATGTAAATGTAAATTGTTTAATGTAAATGTAACAATGTTAATGTGCAATGTTTAATGTTTTATGATGCTTTATTGTTATTAGTAATGACGTTAACAAGTGTCAAAGAATAGTAGATTTTAATGTTGAAAGTCTAAAGGTACAAAGGAAGTTGTGCAAAAATATAGTAGTACGCCATTTACAAAATAGATAAATGATTGTAAGTTGAGCAATAAAGGTGTCTGCCATCATAGTTGTAGGTTGAATTTGTAGAAATAGATAGGTGAAGGTATTTTGGGGGAATATCAGAGAATTGTTTATGTATTGTGTTATTTGTAGTTATATATACAGTTTATTTTCTTACAAGGAAGAAATTGAGTTTGGTGGTGGTAACAGAATATACATTTTAAAGTTTTGTTGTTGTTATGTTAAACTTTTAAATTAGAACAAACCAATGTTCCGAACACAAACCAATGCGTCTAAAAGGGAACATATCAGTTGTAGATATGGAGGTATCTTAGACCACTATTTTAATTTTTGTGTACAATGTTTCAGAGTTTTGTGGTGTTGTGACCGCGGTCCTGGGCTGGCTGGAGCGTCAGAACAGGAGTGTAGAGTGCCTTATGGCCTTATGGTGTAGGGATCTCTCAGGAGAAGTCCAGTAAGGTCAGAGGATGCGATCAACATCATTGGACCAAGGGTAAGTGATGATAAATTTTTTTTGGTAACATTACAGGGGGTTGTGGTGACATATCTAGACTGATCCTTTTAGGAAAGTGTGAATGAGTCAATGAAAGTTTCTGTGCCTCGACACAGAATCTTTCATTGAGGGGGTTTGTAACAGTACATAATGACCCAGTACCATAATTATGGGTTATAAAGATATTTTCGATGTTTTATATTGTTTAATCATTAAAGTACAGAATGGTTAGGTCCATTTTCCCTATATACGGAATAACAAAGCCGATTCAGCAAGAGTACCAGACCAAGGTCACCGATGGACGTGCAGGAGTCGGGAAAGGCCATGGCGGTGTTTGTGACGAATGACTATACATATGCATTGTGATTGGATCATAGCACTGTTCCGTCATAACTAAAAACAATGACGCACTAACTACAATACGTGCAACAAGGCGTTGTCCAGTATGACAAAGATGAATGACATAAGAAACACACACACAAGCGCAAATTTACATTTGCCTCGTTCTCAATTCAACGCAGTTCTTCAAAGGATACACAGCGATGTATCGCTGTGTGATCAATTTTATAACAATAGTTTACAATAACTAGATTCAAAATTATCAGTGCAATAGTGGAGCAATAAAGGCTCACATTCAGTAACAGTATGAATTATAATATGTAGAATAAGTACACATATTTACTTCAATTAAACTCAGCACAACTAGAGGCGAACACCGGCCATAAACATGGGCGTCAACCACCAGCAGCGAAGGAACAACACCAAACAACAATAAGAGAAGTCCAATTTTACCATTTTCTTATAGTTTAATGAGCTCATTAATCCAGAATAAGTAATTAAAAGAATGTACTTGTTCAAAGGTGAATGTGTGTGAGAGTGAGGGAGTGAACTCATGGCCATAACTACATGCCGAGGGCATTGGTTTGTGTTTGGATTAATTGCTAAGTAATAAATGATTTAAGCTGCAGCAATATAAACATGACACTGATCTTAATTTAGAAAACAAAAGAAGTATAAAGAATAATGTGGGATATTAAACTAACCGCCATTTTGTTTTTGGTCATCTTATATGATGTCATTTGACCGCATGGTCGTGTCTGTAAAACATTCTGGAGAATTAAATTTTGATGGTTATTTTCAACAATACAGTGTTCTCATTTGTGTCATCATCTGTGTATCAAAATCTCGCTGTAAATGAACCCTGGCACCCCTTAGGTAAAAGCACATTTAAAAAAGAAGAATATGAGCCCGGCAGTAAATGAAATTGGTAAGTACGTAGAAGTACCATATTATGGTATATTTACAAATATGAATATCAATATATATGTAGTAATAAATAAATAAGGTAAAAGCAGGTAGTTTGACAACCTGGTAGAGCCAGGAACTATGAATGTGAGTTGAAAGTATGGGAACACACACCCTTTGTGCAGAGAAGTTACCCGGTGCCCTATTCTAAACGAAGAGCTGTTCAGGTAGAGTTAGATAAAATGATAGAGGGAGATATAATTGAGAGGTCGGTGTCACCCTATTCAAGTCCATTAGTTGTAGTTATAAAAAGGATGGGAGAGTAAGGTTGTGTCTAGATGCCCGGAGAATAAACCAGATTATAATTCCTGACCGCGAGTCACCCGAATCTATGGATGAAATATTTTAAAAATTTAGTGGAGTTAAATATATGACATTGTTAGATTTAACCACGAGTTATTGGCAGGCCCCGTTACAGTTAGAGAGTAGGAAATACACTGCTTTTCTGTTTAATGGAAAAAATTACCAATTCAAACGACTACCGTTCGGACTCAACACTAGTGTAGCAAGCTTTATAAAATGTTTAGATGAAATTTTCCAACCTATGAATTTAGAATTTTTAACTGTGTACGTTGACGACATTTTAATAGCTTCTAGGACACTCCCAGAGCATGTGGAACATTTAGAATATGTGCTAGATAAGTTACAGAGAGAGGGGGTTGACAGTTAACTGGGGGAAATAAAAATTCTTACAACAAGAAATACATTTTTTAGGTTTCATTATTTCACCGGAAGGAATTCAAGCTAACCCCGAAAAGGTAGAGTCAATTATGAGATTCCCCGAACCTAAGAATATTAAACAGTTCCAAAGTTTTTTGGGTTTATGTAATTTTTATAGAAAATTTCAAAAGAATTACGCACAGGTAACCTCGAAATTGAGTTCGGTCTTATAGAAGAATAAACAATGGAGATGGGAAGAAGCAGAGAGGGTCGCATTTAATGAAATAAAAGAAAAATTTTCGGGTATGATAATGATGAACCATCCTAATTTTCAGCAAAAATTCTATTTACAAACGGATGCCAGCAACATAGCCCTCGGCGCCGAACTATACCAGGAGGATGAAGAAAAGGAACACTGAACAATAGCTTTTGCCAGCCGAACATTGTTAGCAGCGGAGGGAAATTATACGACCACAGAGAAAGAGCTGTTAAGCATTGTATTCGCGGTGAAGAAATTCCATACATACCTTCTAGGGAATCAGACGATCATCCGAACTGATCACAAGGCGCTATCTTTTTTAAATACTTGCAAATTAACCCACAGCCGACTAACCAGGTGGGTAATTAAACAAGAATACAAGCCTTACAAGAATATAATTTTTCCTGAGAATACATTAAGGGGGTAGAGAACAAGATACCTGACACGCTACCAAGGGTAGACATAGAGGGAAATAAAACCGGGAGAGATTTAAAAGAAACAGAAATTTTCAGACTCAGTAGGGAAGATAAGCTTTTTGGGGAGGAATTGAAAGACATTAAAACAATGCAAAGATCTGATGCGAAGTTGGGTAAAGTAATAGCGAGTTTAGAGTTGGACTTAGATAATTCTATGTACAGCCAATATTTTAAAATATATCAAGGGATGTTATTTCAGAAAGTGGAGGGGGTGAGCGTGAGTAGAGGTTACTTGTAGTGGAGGGTTTAGTGGACAAAATAGTCTGGGATTGTCACATTAGATATGGGCACTTTGGGGCGAGAAAATGTGTTAATGTTTTGAAAGAATCGTGCTTGTTTAAAAATATGGAAAGGTGAGTTAGAAAACTACTCTGGCGGTGTGATTTGTGTCAGAAGTCCAAAGTAGTTAACTACCGATTGGAAGGAGAATTAAAGTTTATTAAAGTAGAAAGACCTTTCGATTTAGTTGTGAAATTACCCAAGTTGTGAAATCATGTACAATACATGATTTGTATGGTCCATTACCCAAGGGTAGAGGGGGAGTAATGTATGTATTTGTAGTACTAGATACTTTTACTAAATTTGTAAAACTGTATAGCATGAAAGGTGACAAGTAAAGTTTTGAGTGAAAAAATAACAAGGGACTATATGACCAAAATCGGGAAACCCAAAGTAATACTTTCAGATCATGGGCCCCAATTCATTAGTGGGACATGGCGACAAACTTTAGATTGGGAAGGAATTATACCTAAACATACAGAGGTGTACCATCCCCAGTCAAATCAGGCCGAAAGGGTACTGTGAGAGATAGGTAGGATTTTTCGGGCATATTGCCATACCAAACACAGCAAGTGGCCTATGTATGTAAATAAAATCGAAGAATGGTTAAACTGTACCACTCATTAGTCAACCGGGCCATATGAGCTAGGTAAAGGGGACTCGCCCACCAAGCATTTTGGAACAGCTGTTTAATTATCCACCTGAGAGTAATACAAGGGATATGGAGATAAAACTTAGGTGAGCTAATGAGAGTTTATTAACTAAGGGTGAAAGAAGGAAACAGAGGCATGACTCAAAAGGTAAATGGACTAAGTACGAGGTAGGTTAAATAGTAGTGGTAAGAAGACATGATTTATCAAATGCACAGGATAAAGAGATTTAAAAAGTTCTTTTTATTGTATGAAGGTCCATATGAAATAATAGAGGTTAAGATGGATAATGCATACGTGTTGCAGAATCAGGTAACAAGGGAAATCGTGGGTACGCACAACACTACAAATTTAAAAATTTATTGGTCGAAATAAGAATAAATGTATAACAAATGTATCTGTATATGTAAATGTTTTCAGAAGGGACTCTCCCCCATTTTCGGGCGGTCACGCCTCACCAGCCCTGATCGTGGATTTTGGCTTTTTAGGGGTGGATCATGGTTGGAGCAAACCTCAGACATGGGGTGAGACAACGATGGTCTTCCTCTACTAAATTGGTGTAAGTAGAAATTATTGATTTTGAAGAACAGGGAAGAGGATCCCTAGTAATCTTGAGTAGACTTCAATGTTATAGGTGTATTGTGTCGCACTGCTCAAGATAAAACATAAATTATTATGATATTATATGAAACAGTATTATTTTTAATCAAAATTGTTCTATAGCTAGGGCTGTGATTTTTAGAGAGAATTTATTTACACCTAACCGTATCCCGGATTTAGTTCTTTTTTAGGCAACTGTACACTCCCATGGCGAGCCCCCAATTTTGCAATTAATTTGTATCCCCACCGTTTTGGTAATTGACAAATTTAATTAAAGAAGCCATGGGGTAGGTGCCAGCTTTAGAAAGTTTAATGGTAAATATATATACTTATGTATAAGTAAATACATATTTTGTAAGAATAGTTAACAAATTGGAGATAACAGACAAGTGTCTGGCATAATCCTTAAACACAGTAAAGAAATTGTGAATTAATTAAATTATTATTTTGTACCCGCTATTTGTGATGATTAGTAAAGACATAGTGAAGTTATGATGTGACAATCAAAATATAATAGAAGATGAATACTAGAACTGTGGTGTTGGTAATTTTCATTCAAGGTCAGAATTGAAAAATCTATTGTAATGTACAGTGAAACTTCGCTAACTCGGACTTCACTAATTCGGAATTTCTATTATTCGGACTGGGGTTCTCAGTACTGTAATTTATACGTACATATGTAAAAATTCAAAATCAAGTGTAGATTTAGCCTACTTGAGAAGAGAAAGGCCGGAAATACTATACATAGTGTATTTCCATGAACTGGGATTATTAATTGGTAGGTCAGCGATAATGAAAAGCAGTGTCGTATACATTTCCTGGAAATTCTGAACAGTAATGTACAATTCATAACAACGGATATGACTCATAAAGACTTTCACATTTGTCATCATTGTGAACATTCGTCCCATAGCCAGTCACTTTACGTTTTGACTCCGTAGTGTTCGTACCTAATTCGGACTTTCAGCAATTCGGACTGAGCTTGGTCCACATTAGTCCAAATTAGCAAAGTTTCACTGTAATATTTCATTTTCAGGCAGTCACGGCTTCACCGAACCCTGACCATGGATTTATCAGCTAACAAGTTATGGGCAGGCTTATTGTACGCTGACCATAGTTTATTTTCTAAATTGGTGTAACTTAGAACTTAATTGGGGGGTGAAGCAAGGGAATTTATCATAAACTATGGACAGTGACTATCCACCGAATGGGGTGGTAGACCGTCTTAAGGGAGTATAAATAATTATTTTAGTAGGATTACTGGTATCCTGTATACCAGTAATGCCGAATTTAATGTACCGCCGAAGCAAGGACGGGGAAATAATGTTTACACCCTAGCCGATCCAGTCCTTGTGGAAGCAACTGGGCGCTACAGTACAGCCATGGGGGGACATAGAGAGGTGGATGGCCGGTGGCAACGTTACATGCTGCGAGGGAGAAACTTCGTTTTAGTGAGTTTGTGTAAATGCCAAAATTAGGCTTTTCCTTGAGTAACGCGGGGTATCAGGGGTTAAGGGATAAACGGGGGATATATAAAAAAAAATGTAGAGGGAGTATTTTGTATTTTAAAATGAAGAAGTAAGAGAAGGAAGTTGATGATTATTGTCATGATCATAATCATACTTAAGTATTGGAGGAGACTGTTCTGATTACCTATGTATCTGTTATACTGAATAACTTTGTATTTTGTATTAATCAATTTCTGTATTATTTAACGATAGCAGTAGTCATCTGCATTAATAACTGTAAATTAAAATATTAAATGTAAACTTTCAAATGGAAATGTAAGATGGAATTATGGTTCAGTTGAATTCATAATGGAATTGATGAATTATTTTTTTTTTTTTAGTTGAAATATCTCTGGTAAGAGTATGTTAACGTTATATGTTGTGAAGAAAATGTATCATATAGTGTTAAGGATATATTAAACAATATATTTGTGTATTAGAAGTTAAGATAGAAAACCAGTACGGTTAAGAGGGAACCAAATCAGTTCAGGATATGGAATAGTGAAAGGCCATTTAGTGATGTTTTTAATTAATTGTTACAGAGTCTGGTGATACTGTGGTGGTGGTCCTGTGCTGCCCGGTGCGTCAGGGCAGGGGCGTCTCGCGCCTGTCTGGCTTTATGCTGTTGGGATTCTACAGCAGAAAGTCCAATAAGGTCATGCAGGTGCAACCACAGTCACCGGACTAGGGGGGTGGGTAACCCATGATTGTAATAAAGAAGTAAGGAGGGTCGTGGCGCCATATCCTAACTGGTCCTCTTAGGTTTATGCAATGAGAGTATTTATGCTTCGGCATAAAACCTCTCATTGGGGGGGGGGTATTGTGACGGTACAAAAGGGATAGGGTTTTTATATTTAATAATTTGTAGTAAACTATTCTATGTAATACTTTTGGTAACAGTCTGTAGCAGTGTCAGGCCGTACAAGGTACGCATTGGTGAGTCATGAAAAAAGCACGTGTTTGTGTGACGCAGAAATGACCACGAGGTGACAATGCGGGCTGCTTTCCGGTCCGTTGTTATATTCTGGAACATTCCAGCCAATCAGAAATCGAGCTGTGAAAGGATTTCCTGTCATTGATCACGATGCGAATTAAGGAAGCGCGTCCCCAAGCCATCTTGGAAGCATCAGTCGACGATAGCCTTCAGACCGCGCGGTCATGTAAAAAGTACCCAGGTAAATTAAAGTCGGCCGACTCAAAAATATGGTGAATTTATTTTGAAACAATAGTGAAACATATAGTGATGAATAATCAATAACAGTGTTAAACTTATAACAGTTTAAAATCTAAATTTCGAGTGTTCTACTGAGAAAGTGAATAACACATGGTGGTGCAACTATCAGATACGTCTCCGGAAGGGATAAGTACAATAGACAATCAATTGATCAAATTACTAAAATCTTACAGTTTCAATTTTTGAATACCGTACAAAATTAAATTATTTAAAAGAAAATGAGATCTCACACCAAAAGATATAAGAGACAGAGAGTGTCAGAGAGAGTGTAAATGAAAAACAATATAAAAAAGGGAAATATAATAGCTAAAGTACTGGTTTGCGTCCTTATAACTTAATGTAATAAGAATTGTCTAATGAACTGTTTGTTGATTATTGTTCGATAAAGTTTTTTTGTCTTATTAATAAAATAAGATGGTTCTTATTATAATCATGCGTTAGTTGTTATTACGCCGCACAAAACCCAATAACCTAATTCTATAACTAAAGAGTTCGTCTATACGACCTTGGCTTGACATTGAAGGTAAGTCACGAAAAACAATATTTGTCTATTTCTTTTAATAATATGTTTAAACTGTTACAACTATAGGATAACGTTACTTTAGAAACTTCTACATACAAAAAATTTCTCCTACGCAAACGACTTCTGAATTTTTATTACATTTTATGGGCGAAGAACCAATTTATTGCTCACTGAATTGTATAACGAAGTGTTTACAATGTCAATGAAGTGCAATAATTAATATTACACAAATCTGCACATTTATAATACAACTGCAATACGATGAAAAAGGAATGCGGCAAGATTCAGAGTTCTGAAATGCAGTTTCTTCGAAGTACTTTAAACTATACATGGCAAGATAGAAGGAACGAGTATATCTGAGCAGAACTAGAAATAAAAGATATAAATACAATCATTTCAACTTATAGACTCAATGGTATGATTATATGCAAAGGATGATGATTTCCAAAAGTGGTGCTAAAATATGAAGCCATTGGGTAGAAGAGACGTAGGCTGTTTGAGGACGAGACTGGAGTTGGTAAAGGTCCTTGAAGTGAAGAAGAACATAATTCTGCACAAAATTTACAAAGACATGGACAACACATGCCAAATATAATGGATACCAACTTCTAATATGTAAAGATCATGACACTATCCGACATATACATAGTGGGTAATCCTGATTTGAACCTTCACTAATTCTGTAGCCATTTCACTTCAATAAACAGAAGTCATTTGTCACAACACCACACTAAATCAGATTAAAAATTGTAGTTTGTAGATAGTACTTTCTGGGAAAATACACTGCATTAAATTATGTTTCAGTTTTTTGGGTATTAAGCCCATGATTCTGGGAAGGTCAGAGAATGATGTAAAGAAAGCATTCACAACATTATACCATTAAGCAGTAGAAAAAGGCCTAAGGGTAAATAAGGAGAAAACTACATGTATGATAGTCAAAAATATGAGAACTTGTAACCCAGCATCACATTTAAAAATTATGAATTTTAACTTTGAAAGGATCTCAAGTGTTTTGTATATGGGCTCTCTGGTAAATGAAAACAATGATAAAAATGAAGAGAAAAGTAAAAGAATTTAGAACACTAATAGATGCTACTGTAGGCTGATGAAATACTTTACATCACAACTTCTACATCGTGAAACCAAAGCTAGACTACATAGAACATTAGTAAAACTGGTCCTGATGTACAAAAGTGAAACAGGGGTACTGACCTTAGGAAAATTTATGGACCCATTATGGAAGGTGGAGAGTGGAGAATAAGGTACAACAGAGAGCTCTATAAGTTATATAGATCGGCTGATATTGTGACTCAAATAGGATAGGAGGCTGAGATGGTCACGACATGTACAGAGAATGACAGCTAGACTACAATGGACTGATGGAATCCTAGATGTGAAAGTACTTGGAGTGAAAAATTGGTGAAAATCCTGAGGGAAGCTGAGGCCCACAGCGGGCTGTGGAGCTACTGATGATGATGATGATGATGGTCATGATACATACCCTTTGTCTATTCACCTGGAAGTTTCAGCTATATGTACATTAGTTCTTCAGAGGCTGTTTGGCCACTTTAGTAACAGTGACTATCACTTATGTAGTGCAGAGACACTACATAAACACTGAACAATGGACTATGGCCTTAACACTCCGAAAATGAAAACAAAATTGAAAAACAAATGTCAGCAGACTATATGGATCCCTGAGGGGCACAAAAGCACTTCAAAATCTGTGCCTGCTAGTAAAATTCCTACTCCTCTCAAAAAGTGTTGGTGTCAACGTAAATACACGATGACTGTTTTAAATACATGATAACAACAAAAGATTGTGGTGGTTTCACTCAAGGCAAGCATGTGTTTCAACAGGACAACAAGATGAAAATTTTCTATGATCAAAGGTGATATAATTATAATTGTCTAATGTGCTATAATTACAGCAGGGGCATTCATAACCAATGTCTTGATTGAATGAGCTGACTCTGAACTTAAAAATTCCTTTATACTTCAAAACATACTAATAATTAAAAATACATTTTGTTGTGGATTTTGATTAAAATAAATCATTATGAACACATAATATACATTAGATGTGAAAATTTTTGCAGGATTGGAAAGACACTGAATTAACCGATCGCTTATCAGTTTCATGACAATGTCAAAGTCACTAAAAAAGTGGCTGTCCAAATGATTTATGTCAAATAACAGTAGAAGAAAATAGAAAAGTAAGTCACACTGCATAGAATACAGTACTGACACAAGTATTTTAGAATTTGTTAAAAAAAACAATATGTTCCATTCCTTTCTGTGATTTTGCGGTAATGTGAAAACAGGCATGATTGTTTTGCGATGTACTGTATAACATGTTTTAATAGACACAGCTTTCAAATGGCAAATAAATAAACTGTGATGAAAAATCGAATAAACAGTGACTGGATTAATTTGACAATTCAATTATAAGCATTTCACTTCCAAAGTGAAGTGTTTGTGGACTTGAATCCATCTCACAGCAGATCGTTTTCTCTGGCCTAACTGGCTTCATCAGTTAGTGAAATTAAAAAGTCGTCTTCCCAGATTTGTGTACCCTGTGGCTAAAATAATGTAGCCTGACCTACACAGACTATAAGTACTGTCAAGGGTAATTGAAGTGACGTCAGGGTTGTATTTATGGGGGGGGGGCAACGAGACTGGACACTCCCAGAGGGTCAAAGTTTACAAATGTTGTTAATCTCTTAATTTTTAAGCTATTTTATTATTTTTTTCAGCTGTGTACGCTAATATAGTAGTAACTATGTTTTAATATAGAAACAGGTTTATTACACAGCATTACTGTGTATACATTAGAAATAAGAAATAAAGGAAAATCAATTCAGTCAATAAGCATCTCCTAAACCAAGTTTTGCATATTTGTATTGTTTTACTGCCATTGTAACGGTACAGAATTGGGAGTCTGAGAATGAATAAAATAAATTGTCAATTCATACAAGTAACAACCTTTTAGGAACCCCTGCCTGCACAATGTTGTTGCAGACTGTTTATGTTGATGTCTGGAGCCTGCCCAGCTAGACGTATTACGTAACAGCTGGCAAGCCAGTCTCTGTGAAGTACAGAAAGAATGAGTAATTGCCACCCCAGTTTTTCATCAGAGTCACAGTTAGAGGTGGGTTAAACTGTTATTTTAAAATACTAGGTATTAAAATACTGTTCCAAAAAAATAACAGGTACAAATACCTGTTATTATATACTATATATATACATAACCTATATTATCCTTTTTAAGTAACTTGTTTTGAGTTTCCTGCAGGTCTCCTATGTAATATCTTCAAATAAATACACTGCAAGTAGGTTTATTTTCACCTAGATAAACCTATTAATATATTAATAAACCTACTTGCTGTGTATTTATTTGAAGATATTATATAACCTATACTATATAATTTGTTATAAGAAATAAATTGAAACTAAAAGTATTAACAGTGTTACTTTACACTGTGACTTTATTAAACTATTACTGTTTAAATGAAAATAAGAAACAAGAGAATTTATAGGCCTATCTCCCTTTGGGAATACCAATTTAAGTTTTCACTAGTAGTAAACAAACTAACATTGGTTAGACAAATCAGTTGCAAAACTCGGGGCAATTAAATAATTTAGAGTAGGCCTACACATAATACCACAAAAATAATGTGAAAAAACATTAGAAACATATAATAAAAACATAACAGTAAGCCACAAGAGTGAATGAGAATAAACAAAATTTTACAAAAAAAAAAAAAAAAAATTGTAATAAAATAAATATAAATACATAAATAAAAACTTATAAATAATAAGCAACAACAAAAGTAAATTAAATGCATTACAGATATTTAAGGAACAGGACTAGTTAAAGTGCATAAATGTCCATTACAACAATCTCATCATTTACGTGAGATGTGTAGTGAAGTTAAAATCACATTAATAAAAAGCAATCAGAATGATCACTGTTGCACACCACTATATAAAAATATTCCGATTAGCGCTTTCAAGCTTCACAGCCCATCCTCAGATCGGAATAGGCAGAAATTATGTGAATACAAACCCTTCACCCCTCTCCCCAACCCTGCTCACACACAACAAGCTATAAATTAATGACCCTTCCTCACCCCCTAAACCCTGCCCCACCATCTGTACAGATACATATTTTTCTAGCAAATTCCTTGCGTTTCAGTGTTGTGTGTGTGTGTGTGTGTGTGCGCATCCTTTTAAACTACCCTCTTCCTCTCCACACACATGGGTCAGTCACACACCCTTATTTTAAAACAACCAATTAGTACTATGCAATATAATTCTTAATCTTATCTATCTGTCCTCTATCATTTACTTCTTAATCATGTTATAAAATATTTCTTCATTATCAAATTTAATTTTAATATTAATTAAATTGTCTAACCCTTTTTCTTTTTCTTTCAATATTTCTAACTCCTCTCTAAGCTTCCTTTCAACTGTGTTATTTACTACTTTTACAATTTCGTATTCTTCCAAAGGATTAACAAACTTATGGTTGTCTTCTATGAAATGTCTTGCATATAACGAATTGGTTGTTCTATTACCTTCTCCACGTTTGTGGTCAGACAACCTGCATACGAATTTCCGTCCTGTCTCACCTAGGTACACTTTGTTGCAGTCTTTACATTTTAATTTATAAATTCCGCTTTTCTGTAATACTGGAATTTTTTCTATATTCTTATTCCTTATCTTATCAAATACCGTTTCACATTTTTTAATAGCTATATCTACTCCATATTTATTAAAACATTTTATAATTTTTCTAGTATGTGAACCTATGTATGTCAATGACCCTGCATAATTCTTTTGTTCTGGTTCTATTTTAGCTTTTTGTATGTTAACCCTTTTCATAACTTTATCCATTATGTTGGTGTTATAATTATTATTCCTTACAATTCCCTTTATCGTTTTTAACTCCCTATCTTTTGATTCGGTCTCTTTTAAACACTTCTGAGCTCTATAACAAAATGAATTGATTGCCGTCATTTTATATCTATATGGGTGGTAAGACTCTCTTGGTATAATTATATCAGAATACGACTCTTTCCTAAATATCCCAAACTGTAGTTTCTCATTATCTTTAATTTCTATGTTTAAATCTAAGTAATTTATTTTCTTACCTCCTATCTCTTCTTTAAATTGTAAGTTTTTATCCTTATTATTTACCTCATTTATAAACTCATACACTTCTTCTATGCTTCCTTCCCAAATTACTAATACATCATCAACGTATCTAGACCATAATTTTATATTGTCTTTATACTTAGTGGAAGTTATTAATTGCTTTTCAAAATCATTCATGTATATTTTAGCAAGAATAGGGGATAATGAAGACCACATAGGTAAACCTTTTTTCTGTATATAAAACTTGTTATTAAACCTAAAATAGTTCTGATTTACACATTCTTTAATTACTTTCATCAACTGCTTTTTATACCTGTATTCTCCCATATTATTATCGTTTATTAACTTAATAACTTAATTCATTAAACGTCAATTAATAAAAAGTATAATATAGCTTATCAACATCAGCCACTCTATAGGTTATAACTCAATATAATTAAAGACAACTATTTCACTAACGACTCGGAACACGAAGTTTTTTTGAGTAAAAACAAAGTTTTACCAACCGATTTTAGTTACAAGTTGGTGACTAGTATAATATATAATTTATTAGCATATAATCTGTATTATATATCTGCATATCACACGAGAATAAATGTAACAGCAGGATGAATTATTTCCTTTATTAGAAACAGCTTCGTCTCTTTGCGCAGAATGAAGTATTCAGAATGAAAAAGTGGCTTCGTACTACTTTCTACTCGAAATACGCTTGATATTAAAATACTACTTGTTCCTAAAATACTAGGTGTTCCTAAAATACTACTGTTCCTCTGATACGCTTCGTATTTGTAATATGCATTGTTCCTTGTGTATCGGTGATACCCCTAGTATTTAAAATACCTAGTATTTGAAATACTGGTTGTTCCTTGCGTACCAGCAATATTTTTGTATGCCTAGTATTTGGCCTTGGCGTATTCGTTTACTTGTTATTTGCGTACTTTTTATGTGTGTGTGTGTGTGTGTGTGTGTGTGTGTGTGTGTGTGTGTGTAGGGGGACATGCCTCGACTCGGAACAGCGAGGGGAGCATGTCTCGACTCGGAACAGCATCGCCGCGAATAACAGGTATTTCAACTTTTCAGTCACTGTTACATCCGTTCCACAAAAATATCGTTCCAAAATAGCTGTTACAGGTATATCGGCCCACCTCGCAGTCATCAGTAAACCAGCCAAGTAGACAGCAGGGCCGCGCGGGGCAGTTCGGGAGCGCGCGGTTCTAATAATCAGTGTTCGAACAATAAGAAGTCGACACAATTTCTTCAGAAAGCGGTTTTAAATTAAACAGAGCTCGAGTAAAAATACAGTTGGCCGACTAAAAATATAACTATACAACTCAGTTACAGTGAAAATCTAGTTCGATATGTGATCGGAACAATTACGCCAGCTTTTGAAAGCCGAAATTATTTCCGGAATGTGAAGTGCAAGACGTTGTTAACCTCCAATACTGGTGCAACAGCTCGGATACTATTACAGACTGGTTAAGTACAAACACAGACTGGTAAAGTACCTTTTGTCATCAAATTAAAAGTTTTTGAAAGAGCTCTATTAATAAGAAATGAGTATTGTAAAAGTATGATGGGCATAAGCGTGAGAGAGTGTGTGGGGAATAATACTAAAATATTAACAGTACTGGTTTGTTGTTATAAAATAGCTCTATTTTAATTAATTTTGTCTAAAATAGATAGCGATTAAGCGATTGCAAATGTATGTTGATGAATTTGATGTAAAAAGGGTTGGAGTAGCGTATCAAACAAAGTAGAAGAGAATCTGGAGAATTGTCATACAAGTGTAGAAAATAACGTAAATTTCACATAATAAACCAAAAGTAAGTTGTTTTAGTTAGAATAAATGGTGTTAATATTATTTCACAATCAAACCCAAATAATCCTTCTGCAACTTGTTCGTCTGTAGAACCCTGGATTGGAACCCGAAGGTAAGGTAAAAACTCAGTTGTTATAAATTTAATAAAGATTTATTAGTTGTGATAAAAATGTATAGTTTCAGTGACGCCCGAATTTAGGGACTCGATATTATTAATTGAAAATAAACGAATAGTTTCAATGGCCCCCGAACAGTGACGGTGAGTATAATTTAGTATACAAACCAGACCTAATTAAGTTGCAGACAAGGGTTATTTGGGAGTGAGGGCGGTTTTGTAAGGTAGAAAGGAGTAAAGCAAAAATATAAATTGAAGTTAAAGTGTATATAATTGTATGTGTAAGCCTATATAATAATATATAAAATGGAGAATACAGAGAATCAAATAAGTGTAACTGGCGGTAATAAGTCAGAAATCCAAGCATTGACCGAATCAACGGTCATGAGCGGGTTGGAGGTCCATTCGACCCCAATCGTAGTTCAAAACAGAAAATTAGATGAGTCAGCTGTTATAGATGAATCTGGGGTTCAGTTAACCCCAACCTCAATTAATAAAAATAAACAATTTGACAATAATGATGTGATGAATATGATGCAGTTGTTTTTAGAGCAACAGAGTAAAATGTCTAATGAACTAAGTGTAAAATTAGACGAACAGAATGTTAAATTTAACGAAATAAATAATCGTTTTGATAGTAGTGATGAAAAATCTAATGAACAAAATAATAAACTGGATGCTAAATTTAACGAAATTAATGGGGAAATGAAACAACAAAATATTAATATTAATGGAATAAATGAAAAAGTGACCGAGTCACAAAAGAATATCGATGCTAAATTAAATGAAATGAATACTAAATTGATACAACAGTTAGATAAGCTGGGGAGGAATATTAAATATAATGAAGGTACAGACAATAAGGGAAGTGATGACTGTAAAACAAGTGGTAATTATGAAGGAGACCTAATTACGAATAATAATGGTGATCGTTTAAATGCAAAACAGGTGGTGAATTATAAGGTAAGTGGTGGTGATAATGAGAGTAGAAAGTTAGTTGGCGTTAGTAATGGAGTAGTGATAAGTACTGATGAGTTGGAGAAAGAATATAGATAGTTTCAATGAAGAGGGTGAACATGGGGCACATTTTTCTGGGGTTAAATGTGAAGCAGAGATTTCACAAGGTGTTTATGGGGATAAGAGATCCTCACTAGGACATTTGGGCGACAATGGGTCGGCAAATGGTCAAATACGTTTTTTGGGTATATCTGGTACGGCCAGATGGTGTTATAATAAAGTGGTATTGCCCTCTGTGTGGAGTGAGAATGTGAGATTGGGTTGGGAAAGTGATAATAAAGAGAGAAATAGAGTGATAGAGATATTTAAGTTGAATAGAGGTTATGAACGTTTAGTGGAGAAGTTAAATAATAAGAAAATTATTATAAACAATAGAGACTTACTTTGTGCAGTAGTAGACGATTATATCAATATTGATGATAAACATTTACTTGTTGGGAGAATTAGTCTCTTTGTAGTAGCAGACAATTGGGATAATGATGTAACTCACCTGGGGGTAACAATAAATACTAATGGAGACTGGACAAAAAATAATGATGTAGACATGACTTATGATAAAATAATAATGGGGGACGACCCTAAGAATTATTATTATGGTATAATGGAAAAAAAACAAATTTTTATGGTTATTACACAAATGATAGCCATATGATGAATGTAAATAAAAACAAAATGTGTTATGTGATAATAAGACTAATTTTCGATGACGGCGGTTAGATAAACAGTGAATGAACATTTAACTATTTGAGTTTATGGTATAATTACTTGGCTGATTTAGGTAATGAAGTGTGGTAAATAATAATTGGATACGACGAAAATTTGTAAATAAATGTGCTGGTGTTAAATGTATTGTGTCCAGGTTATATTGGTAGAATGTATACAATAGTTTATGTAACAGATGTTTGTACGATGTTATAATAATAATAATATTTTGTTTTACTAAATAATTAACAGGAGGTACTAATGAAATTTATTTTGAATTGTGTATTTAAATCAAGAGTGTTTTAAATAATGTAACTAAAGTTAAATTGTTTTGATTTGAGTTGAAATGAAACTAATTTAAAATGTGAATTTTAGTAATGAATTTAAATATACTGTGATTGGAATTGTAAAATCAATGGTAACTGATTACAATACTTATTTTTAGTAAAATTAAATAGACATGAAACAGCGCGCAGGTTGTAGTGGGGAGAAGTCGGGGGCAGTGGAAGCCATGAGAGGAAAATGTCTACTAACGCAGTTAAAAATATTGGTTTACTCTCTGAATTGTGAATAAGACGCACATATGACATGAGTAATCTATTTTGGCACGGATTAACTTTTTATACCTAATGTGCCGAAGTTATGCTTCCTTAATTAAAAATGAAAGTAAATCGTAAAATTTACATTTCTCCCTGTAAAAGTACTAAAATTTAAAAACTGATATCGCTTATAATGACAGCTGAAATAAAGCAGTTACACTGCCTTGTCGATTCACAATTATTTTCGTTTTATTATATTTATACCTTTATTTATTTAGTTTTCTATTTTCTATGATTATTGTCTGTGTTTTCGTTTGTGTATTTTTAATTTTTAACGTTTTTTATGTGTTTATTGTTTTTTACATTTCATTGGCTATATTTTTAATTATATTACTAAATACTTTACCAAACTAAATTTTACAGCCCTACCAACACCACACACACACACACACACCCGTGCGCGCATTGATATATGTAACTTACTTTTTACTAACTTACCTAACTTTTTACTAACCAATTATTCTTATAATTTTAAATTTCTTTTGTTATTCTTTTAATTGTTTTTAAGGTTTTTACAGTTTAGTACGTTTTATATTTAATTCTCTACTTTTTTACTAAGTTACTATAGCCTACTAAAAATTTGGTTGTAGGTAAGTTTTGATTTCGATTACGACAGTAAATGTGGACATTTTGTAAGACGAAACAAGCTCAGACACAACAGAAAGAGACAATGTAATAAAGATTTCACGCAGTTATAAAATGTTTAATACTGCCATTATTTTGTAAACAGTGACTTGGTGTGTTGTGTCTTGCAATGTTTCTCGAAAGTCGAGCCTAGACATCAACAATCGTTGTATATTTTGGAATGTGTACACTTTGTGTTACGATTCACGAAAAAAACATAGTAATATATGATCCACATTGCTCTGGCATCTTAATTTGTTTGAATAAGTATATTAATAACAGCCTCGTACGTGAAATGATTGTGTGTGTGTGTGTGTGTGTGCGTGTTTAAAAACAAGGATATGTAAACTATCTGAAAAGAACAGGAGAGACAATACTAATGCAACAATTAGACTGAAACTATTTAAGTACCGTAGAGCACATTTACTTACATGCAATTAGAATAATTATTTAGGTCAGTTCTTCACCCTACTAATATTTCCGTCACTGTTATCACCACTGTTATCTCGTCTTACAATACTTTCTAAACGAACTGTTACAGTATCCCTTATTTGGTCCGATCTAACATACTCATTTTCAATTTTCATGACGTCACGTCTTGATCTCTAGTCTGCAGGAAAAATACAATAAAATTCCTTTGAAACTGTCTACAGAAAAATGAACGTTTTTTTCTTTCAACACGCTTCTTCACGGTTGCCCAAGTCAGTTCCACAGGATTAAAATCCGGCTGATAGAGTGGAAGTCATAAAACAGAATGTCCATGGTTTGCCTAGCATTTATTTTAAAAATTTTTTAAGTCGGTTTGTTTTGCTTAATTAGTGCATACAGCTCAGGCTTTAACATAGATGGACTACAAGGAATGTAATGGTTTTTTAACCAGTTAATCATGTCTGCCTTTTTTGTTAATGATGTTGGAGGTGGATTTATTTGTACATTGTGGTAGGAGGCATTATCTATTACTATTACGCTGTTCTTATTCAAATGAAATGAAACTAAACGCTTCACTTTTGATGAATACTGATGTTTTTTGAAAAGTACCCACACAATAACCTCCACAGCGTCTCAGAGAAAACTAAGCTATGTTTCTCTGTTGACGCATGTGCATTACATAACCTGCGCTGTTAGCACGAAAACAGTTGATTCATGTCTAGTGAATTTTACTATAAAGTGAAAATTAAAGGAAATGATTAATATTCTGGTAGTGCATCAGCTGATATGCTGTTGACATGGACATTGTATGTTGTGTGACTAATGTTTACAGTCATGCTGGAGTTGACAACAACAATAATGTTTTTATGTATTAGAGGTAAGTAGGCCGTAAGTGTATGTTGCCATGTAAACATTTATTTTTTATAGTTATGCTACAGGTTTAGGTATTTGTACGAAACCAGTACTTTGAAAAAAAAAAATAGAACCAGTACTTTACTAACAATGAACCAGTACGGCTAAGAGGGAACGAATCAGTTGGGGATATGGAATAATGGAAGGCCATTTATAGATATATTAAGTGAATGTTTCAGAGTCAGGTGATACTGTGGCGGGTGCCTATCTGATTTTATGGTGTTGGGATCTCGAGCAGAGAAGTCCAGTAAGGTCGGATGGGTGCAGCCACAGCCACCGGACTAGGGGGGTAAGTACCCATGATTTTAGTACAGAACTAAGGAGGGTTGCGGCGCCATATCTTCACTGGTCCTCTTAGGTTTTAGGCAATGAGAGTTTTTATGCTTCGGCATTAAACCTCTCATTGGGGGGGGGGGGTTGCAACGGTACAGAATTGGGAGTCTGAGAATGAATAAAATAAACTGTCAATTCATACAAGTAACAACCTTTTAGGAACCCCTGCCTGCACAATGTTGTTGCAGACTGTTTATGTTGATGTCTGGAGCCTGCCCGGCTAGACGTATTACGTAACCGCTGGCAAGCCAGTCTCTGTGAAGTACAGAAAGAATGAGTACATTCATCACCAGTTTTTCATCAGAGAGTCACAGTAAGCAGTCATCAGTAAACCAGCCAAGTAGACAGCAGGGCTGCGCGGGGCAGTTCGGGAGCGCGCGGTTCTAATAATCAGTGTTCGAACAATAAGAAGTTGACGCAATTTCTTCAGAAAGCGGTCTTAAATTAAACAGGGCTCGAGTAAAAATACAGTCGGCCGACTAAAAATATAACTATACAACTCAGTTACAGTGAAAATCTAGTTCGATATATGATCGGAACAATTACGCCAGCTGCTTTTGAAAGCGGAAATTATTTCCGGAATGTGAAGTGCAAGATGTTGTTAACCTCCAATACTGGTGCAACAGCTCGAATACTATTACAGACTGGTTAAGTACAAACACAGACTGGTAAAGTACCTTTTGTCATCAAATTAAAAGTTTTTGAAAGAGCTCTATTAATAAGAAATGAGTATTGTAAAAGTATGCTGGCCATAAGTGTGAGAGAGAGTGTGTGGGGAATAATACTAAAATATTAACAGTACTGATTTGTTGTTATAAAATAACTCTATTTTAATTAATTTTGTCTAAAATAGATAGCGATTAAGCGATTGCAAATGTATGTTGATGAATTTGATGTTGTAAAAAGGGTTGGAGTAGCGTGTCAAACATAAAGTAGAAGAGAATCTGAAGAATTGTCATACAAGTGTAGAAAATAACGTAAATTTCATATAATAAACCAAAAGTAAGTTGTTTTAGTCAGAATAAATGGTGTTAATATTATTTCGCAATCAAACCCAAATAATCCTTCTGCAACTTGTTCGTCTGTAGAACCCTGGATTGGAACCCGAAGGTAAGGTAAAAACTCAGTTGTTATAAATTTAATAAAGATTTATTAGTTGTGATAAAAATGTATAGTTTCAGTGACGCCCAAATTTAGGGACTCGATATTATTAATTGAAAATAAACGAATAGTTTCACCATTTACTTTAATGAGATTAATTTCAGCAAGTTATCATATGTTTATAAACCACCTTAAAGATAGCACTTGCTTTTTCTTTAGTATGAAATTGACTCGACCGGATGCTCCCCTCTCCAAGGTCAAATTCTAAATATGCCACTGAGTGAAGTCAATGAAAGAAAATCATGCATTAACTTGACTTACTAATGCAGCACTTATAAGAAATTATAATGTTAACATTTTTGATACGGAATACTTTTGTATGTCAGAATACAGATGGCCAATTCAAGTATTGGCCATCTGGACCCTGTACCAAACGAGAAAAAAGGAAAGACAGAAGCACAAAAAAAAAAAGACAGAAGCATAAAAAAAGGGCAAAATTAATGCTGCAATAACAAGTAGGGATGTAGATTCGAAAGATCAAATTAATGGTGTTATGATGCAAGAAGCAATAACAGCTGTAGACAACTTGTCTGTATATAATTTCAAGACCAAAATATTCTGAGAAGTGTGACGATTTAATTGATAATAAAATCTTAAAAAAAAAATTTAATTTAAAAAGCAATTAAGTACCTTTAAATCGCACTATTAAACCTAAAGGCCCAGTACTAACTCAGAATAAGTATGAGATGTAAATGGAAAATCTAACTAAACAATTAATAAAAAATCGAATTGTAAAAAGCTATTAATATCACAGTTAACCCTTTTGCAAGTCATCATGCGTTGACCTGTTTAATTCCGGACTCAACGTGTTTAGCGAGTCGTCTGTAACTTAGGAAAGTATAAAAATCATAATGTTTGTAATTAGTAATTTGAAGGCACGAGTAGTAGTTAAAATAATTCACTTAAATTATATATGTATAATTAATGTGTTCTTTCTTGTAATAATAATGTCACTTTAAATAAAAATAGGAACTATATTATCGCGGAGTACTCGCCCCGCTTCGTTGTAATGTGCCAGTCGAATCGAGAAAAGAGTGACAATGCAGCCGTCAGACCGTACACACCTACGAGCGAGAGCTCTTCAAAAATGCATTGATTAATTTTAAGCTTAACTGTTAGCTACCACTAGTAAACGTGGCGAGCAAGTTTTAATATAGAAAATGTAGAAACTTTTGTTAAGAAATGTAATAAGTCAAACAAAGAAAACAACTAACACCACGTAAGCAAGACGACGTCTCACCTCAAGAGGTAAATTCCAGTACGACTTTACATATGAAGACGTGACCTGCATAAACTTCACATGTGGACGTATACGACCCATACGACGCTTACTAGGACCTACGTGGATCTACCCCAACTTTAACCAGAATAACTTCAATCTCCTCAGTGAACCAGCTATCTAGTACTCGCCTAAGACACGACCCAGATGACGACGCCGACTTCCAGAATTCCCAAGAGTGACACCCCAGGACGAGGACACCACGACTTATTGTAAAGGTGACTCGATAGCTTGCCTATCGAGAGTTAATTATATTTGAGACATAACTTACAGATGAAAGAGACTTTTCAAAGACTATAATTTTCTTTAAACTATAAATGAGACCAACTAAAAGTATACTGTAATATTGAAAATCATACGTTGTAACGTTAATATGTAAATGTTAATTATAATCTCTTTAGTAAATAATACCATTCTTCAAATGGTAAAAGAAGACTTGCAAGCACCTAGATGAACATAGTAATACTCAGACGTCTTTGCAATATATTTAAAGTAAACTCGGATCCGAGGTAAAAAGTACATGATCTTTATGATCCCTAGTTTTTCAGAAAACCCTTTGAATATTTTAATGTAATTAATTATGTTATGGGATCTTTTCATATCATCTGTTAATAAAGAGAAGTCATCTTATTACACATTGAAGTGAGTGCATAAATCAGTGAAATACCTTCCCTTGTTTCCTAATAATTAGCTTAATTAATTTTGTTAATTGTGTTGAGTTTAATTTCAGTTTGTTACAATGTAGGCAGCCCATATAATTGGCTGGTGTCAATTAGGATGGGTTCCCTGGATTTGTAACGTGGCAACAAAACGTTACAAAAATGCGCCACTCTGCTTTGCTGTGCTTTGATTAGCTGTAAATAATAATTAATTGTGTATTGTGTTGTTGCTGTCTTGTAAAAGTAATTGTGTACAGAGTGTCACAAAAATGCGCAACTCTGCTAATTAATATAAAAGGTTGTAAGCATCGTGACATTAACAAAGATACGTTACGCTGATAACTAAAATAATTGTTATGTAGTAAAATAGATAACTCTCTGCACTCAGTTATCTGATCTATGTACTCAGTTACTGTATTTTATGTAACATTAATTTTCATAAAATGAATTTATTTTAAGATACGTAAATTAATACAATGATAGTCAGTATAACTTGAAATATCATTGTATGAAGCCAAATGCAAGTATGTACATGAATTTTAGTGCTTGTTGATCTGTTCAGTCTTTAACAGGTTTATATTGTGACAATTCATGACCTGTAGTTTCTTGAATATGCCTGCATAGTATGTCAGTGTATGTCTGTCGTCACGGTAAAAATAAAAACATATACTCCTGCGTAAAGTAGACCCGGTTAATTACGTGTAACGAATTTCGTAACTTAAAGTTGTTACCAAAAAAAAAAATAAAAAAAAAATAATTTAATGGTGGAAAGTACGAGAATTAATTACTAAACTCAGACTGTTATAACCGTAATACACCTGTAACTTGTAAAGCGTGTGTTGTTGAATAAGATTCACCCTATGAGTACGACTGGCTTCTCCAGTTAAAACCGGTCGAGAAAGATAGGCTGAGGCATTGTGTAGAGAACAATACGTGTGCGTAATACCTGCGTTCCCACGCTTACACCTACCTTGTCTTTGTTTACTAAATAAAAGAGGGTGACCAACATTCCAGCAAACAGCTGATCGGTGATTTAACATTGAAATATGTGTGTGTGGAATTTCTGTCTCTCCCTTAGAAGAGAAATTATTCTCTCGAGAATTATGCAAATGATTTACCCAAGAATGCAGCTTGTCTATGTAATTGTGTATAGTATAGTAGAGCAAGTATTTTCACCGTGACGACAATTAAATAATATAGTGACTTAAATTTCAAATAAATAAATGACCTAGTTAACCCCCCATTGTTAGATAAAGTGTTAAACCCCATGCCCCAAAACAGTAAACTTTTAAACTGAGCATAAAACTGAAAACGAAGTAGATAAAGTGTGCTAAATAAATATGGTAATTAAATGGGAAATAGTTCTAAGTAAGTTTCTTAAATTCGCCCCCAAAGTAAATAATGAATAAATTAAAAGAAAAAGGTAAGCTTCTTAGAAAGAAAACCAAAAGAAAGTAATAATAAGTGAATAATAATTGCATTAAATAATAAGGCTGAATAATTCTTAATTTAAACTAAATTTGTGTAAAGTGTAGCAGTAAATAAGGGAAAAGAAAATAATAATACAAGTATAGTTGCATATTGTAAACACCCGGTCATGGCCTGTTCGAGGAAATAAAGCGTGTTGAAAAATGTAGTAAGCAGCCATTCTCCCTCTATTGTGATGAACTGGTGCTTATGTAAACAATTGAAAACCTCCCTAGTGTGTATTACAATGCATTGTGTAAAGTGTCTCCCCTTCCGCATAGTTTGTTCAAGTATTGTTAAAGAGATAATAAGAATTATCTTCGTGAAATTCCGCTTCTCTCAGTAGCATAAGATATTAGGATTAGCAATAATCTAAAGTGGAGTATGGGATCCGCTTTAGATTATATTAGAGGTAATTTTATGATATATAATTAAGGATTATATATATGTAACGTAACAGGTCACAACGGTGCCGACTGAAAAGGGTAATGATGGGGCAGAAAGGTGCCAAAATAATCATTAAAGAGTGCTGAAAGCTAACTTGTGTAGTTAGAGTAAGCCGATGTCAGTCGGGCCACGATATTGTGAGTTACGGAAAATTAGGGAAATTAGTATTAAGAATTAAAAGTTAAGTTAGCACTTTAAGAAACGAGATAAAGGGAATTTTACGAATGAGAACAAGATCATTTAAGAGAGATAGAGAAAACAAACCGTGTAGTAAAATTAAACTTCACACATTGACACCAAGCATACTCCAAGTCCCCAATTTTAATTAGTCCCCAATACTCACTAAAATTCTTAATGTGGATTTTAAGCGGCGGAGTATGTGATGATTTAATTGATAATAAAATCTTTAATAAAAAAAATTAATTTAAAAAGCAATTAAGTACCTTTAAATCGCACTACTAAACCTAAAGGCCCAGTACTAACTCAGAATAAGTATGAGATGTAAATGGAAAATCTAACTAAACAATTAATAAAAAATCGAATTGTAAAAAGCTATTAATATCACAGTTAACCCTTTTGCAAGTCATCATGCGTTGACCTGTTTAATTCCGGACTCAAAGTGTTTAGCGAGTCGTCAGTAACTTAGGAAAGTATAAAAATCATGTTTGTAATTAGTAATTTGAAGGCACGAGTAGTAGTTAAAATAATTCACTTAAATTATATATGTATAATTAATGTGTTCTTTCTTGTAATAATAATGTCACTTTAAATAAAAATAGGAACTATATTATCGCGGAGTACTCGCCCCGCTTCGTTGTAATGTGCCAGTCGAATCGAGAAAAGTGACAATGCAGCCGTCAGACCGTACACACCTACGAGCAAGAGCTCTTCAAAAATGCATTGATTAATTTTAAGCTTAACTGTTAGCTACCACTAGTAAACGTGGCGAGCAAGTTTTAATATAGAAAATGTAGAAACTTTTGTTAAGAAATGTAATAAGTCAAACAAAGAAAACAACTAACACCACGTAAGCAAGATGACATCTCACCTCAAGAGGTAAATTCCAGTACGACTTTACATATGAAGACGTGACCTGCATAAACTTCACATGTGGACGTATACGACCCATACGACGCTTACTAGGACCTACGTGGATCTACCCCAACTTTAACCAGAATAACTTCAATCTCCTCAGTGAACCAACTATCTAGTACTCGCCTAAGACACGACCCAGATGACGACGCCGACTTCCAGAATTCCCAAGAGTGACACCCCAGGACGAGGACACCACGACTTATTGTAAAGGTGACTCGATAGCTTGCCTATCGAGAGTTAATTATATTTGAGACATAACTTACAGATGAAAGAGACTTTTCAAAGACTATAATTTTCTTTAAACTATAAATGAGACCAACTAAAAGTATACTGTAATATTGAATATCATACGTTGTAACGTTAATATGTAAATGTTAATTATAATCTCTTTAGTAAATAATACCATTCTTCAAATGGTAAAAGAAGTCTTGCAAGCACCTAGATGAACATAGTAATACTCAGACGTCTTTGCAATATATTTAAAGTAAACTCGGATCCAAGGTAAAAAGTACATGATCTTTATGATCCCTAGTTTTTCAGAAAACCCTTTGAATATTTTAATGTAATTAATTATGTTATGGGATCTTTTCATATCATCTGTTAATAAAGAGAAGTCATCTTATTACACATTGAAGTGAGTGCATAAATCAGTGAAATACCTTCCCTTGTTTCCTAATAATTAGCTTAATTAATTTTGTTAATTGTGTTGAGTTTAATTTCAGTTCGTTACAACGTAGGCAGCCCATATAATTGGCTGGTGTCAATTAGGATGGGTTCCCTGGATTTGTAACGTGGCAACAAAACGTTACAGAAGTTTTGTGGTTCCGTATTAGCAGTAAATTTGTGTCGCGTTTTATTTTGGTCTCAAATAACTGAGATTTCCAATATAATTTAGTTAACAACTGAGGGTTTAGTTAAAGGGCTGCTGCAGGCTTGGATGCATCTCTCATAGCCTCTCCTTGCCAAATGTTAACTCCTACCTTCACGTGGTGCAGCCTGTTCTCACAGAGGGAGGGCTCTGACAACCGGGTGACTCCGGTATAAGGAGTCCAATCCTACCAAGTGTCAACAGCTTCTTCGGAAGGTGGATGAGTGGGTAGGAGTAGGGCACTTTCTTGCCATTGGGGTCAGACATGGCCCCAAAAGGCATATTAACCAGTAGTTGGTCAATGGCATAGAATGCAGAAGGCAACTGGAAACCACTGCATTCAAGTCTTCGGACATCCTTAGTATTAGTAGTATTCTATGAGTTGATCTTCAGTAAAATATTCCGGAATAGGTCCACAATCGGATCTCTTAGTGGGTCCATCTAAAGAGAGATTATCTCAGGCTGATGCATTTTGCTGATGATATTACTGTAGTGGCAGAAAATAAGCAGGATCTGAGTAAACTTTTACACAGTATGGATAAAATATTGACTGAAGGATGTGATATGAAAATAAATAGGATTAAAACCATAGTTATGATTTGTGGAAGAAAAGAAAATTTGAAGTTAAACATTGCACTAACAGGAGAAGCCCTTTTGGATGTGAGTGAATTTACATACTTGAGCAGTAAAAAAAAAAGATTGTTAGCAGGATAAACCAGGCTAAGATTGCTTTTAACAAAAAATGGAGAATACTAACAACAAGTACCATCTCCCTTAAAACAAGGAAGCGCGTTTCCTAATGAGTTTTATGTGGAGCACTGCCATGTATGGTTGGGACTCTTGGACAATAGGTCCAAGGAAGGAAAAAAGGAAACTTGACAGCTCTGAGATATGGTGTTACCGCAAGATGCTAAAAATAAAATGGTTTGAAAAAAATTACAAATGAAGACATGCTGAACAGAATAAGAGGTATAAGAAAAGAGAGGTGAAGAGAATAAGAGGTGTTTGTTGAAAAACATAATTAGAAGGTAGAACTTATTGGACATACACTCCGGCATGAAGGACTACTAAAATTGGTAATGGAGGGAACAATGGAAGGTAAAGGATATAATGGAAGACCAAGGCTGCAGTATATAAAGCAAATTATGGAGGATGTAAATTGTGAAACTTATGAGGAAATGAAGAGAAAAGCACAAGATCTATCTCAATGGAAGACTGGTGCAAACCAATCTTAGGACTGACAACATAAGAAGTGAGGTTTCACTGTACCTGAGTCAATATTCTTACCTGACATGGATAGCTGCAGTATGCCGTGTTCCAACAGCAGTATAATTGAGCTTCTTTCCTACAATACGCACACCACTGTTTGCGTTTTGTCTCCTGAATTGCTGCTTCTTTCTCTACTTCGTATTTATGTTTTATTTCTAGAAGCACTCTCTGTTTTTCAGATTCCAAACTCGCTCTCATTTCCATCATTACTAAATCTATAATAACAACAATTATTAAATTAAACACTGATTAAAGAATTGCTAAAAATTACACATAATTCTACTGCCCCATCGCCTTAATTATCTGTAATGATAAATATTGTATTTCAAAGGTTTTGTAAAATATATAAAAACACTTGGTACGTTTCACACATTTTATTTAACTCTCACAGCTGTTTCGATTACCTAAGCCATTGTCAAAGAGGCGAATGAATTAAAACCTAAACACAGGATGTGAGTAAAGGTGGTGGTGGTGACCATCTGTTAGGGCGTGTAATTGGAACATCTGTGAGGGTGTTGAGATGAAGAGGGGGGTGCAAGAGCCAAGAAAAGGTCTGGTGTCTTTAAAAACTAAATATAATCTGAATGTAAAATATAAAATTAACTGAACTAAATATAATCTGAATGCAAAATATAAAATTAACTAAACTAAATAACAGCTTTTAATAAAGGGGAGACACAGAATTCAGTTTTATTCATTTGTTAAATCATATAAATGCCATGCTATATATATCGGACAATGTGGCCATGCTATGAAACATCGCATTTCTGAACATAAGAAGGTGATTTTAACCAATACAGGTTTTGCAGATCATTGTTTACAACACAAAAATCACTTCATAGAAACAAAAAACATCACTATTCCACAACATACAAAAAGGTAAAAAAATGGATTTGTTAGAAATTCTAGAAATTAAAAAAAGCAATAAAAAATAACAAAAATTTAACAAATGCACAAATTGAATTCTGTGTATCCCCTTTATTAAAAGCTGTTATTTAGTTTAGTTTATTTTATATTTTGCATTCAGATTATATTTAGTTCAGATGATTTTATATTTTGCATTCAGAGTTAAATAAAATCTGCGAAACGTACCAAGTATTTTTTACATATTTTACAAAACCTTTGTATTAATATGTTTCACCAAGTGCCCAACGAGTCATCAATTAATATTGTGATATTGTATTTCATCTATTACAAGTTACAACCTTGAAACACAAGTTGTTACAAGTATGAAACACTTAGTTGGTTAACCTTGATGCAAATAAACAAAAAATGAGACTCACTAACACACTATTACAACAGAAATCCTTGGGTGAAGGCAAATTAAGTTTCTTTGTTAGTTTATGGGTGTTTTAAAAGTGCACCGTAGTAACAACTATTACAGGCACTAATAATCACATATTGATGTATCGTTTAAAAGCCTTGTTAAAGTAATGCAATTCTCAAGGTTGCTGAGAATGTTCACACATCAGACAATTTATAAATAAATGGACTTGAGCTACAGCAGAACTGTGAGTTCAACTAATGTTTCTTTTCTATGAATACAACTTTGCAATTATACCCACACATTACCACTTATATCAATACATGGTCAACATATTACACACAATTGAATCAGTTACTATACTATGAGTCACAAGGTCATAAAAGGTTATGAATCACATTTTTTCATAAAATGAGTTTATGTAGTATGGTTATATGCCTGTAGACACATAATTTTGTATGACAAAGGCAAGAGTCCCATGTCTCTACAGTAAAATGTTGTATATTTAAAAAAATAAGTTTGGTTGAAAAGGTCATGGTCCAGAACTGATGACTTTTTCATGCCAAACTCAACCCATGGTCTTTCAAAATAAATAGCCTAATAATTTTACTTTCTGAGCACAATAACATGAAATCTAAAGCAAAAGTCAGCTTTTATAACCTAAAATATTGTCTGCTTATAAGTATTCTATACTATCTTTTTAGCAGTGGTTTATTATACTAATTATAAGGTGACAGATTTTATCATTTTGTTCATTGTGTATGATGGAAGGGAATGTTAATATTGAAGTAAAGATGATACTAAGCAAAAGAGAACAAAAAATTCAAATACTACCCTGTATTCCAGTACAAGTCTTCTACCTTGGACAGATTTAGGTTCATGCGTTCTGTATTAATTTTTCTTTGTATATAATGAAGGTATCACTAAGAAACTGGCAGTTTTTTAAATAAGTTTCTTGAAGATTATTATATAAAGAACAACATAAAAGAATTGCACATTTTCACTGATGGGTGTCCTGGCCAAAACCGTAATAGTCCTGTACCAAGATATTTATTGGGACTTTCAGGATTACAAAAGTCTGAAAAAAGTAAGCAGTATTTTTCAATTAAGGGACACTCATTTTTGCCCTGCGACCGCATATTTACTGTGACAACAACACAATTCTGCAATTATACCCACACATTACCACTAATATGAAAACCTGGTCAATATATTACACACAATTGAATCAGTTACTATGATCATGAATCCTAAGGTCATAAAAGGTCTTTAAAGGTCATAAGTCACATTTTTTCATACAGTGAGTTTATGTAGTATTGTTATATACCTGTAGACATACTTCTTTGTATGACAAAGGCTGAATTCCATATCTCTATAGTAAAATTGTATTTAAAAAAATTAAGTTTGGTTGTAAAGGTCATGAGTCCAGGACTGATAACTTTTTCATGCCAAACTCAACTTATGGTCTTTTCAAAATAAATAACCTATTAAAACTTGCTGGCCACAATAATATGAAATCTAAAGGAAAAAATCAGCTTTTATAATCTAAAATATTGTCTTTGCTTATAAGTATTCTTTACTACTATCTTTTTAGCAGTGGTTTAATTATATTAATTAGAAGGTGATGGATTTTATCATTTTGTTCTTTGTGTATGATGGAAGAGAATGTTAGTATTGATGTAGAGATGTTATTGTGCAAAAGGAAAAAAATAGTATCAAATACTAGTAAATTATTATAAATAAATCACCTTATATCCGTCGTGTGACTTCGTTACGTTACAACGGATATAAGGTGATTTATTTATAATAATTTACTGTTCATACGTGACTTGGATACCAAACTAATATGCATTTTATCAAATACTGTACTACTCTGTATTCCAGTACAGGAGGCACTCTACCTCGGACAGCTTTTGAGTTAATGTGTTCTGTATTTATAATTTAGAAAGTAAAAAATAATTTTTCTTTGTATATAATGAAGGTACCGCGCTAAGAAATGTGCAAATAAAATTGGCAGTTTTTAAAATAAATTTCTTGGAGATTATTATGTAAGGAACCATATAAAAGAAGTGCACGTTTTCACGAAAGGGCATCCTGGTCAAAACTGGAGTAATACTGTAACAAGATATTTATTGGCACTTGCAGGGTTACAAATATTTGAAAAAAAGTAAGCAGTATTTTCCAATTAGGGGACGCTAATTTTTGCCCTGCGATCACACATTTACTGTGATAAAGGAAAGAAAAATAAAAAATGTTTGATAGACTGTACACACCAATGCAGTATGTTGGAGTAATAATAATAATAGATTCATTTCATAACCCATCAACTTGCAGTTTATTTTTGGAAGATAATAATATTGTTAACAATTGTAAAGGTATATGGCAGGAACTAAATATTATGGATTGCCCAGTATCAGCTGAATTGGTGGGAACATCTTTGCCGAATGGATGACTGCCGCATCACTAAACAACTATGGAACTATAAGCCGAGGGGACGGAGAGGTGTGGGAGGTCCAGCTCCTGGAGTGACCAGCTCTAATCTTTGCCTATTTGAGACCGGAACAAACCATACTTGGTTTAATCCTTGAAGATGATGATGAATTTTAAAGATTGGCTGCCGACCGTTTAAAAAAAAACTGTTGTTCAGTTGATTAAATCATTGGGGTAAAGTGTGGAAAGATCACAGAATGTAAATTTTGTGGTTTCACAATACACTATGTGCCAATATGACAAACATCAGCCAGGTGATGTAGTCAAGTTTGATTATATCGATACATTGAATGAAAATACCTGCAAGCTATTCAAGCCACTGGTACCAATGGTTCTTCTTGTACACAATGCACACGAGAGTAAGTGTGCTATCAATCTTAATAAATTAAGTTATATCACGGAGTGATCATTATTACTGTAAAAAGGGTTTTAAAAATGTATAAACACTTGGTACGTTTCACAGTTTTTATTTTACTCTGACAGCTGTTTCAATTTCTTAAGGCCACTGACAAAGAGATGAGATCATTGTAGAGGTCACTCATCTCTTTGACAATGGCTTAAGAAGTTGAAACAGCCGTCAGAGTAAAATAAAAACTGTGAAACATACCAAATGTTTATATATTTTTAAAAACCATTGTATTACTATGTTTCACCAAGTGCCCAACGAGTCATCAATTAATATCGTGATTATTAATGTATTTTTTTTTGCATCGGCCATCTAAGGACCACATGACAATTTCAATTCTTTACTCTTTGTTCTTTTCTTTTTTTCCAAAATTCTTTCATCTTCTCACTGTCTTTTCTTCCTGTCTTCAGTCCACTTTGAACCTGCGTTCTTATCTCTCCTACCCTGGACTCCCTCCATTTTCAACACTTTTGCCCGAAAAACTTGTCTTTCAATTGCTTCTTCTGCGTGTATATTATTTTTTTCTAAATCCTTTTGGACTTCTTTAATCCAACTTGATGTTGACTTCTTCCCCCACAGATATCTGAAGATTTGCTTTGTCAACCTATTGTCATCCATCTATATATTAATACGTGAAGAGAAAACTTTGTACCCCTTTTTAAGCATATTGCGCGCACGGAGGAGTGTGAGATTTGGCATAGTTAAAGTTTATATGGAGAAGGAGTGCAGAAAGCTAAAATTTATACACAGGGTGACCACGAGGAATAGGGCGTTTTAAAAAAAAATTATACTCGGTTAATGTTGAAGTGAAAAATTATTTATTGACATAAAAATGTAGGACAATGTATGCCACTGAAGTTGTGTTTGGAAAATAATGTCTGAGAGATGTTTACCTTCTTCACCGATGCAGTCTTCCACTCTCCCTTTGAAGTTCTCCCACGCTCTTTCCAATGTTTGCTGATCAATCAGTTGGATCTCACGTCGAATCGCATCTTTAAGTTCCTCTAATGTGCGAGGTTTGGCCGCATAAACACGAGATTTTAAGTAACCCCAGAGGAAGAAATCACACATACTGAGGTCTGGAGAACGCGGAGGCCAAGGCACATCTCCATACTGGGAAATGAGATGACTGGAGAAGGTACGCTGAAGCAAGTCCATAGATATTCTTGCAGTATGGGCTGTTGCACCATCTTGTTGGAACCAAATGTCATTCGTGTTTAGTCTCCTCCTCCTCTCCTCCTACGCAAATCTCTTAGGAAAAAGTTTCTGATCATTTCAGTGTACCGGTCAGAATTTACTGTCACTGTACGCCCACCATCCTCGAAAAAATAGGGACCGATGACACAGCGGCGCGATATCGCACACCACACTGTGACTCGTGGTGAGTGCAGAGGGCGTTCGTGGAGCTGTCTGGGAATTGTCTCTGCCCAGTACCGACAGTTCTGCTTGTTAACTTCCCCGCTCAAATGAAGTGAGCCTCATCTGACATGAAAATTACGACATCGTTGTTTTCTTCAATCAGTTGCAGCATCTGTACAGCGAAATCTTCACGCTTTTCGTAGTCCGCTTCATTCAATTTCTGCACGAACATGATTTTGAATGGGTGAAACTGTAACTGAAACTTTAAAATTTTCCTGAACGATTCACGTCCCATGCGCAAAGCAAACGAGTGCCGACGAGCAGATCGACATGGACTCTGTAACAGCGCTGCTCTTACCCTTTCCACATTTTCTGGCGCCCTTACTGTCCGAGCAGACCCAGGTGGTTTTATTTTCATCAACGATCCTGTTCTTCTTAAGTTGTCGACCCATCTCAAAATCGTTTTTCGGTTGGGGACCGCACCGTGTTGCTCAATATTGAAATGATGCCGGAAAAGACGTTGGGTTGCTGTCACAGACTCACTGGTTTTCACAAAACTATCGTACGCAAATACGCGGTGTTGCACGTCCACTGCTCCATTGTGACTGAAACGGCATACCTTTGTGAGCTCAAGGCCGTCAACTCAGTCTCCCTCCCACCAACCACTGTCGAGTACAGTCCCAATCAAAAACGCCCTATTCCTCGTGGTCACCCTGTATAATATGTGTTACAAATACATTAAATTAAATTAAATAAAACATTCATTTGCACTTGAAAATTCATTAAAACTTTTTCAAACAATGGTAATTGTTAAAAATAAAATAATTTTGTTGCCAGGCAATAAAATTATAATTTTTTCATTTTAGTGTACGTTCATACTGCCAATGTCAAACACATAATAGTCTGTGGTCAAACAGTCGCACAGAGTAGAGATTGTCGCCAAAGAATTTTAAAATGTTGCCAACAAATAATTACTGACAGACTGACTGAATGAGCTGTGAATTTTGTGTGATTTCAAATGTTCCTTTTTCAATAGTCTGTGGAGTGTACGTCAAGGCAAAAAAGCATTTATTTTATATTTTGTATATTAGATATCTGTGTTTTATATATTAATGAGCAGTTGAAAGTGAAATACAGCTTGCTTAATATACACCTGTTGCAAAAGGAAAATTTTGTAGCACCAATTTGAACTGACTTACTCTCACATAATTATTATTGGTGGTTTCAAAAAAGTGAGTACATTTTATTATTTTTAAATTAAACCCTGTCTAATCTTAGTTTCAGTAATTTCATTACATGTTTTTTTTTTACATTCAGATATTCGCACCTACTTCCATTATGCCTCGACATAGAACATTGACGGGTCGGAGTGAGAGACAAAGAAGAAGGAATATATATTCGCGTGAAAGTCAAAATGATAATAGACCAAATGCAAATTTAAATAGTGTAAATAGTATAACATTGACGGGTCGGAGTGAGAGACAAAGAAGAAGGAATATATATTGTAACTCTACAAATAAACAGGGTTCGTTAAACCTTTTGTTCAACGTTACGCCCCACTGTTGTGAGTCAATTTGTAACAAGCCGCTGTTCGTCTACGTTAAGCCCCACTGTTGAGAGCCCCAATTTGTAACTTGACCTGTTTATACTGGTTGCAAATAAATATTTCTTTATTGTACAAAAAAATAATAAAAAAAATTTTTAATTTAATTAAAAAAAAATTTAAAACAAAAATTTTTTTATGTTTGGTTATAGTTTAAATAATTAATAAATAATTCTTGTTATTGGTTTTTGTCGAAAATTTAAAATTCTGTAATTTATTTTTGTCAATTTATTCACTTCTGGTTCACAGTAAATATATTTGGAGTTAATCAGATTGTCTCACTTGACCAATCGATTGGCGATTTTCTTCTATGTTCCAGTATATCACTCTCCTTTAGTCTTCCAGTAAGTCTTATAGTTAATGAAAACTCTTATATTAACTGTTGAAATAATTTTAAAAACTGAATTAATTTGATTTATTGACAATTTTTCAGAAAATATCGATTTAAAATCAATATTGACATCAAGTTCGACTCTTCAACAGGGATAATCGATTCGTAATACAGGTTATATTATAGTTATTTTATGAAAGGTTCTTTTAACGGTTATAATTATAATAGTCAGAGAAGGGGCAAGCATCGAAAGTATAACATTACAAAATAAATCTTATTAATTAATAAATACACAAATTGATAATAATAATAATGTTTATAATGCACAATTTTATACCCAATGGTGACTAGATGAATTCAATCGAGAGAGTTGCTTTGCATCATGGAACCATCATGGCCGCCGATTCGTTGATGAAGAAAACCGTAGATGTTATGTCCAGAATTTCTAACAATAAAATTGCCTTCACAATTGTTTTCTGTTCTCCGTAATATTGTATAATGTCTATTGTGTTGTTAGAGGTGTTCTGTTTAAATGTTCCGTGTTCACTGGCTTTAAATGTTTGTCTTTGGTGTGTTCAACTTTGTCTGTGTTTTTCGAAAATTCGTGAAGTTTGTTTGTAAAGTGAATTATTAAAGTTTGATTATTTTATGAGTTTATTCCACTTATATTCGGTTAAGAATTGTTTGTTTTCACTGTTTGTAGTGGTGTTGTGCACTGATTATCTGTTTAAAATACCAATTTCGGTAACTCTCGGTCGTTCACTGATTTGAGGCTAAATTGTTACACGCCATTTAACTATTCGTTATATGTTCTCAGCGCGAGCTTCAATCAACCGTTCGCTTCGAATGTTAATAAAGAACTGTTTTACTTCCTTCGTCTCAGGAAATATCTTGCCAAGTTAATATTAGAACTGTATTGTTTAATTATAAAGCCACTTCCTCTTCATGTGATTCAAAATACATTATATTCAGAATATTTTTTGTTTATTGGTTTCTTTCGTGAACTAGTAATTACATAATTGGTTTCTTTAACTCCTTCTGTTTAATTTGACATACAATAGTCCATATTTGTAAAGATTTTTGTTAAAATTGCTATATTTCTGTCATTTTGGAAATATAGGCCCAATATCTGGTTCCTGTTCTTGTCCAAAATTATAGCCATCTTAGGTGTTATAAATATGATTATAATAAATTTCAGATTGATATAAATCTTTACCTTTCCTTAATTTCTTACAAATTTATCATTTGATCTGTCTTTTAGTTATAATTCATGAATTTACTACTCCTCCTTTGGAATTGTTAGGTATTACATTTTGAAATTTTTTTAATAATTTAATACATCTTTTTATATTATTCTTTTAATGTATAGTATCAGTTAAGAGTAGTTGGTGATTGATTCACCTTATATTAATCTCATTAGTTTACTTGGTTTATTAAACCTTCTTACTCAATTATAAAGTTATTTGGAATTTATTATTTGGCCTAGATTTTATATTTTTACATATACTGTTTTTCAAATAATGTTATTTCTATACCATATACCATATATATATATATACCATACCATATATCTATACCATATATGACTTTCTAAAATTAACACAATATTAAATAAAATTTCCTTATATTACTATTGGTACATGTAGCAATGTATTCTTGCTCATAATACAAAAACAATATTGAAAATTAATTAGTCTTTAAAGTTAGACATTTTGGTTTTAACTATTTTTTAAAATACATAACAAACTTTTATCAATTAGTATAGTATACAGACATAAACATTTTATGCTGTATTGAACTGTTATATTAACAAAAATTCTTACCTTAATAATAATTCTTATTCTAAATACCGCCTTGAAATGTGGAGTTCATAGGCTCTAAACATAATTAGCCATTTAAATTTTAATTTTTGTTAAACTTAACTTAATTTCAGTCCTTTCTGTTTACATGGTTTATTATATTTTAATGCCCTGTCACAGTAATTATTCCCCACCTGCTCTCTTTATCATTTACATTTCTATGAACGTTTTTTGATAAAAAGTGGCCTCTTCTATGAAACATTAGAAATATTTTTACAACAATATTTTATGACATGTTACCTCTGTAATTATATAAAACTTAAAGTTATTTAATAGCACATAGTTCAAGTAACAGTTACATCTTTACTTGAAGTTTATTATATTTAAATCACTTGCACTGGTACACTTACACTGTTGGTTCTGACTTATATTTGAGTTCTACAATATTCTAAGACCAAACTTTTAGTTATAATGGACTGTGAAGATTTGTTCATTTTATTATATAATAACTTTAGTTGGTGCACTTCTATTCACACTACTAAATACTTTTGTTTATAATTAACTAGCGAGTACCCGGCATGCGTTGCAATGCCACTCAAAGAAAGAAAGTGTTTGTGTTTTAATTCTGTTTATTGAAGTGCTTTTGGATACACAATATTTTTTGTTTTTCCGTCTGGTGCGTACATAAATAAATCCGAAGGTTTTCCGACGCGTGAGCAGGCCACATACAGCTGTCCATGTGAGAAGCATGGATTTTTCAAATTTAGTCCACACACTTGTAGCGATTGCCCCTGTGCTTTGTTGATGGTCATTGCAAATGCGAGTCGCACCGGAAACTGCAAACGTTTGAACTCGAATGGCATATCTGTCGGAATCATTGGGATGCGTGGCAACAGTACATCTTCTCCTTTAAATTTTCCATTTAAAATTGTAGCTTCGATGATAATGTTCATCATCTGTTTCACTGAAAGCCTGGTACCGTTGCAAAGTCGTGGTGGATTGATGTTTCGGAGAAGAATGATAGGCACGCCAATTTTCAATGTTAAAACGTGCGGCGGCATGCCTGGCAAATCAAGTGAATTCAAGAATTCAGTTGGATAATTGACAACTTCGTCTTGATTCATTACAGTATCGATGGACTTATACGTTGTCGCTTCGCCTGGTATTTCGTTTTGAATGCTGAAATTGATGGCATTGACATCGTTGTTTTTGGCTGCTAATATAGCACGTGCACTGAGCCACTGATGATTTTTGTAATTCTGTGCGATATTTGGGAAAACTTTGTGAATCAATTCGTCTGTGGTTGCTGTGATTTTACAGAAGTTTGTTGGCAATGTGATACATTGTGTGGTTTCATCGATTGCCATTTTCCCATTCCCAATATCCAACAACTGTTTTGCGAAACGTTCAGCGGATGCATCATGTTGTAGCTGTACACGCATATTGGTCTTCAAAGTAAATTTCTGTACGTGTCGCCATAGAACTGATGATTTGAGACATGCATTAAGTTCATCAGTGTGTGTTGAACGTGGTATAACTGGTAGAATTTGTCGAAAATCACCAGACAATAAAATGAGTGCGCCACCGAAGAGCTGTTCATTTCCTCTCAAATCTTTTAGTGTACGATGAAGCGCTTCCAATGCCTTTTTGTGCGCCATAGTACATTAGTCCCATATAATGAGTTGACATGATTGGAGTACTTTACCCATTCCAGAATTTTTGTTGATATTGCATGTGGGTGTCTCAGTGATTTGTATATTCAACGGCAATTTCAGTGCTGAATGCGCTGTTCGGCCACCATCCAAAAGAGTTGCCGCAATTCCAGATGATGCGATTGCCAGTGCAATATTTTTTCGTGATCGTATGGTTGCCAAAATAAGTGAAATGAGAAAAGTTTTGCCTGTGCCTCCGGGCGCATCTAGGAAATACAATCCCCCGCTTTGGCTTGTAATTGCATGCATAATTCTGTCATACACTATGCGTTGTTCTGGAACCAATTTCGGAAGGTTCGTTTGAACAAATGTACCCAATTCGTCGATATCAAAGTGTTTTTCTCGTTGCAAATCACGATCGAAAAGGTCGTTTGCAGATCGATTCGGCGCAGCCATTCCCAATTGTACCAGTGCTTTGTTAGCGATTGCCAAACATGTGTCCTCAATCGAAACCAATGCCTCATTATACACGTTTGGTGTGAATTGAATGTCCGGATTTTGATTCGTTGCACGCAAACGATGTAGGATGTCTTCACTCATGTAGTCTTTGTACTTTTCCCAAAGATCTTTTGGATTGGATGGGAAGCACGTTGTCAATATGATTGCAAATAACGTGCGTATTTGCTGTGGTTGAGCAGTATTCGATGCGTCAGCGAGTGAAGTGTCCCAATGTGCATCGTTTTCAAGAAGATTTAATTCTTGGCAAGCTTCACGATAAGTGGCACATACTTGACCGTTTACTGTTCTCAATTCTTGGAAGGATGTCGGTCCACGTATGTTGATTAACAGTAATCGCAAGTAAAAGCATTCTGCATTGTTTGGGTGAACATTGTACAGGCGGCCTAACGCATCAGTCGAATATAAGTTGGGATGTCCTTCAACTGCTTTACCTTGTTTGCGACGTTGAAACTTTTTTGCTGATGCATTCCATGTGTAGTATGTTGGCACTTCAGAGTAAAGTAGCGTCTTTGCAAACATATCATCCCCGCACAATGAGAAAAATGCAGTTAACGTTGTTGGCGGTGGTGACAATGCTCTTGCACGTGCATTTTCTGTTGTGAAGTACACACGCTGTCCATTTTCAAGGTGCACTGCCAAATGAACAACTGTTGGATGTCGTTCATGGATTGGAAATGATAAAATGCGCCATACTGCTTCATTGCTACTAATGTAGCGTCCCAGTTGATATTGGTCGATTTCACTGATAGATGCAGTTGCATTTCCCACTCCAAAAACTGCCATATCGCTTCCTTTGTTGACATATTTGCAAATGTACTTGATCGATTTCACCGAATTGCAATACTCGACATTGATGTGTGCTTTGTACGTTTTCGAGAGTAACGGTGAATAAGGTACAACCCAACGATTATCGACTTCAACATCATTGTTTCGTACTTTTAAAGTGATGGATTTGCCGCCATCTTCAGTTGATCATCGACGATAGAGTGGATATCCGTCATTGCCAGTGATAGTCTCGGCAAGTAAGTCTCTTGGGTATCGTTTCGTGCATTTCCCATCAGACATGCATGGTGAATTGTTGTTGAGTAAGCCACATGGACCATGAATCATGTTTTTGGTGACGACTTCAAATAAGTTTGGATCAATGTCGACATCTGGTATTTCTGCTGAGATGACTTGATCAATTTGATCTGGTGCGACTTTTTCGATCAACCAAATCAAAATGTGTGCATGTGGCAATCCTCTTTTTTGCCATTCAACGGAATACATCCAACAGCGTGTCTCTCCAAAAACATGATGCTTGACAATGAAATCCATTAAAGATTTCAATTTTTGTTTGAACACACGCGCGGAAATATCATGACGATCCGATGATGATTGTCCAGTTAACAAAAGTTCTTTTATTTCATCCCACGTAGGATTGCATGTGAATGTAATAAACAAATCTGGGCGGCCATATGCGCGAACATATGTCATTGCATCTTGTGCGTATTCATGCATGTGCCGTGGACTCCCTGTAAATGTGGCCGGTAGTATGACCATTTTTCCCAATTTATTGGGATTCACATTGCCATCATTAACAACTGCATCACGTAAATGAATGTACTCTTCGGAACGCAACTTGGTTTGATTTAATCGAATGTAGAGGAGTCGTTCGGTTTCGATTTTCGCATACATATCGACAATGTATTGATGGAACAATTGTCGACATTTCAAGATATGATTTTCAGCGTTTTCACGAATCATCAATCGATATGAATAGTAATCCATGGCACTGACTTTCTTATTCGTTTCCTCATCTGTTTGTGGATTTCTCAATTTGATGTTGAAATGATATCCATCTTCTCCTTGCCAAAATAAAATCGGATATTGCAATCCGTCGTATGAGCGATGAGTTTCTGAGACTCGCTGAACATCACCATTTCTGCGATGAAGAATTATATCACGCGAGTTAAATTCTTCGCCAACTATAATGATCGCCACTTCATCAATTGTTGGTGCATTGTACTGTCTTTCGTGTTGGCCAACAGGTGTTTTGTCTGCTCTAACTACAACTTTGTAGTCATCAGCTGGCATTTGTTCAAGGGCAGTTCTGAACAATCGAATTAATTCGTTGTGTTGATCGAATAAAGTTTGTAATGCAGCGACAATTTCTCGTTTAGTGCCCGTATTGAATCGACAACGTTGATCGATTTGTTCATCAGTGTTTCCCATGAAATAAATTTGAAGAAATTTGTGATCTGTGTTCGACAGTGGTAGTAGTGATCCTGCACGATGATAAATTTGCCCTTGCACTTTGAATGTTGGCATGTAATTCTCGCGCACGATATTTGTTGCACCGAACGATGTCATTTGGAAAGATGAATTGTACTTGCGTATGTTTGCCAAGAAATGTTTCGATTGGCTTGTGTCACCTGATACCAACGTTGATAATGGTTCGGGTGGTGAATGTAATTCTGGCAATTTCACTTTTCCACCCGCGCAGCACATTCCTGGTGTTTCATTCTTAAATTTGAGGGCACTGCAATACACGCATAATTTATCCATTTTTCCAATAACCACACTTGGATGAAGACTGTAATCATAATTAGCATCGTAATGGAATGCACCAAGATTTAAATCAGCGTGCAGTGTTCGTCTGGTTCGAGCAGTGCGTACTCGAACGGTTTCTAGTCTTGCTTCCCGTTGCTCGTCTGTTTCAGACGAACGGGCTTGAGCAGTGCGTACTCGAACGGTTTCCAGTCTTGCTTTCCGTTGCTCGACTGTTTCAGACGAACAGGCTTGAGCATTGCGTACTCGAGCGGTTTCCAGTCTTGCATCCCGTTGCTCGACTGTTTCAGACGAACAGGCTTGAGCATTGCGTACTCGAGCGGTTTCCAGTCTTGCATCCCGTTGCTCGTCTGTTTCTGAAGCTCGTGATGCCTTTTTCTTTCGTGCTTGAGGTGTAGATCGACCAACCGCTTCTCGTTTGGGTGGCATAATTGATTTGAGAGCGAAAGTAATGCTTTGTGACGACTATTACAAATTCACTTAGAAAAAGCAAAGAAAATCCATGTGATATCTATTATCTAATGTCGACCGGCAATTGGAATTTCACAATCAACACCACTTGTTATGTTATGTTACGAACTGAAATGTCGCTGTTTGTATTTGATTCAATTCAATTCTGTCAAGCGTGCGCACTCATACACCGAAAACACACGAACTGCCGCTAAACTATATGAAATACTCTCATTTGTTGAAACGAATATTTACCTTTTAAACTAAACAATGGGTTTCAGAAGTGGTACACTCGCGCGCCACCTATTGTAAAATGGTTGTACTAATTCAGAAACCGTATTTCTAGGTACGTTTTTAACGAAAAAAGGCACTGATACTACATCACTGACGCTCATCGCATAATTCTCGATGAAGTAGGTTAAGTATAATTCTCGACAATTAATTATTCCTACTGCACATAGGCCTACTGAATATTCAAATGTCGAAGAGTATGGTTTGTCAGAATCAACGTGTACTATAATTATAATCAATGTTACAATATAATCAAACAACTAATTATTGTATTGTTTATAAGAATTCCATTTCCCTACTAAAATGTAAATATTCAAATGGACTAACTGATATCAATATACTTATGTATACACTATTTGTATTATTCTATACGAATAAACATTTCATCTAATTGTGTTACTGCATGTTTGTAAATATCTACTAAATTATCAAATTTTGATTTTACGTATCGAGGAAACATGAATGATAGATCTATTGCTTTTGGATATTCACAACTTACAATATAAGAATATTATTAATATAGATGTACCATTAGCAATTTACCAACTCTACAGTTACCACAACAATCATATATAAATATTCGCGATCGAAGCCGCGGGTTTAAAAAAATGCGTTTTTTGCAATAACTTCGGTTCTTTTTAACCTATTGTTATCAAATAAAGTGGAAAACTTTCCGTTGGGTACCTGCTATCAGCGTGCAAAATTTCATCGCAATCGGATGAATGGTATAGCAGAATACCCGTGCTTCGCTACGGAGTTTCACGTTGTACGTAATGAAAATGTTAGTTTAATTAATAAAGTTCAATTAAAGTAGGTTTCTTAAAAATAAATAGCTGTTGCCCACGACTTCGTTCACGTGGTCTTCAATTTAATGCGATAATATATTTAGAACAGAATCTATTCTATTGGGTTGCCTAGTAACCAAATCTAATAGTTTTTAAGACCCCAAAGGACCTCCCAGAGGAGCGTATCGAAAAAATGTCCTATGTTGGTTCTCCCGTTGCGTAAAATATTTGTGCCAAGTTTGGTTGAAATCGGTCCAATGGTTTAGGAGGAGATGTGGAAGACCCCAAAGAACCCCCCAAAGGATCGTATCGAAAAAACACCTATCCTATGTTGGTTCTCCCTTTGCGTAAAATATTTGTGCCAAGTTTGGTTGAAATCGGTCCAGTGGTTTAGGAGGAGATGTGGAAGACCCCAAAAGGACCCCCCGAAGGATCATTCGAAAAAACACATATCCTATGTTGGTTCTCCCGTTGCGTAAAATATTTATGCCAAGTTTGGTTGAAATCGGTCCAGCGGTTTAGGAGGAGATGTGGAAGACCCCAAAGGACCCCGTCGAAAAAACACCCACCCTATGTTGGTTCTCCCGTTGCATAAAATATTTGTGCCAAGTTTGGTTGAAATCGGTCCAGTGGTTTAGGAGGAGATGTGGAAGACCCCAAGAACCCCCCAAAGGACCCCATCGAAAAAAATTCATAAACCTTCGCGGGCGTGCGCACAACAACTCACCGAAGTTTCGTCGCAATCGGATGAATGGTATAGGAACGCATACGGGACAAAGAAAGAAAGAAACAAACATTCATTTTTATAGATATAGATTTACATTGCTTTGAGGTTTTGGGGTGTTATACTTTCTTTGAGTGACATTAAAATTTGGTTTGGGGTTTATCATTGTTAATAGTAATAGGTTTATCATGGGTATTGCTCGTAGTTCTCCCATCCTGTATCTTCTTTTCTTCTCTTCTTCCTTCTTGGGTTTTCCAAGGTAATTTGGTTTCATTTTGTCCGTTGGTTGGTTCGGGGTATCTTCTTTATTACCTGCTCCTAACCTACCTGGTTATTCTCCTGATTTTATATTAGTTTCTTGGATTGTTACTTTCTTGATACTTTTGTGCTGCATTTTCATGATTTAAATGATACTTTTTCTTTTATGGTTTTATTTTTCTTTGAAGTTTAATTATTTTCATTTGATATTCAATTATTTTCATTTGATATTTAATTATTTTCTTTCGATATTTCTTTTGAGTTAATTGTAATTTAATGTATTTATGATCATAATGGAATTATTACTTAGTGGATTATCTGTCATGCTACAATATTCGCGTGAAAGTCAAAATGATAATAGACCAAATGCAAATTTAAATAGTGTAAATAGTATACAAAATGATGAAATTATTTTGAGGGATACATTTAAATGCGCACTGAATGTCATTCCAAGAAATTTTAATACTTTTGATTGTGGATTAATGCATTTACAATGCAGGTTTTGCAATGCAAAACATTTCGAATCTGAGGTCACTTTAGGTGAAAGGACTGCATTCACTTCATGTTGTCATAAGGGTAAAGCAATATTACCGCCCTTAAGTCAAAATGAATACTTTAAATCATTGTATGATGGACTTACTTCAAATGAACCTTCAATAAAAAGAAAGTCAACAAAATTATTTTGAAAACATTCGTAAATACAATTCATCATTTGCTACGGTTAGCTCAGAAGCTAAAATTTCGGATACAGTTACACGTGGAGTGTATCATTTTAAAATACATGATGTTTTTTATCACAGATCAGGTCCAATGACTGCTGGATATGGTCGCTCACCATGTTATGCGCAATCCCAGTCCACAATTCTTGCGCTCACCAGCAACGCTCCCACTGACTGCCTGAGAACAATTCAATGCCGCGCGAAACTTGCAGAGCTGATGTCAACCGGATGGATCGTTACCCTACAGTGGGTGCCAAGCCATGTAGGTATTCCTGGCAACGAAAGAGCCGACATCAAAGCCAAAGAAGGAGCAGAATCGGAGCAGCCGGACGTGCCGCTTACTCTCAGTAGAGCCAATAACCTCATCACCTCAGTTATAAACACCTCCACACAAAGAACTCTAAAAACCCTGGGTACGGGTAAAAAGTGGGAAAGTCTTGCCACTGTAGGACCAATACCGAGACACCTGGACAGAGCTGAGGCCGTCGCCCGTTTCCGCCTTACTACCGGACATGACTACTTGCAAGCTCATCTACACCGCATTGGCCTAGCTGAGAACGAAACCTGTCCGCTTTGCAACTCCGGAAGAATGGACGGAGAACACTTACGGGACTGCCAAGCACTCACGTACCCGACTGACGACATAACCAATCGCTACTGGGAGGCTCGACGTCGAATGGTTGAAGAACCACGTACGGGCGTTGGCTAAAGTAAAGTAAAAGTTATGTTATGCGCAATTATATTTTTATGATGTTGACACTGCTGTCAATTATAGATTACATGAACACTATAATCAAACATGCAATAACAATATAATGCGCGAAATCTCTCTTGAATTGGAACGCATTAATCCTTTCGTTCGGTCATTCATTGCAATGAAAGATCTTTGTCAGAGAGTTGAAAATCAAAATAAAGAAATTTGTATGCTCTTTAAAGTAAATCGTGATTTAGATCTATGCCGTTATAATGATGCAGTTCAAACTGATGTAGCAGTAATATTTAGTACAGTTGATGGTGAGCCACCCTTTGAACGAAATATGGTTTCGTTTTCAAAAGTTAATGGTACCATTAAAAATATCTCTGTTTTGGATTCATCATTGGACCCTTTAGCGTATCCATTACTTTTTCCAAATGGTGATACTGGGTGGCATATCAATATTTCTCATAATGTACCAACTACATCTAATTCAAGAGCGCCCAGAAATAAATTAACCATGCTTCAGTATGCAGCCTATCGACTTGCAATTAGAGAAGAGATTTTAGCATGTTGCACCATTCACAAAAATTATTTCTGCAGTGGATAGTTGATATGTATTGAGAATAGAGGGCACAAGGTTACATTTCATTCGACAAAATCAAACAAGTCTTAGGTCTGAAGTTTACAACAATTAACAGATTATTTAGAATTGAACCCCAATGCCAATAATGTTGGCCGTAGAGTAATTTTACCATCTTCATTCAATGGATCTCCAAGAAATATGTATCAGAATTATTTAGATGCAATGTCAATTGTACAACATTTCGGAAAGCCTTCTTTGTTTATTACAATGACTTGCAATCCAAGTTGGCCTGAAGTAGTTAGCAATATTGGTGTAGGTGAGTCAGCTAATTTTCGACCTTATATTGTTGTGCGTGTATTCAAGTCCAAACTGAAAGCATTAATTGAGGGCCTTACACTAAAAAAAATCTTCGGTAAAGTTGTAGCACTCATTTATACAATTGAGTTTCAAAAGAAAGGATTGCCTCATGCTCACATTTTACTCTCTTTAAATGAGCAAGATAAAATTGTTAACGCTACCGATATTGATAAAGTTGTATCTGCGGAGATTCCTAACATTCAAACACATCCTATATTACATGAATATGTTGTAAAACACATAATGCATGGTCCATGCGATGTACTTAATCCAAATTCTGTATGTATGAGAGATGGAAAATGCACAAAAGATTATCCAAAACGATTTAATGAATTTACATGTGAATCATTAAATGGATATCCATTATACAGAAGGCGTGATAATGGTATTAATGCTGAAGTTCGCGGTAGTTGCCTCGACAATCGTTATGTTGTACCATACAATCCGTATTTACTTGCCAAATTTAATTGCCATATAAATGTTGAAGTATGAACTACAGTTAAAAGTGTTAAATACATTTATAAATACGTGTATAAAGGCTATGACAGTGCATCTGTTGAATTAGGTTCAGAGAGAAATGAACCAGGTCAAGAAATACAAATTGATGAAGTTAACAATTTTTTAAATGGCCGTTATGTCAGATCAACTGAAGCTGTATGGCGCATCTATGAATTACCAATGCATTTTCAATCACATGTCATCGTTAGACTTGACATTCATTTACCGCGTAGACAGAATGTTTACTTTCGAGAAGGGCAAGAACGTCAAGCAATTGAAAATCCAAGACCAACAAAATTATTAGCATTTATTGAATTGAATCGATCAGATCCATCAGCGCATGAATATAAGTATACTGAAATTCCTTTGCATTATGTGTGGGAAGATTCCGGAAAAAAATGGAAGAAGAGAAGGCGAGGAGGTGATAAAATCATTACACGCATATATGTAATATCACCAAAAGACATCGAACTTTTCCATTTACGATTGCTTTTATTACATGTCTGTGGTCCAAAATCGTTTGAGGATGTTAGAACAATGGAATTATACACACTTCTTTTGTTGAAGTTTGCCATGCTCGCGGCATTGCTTCAAATGATAATGAATGGCGCGAATGTTTAAATGAAGCAAAAGAATTATATTCACCAAAACAAATGCGAAATTTTTTGTTACATTTGTGCATTAAATGTGCCAGCCAATGCATTGGCGTTATGGAATGAATTTAAAGTATATCTTAGTGAAGATTTTTTTAGAGATTACAACGAAGAAGTATCCTTTAACACAGCTCTATTAGAAATTGAAGATATTTTGAATGTTCATAATTTGTCATGTCAAGAACTTGGTTTACCAGTTCCCACGTATTCGCAGAGAAAAGACGAAGCAAATGCTATTGATCCAATAGAACAAGAGTTTCTGTTTTGTGAGCATTATGAAACTGCAAATATTGAACAGCGTAATCTAATTGATCATGTGATTCGTGAAGTTTTGCACCATGATACTGGATCTAATGTTTTTTGTTTAACCGCTCATGCAGGTTGTGGAAAAACATTCACACAAACAGCAATCATTCACAAATTAAATTCGCTTAATCTTAGTTGCATTGCAACAGCGTTCAGTGGCATAGCTTCAACTCTATTACTTGGAGGTAGAACTTTACACAATGTGTTTAAATTGCCTATACCCATTTTGGAAAATTCTGTAGCGAATATTACCGCAAATAGTAGCTATGGACGTTACATAAATTCATCATCATTGATAATTATTGATGAAATTTCTATGTGCCTACTGCAAGTGTTGAAAATCATAGATAGATTATTGCAGGATCTATGCGATGAAAATGATAAACATAAACCATTTGGAGTGAAAACGATACTTCTGTGCGGTGATTTTCAGCAAATCTTACCAGTTGTCCCACATGGATCACGTGCAACTTTAATTGAAAATTGTGTCACGAGTTGCCATAAATTGGTTTATTTTCATAAAGTAACGTTTACTCAAAATATGAGAGCCTTACCAAGTGAAATAGAATTTGTCGAATTCTTGAAAAAAATTGGTAATGATGAAGCCCCACAATTCCCTCAGTTTGGTGAAAATATTATTGAAATACCTCAGCAATTAATAGGAGATGAAAATAATATTATTAATGAGGTGTATGGAAATATTTCCGAAAACATACTCTCAGATAACATATTGAAGTCAGTTATTTTAGCACCAAAAAATGATGATTGTACTTTTATTAATACTGATATACTTAATCGTATACCAGGTGAACAGAAAACATATCATAGCTACGATAAAATAATTTGTGATGATGACAATGAAATCAATAACTATCCAGTAGAGTTTTTGAATTCTTTGACTATTAGTGGTTTGCCACCACATAAGTTAGTATTGAAAGTTAATTGCATAGTTTTACTGATCAGAAACTTAAATACAAAGGAAGCATTAGTCAATGGAACAAGAATGCGCATCAAGTGTATACATCGTAATGCTATTGATTGCGAAGTTTTAATTGGAACCGCATGCAATAAGAGAATTTTGAATCCACGTATAAATTTAACATATTCCGGTACTGTTTTACCATTTAACTTTCAAAGAACTCATATACCTGCATTTGCAATGACAATAAATAAGTCTCAAGGACAAACATTCGAAAAAATTGGAATTTTATTGAGGCAACCAGTTTTTACACATGCTCAGGTCAATTGTACGTCGCAGCAAGTAGAGTTCGATCATTCGATGGTTTGAGATTTTATATTTCCGAATATAATGGTCAAGGGCATTTAGCAAATGATGAAAGAGTTTTTACAAAAAACATCGTTTACACAGAAGTTCTGAATCATTAAATTCACTTTCAAACTATTTTAAGTTCAATGGACAACATTTATTTTTTTAACCGCCCGGTTTTTTTGGTTTAATGAAAAATATATGAAAAAATACGAGGCACGTATTTTTTATTTCATTTTTTATTTTGTATTAATTTTTTATTTAAATTTTATATAATTTGAAAAAGATAGGCAAAATAACTGTGTAGCCTTGGCGAAACCTGGTCAGTATGGCAATAAAAAAAACCCAAGGAAATGTCAAAAAACGCGTTATTGCTTTTTAAATATGGCTTAGCCAAGCTAAACCTCATTTGTCCTATCTTTCATATTTTTCAAATAACTCGAAAATTAATGCATAGAAAAAAATAAATAAAAAATTATATAAGCTTTGTAGCAGATAATCTTCAAACTGTTTTCGAATTTTGTACCTTACCAAAAACGAAATGTAAGCCACTGGAATTGAAAACAGTGTATCTTATACTTCTATGAATGTCAAGTCTCATTTTTATTAGCGTTTATTTGATTCAATAATAACATGAAAAAATTAAAACTGACAATGAATTATATCAAAAAATAAATACGAATACAAGCTGTAATTGTGTTTTTTTTTCAACTGTTACCAACATTAAATTTTAAATTTCATAGGTATTGCAGGGAATTAAGGCAAACAACACACGCTAATGACGTATTTGTACACGCTCGCAGCTGACATAATAGAACAAAATTCAAAAAATTATATGCAATGATTATAGAGGTATACTCTTTGACAAAAGAACCTCAATAACTTCAAACTTAAAAATTTAATGAATTACGGTCGAATTTCGACCACTGGGCGACCACTAGTTCTATATAAATGTCCAAAAAATAATAGTCTTCTTTTTCTCATTGTTTCTGTTCTTTGATATATTTCATCATTACTTCTTAATTTCCAACCTTCTGAAGTTTTTCGTGGGCCTAATATTTCCCTAATAATTCGTCTTTCCAATATTTCTAGTTTACTGTATTATTATTATTATTATATTAAACAATTATTTTCTGCAGTAAAACAACTGTTTTATCACTTAAGGAACCACTGATCCAAATCTTTACGTAGTATGAAAAGGTCATACATTTCAAAAAAAGGCAAGAACAAAATTTAAATTGGGGCTTGTGCTGGCTTTTATCTTTAATTCAACTATTCTTTATTAGAAAAAAATACCATTATTTTTTGTTTCACCATTTGTCTGCAAATCAGTTTTCTACAGTTTTCTGAAAACCTGTTATTGTGGATTGATGACCTTTTCACAATAACTGACTCAATTATATACAGCCTGTCATATGTAAATAGCGACTATAAACTGTACAATTTTTTTAAAGGTCATTTGGCAAATTACATTCGTAATTAGTACAACTGATAACAGTGGTGTGGTATGTGCTGTTGGATTCACTATCATTTTTTAGTAGACTGATTAAGATGTAATAAACATGTATAATTAAACAACAAGGCTACACAAAACAATACTGATAGCTGATGCAGCCATCCATTATAGTAAACTCAAGATACATAATTTTATTCAACTCACTTTTCCTGAAAGTTTATATTTTTATAATATACGGTATGGCTGTAAAAAAAACTTAATTTAAAATATTGTATTAATATATTACAAACACACTTGAGAAGTTAGACGACATGCTACCGACCGAATTTACCCAGGCTAGCTAGTGGAGAAGGGGGTGGGGTTCCTTGATAAATTAACACCACCTACGTCAGCATCAAGAAGTGTGAGTGGTAACCAGAAATCCAATTCACTTATATATAGTTTTTTTCCTTTTTTTTTTTTTAAAGGGCGCCACTCCGTGCAGGGAAAACCAACGGGCGAACACGGAGATTCAATCCCGTCCCAATAAGGTTGACCATTAAACCACTTGATAAGGCAGTTTGATCAAATTTACTATACCAATCATGTAAGGTGTACAAACTATTCAAAGTAAGAAATCATATTCTATTTTATTAAGTTTTGCTTGTATCTCCAAATAACAATGAGAGTAAATGACTGTATATCATTAGCGGATGCCGCAATAATAATAAATGTTTAAACTGACAACAACTTAAATCTAAATAACTTATGTAATACGCTATACTAATATATACAGTATTTATGTGGCGCAGAAGTGATAATCCCTCGAAGAGTAACTCTCCGCAAGTCCGTGTCGAAACACCAGTCGTGGCACAGTTTAGGAAATTAATCAAGGAAAAGATACACTCACCACAAGTTCTCCGCGTAATGCACACACAATCGAACAGTAAGCGTATCGGAAGTCCAGGTCGGGTCACGGAACGCGGCGGCAGAAAGAAGTCTCCAGATGACAGCACCAAGCCCCAGGGGGGGGGGGGAGAGAGAGAGAGAGAGAGAGATTCAAGCAGCTGACATGAAACATTTAAAAAAATCAGGCATGTGGAATGGAGAAATAAGAGAAGATATGGTAGACCTGTAGACAAAATGGTAGAAAATACATAACCACTGTGATGTTCTGTGATGTTTCCCAAATAATATTTGCAGAGTGGTAATACAGTGGGTGCCATCACACAGAGGATTGAAGTTGTGTCGGCAACAAAGCAGCAGACGAGTTGGTTAAAATGGGCACCTCTATAAAACAGAAACTTTGAGACTGACTTAGTACAATAGATAGAAGGATTAAACAACTTAAAAAGCATTGCCAGACATCCTTCCATCACAGAACCAAAGAAGACTTGAAAGGCAAACTATATGAAAATATATCTAGTCTCTACACTGAGAACAAAGAACTTACAAGAAGATCATTGGTTGCCAATTTCCTCATGGCCACAGGACACGACTGCTTAGCAGGGCACCTCAACAGGATCAACATCCTCCCTTCTGGGATGTGCACTCTTTGTGAATGCCCTGAAAGCAAAATGGACAAGGACAACATCCTGGTCTGTGAAAAATTAGATAAAGAAAGACAGAATAGAAAAGACCTACCTGGTCTTTATTGGGAAGCTAGGTCAAGAATGGCGTGAGCCAAATTGAGCCATGGGAAACAACAAAAACAACAACAATAACATTTCCCAGCACATGTTACAAACAGATAATGTGGCTGGCACATACTATTAAAGATCAGAAAGGGTAACTTTACCTTGCGATGTCAGCACTAAACCAATTTACAGTGCCAGAGAATGAGCACCAAAAGACATATGTATTCAATTAATGGTTCGTCCACCCTCTCCTAGAAGCCACTAATTTACATTAGGCAATATCAATTACAAACAATAACTAATAAATTATAACACCACAGTTCGTATCAGTAGCTTGTTTTCATTACCCGTATTGTGTTTAAGGTCGGCCATTTCCTGTCGATGGTGCCACTGTAACCTTTCAATTTCCATTTTGAGTAATCTTATCGTAGCTTCAGGGTTTCCATCAGCAGAAATATCCTTTAACATTTCTTCCAGCATACCCCTCACGTATCCTCCAATCTGTATAACAAAAAAATTATATAGTGAATGTATATTTAGCTGAAATTCTGTAAACGATATCATTACACATTCTCACTCCTTAAATAACTCCAGTCTTACCATAACTGAAAACATTATGCAAGAAGTAATGCAAAGTAAATACAGCATTATCTTTGAAAACTGTGTGGGAATTAAATATATGCTTATATGAAGAAATAACTTTAACAAGATAAAAACTTAAAATCACGTAGTAAACTTTACTGTTTACATTTATTAAACAGCTATATTCCTATACACTATAATAATGCCAGATTGTTCACACAATTTTTTTATTTACTGAAACAACATGTCAATCTCTAGTACTTCATTTTGAAATTTTTCATCATGGTGGTATATATATGATTACTTTATTCACAATAATTTGGCCATTGCAAGAAATAAATACATTTTTAAATACAGTATTATGCAATACTAAGTTTTGGATGTGAGTCATAGGTACCTGTGCAAAACAGACAAACAAAAATGCCTGAAAACACAAAGTGTCTGAAAAGGGTAGTAGTAGAATGGGAAATGTCAAAAAAATTAGTCATCTGCACTTGAGTTTACTGGAGAAACGAAATGAGTTGGAGGGATCACAGACAGTGAGCAACAGAAAAGGCACTGAAATAAAATTAAAAAGCAACAACAGAGAAGAATATGAAAAGGGGAAGACATATACAGATCTAGGATAAAATAGTACCGGTAACAAAAGTATAAAAATAAAAGGATAATATGTGGTGATGGAAAGAAACTGACAGAAAAAAATATGAAGAAATTTGTACAACTAAAATTACAAAGTGAAATTATTCAAATTATGAAATATATAACACTTAATTTCATGACATTAATTGATGACTCGTTGGGCACTTTGTGAAACATATTAATACAAAGGTTTTGTAAAATATATAAAAACACTTTACTGAAGAATATTTACCAGTTATCTTAGTAAAAAGAATATTTGGGTAAGGGTAGTTAAACAACAAAGTGGTGAGTGGGATGTTCCTTGTATACAGAATTACGATGAAACGGCATGTTGAAGTGTAGTAGCAAACATTTTGTAAAAGCATTGTAGTTATGTCCTAAAAAAAAGATTTATTTAATTGTTCCATCCTCAGTTATCTCACTCACCAAATCTATGTCACGTTGAAATTGTTGCTGCTACTAAATCCTTTACATACTTCTGTGTATGTAATTAGTAGTTAGTCAAATTAATCTCTCTGAAGTTGTTATGCCACCAAAAAAAGCTGAAGTGAAATGTAAGGAAGTATTGATTTTATTAAATATCATTTAAGTTGTTAAGGAGATACATTATGATATTTTATAATTTCTACATTCATCTTATATGCACACTAAATGGCTATGTTCTATGTATAATTACGTTATTGGAGACGAGAGAGAGAGAGAGAGAGAGAGAGAGAGAGAGAGAGTGCGTTGATGTCGTGAAGTTTCTATGCTCAGTTTATTTACCTGTGTATATAAATGGATACGTTCATTCATCATGAAATTAAGTCAAAGATTTTGTAAAAATATAAAAACACTTGGTACGTTTCATAGAGCTTTCAACTCTGACAGCTGTTTCAACTACCTAGGCCACTGTCAAAGAGAGGAATGAATTAAAACCTAAACACAGGATGTGAGTAAAGGTGGTGATGGTGACCATCTGTTTAGGGCGTGTAATTGGAACATCTGTGAGGGTGTTGCAATGAAGAGGGGGGGTGCGCAAGAGCCAAGGAAAGGTCAGGTGTCTTTAAAACTAAATACAATCTGACTGCAAAATATAAAATTAACTGAACTAAATATAATCTGAATTTAAAATATAAAATAAACTAAACTAAATAACAGCTTTTAATAAAGGGGATACACAGAATTCAGTTTGTTCATTTGTTAAATTTTTGTTATTCTTTATTGCTTTTTTAATTTCTAGAATTTCTAACAAATCCATTTTTTTTTTTTACCTTTTTGTATGTTGTGGAGTAGTGTTATGTTTTTTGTATCTATGAAGTGATTGTGTTGTAAGCAATGATCTGCAAAACCTGTATTGGCTGTATTGGTTAAAATCGCCTTCTTATGTTCAGAAATGCGATGTTTCACAGCACGGCCACATTGTCCGATATAAAAAAAAAATTTCATTTAACAAATTACATTCCGTTTGTAACAGATGGGATTATTAATAGCTTAAAAAAAACCATGGTCTCAACATGGTATCAGTAAACAAACGTAATCTTTTTTCACTACTAGTCAATAATAAAGAAAAATTAAACACACTGGAGAAAATGTTTAGGTTTTAATTCATTCCTCTCTTTGACAGTGACCTAGGTAGTCGAACCAGCTGTCACAGTTGAAAGCTCTGTGAAACGTACCAAGCGTTTTTATATATTTTACAAAACCTCTGACTTAATTTCATGATGAATGAATGTATCCATTTATATAAACAGGTAAATAAACTGAGCATAGAAACTTCACGACATCCACGTACTCTCTCTCTCTCTCTCTCTCGTCTCCAATAACATAATTATGCATAGAACACAGCCATTTAGTGTGCATATAAGACGAATGTAGAAATTGTAAAATATCATAATCTATCTCCTTAACAACTTAATGATATTTAATAAATCAATACTTCCTTACATTTCACTTCAGCTTTTTTTTTTTGCTGGCACAACAACTCAGAGAGATTAATTTGACTAACTACTAATTACATACACAGAAGTATGTAAAGGATTTAGTAGCAGCAACAATTTCAACGTGACACAGACTTGGTGAGTGAGATAACTGAGGAAGGAACAACAGAGTCAGGAATTAATACAACATAACCATAACAGGGTAGGTATACATATTAAATAAATCTTTTTTTTTAGGACATAACTACAATGCTTTTACAAAATGTTTGCTACTACACTTCAACATGCCGTTTCATCATAATTCTTTACAAGGAATATCCCATTCACCACGTTTTTGTTTAACTACCCTTACCCAAATATTCTTTTTACTAAGATAACTGGCAAATATTCTTCAGTAAATAAAAACCCTAAGAACCTATCAAAGAAATTGTTAGCAAAATATAACCATGTAACGACTTTCAAAATGTTACTACCATTTTAACTAATGTTACGATTTAACCAGGACAGCACTTTTTTTAATACCGTCTGAACATGTTTTGGATGAAAGTTGGACCTTTTTTTCTGTTTTCATAAATATTTATTTTGAGTAAGAATCTTGAGTATAAGCCATCATTACAGTAACATACGTGAATAAGTGTCCTTACAAACACTTAAAGCACACATTAACCAATCAGCTGACTTTTATTAAATAGTGTATAATTGTTTGTAAAATACTGTGTGGCAATAAGGATGTAAAGATTACTACCTGCTATATGCATTAATTAAAATGTGACAACAGCCAATATATAATTTATAAGGGTTCAAAATCAAATATTGTCACAGAAAATGATTTGGTGGTGAAAACAAATTGACAAAATGTAGTTGTTCAGATGTAAACCATTTGAAAACCAGTATTAGAAAACATGGGTCTTCTACTGATCATATATAAAATTCTGTTATTTTAAAAGCTTTTTGGAACTGTTAACACAAGTGAACAATTAGCGTGTGTAGAAGGAACATGGTACTGCCCTAACACAAACAGGGTATCTTTGCTACAACAACACCACTGCCACCTAGGTACTAATTGTTACTTTTACTGATGCTCTGATTTAACGATTTTGAAGAGTGGTAAATGTCTTAAGCCGGCTATGCACTAACCATCCCCACTGTACGTCATGACGGACAACAAGTCAAAAACGGCAGTGCGTAGCTTTGACATCAATCCGCATGTCGTATATTTTTTGAAGGATGTGCACGACGAAAAATGAGTCCAGCAAGACCATCAGCTCAAGCTGCACGATGTGCAGATGGATTGTGTGTAGTGTTGACGGAGGTCAAGGAATCGTGCATGTCTGATAATGTGTACGCTTGGTGTCTATCAAATCGTCATTTTTAACCAAGTACAGTACATGTTTTTAGAGCACATCCGTTTAATAAATGTTTACTGTTTAATTTTACGTTATATTCATTCTTTAGTTTATCTATATATTAATACGTGAAGAGAAAACTTTGTACCCCTTTTTAAGCATACTGCGCGCAAGGAGGAGTGTGAGATTTGGCATAGTTATTTTAAAGTTTATATGGAGAAGGAGTGCAGAAAGCTAAAATTTATATATAATATGTGTTACAAATACATTAAATTAAATTAAATAAAACATTCATTTGCACTTGAAAATTCATTTAAACTTTTTCAAACAATGGTAATTGTTAAAAATAAAATAATTTTGTTGCCAGGCAATAAAATTATAATTTTTTCATTTTAGTGTACGTTCATACTGCCAATGTCAAACACATAATAGTCTGTCGTTTGTTTACGTTCATACTGCCAATGTCAAACACATAATAGTCTGTGGTCAAACAGTCGCACAGAGTAGAGATTGTCGCCAACGAATTTTAAAATTTTGCCAACAAATAATTACTGACAGATTGACTGAATGAGCTGTGAATTTTGTATGATTTCAAATGTTCCTTTTTCAATAGTCTGTGGAGTGTATGTCAAGGCAAAAAAGCGTTTATTTTATATTTTGTATATTAGATATCTGTGTTTTATATATTAATGTGCAGTTGAAAGTGAAATACAGCTTGCTTAATATACACCTGTTGCAAAAAGAAAATTTTGTAGCAGCAATTTGAATTGACTTACTCTCGCCTAATTATTATTGGTGGTTTCAAAAAAGTGAGTACATTTTATTATTTTTAAATTAAACCCTGTCTAATCTTAGTTTCAGTAATTTCATTACATGTTTTTTTTTACATTCAGATATTCGCACCTACTTCCATTATGCCTCGACATAGAACATTGACGGGTCGGAGTGAGAGACAAAGAAGAAGGAATATATATTCGCGTGAAAGTCAAAATGATAATAGACCAAATGCAAATTTAAATAGTATAAATAGTATACAAAATGATGAAATTATTTTGAGGGATACATTTAAATGCGCACTGAATGTCATTCCAAGAAATTTTAATACTTCTGATTGTGGATTAATGCATTTACAATGCAAAACATTTCGAATCTGAGGTCACTTTAGGTGAAAGGACTGCATTCACTTCATGTTGTCATAAGGGTAAAGCAATATTACCGGTCTTAAGTCAAAATGAATACTTTAAATCATTGTATGATGGACTTACTTCAAATGAAACTTCAATAAAAAGAAAGTCAAAAAATTATTTTGAAAACATTCGTAAATACAATTCATCATTTGCTATGGTTATCCAATGACTGCTGGATATGGTCGCTCACCATGTTATGCGCAATTATATTTTTATGATGTTGACACTGCTGTCAATTATAGATTACATGAACACTATAATCAAACATGCAATAACAATATAATGCGCGAAATCTCTCTTGAATTGGAACGCATTAATCCTTTCATTCGGTCATTCATTGCAATGAAAGATCATTGTCAGAGAGTTGAAAATCAAAATAAAGAAATTTGTATGCTCATTAAAGTAAATCGTGATTTAGATCTACGCCATTATAATGATGCAGTTCAAACTGATGTAGCAGTAATATTTAGTACAGTTGATGGTGAGCCACCCTTTGAACGAAATATGGTTTCGTTTTCAAAAGTTAATGGTACCATTAAAAATATCTCTGTTTTGGATTCATCATTGGACCCTTTAGCGTATCCATTACTTTTTCCAAATGGTGATACTGGGTGGCATATCAATATTTCTCATAATATACCAACTACATCTAATTCAAGAGCGCCCAGAAATAAATTAACCATGCTTCAGTATGCAGCCTATCGACTTGCAATTAGAGAAGAGATTTTAGCATGTTGCACCATTCACAAAAATTATTTCTGCAGTGGATAGTTGATATGTATGTGAGAATAGAGGGCACAAGGTTACATTTCATTCGACAAAATCAAACAAGTCTTAGGTCTGAAGTTTACAACAATTTAACAGATTATTTAGAATTGAACCCCAATGCCAAAATGTTGGCCGTAGAGTAATTTTACCATCTTCATTCAATGGATCTCCAAGAAATATGTATCAGAATTATTTAGATGCAATGTCAATTGTACAACATTTCGGAAAGCCTTCTTTGTTTATTACAATGACTTGCAATCCAAGTTGGCCTGAAATAGTTAGCAATATTGGTGTAGGTGAGTCAGCTAATTTTCGACCTGATATTGTTGTGCGTGTATTCAAGTCCAAAATGAAAGCATTAATTGAGGGCCTTTTCGGTAAAGTTGAAGGACTCATTTATACAATTGAGTTTCAAAAGAGAGGATTGCCTCATGCTCACATTTTACTCTCTTTAAATGAGGTGTATGGAAATATTTCCGAAAACATACTCTCAGATAACATAATGAAGTCAGTTATTTTAGCACCTAAAAATGATGATTGTACTTTTATTAATACTGATATACTTAATCGAATACCAGGTGAACAGAAAACATATAGCTACGATAAAATAATTTGTGATGATGACAATGAAATCAATAACTATCCAGTAGAGTTTTTGAATTCTTTGACTATTAAAGAACTCAATTTCCAATTATACCTGCATTTGCGATGACAATAAATAAATCTCAAGGACAAACATTCGAAAAAATTGGAATTTTATTGAGGCAGCCAGTTTTACACATGGTCAATTGTACGTCGCAGCAAGTAGAGTTCGATCATTCGATGGTTTGAGATTTTATATTTCCGAATATAATGGTCAAGGGCATTTAGCAAATGATGAAAGAGTTTTTACAAAAAACATCGTTTACACAGAAGTTCTGAATCATTAAATTCACTTTCAAACTATTTTAAGTTCAATGGACAACATTTATTTTTTTAACCGCCCGGTTTTTTTGATTTAATGAAAAATATATGAAAAAATACGAGGCACGTATTTTTTATTAATTTTTTATTTAAATTTTATATAATTCGAAAAAGATAGGCAAAATAACTGTGTAGCCTTGGCGAAACCTGGTCAGTATGGCAATAAAAAAAACCCAAGGAAATGTCAAAAAACGCGTTATTGCTTTTTAAATATGGCTTAGCCAAGCTAAACCTCATTTTTCCTATCTTTCATATTTTTCAAATAACTCGAAAATTAATATCATAGAAATCAAAATTAAAAAATTATATAAGCTTGTAGCAGATAATCTTCAAACTGTTTTCGAATTTTGTACCTTACCAAAAATGAAATGTAATCCACTGGAATTGAAAACAATGTATCTTATACTTCTATGAATGTCAAGACTCATTTTTATTAGCGTTTATTTGATTCAATAATAACATGAAAAAATTAAAACTGACAATGAATTATATCAAAAAATAAATACGAATACAAGCTGTAATTGTTTTTTTTTCAACTGTTACTAACATTAAATTTTAAATTTCATAGGTATTGCGGGAATTAAGGCAAACAACACACGCTAATGACGTATTTGTACACGCTCGCAGCTGACGTAATAGAACAAAATTCAAAAAAATTATATGCAATGATTATAGAGGTATACTCTTTGACAAAAGAACCTCAATAACGTTCAAACTTAAAAATTTAATGAATTACGGTCGAATTTCAACCACTGGGCGACCACTAGTATTTAATAAATAAAGATTTAGATAAAATTTCAGTTTAATATTCAGTTTAGTTTATTCTTTGTTTACATAATACATTCAAATATCATTAGCAGTTATTATTTTAAATATTGTTATTATTAATTTGTTTTAATTACAATTCATAATGGACCGTAAAATAATATCAAAATTTATTGAAAAATATACATAATTAAATAGATGTCTGTGGGACATCCTTGGCAGATTACATGAATAAAAATAAAAGAATGACAGTGTGATTTTCAACAAATTTAATTATCAGAACAATTTTTTAATTTTAATACAGAAAAATCAATAAAATGATTTTTTACAAAACACAGCGAGAACTAAAGAACGTCTGGCACACTGGACTATGTAACGGTACATAAGTCCGTGTAGGAATTAATGGTACATGCAAATATAATTTTATTGTGATGAAATGTATTAAACAGCATAAGGTTGGAATTTCCCAAATAAATCATACTACGCAGTTTGCCAGAACGACTCGACTTCAAGGTCACTGGTGAACGTGACAGACGGCAGATATTCATACGAAACGACGAACGGACAATGTTGAAACGTCATAAATAATACGACAGACGTAACAACGGTGATGTAAAACAATGCCGTCATCATCAGCTGTGCACAACAGGTTGATGACGAATAATCCCTTCCACCTGACGAATTTACACAAATATGTGTCCCCCCCAGTCACCAAGCTACACTTGGTGCAGGAGCACGTTGTAAAATTCACTGGCAAATTATTGCCAGCAAAGGTGTTTTAAACTATAACAATGTAATCAAACATGTAACTATTTAAATCAGTGAACTAGCAGAATACAAAATGTGACATAAATTCAGTGCAGTCAGAAGAACAGACATAGAACAGAAAATTCGGCGAACACCCGCTAGCAATGGAGAGCGTCTGAAGAGAAACTGCTACATCTCAAATTCAGGAAAGTCGAAATTCATATCAACCTTTTTTTTTATTAAATTTGAGCTCAAAAAATTATAAATTGAAAAATGTACCAGTAAATTAATGTATGGGGAGAGAGAGAGAATATGTGCGTGCGAATGAGTGCCGGCATCTATAAGCAAAGCCATGAGGCATTGGTTTGTGTTTGAATATAATTAGAAACGTAATACGTAAAATCAATGATAACTGCAGTTTAGTAAAATGCTCTTGTTTATAAATGAAATACAGGACATAAACTTATTAATAATTGAGACTAATGTATAGTTAAACGGCGGAACCACATAGCCGCCATTTTGTTCTTGGGTAATTATGACTCCATTTTGTGTTTGTAAATTTTAATAATTGAAATTAGAATATTAAACAACAAGTTTTGTTTAACCAAATGTTGTGTGCCTCATTATTTCAAACGCCTGGACTGTTTTTGCTATGTTCGCTTATTACGACCCTGGACCCTGGTAAAGAAAAGTTATGTTGGCAACATGTGCTGTACGCAATGTAAATAGTGTGAGTTTTAAAAGGTAAGTCACTATAAGTATAAATATAATATACAAGTAGAGAAGGTAACAAATGGCGCCCGGAACTAGTGACGTTATATAAAATTTTGTTTATATAAATAAGCCAGCAAGCAGAAACAGAGGGGGCGTTGGATTAATGGATAACATAACACGTAAATAATAGGTTGTAGTACGATTGTTAGGTTATGTTGTTGTTAGGTTAAATATACATAGAATAACAGTTTGAAAGGAACATTTTTTTTTCTTTTCTCAAAATGGCAAACAGTTACGAGAATGTCAGTCTCACTGACACTGTAAATGAAAGCCAAATAAGCGTGACTGAATCGCAAATCATGAGTGAAGGAATTCACTCAACGCCAGTCACGACTAAAAAGGCTGAAGATAATGATATGATAAAGATGATGAAATTGCTTTTTAATGAACAAAGTGCAAAGTTCGATAAGTTTGATGAGAAATTTAATAAACTCGATGAAAAATTTAATGAAGTAAAAAATGAAATTAAGAGACAAAATTTTAATTTTGACAAACAAATTAATGAAATGAATGCACGTTTCGATAAAACGAAAGAGAAAATAGTGGCATTAGTTAATGAGAAGTTTGATAGACAAAAGAATAAAGTAGACGAAAATTAAGAGATTAAAATGGGAGTAGAGAATAGTGGAGAAATAGATAAATTAGACATAAATAAAGACGATAAGGTAAGTAGGGGTGAGAATTATAATAATATAATTAAAAACGGGGTATTAGAGAATAAAGTGGTTAATATTGAGAGTAATGATGAAGATTTTGGTGGAGTAGAATTTGATAATGAAGTGATAAAAAGTGTTGATGAGTTAGAGAGAAAGTATAGGGAGAATATACAGATAGAGGGGTTGCAGGGGGTAAATTTTCCCGTGATGTAGTCGGGGGTGAAGAAAAGGCTTCACGAGCGTATTTGGAAGACACAAGGTCTGCAAATAGCTGTCCCTGGACTTTTTGTGCACCTGATAGGTGGTGCAGCAATAAGGTTGTAGCTTCCCCTGTATATATAGAAAGAGAGTTGTGTGTTAACTGGGAGATAAAATTATATAAGGTAAATAGAAATTATAGAGAATTTGTAGAAAGGTTAGGAATAGAGAGGGTGGATAATTATAGTGAATACGTACCTTGCATTGAACCCCGATATAGAAGCAGTAGATGATGTTATTGAAGATGATAATATGACTTACCTGATTATGACAAATTATACTAAGGGCGACAGGACCATACTCTATGATGACACGTTATATGACAAAATAATAAGGAATAATTCTAATGATATTGTGGAAGGGTATACAAAATTAAATAAGTATTATATTGAGTGTGATAATATCATATATTCAATAATAAATAATATGTGTAGACCTAAGATTAGATTATTATATGATGATGGTGGATAAGTGTTTTATTGTGTATGAACGTTTAATTATGTGAACAGTGTGGTTTTGAAATGGATTGTTTTGTGAAACGAGTTGTGGTCAATGATAAAATAATAAGTTGGATTGTATATTTTTGTGTGTTAATGTTAAATGTATTTGTGTATTACATTATGTTGTGTATTATATGTATTTTTATGTAAACCATGTAAGTAATAGGTACGAATTGATTTAATAATAAAGTATAACATGTTTTTTTGACTAAGTAAATAATGAGAATAATTGTGAAGTCTAAGGAAATTCAAGTAACGTTGTGTTGTAAAATTGATTGAATTATATAATGGAGATAAATTAATTAATTTAAAATGTTGTAGAAAAAAGATTTGAAAATGAAGTTAAATGATTTTATGAGATTTAGATTATCTAAAGAATAGTAAATGATTAAACATAAATATGGTCATAAAGTGTGTGGCTAGGAGGTTGCTACAGGGGTAGTAACGTTAAATAAATATTAAGTATTAAGTATATGATATTGATAATGGTGTTGAATAAAAAATATAATTATGATTCTGCTTTAAAGAAGTATTAAAATCAGGAAAACTGATCAATGAAGTTTAAATAGTTAGATTGTTTGCCATAATAAAGTTGTGTTTTGAATTCTAGATGATAGAGATATGGATAATTGTTGTTGGTTTTAGGAAACCAAAGGAACTATTTTATGGGTTGTTATCTTAGTATAAGAGTATATTTTCTTGTGGTGAAAAGAGTTGAAATAATATTGACTGGAGTCAAGATTTTGGTAAATGTAGGAATGCAAAAAAGAGAAGGAGACATTCTGTCGTAAATCTTGTTGTTTGGTATTTGAAAAATTAGGAATTAAGAAAACCAATGCCTCTTAACATAAACCAATGCAGCTAAGGGGAGACAGATCAGTTGTAGATATGGGATTATACAAGGCCACTATTTAAAATTTGGATTCGATGTTTCAGAGTTTATTGATGCTGTGATGGCAGTCCTGAGCTGGCCAGCGCGTCAGAGCAGGAACGTCAAGTGTCTGGATAGCCTTGCGGTGTTGGGATCTCGCAAGAGAAGTCCAGTAAGGTCAGGCAAGTACTGTCTCCATCATTGGACCAAGGGTAAGTGATTTGTATTCTTTTTATATAAAAAGTACAGGGGGTTGTGGCGACATATCCGGGCTGATCCCTTTAGAAAGTGTGAATGAGTCAATGAGAGTTTTTATGTTTCGACATAAAACCTCTCATTGAGGGGGGTTTTGTAACGGTACATAAGTCAGTGTAGGAATTAATGGTACACGCAAATATAATTTTATTATTATATATATAAACTTTCACAATATGAACTTACTTTCATTTATCTTTCCCAAACGTTTCGAGGTGATGTTCCTCTTCCTCAGTGGGAATGAATACTGAATGTCATTTTAACAGATATAACGGTTATGGACTGGTGTGTGTGGTGGGGGTTGATGGTGGGAGGGAACTGGCGCTGAGGTTCAAATTGTGTGTTTGGATCAATGTATCGAATAGTGTATGTGATCTATAATGTAATTGTTCATTTAATATGTTGTTTGGTTGTAGTGTGTGATGTCTGTATATTTCAAATTGTTCAGCTGTGTTTAGTTTTCTACTTTTAGGTAAGTAGTGTAATATTTCCATGTTGTGTTCTATGTTTGTGTAACTGTGGTTTTTGTTTTGTAAATGTGTGGCAAATTTGGAATGTATGTAGTTTGTGGTGAGGGCTTTTAAATGTTCTGAAAATCTGGGGGAAAAAGATCTTCCCGTCTGGCCGATGTAGAATTGGTGACAATCATTACAATTTAATTTATATACCCCTGTTTTGCTGTATATTCGATACATTGATCCAAACACACAATTTGAACCTCAGCGCCAATTCCCTCCCACCATCAACCCCCACCACACACACCAGTCCATAACCGTTATCTGTTAAAATGACATTCAGTATTCATTCCCACTGAGGAAGAGGAACATCACCTCGAAACGTTTGGGAAAGATAAATGAAAGTAAGTTCATATTGTGAAACATACAGCAAAACAGGGGTATATAAATTAAATTGTAATGATTATCACCAATTCTACATCGGCCAGACGGGAAGATCTTTTTCCTCCAGATTTTCAGAACATTTAAAAGCCCTCACCACAAACTACATACATTCCACATTTGCCACACATTTACAAAACAAAAACCACAGTTACACAAACATAGAACACAACATGGAAATATTACACTACTTACCTAAAAGTAGAAAACTAAACACAGCTGAACAATTTGAAATATACAGACATCACGCACTACAACCAAACAACATATTAAATGAACAATTACATTATAGATCACATACACTATTCGATACATTGATCCAAACACACAATTTGAACCTCAGCGCCAATTCCCTCCCACCATCAACCCCCACCACACACACCAGTCCATAACCGTTATATCTGTTAAAATGACATTCAGTCATTCCCATTGAGAAAGAGGAACATCACCTCGAAACGTTTGGGAAAGATAAATGAAAGTAAGTTCATATTGTGAAAGTTTATATATATAATAATATTTATAAAGTGAACAAAGAGGATGAATCAACAAGATAATTATAATTTTTTTGTGATGAAATGTATTAAACAGCATAAGGTTGGAATTTCCCAAATAAATCATACTACGCAGTTTGCCAGAACGACTCGACTTCAAGGTCACTGGTGTACGTGACAGACGGCAGATATTCATACGACGAACGGACAATGCTGAAACGTCATAAATAATACGACAGACGTAACAACGGTGATGTAAAACAATGCCGTCATCAGCTGTGAACTGTAGGTTGATGACGAATAATCCCTTCCACCTGACGAATTTACACAAATATGTCCGCCCCAGTCGCCAAGCTACACTCAGTGCCAAATTATTGCCAGCAAAGGTGTTTTAAAATATAACAATGTAATCAAACATGTAACTATTTAAATCAGTAAACTAGCAGAATACAAAATGTGACATAAATTCAGTGCAGTCAGAAGAACAGACATAGAACAGAAAATTCGGCGAACACCCGCTGGCAATGGAGAGCGTCTGAAGAGAAACTGCTACAGCTCAAATTCAGGAAAGTCGAAATTCATATCAACCTTTCTTTTTATTAAATTTGAGCTCAAAAAATTATAAATTGAAAAATGTACCAGTAAATTAATGTATGGGGAGAGAGAGAGAGAGAGAATGTGTGCGTGCGAATGAGTGCCGGCATCTATAAGCAAAGCCATGAGACATTGGTTTATGTTTCAATATAATTAGAAACGTAATACATAAAATCAATGATAACTGCAGTTTAATAAAATGGTCTTGTTTATAAATGAAATACAGGAGATAAAGTTATTAATAATTGAGATTGCTGTATAGTTAAACGGCGGAACCACATAGCCGCCATTTTGTTCTTGGGTGATTACGACTCCATTTTGTGTTTGTAAATTTTAATAATTGAAATTCAGAATATTAAACCACAAGTTTTGTTTAACCAAATGTTGTGTGCCTCATTATTCCAAACGCTCGGACTGTTTTTGCTATGTTCGCTTATTACGACCCTGGACCCTGGTAAAGAAAAGTTATGTTGGCAACATGTGCTGTACGCAATGTAAATAGTGTGAGTTTTAAAAGGTAAGTCACTATAAGTATAAATATAATATAAAAGTAGAGAAGGTAACAAGAGTTGCACGACAGTGTGGTGCGCACATCCATCACCAACCACCACCGTCAGGCATGCTGGACAGCGGCGATGGATAGTGCATAGCCAGCTTTATGACATATTTTATTATACTGTAATCTTAGTTTTACCAAGAGCCTAACAAACATTGAATTCTTACAGTTGTAATCTTAATATACTGCTAATTATATTCCACAGTACATCGTTTTTATCTTTTTTCAAGTGTAAACACAACACACACACATACATTACCTACCTTATGTGAATAATTATCCAGCTGTTTTGACAGAGGACCACTGCCTGGAACCGTCTGGTTAGGCATGTGGAGAGGTGGAGGAAGTTGCCTTGGATTAGACGGCATAACGTTTCTTACTGACTGAGCCTGCCCGTTCTGCAACTTTACCGACATGCTGTTATTGAGTTTAAGCGATGATGCTGAATCGTCACTCGGCAGATTTACAGGAGGCGGTGACATCGCACTCAACAAACTTAACGGGGACTTTACTTTGATACCTTCAAAAGGTACACCGTCTTGCCTCCGTTGGTTTTGCACTTTGCTTGAAGTGGCTTTCTGATGCACTACCGATACTTTTGGCACTGGTGCCGGTTTCTGAGGTAATGTTTTTCTGGCCGTTGTTTTTTGATAATTACCAACACTGCTATTAACGCTACTATTATTATTGTTAATACTACCACTGCTGCTACTGCTGCTGCTGTATGAGTCGATAACGACTGGATCTTCTGTATCACTCTCACACTCCATGTCTAACGATGCTGGAACGGATTCACCGACAACGCTCAGACTAATGTTCTTCGACAAGTTAACACTGGCCCGTACTTCTTTCGGTTTTAATTTTTGTGACTTACTGGTAGTAGTGTCATCATCACTAATTAACGTAATAGTTACATTCGGATCTTCGCTGTGATTAGACCTTTTCTTAAATCTTCCACTGACTTCGTCCAAGACTTCATCAATATGACAATCGACAATCTTCTTATACGCTTCTTGACAACTGGTAGTTTCATCAGAAGATGTGCTCGACCGACTGCACTTTGCAGGTATCCCTTTTCTTCTATGTTTATCGTTATTCTGTGTTGAATCGTCTAAAATACTTCTTATTACCTTATCTTTTGAATCCTTATCCATTTCAACTCCTTTATCACCTTTCGGGCTACCCTCATCATCTTGACTTTCATCTATTATAACTAATGGATATTCATTTGTATCTAACATTACCTTTTCTGGAGTTACTTTAATAACACCCACATGATTATCACATTCCTTATCACTTTCTACACTCTCTGGAGACTTTCTCTCACGTTCAATTTCATGTATCGAATCTGCACTATCCGAACTCGTTTTTCTTTCTTTTATATTTTTTACAACATTGTTTATATTATTCTTCTTTTTATCTGTGTTGTCACCTTTCTCAGGCCTGCCTGTGTCCATCGTAATGATATTATCACTTTTTCTACTAATGGAAATGTCTTCACCGACAGCATCAGGTATTATTTCTTCTACTTTCTCAACTTCATCTTCAATCAATGTATCAATATTATCTGAATGTAAATTGTATTCCCGATCACTTGGCTCCCCACCAACTTGTACCTGTGGTTTACTGATACTACTTTCTTTCACACTGTGTAGTACAGCAACTGGCATTGGTTTTGATATCACGTTATTTTCAGGTTTGTTCTGATTTTCATCAGTTCTGTTTGTTTTGGTACCTTCTTGTTCTTTATTAGTCTCTTGGGCACTTACATTTTCGCTTTCATTATCTTTGCTGTTGTTAATTTCATGCTCTGATTGTGTATTATTTGCATCATCTTTATCTGAATTACATACTTCTCTGTCTATGTCATTTACTTCTTTTTCTGCAACACTAACTTCTTCAACCATATCGTTGACTTGTTTGTTCGTATCTCCGATTTCCTTGTCTGTATCCTTTACTTCTTTGCCTGTATTTTTCATGTCTTCGTCTACACCCTTTTCATCTTTATCTGTAATATTCACTTCTTTGCTTATATCCTCTACTTCTTTGTCTGTATCCTCCATGTCTTTATTTGTATCTTTTACTTGTTCTTGTTCTTCTTCTTCGACTTCAGAATCTACAATTACAACTACGGTTTCAACTACAGTTTTCACAAACTGTTTTTCTGTATTCACTTCTTGATCTAAACCACTAACAGAACTCGCACTTGACAAAACTTCATCACAGGAAAGATCTTTCTGGTTACTCTCTGTGACTAATTTATTTTTCTCAGATTCTAAATCCATTAGTTCTTTTTCTTCTTTCTCATACCTTGATAATTTTTCTTGCAGTTTATCCACAAATGACATTTTCATTTCTCGATCTTTTGCAATGGTTTTGTTACTTTCTAAAAAGTTTGTAATGTATGATGATGAACACTGCAGAGTGTTGTCAATAACATCAAATTTTTGTTTCTTAGCATCTCCTCCAGCAGCGACATCTTTTTCTACAGTATTTTCATAACTTTTGCTTTTGCTAATTTGGTCACTGACACTTGCTGTATTATTATTACTTAGGCTTCTTTTTAAATTTATTTTAGGGACAAACGTATCTTCTTTGTCTTTAATCTTTATGATGTTATTTTGATTGTTACTATTTTGTTTTTCTTTACTCATTCTTTGCTCATTTTTATCCTCTTCTTTCCTTATAACCTAAAAGAGAAACACCGAAGAAGAATTCAATACAAAAGGAAACGTACTGTATTAAGTAAGAGTTTCTTATTCTATTATAACACTAAATACGAACAAGTAATGTACTGTGCTGCCGTGAAGGGAGGGGGAAAGCTTACCCAGTTGCTATTCGTAAATAAAAACATTAAGTACATAGACCACGTGAATGGGAATTCCTTTGAAACTCAAGTTAATGAAGATGGGATGCATGTGATCCACAAAAGCGAAAATTAAAAATGGAGAATGTACTGTGTGAGTTATCTGCATTTAATAGAGGAGTTAAGCAAGGTGATAGTTTACTGGGCACCCTCTTTATTACTGAGCTACACTATGCCATTAAAGACATAGATCAGCGAGGAACAATATTAAATAAGACAAGCCAAATATGTTCTTACGCTGCTGATATAATAATAGCCAGATGAAGACAATGGCTAGTTGAGGTATACAAAGAGCTGAATCAAAAATTCACTGGAATGGGACTGAATATCAATGTCAGCAAAACTAAATACATGCTAATTTCTGCATCAGAAAGGAGAAGAAACTTATATAAATTATGCGTATAGGATAATTAATTTGATGCAGTTAATAACGTTAGATACCTGGGTAACATGCCAGATAATGAAGGGCCATAAACATGACGATACATGGCAGGATACAAACAAGAAATGGGGCATATGCCAGCAGTAGACTATTGAGAAACAAACTCATTAGTCATAACACAAAAATAAATATATATGACACTTATCAGGCCAGTTGTTACTTATGGAGGCAAGACATGGACGTTAACAAAAAAGGAACAAGAAACACTAAGAAGGCTTGAAAGGCAGGTTGTAAGATGCGTTTATGGCCTGGTTAACGAAGATAATGGACGGGGAATAAAAAATAACCAGGAGATAGATGAGCTATTGAAGCATGAGGACACTGTAAGATTCATAAAGGTTCAGCGAATACAATGACTACGTCACCTAGAGTGGATGGATGATCAGCATACGCCAAAGAAAATCCTGAAGGCACAAGTCTATAAAAGGAGAAAGAGGGACCAACCTAGGATAAGATGGTTGGATGATGTGCTGGAAGATCTAAGAAGAATGGATGTCTGGGGTTACACTACAGGGCAATGGATACGAGACATTAAGAAGATTGGTGTTGGAAGCCAAGGGCGGCGGCGACAAGTGAAGTGAATGGTTCACTTCATTTATCTAAACTTATTTTGCCTGCTTATTTAACGAGACCTAGAGTCAGACCGAGAAAGAGGTGGGAAGATGGCATTGCAGAGGACGCGAGGAACTTGGGGATAAGAAACTGGAGGAGGGCTGCAATGGATAGAGTAGACTGGAGGCAGAGATTGGTGAAGGCCAGGCCCGACTTGGGCTGTAGCGCCATAGGAGGAGGAGGTTTAATGCTGAAATAATGTTAGAATATCCGTTGAAAAAAATTAGCAGGCATATAAACAAATGTATGCTGCTATTACGGTACCATGTATGACACAATGTTGGCTGAACTACTGTTTACAGATAGTAATATCCATAGCAGGCTGCAGGTCGTAATTTGCTTATGTCACATCAGTTTTGCCCCTCTCATGTGAGAACTCTCTTTGCAGCAGTACAGTAATACACTACAGTAAAATTATATTATTAACAACCATGAATGGAAATGCACATGTGCACACAAGCGCACACGAGCACACACACACACACACACACACACACGCACACGCACGCGCGCGCGCGCGCATGCAATTCACAAACATATATGACTGAAACAAAATATAAGGAGGGTGATATTCAACGTATGTTTACTTGGAATATTTCAGTAAGATTATAATAATTACAACCATTATTATTTTCTAATGCACTTATGTACTTTGATATAATCGTCCGATGTACATTTCACACAAGCACACTTTCTTATACTATCAAAAGAAACTTGAATATTTAATATATTACATAAATTGTAATAAAAACATATGTAAGTACCATAAAAGTCATGAATGCTCTAGTAAAAATTGAGATGAAATAATTACTACTCCAGTAAAATGATTGATTTTATAAAAAAAAGTCCTATACAAAATCACATGGAATTAAACTACAAGTAGGAAAAACTATTTGTAATAAACAACTGTCATTGAAAATATGAAAGGATGTACCCTGAAACATGAAAGCACTTCCAAATTATAATATTCCTATTCACAATTAAAAAAAAAAAAAAAATTTAAACCATGTTCATGTGCTGAATAATTTGTGGAAATGTTATCCGCACGCACACACACATACACACACAGATGTGCTTAAAACATTCTGAACAAATTTATACTTCAAAATTTTTATTTGTCCTCTAAACTAAACACACCTGTTACATAACAAACAACAGTTACTTAATAGTATATCTACACAAATATATGTACTTTGTATATTTACAAATATATTTACACAAATATATATGTAGCCTATTACTTTATAGTCTACACAAATATTAAAAAATTTAGTACTCACAATTTGATTCTTTTTCTGTTGTGGTGAAATGGGTGGTCGAATAGCACGTTCATGTATCAGCCGACCAACACGCTTGCTCATTGATACACTCGGATCATACTGTTTGACAGAAAAAATTTAAAATTTGACATTAAGTCGTTATGGTTAATGATAAATTTTACTAATTTACTTAACACTTTGACGTCGGGCCCTTAACATAGTGGTCCTTCTGTAATGGGACAAAATGGGGTGTTTTATTTTATTTCATATTTTAATCAATTTATAAATACGGCAACGAGTCCCCTACGTAAAACGGTTACAGTCAAACAAAGAACGCAGTAACAACGTTGTAATTTGCAAGGTGTGACCGGAGAACGCAGTTGAATTCCAAGAAAACGGGTGATGTGTGACGCACTCAAGCGCACAACTTGAGCACGTGCGCAGACAGGACGCTAAGACGCCTCAAATGAAGTCAAACAACATGGCTAAGCTGTAAAAAATATCTCGGCACGTGTTTGATTGCGGACGGAAGCATGATACAAAACACGCCCATTTGAGTGACGTGACTAGTGGCCTCAAAATTTCGTCAACGTCTAACACCCATGAATAACCCATACCTCGGGTACAGTGACAAACATTTTAACAACAGAAGGCATTGGTAATTTCCGTCTTGTCCAAAACTTGGGGAGTGGGGTACCTTGTTAACACTCTGCGCAGTTACCAACCGAAGCTACGCCTGGCCAGCCAGCCCACCAAAAGTGGCGCATCAATAAATTTTTTATTATCAATTAAAAGAGAATATAAGTGGTGAAACGATGTCCCAAAGTATTCAGTGAAGCATAAATGATGTGAAATCATAAACTTCTGGACACCCAAAAGAGAACTTTGTGTGTGACGTGCCACGAGGTCGGGGAGACGCCACTACAGCAAGTAACCGTATTAAATCCAAATTATTTCAATGATTGCCTAAAATAAATAAATAGGGGGTAAATGGAATGAGAGTTGAGTGTGAGCAAGCTGGGTTCGCCTTATTTAGATTTAAAAAATTAACAGGTAGAATAAGTAATATGAATATTTTAATAATATTATGGTTAACAAATGCTTGTAAGAAATGTATTAAGGCACAGTTGTGTGAAATAATAATGTGACAATAGTTGGGAGAAAGTATGTACGAAAGAAATTTAAAGGAATATAAATGAATCAAATTTTAATAAAATTTGAAGCTTATTATATTTTAATGATAGTCGAGTGTATTATTTTAACAACCTCAAAATCACGTTTACATTCACAGTTCGTGCTGGAATCCTGGACCCAAATTTAAGGTAAGTGGGAGATTTATATTGTTTTTATAATTGTGTAATAAATCGTATAATAACAGATGGTGCCACGAACTTGGAACGAGTTCTAATTTTTTGAGAATTAAAATTCCGCACCTATAGTGAATAACGTGATTTGGAGGTTGGGTGACATATGTACTAACGACGTATAAAAAATTAATAAGGTAGAGCCATACTATGTTACTTGTGTTATGTTATATGAATAATACTGTATATATGTTAGATTTAATTTTATATCGAGGAAAATATAATAAGTTATATACAAAATGAATACTAATGAAAATAATAAGGAAGATGTCAGCTTAAATGACGTTGAAACAGAAAACTCAGTAAATGTTGACGATAACGATTCAGGAATGGAGACAACTCCAAACCTGACAGATGAATCCGTAATAATTAGTCAGGCGGGAGCAAATTCCACTCCCGTAGCGACTAAAATAAAAGAAAAAGAATTGTCATTAGAGGACATATTTGATTTTATGAAAACTAATTTCAGTAAAGTGAATACTAATTTCAATAAACAAAGTAATGATTTTGATGAAAAATTTGACAAATTAAGCAATGACTTTGATAGAAAATTTGATGAACTTAAAATTGATATTAATGAGGTAAAAAATAAGTGTGAGAGTAAGTGTAACGAATTAAAACGAGATATTGAGAAAGTGGTAGAGTCAGTAGAGGAACAAATTAAAAGCAAGTTAAATCAGAAGTTAACACAACGGTAAGTAACAGCGGTAGTAACATAACAAAAAGCAAGTTAAATCAGATAGTTAACACAACGGTAAGTAACAGCGGTAGTAACATAACAAAAAGCAAGTTAAATCAGATAGTTAACACAACGGTAAGTAACAGCGATAGTAACATAACAAAAAGCAAGTTAAATCAGATAGTTAACACAACGGTAAGTAACAGCGATAGTAACATAACAAAAAGCAAGTTAAATCAGATAGTTAACACAACGGTAAGTAACAGCGGTAGTAACATAACAAAAAGCAAGTTAAATCAGATAGTTAACACAACGGTAAGTAACAGCGATAGTAACATAACAAAAAGCAAGTTAAATCAGATAGTTAACACAACGGTAAGTAACAGCAATAGTAACATAACAAAAAGCAAGTTAAATCAGATAGTTAACACAACGGTAAGTAACAGCGGTAGTAACATAACAAAAAGCAAGTTAAATCAGATAGTTAACACAACGGTAAGTAACAGCGGTAGTAACATAACAAAAAGTAGTGACGGAATAATTAACAGTAGTAGTATTTATAGTAGTAACAACAGTTATAATAAAGAGTTCACAAGTGATAACAATGATGTTGAAAATGGTAATGTAATTGAAAATGTGGTATCTGAGAGTGATGATAATGAGGTTAATTACAATTCTGAGAGTGAGAGAGTAATGGGTTGCAAAGGGGTAGAAACAGATGTTGATCAGTTAGAGAGAGAGTATGAAGAGAGTGTACACGTAGAGGGATGGCAGAGGGTAGAATTTTTTCGTGGTGTTAAGGGGGGTGAGAAAGATCTTCACGAATGTATTGAAAAGTGTTCTACTAATAATTGTTTTTCGAATTTTTGTATTGTTCCTGGAGGAATCAGGAAATGTTTTAATGTAGCAGTACCCTCTGCATGGAGTGAGAGAGAAAATGTGATATGGCGTTGGGGTGAGAGATTTTTAGAGAGAGATTTGTGTGTAGATGGTGAGATACAAGTATTTAAGTTAGATAGAGGTTATAAAGAGTTGATAGAGAGATTAGGATGGGAGAAAACAAACTATATGAAATACTTACCTTGTAAAATAGAGATGGATGGTTATTTTAATAATGCTGTTGTAGATGAGAAACGCTTATTTGATGTAATTGATATAGTAAATGAATATGATGATAAAATAACTGACTTTAGGTTGAATAAAAATACTGACGGTGACAAGACCAGAATTCCAAATGTAGACAGGTTGTATGAGATAATAATAATGTGGGGTAAGCCTATAAAACATTATTACTGGATAATGGAAACATTTGAGAACACAGCTAGTTATTATAATAATAAAAATAACAAATTGAAGGTCGATAAAAATGAATTATGTTTTAAATATATTAGATATTTACATGATGATGGAGGGTAATTATAAACTCAATAAATGGACATTCTAAATATTTTAATTTGTGGGTATGACCTTGCTAACTTAGGAGATGAAGTGTGGAAAACTGAACAATAATGACAAAGATTTGTAAATAAACCTTTAGTGAAATTAATTGTGTTTGTATGGCAACAAGTATGTAATGCAAACAGTATGTGTGTAGTAGAAATTGATGTAATAATAATGATAATAATAAAATTTTGGTAGACCAAATAAATAACAAGAATAATTAATGAATGGTAATTGTTTTGGAGTAAGGTGATTAGAATATGTTGTGCTTTCAATACTTGATGGAATTAAAATAATTTGAGAGGTTTAAATATTTTTGATTGATTTAAAATGTTATATAATTGAATTTTGATGATAAATTTAAATTATTTTATGAGATTTGAATTTGATAATAATTAATAAATAAATAAATGTTAAATTGTGTTTAGTTTGTGGAATAACATGGTTGTTATAATGTTTCAGAAGGTACATGGAGTTATTGGTGTTTGGTGATTATATTTGTGCGTTTATGACAGTGTATGAGTGATGTACTGTAAGTATGAATTTGATAATGACCTTGAAGTAAAGTAAAAGAGTCTTATGATGACACTAAATGAGTTTGAAAGAAGCTAACTTAGGTAAAATATTATTGTGAAATGATGCAAAATGAATGTTGTAATGAAGTATATGACGTCCGTCTTTGTAAAGCCCCGCGATGGACGCCAATCTGTAACGAAGTAGAATGTGTCGTCTTCGTTTAAAGCCCCGCGATGGAAGCCAATCTGTAACAAAGTGTTCTGGTCGTATCTGTAAAATGTACACCAGATTTTTATGTGTATAAAGTGTTAGTGTGTTCGTCTCACGCCTGTCGTTACTTTAATGGTTGTTGCTAACGAAGTCCGTAGCGTTGCACAATTATCAGTACAACCTAGTGGAAACCTTACCTGTAATTTCATAGGGGTTTGTGAATCCCGGGTGGCGCCAAATTGTTTATTGAAAACAATTAAATTTGTGAATAATATGTTAGTTTGGTGTTTTCAGCGGTGACGGCTGGAGCGTTCGAATCGGTTCCCGCCTCTGTACAGCTTACTGTATTGCACAGATAGCAAGAGCGCTAGTTGTCTGTTCAGTGAATTCGCTAACACACTCATATATAATACAATTTCCTATGAAATAAAACAATGGTTACACTCTGTACTGTTTCTTTAATTATAGTTTGGTAATTCATCAATGTGACAATAATATTATAATTTAGTATTCAATAAAATTGCTCCGGCATAAAACATGAAACACAATATCTCAAGCTGACGAAATTAGTTTTGAAACGAGTTATTCTGATGCCAACATGGCTACTGTTTGTACACTATATATCAACACGCCCAAAATCTGGAGTTCTTTAGATTATAAAGAAAACATAAAATATGGTTACAATAAAAAAGTACACTACCGTACCTTATCCGTACTTAAATAATATAAAGTGTGGTTACAATTTGTTCGGCAGTGTAGTAATAGGAATTAGGGTTAGGGTATTTAAATGATACTTATCAGTTCAGAAGGTTTGTGAAAGTTCGTTGTTCTTTGGTAATGGAAAATTCATCAAATTTGGAGTGGTTTAGGCGGCTGGCGTCTTTTTCTAATTTGTCTTGGGAATTTCTGCTTTTAATTTTCGTTTATTTAGTTCCTGGACATCAGTTAAACGTTAATCCTCTTCTTCTCCTCCTCACTGGTACATGTTTTTGACTTTTGAATATTTTTTAAACTTTTTAAAGTAAAATTTCGGTCATACAAAATCTTGCGTCCCTACTACCCAAGCGTCATTTTACGAGTAAACAAATTTAACGGAAAATTAGTAACCAACAGCCCGTTTCTATGGAAACCAAAATCCTTTGATTGGCTAAGGCCTAGTTTATAAGCATTGTTATTATATTTGAAATTTATTCAAATTTACTATACAGTTTCTGATTGATTTTATTCTTCTGTCTTCCTTCCTGGGTATTAAATATTATCACTATTGTATTTATTTCCTTTCAAAGATTAAAATAGTACCTCATAAGGTCATGTTCTATTAGATATTAACTTTTGTCTAATTATGTTAACATTTGATAATTACATATTTCTTTTAATTTAAGCTCTTATTGTAACATTTTTCTTTTAAAATGATTTATACATTATTTTTGGTTAGTTACTTGCCTTAGATTGTTAGTTTCCTTGTGGATTTTATACAATTTGTAATTATTGGTTTTGACAGTTAGGCATTTCAGATGCACTAGTATCCATTAACTATATCTACTGAATTTATATAAATGATGTTTCATTTTATTCTAATGTATTTTGTTTGATTAGCGGTTCTGTTATTTTCTACATTTATTGTTTTTATATTATAATTAGATTTGTATTGTCTTAACTTCTTAATCCTCTATTTTGCCTTTGTTAAATAATATGGCTACCACTCCCTATTCTTCCTCAATTAAAAAACATAACATCTAGGCGTATGCTCTGTACAAATTCTTCAGTCATACCCTATTCATAAATATAATCATACAATTATTTTACCATTATTAAGTAAAGTTTGTTTACAACTCAATTCATTAATTACTATTTTTTGGGTGTTAACTAACATCACCTTTTGAACAATTGGTTTTCCCTTACAATCTAGGGTGTTTATTTATTTATTATTACTTGCTTATTTCCTAATTAAACTCTACTCTCAATCCATGTTAATACTAGCTGTTTATCTTTACATGGGATACTCCCCCTTTAAATACAATCGTTTACAACTAATCTTAAATCTCTTAATGGACAATGTTATTATCACTTTCCAGTGTTCGTTTCATATCACTAATTGTTTCCATTTACTATTATTATTAAAACTTTATATTTCTAATTACTAATTTGTATCACTTCTACTCACACAGTGTTTTCTTATCACTCTTCAGTGTTTATTCCACATTATGAAATGCTTACATCTAATATTATCCTATAAACCTTACTCTTATTTATAATTGGATTCACTATTAATCAATTATTGTTTCTTATTGATTATTGAGTGTTTTATTATAATTATTATGGTTTCTAACCATTTTGGGGTTTCACACTTTCACTATTGCACTTTTGAACTGTTTATATTAAGTGTTTCTTAGTGGGTAATCCCTATAATTATTTCTCTTCGTCACTTCCTCACTCTCTCACATATCTTTCATTACAAATTATACACAGTATTATTAATGTTATTTTCCTATAGATTTTTACTATATCTAACTCTAATTTTTTGGGTTAGTGTACTTTTTCTTTTTATAATATTACTTTACTGTTTTGGTTAAAACAGTTATATCAATTATTTCCTTGAGAATAATATTTATTTCTGGTATTGGATAATTAATGGTTTTATTCCCAATATTATATTTGAGTGTACCATTTCTCCCTTTTATATTTGTGGTGTTTCTTATCCCTTGGTTTCACTTCGTTTCCTCTTCATTTTTCTTCTTCTTCTTCTCCTTCATTTTCAATTGGCTTCATTTTAATGTGGTTCTCCCCTTCTCGTTTGGTTTTATTTTATTTGGTAGTATGAATTCGTTCATTTCCTTCAATTGTCTTCATTCTTCTTTGGTTTTGGTTTTTTCCCTTCTTTGTCGTTTTCCTGTTTGTTTGGTCAATCACTTGGGTTAGGTCATGTCGTCGTTTGTCGTGTCACCGTCTTTATATTTTATTTATATTTAATCATTTTATTTAATATGAAGTATATTTATATTTATTATCATCTTTTTTATTCCTGGTATTGGGGTAGCTTGTTTGTGTTGTAACAATGTTAATAATAAATTTGAAGTTTTGGGAGAATCTAATGGTCCAATAAATGTTAAATAATTTAGAGTATAAATAAAAAAGAGTTAATAGAAAGTTCAAGTTGTAATGTTGATAATTTTTTATAAAAAATTATATAAAAAATTATTTAAATGTGAATTGTTTGGTTAAATGTAGCAATGGAATTGTTCATGTTTATCATGTTATATTATACAAGATATATGGGTAATTTTGGGGGGTTGTTTGGTGTATTTAGGAGAGAGAGTCATTTGTAGAATGTAGTTAATAAATGCAGAAGGGTTTAAGCTTAGCTATTAGTTATGCTATTGCGGTGGTGGCATGTGCCACTGCAGATAGCGATGAGTGTTGGTGGTAACATCAAGGTATGTTACCATCATCGGAGGCCAAACTGGCATAATATACACTGCACAACTTGTTATATAATTTCATATTATATGTTGATTTGTTGCCGTGCAGTGTATTATCAGATGAAGAGAACATGCCTGAAATGAGAGTTGAATTCCCCGCCTTTTCGGGCGATTACTGCCTTACCAGCACTAATCGTGGTTTTGGACGACAGCCAACTGTGGGCAGCAATTGTAAACCTGACCATGGTTGGTTGTGCTTGAAATTGGTAGATTTGAAATTAATGGGGGGTGACTTAGGGGAAATCCCCGGAACTATGGAACAGCGGCTATCACTCTGTTCGCGTGGGAACAGTTAACCAGGTGATAGACCCGCATTAAGGGTGTATAAATATGTAACCTTTGGATATTATGATATCTGACACTTTAAAAAAATGTAATGCTGAAGCAAGGACAAGGAGATGCTCCTCCACCATTGCCGTCCTTGTGGAAGCAGCTGAACGCCACAGTTCAGTGGGGGGTACAATAGTGTGTGTGGCAGGGAGGTTACTCAGGGGAGTAACGAATTAAAATTTTGTAACTTAATGATGGTGACTCGCTACTGAGCTGACTAAATAATTTTGTTTTGATTTGAGAAATAGGTGCAGTAGATGTTTATTATATTGTGTTTATTATGTCTTGTTGTGTTATTATTTTATTATGCTAGAATATAAGGATTGTAAACGTGTAATGTATTTCACATGGTGTAATGGTTGGAAACGTAGTTAGAGTGGTTCAGTCACCTGACCAAGAACATCAGCTGATTGCTGGGGTTACATATGTAATATGTCATTTATAAACAATTTGCAGATTTTAAATAATTAAATGTGTCAATAATAAACTTGTAATGTTTTAAGTAAGTGATGGAGATGTATTTGAGATAGTTTTGAATTTTCAAGAGTTAAAATGTAAAATGTGGTAAATGTTAGAATTTGGGTGATAGTAATTGTTTAAGTAGGGCATTTAAGCAAATCAAGTCAATTTTGAAGGGGTGTTAGAGAGAACAATATTATTGTGAATAAACGTAATGTAGAATTTGAGTATTGATAGTGACACAGTAGCTATGGGGAAAATATGTAGAGTAATGAATGATATATTGGGGTAATAAAGAAATGGAGATATTTTGTAGATGAAAGTGATGTATTGGGAGAGTAATTAGTTGATGGTGATTTTGTAAGGGGGGTGGTGTGATAAGGAGTCCTCAACGAAACGCATTGTGGCGGAAGGGGAACCGACATGTGCCGGAAAGGGTTACCTAGGGAGGGTCCAGGAACCAAATAAGGGAATGAGCATTGGGAAGGGAACACACATCCTGAATACAAAGGGCTACCCCTAGAGTATTTTGTTATAAGGGTAGAATGAGGCAAAATGAGTTTGAGTAGTAAGTTAGAGGTAGAGAATGGTTGGTAGACGTTTTGATAGATGGGTGTCATAAGGTAAAAGCTGTTAAGTGAGTATAAGTGGGGTAAGGTTATATGTAAATGCCAAGTTAATAAATCAAATCATTATGAATAATTGAGAGTCACCCAAACTAACCGAGAATGAAAATATTAAAGAAAGAAAGTCATAGTCAAAATGTAATAAGAATTGAAACAAGTGACAGATTGTAATAGAATTTGAGAATGATATAAAGCTATAAAATGTGTAAATTGTGGTCAATTTAAATGTAAATTTTATTGTTTATTGCAAGATAATAATAACCATGTTAATTTTAAATGTCCTATTTTATTATGTTGTACTATGTTTGAAGGTAATTTTAAGGACGTTTCATGTATTTTATGATGTAGCTTTGTGTAACATATATATGTCAAGGTCATTCACTTGACCCAGAGAGATCAGCTGATGGGTGATGTTAGAGACAAGACCCGTTTCTAGTAATTGATTGATGCCATTTTGTTTTTTTTTTATTGAATTAAATATTTTTGTTTGTCTGAAGTTTGAGAAAAGAGATATTTTAGTAAATTAAAATTTTTTTTTTGAAAAAAATTTTAAATTTTTTTATGCCTGCCATATAGATGATGTTTGAGTTTCAAGTATATTATTGTTTGTGTGTATTACTAGTGTGTTTATTGAATTATATGGTTTAGTATATATGTGTTGTAAACAAATATTAGTATAAGTGCATTTATGTTTTGATAAGATGTTCAGTTTATTTGTTTTTTATGATTATTAGTAGTAGTGAAGAAAATTGATAAATTTGATAGATTCTTGTAAAAGATTTTTTATTTTTGATGAAAGTAATGGTAATATAACAGGTTGATTTTGAACTTAAATGAAATATTAACCAAATTTAATGATTTGAATTTAATTTGTTTGCTATATTTTGAGTTGGAAAAATGATTTTAAAATATTTTAGGGAGTTTGTTTAGAATATAGGAATGAGTATATGTACGCGCCCAGACTTGCTGAAGGCAACCCAGTGTGCATGTAAGGGGGACATATCGGTTGAGGATTTGGTATGGTATAAGGCCAGGGTTTTGATTTTGGGGTGCAATGTTGGAAGGTGAGGTGCATTATAGTGCGTATCTGTCCGATATTATGGTGTTGGGATCTCGAGTAGAGAAGTCCAGTAATCTCGGTCAGGTGCAGCCATGGTCGCCGAGCTAGGGGGGGTAGTTTACCCATGATGTGTTAAGAAATTAACGGGGGGTTGTTGGCACCATATCCTCACCGATCCTCTTATGGGTTTAGCAATGCGAGTTCTTCTGTCTCGACAAAAGACCTCTCATTGGGGGTATTGTAATGGGACAAAATGGGGTGTTTTATTTTATTTCATATTTTAATCAATTTATAAATACGGCAACTAGTCCCCTACGTAAAACGGTTACAGTCAAACAAAGAACGCAGTAACAACGTTGTAATTTGCAAGGTGTGACCGGAGAACGCAGTTGAATTCCAAGAAAACGGGTGATGTGTGACGCACTCAAGCGCACAACTTGAGCACGTGCGCGGACAGGACGCTAAGACGCCTCAAATGAAATCAAACAACATGGCTAAGCTGTAAAAAATATCTCAGCACGTGTTTGATTGTGGACGGAAGCATGATACAAAACACGCCCATTTGAGTGACGTGACTAGTGGCCTCAAAATTTCGTCAACGTCTAACACCCATGAATAACCCATACCTCGGGTACAGTGACAAACATTTTAACAACAGAAGGCATTGGTAATTTCCGTCTTGTCCAAAACTTGGGGAGTGGGGTACCTTGTTAACACTCTGCGCAGTTACCAACCGAAGCTACGCCTGGCCAGCCAGCCCACCAAACGTGGCGCATCAATAAATTTTTTATTATCAATTAAAAGAAAATATAAGTGGTGAAACGATGTCCCAAAGTATTCAGTGAAGCATAAAGGATGTGAAATCATAAACTTCTAGACACCCAAAAGAGAACTTTGTGTGTGATGCGCCACGAGGTCGGGGAGACGCCACTACAGCAAGTAACCGTATTAAATCAAAATTATTTCAATGATTGCCTAAAATAAATAAATAGGGGGTAAATGGAATGAGAGTTGAGTGTGAGCAAGCTGGGTTCGCCTTATTTAGATTTAATAAATTAACAGGTAGAATAAGTAATATGAATATATTTTAATAATATTATGGTTAACAAATGCTTGTAAGAAATGTATTAAAGCACAGTTGTGTGAAATAATAATGTGACAATAGTTGGGAGAAAGTATGTACGAAAGAAATTTAAAGGAATATAAATGAATCAAATTTTAATAAAATTTGAAGCTTATTATATTTTAATGATAGTCGAGTGTATTATTTTAACAACCCCAAAATCACGTTTACATTCACAGTTTGTGCTGGAATCCTGGACCCAAATTTAAGGTAAGTGGGAGATTTATATTGTTTTTATAATTGTGTAACAAATCGTATAATAACACTTCGCCCATGCCGGGCCATTTTTGCATATATTTAAAATGTTGTATCTTCTAAACTATATGGTAAAAAAATATGCTACCTATGTTTTTATGAAGATCTAAGTGTCTTCTTTAAAATGGTGTATACTGTATGTCATTGTGTTGGTTATTTTCCCTGTAAATGCTTTTAATAAAAGTGACGTTTTTGGAAGAAAAAAAATTGGCCAAAACACATCCATATTGTTACTAGAAACTCGCAATTTTATTTTAACTTGATAGAAATGGATTAAACAATACATTACATAATGTTTATAATGTATATTGGTTTATAAAGATTGGTTAATTACTTTTGTAATTTTTTTACAAGAAACGCGTCTGACATTTTGACATATAAGTGGTGTTTAGCCAACTAACATAACGTTTGCCGCGCGCTGTTTCATGTCAACCGTACCTACGAAAGTGAAAGCATATGGGATCTAGCAGATGATTTGGGTACTACAAGGCCTGATATTTCAAAACAGCTCCAAGGACGTCATTATACATATGGAATCATGCAAAACACATTGAAACTTCAGGACGTCAATTGACGTCCAAAAGTGTTAAGTTTCTACCTACAACTTATTGTAATGCAAGAGACTGTTTGAATTTCAAGTTGTGTATACACTATTGTATCCACATAAATGTAGGCAGAAGTTATAACATAAATACAATTTTGAAATTATTCTGACAGGTACAATTTATATTCTGCACTGTACGCTAATCCTGACATCTGAATCATTAAGAAAGAATATGAATACACAGACATCATTGCAAAGTAAAACCCACAAAATTGGTCTCAAAACATTCCGAACTCAACATAATTTGAATTTTGTTACTGTTATACAACAAACATAATCAGACAGCTCTCCGGCACAAGCAGGTCTTTTCGATTCATAAGATGGGAATTGGCACATCAATGGATGGTTGATAACTAAACCCAGAGAGTTACCCAATCTCTGCATAATACTTTCAACTGGTACATAAATTATTATTCAGTTAAAATGATTTCTTATAAGGCCCCACATCAAAGTAGATTCTCATCACGGTCAGCAGACACATGGCTTTCATAACTTTGTGAAAAAGAATAACAAAATGTCAGTGGTGCCTTTTTTAGCTGGTTATCTCTTATTATTTATTCTTTGTACTGTGTGTATCTCTCTTTGACTGATGGGACTAATCGTGGCAGTGAAATATTTCAGACCAGCGCTGTCGGGTCTTATACAGAGTGTTCCATGAGGAATGGGACATACTTCAGGAATGCATTCTACAGGCTGAAATAAAGAAGAAATTTAGTGTAAACATAGATTCAAAAATGCTTCGTTTTCGATTTATGGTTTGCCAAAATTTTGCCTTGATTTCTGTTCCAAGGGTAAATTTAATGGTTTCTGACTTAAAAAATGAAAAAAAAGAGTCCCAGAGCTGTATCCCTGGTAGTTATCTCTGGTGTTGAAAAACACACTTTTTATCTTCGATGTGAATTGACTTGTTTATACTGACAATAAAAAACAAAAAACAATATTAAAAAAAATTATTGAAGAAAAAACTGTATGGGTACGTTTATTGAAAAATGCTGAATCTGATAAGTTTACCCTCTTTCCATACAATAATTTTCAGTACAATACTATATACTGACCCCTTCAGAACAAGTGCTTATTGGTAGAAAAAACACATTTTTTTAATAACTAAAAAAGAATGTTTCTTTAGTCTTACAGAATTTACCTTAGTTAGTAAGATCAAATGTCATAGCGTGGACATCATACTGAACTTAAATTAATGGTCATTTAAACGGTACTTGATTTTTATACTGTAAATTTTAACGTTTACAACAAACGAAGTTATCAATAATTTTAATTATGCTTCTAGAGCAACTAGACCTGCACCGGCAGACTTAGTTATGTTTGTTACTTCTTAGTCATGATAACAGAACAGACTGAAGAGAACTTTCCACTTGCTTTTTAGTTGGTTACACCAAATCTGTCTACAATATAACCTCAAAATTTTCCTACATAAAACTGAAGTTATCTGAGACAGAGATGATAAGGGTCCACAACATTCAGGCGGTATGGCCTATGAGGTATGTTTTACTTGCTAACAAACTAGTTAAACACAGATACAAATGAATCAACTTAGGAATTTTCTTATTTTGCATACTTGGTTTATGACACAATGTGACGGTACGGATTTGTGAGCCACCCCAGTTTAATTTCATATTAATTCAAATCATCATTTTAAGCACTTTCTAAATTGCCAGACTTTCACCTGTAAGGAGCCTCCAGTACAGCAATGCAACATACACAGCCAGCCAAAACAACTGCCAGACGCATTGCACAATCACATAGCAGCAGGCTTGTGTGTGAAACCCAGTCTGCTGTGTGTCATCAGAGAGAGTGGTAATAAGCAGCATACAGTGCAGATAAAAATTACTTAGTGGCCTCGGGTGTAAGATAGGCCGCAGTTAAGAGTAGGCCTATCTTTGAAAATACTAAAACTAATATAAAAAACTGTATAACGCGCGGCCAGCCTAAAAAACTTCAAGTGACTTTCTAAGTGCGAAAAGTTACGTCGGCCGACTAAATAAATAATATACGTATAATTTGAACAGTGGTGACTGATGGTCATAACACTGACGTGAATTAACCAGTGTACCCGAGAAAAAAAAACAACTAAACGCGGAGTGAACCGTAATGTTGAACAAACAGCGATTGTACAACTCACCGAGAGACACCTGGAACGGTTAAGTACCATCAGTAACTAATTGGCCAAAACTTTTAAATTTCACAGATATAATGGGTAGAATACTAACCAAATTAACTAAATGAAATAGAAGGGTGAGAGAGAGAGAGTGAGTGAGAGCGTAAGTTTGGGGTACGTACCTACAAAGTAAAATACTGGTTCATAGATTGAGTAAATTAATTAATTGTAAAATTTTTTGCATTATCTTGCTGTTGTAAGGGGATGATGCAAAGACCATTGTAGTAACTTTTTTATATCACTTTCATGTAATAAGTAATTAAGCGATTTTTGTGTAAACTGTTGTTCTACCGAGAGTAAAGAGGGAAATTAATTAAAGAAAAATAAATAAGCGCCATTCATTACATAACATGTGTTAGCGTAATTATTCGTAACTCAAACAAATAATCCTGTCTGCAGCTGTTTTCGTCTGAAAGACTTTGGAAGAAAAACCCTAAGGTAAGAGATAAATATAATTATAGTTTTGTAATTAATTTGAAGAGTTACATTTGGCGCCCGAACAGGGACGCGAGTATAGGTTACAACCTATATTCGCCAGACCTAATTAAGCTGCAGAAAGGGTTATTTGAGAGGGAGGACGTTTTGGTAAATTATATAAACATCGTGATATATTAAAAGGGTTAAGTTAATAGTGGATAAGGTTAAAATTCTTATGTAACTTTTTTTAAACTTATAAAAAATGGCAGGGAATAGTGACGATATCAATGAAATAGTTAACGTTGAAAATTTTGATGAGTCAAATATGAGTAATTTTGAGATACATTCGACTCCAAGCGCGAGTCAAGATAAAACAGAGTTAAACTTAACTGATCAGAGTAATGTAACTGAAGATTCGGGCGTGCAATTGACCCCGACTTCAACAAAATGTAATGTCCAATTCAATAGTGATGTAATGAGTATGTTACAATTACTCTTAGAACAAAATAAAGAACAGAAGAGTGATTCTGATATTAAATTCCATGAGTTAAAGGGTGACATAAATAATATTGACCAAAAATTTGATAAGCGTTTATGTGAAATGAATACAAAATTTGATGAGCGTTTATATGATATGAAACAACAGAGTGTTAAGTTAGAAGACAATATTCAGAAACGTTTAAATGAGACGAATGAATGTTTCAATACATTTAAAGAACAAATAGTAGAGTCAGTAGCAGAACAGATTAAAAGTAAGAAATTAACAAATGTTAACAATGATATTGAAAATAGTAATGTGATTGAAAGGGCGGTATCAGAAAGTGATACGTTGAAAATAGATAGTGAAACAGTAAGTGAGAGTGAGAAAATTATAAGTTGTAATGAAGTAATAATTAGTGTTGTTGAATTGGAAAAAGAATGGAAAGAAAGAGTAGATGAATGTGTAGGGCAGAGAGTAAATTTTCCCCTTATTTGTGATGAACCAGAGTGTTCAAAAGTGTTATTTTTGGGCAAGAGACCCTTATTAGTGAAAGATTTGAATTGTTTAATTTTGCTGAATAATTTTGTACCCTCTGCGTGGAATGATAAAAGTATGATATGTTGTTATGATGAGAGAATTTTAGATAGAGAATGGTGTATTGACAAAGAGACAGAATTGTATGAATTACAGAGAGATTATGGTGAGTGGAAGGAAATGTTAGAAGTATGTTTAAACAAGAGTAATTTACTGTATGATGAAAAAGTAACTGACCCGATATTGGAAATATTTACCGACGGAGACTTTACAAAGAATACTGATGTTGACTTAGTATATGATTATTATGGTAAAATGAATAAACTGAAATGTTATGGTTACAAAACACAAGATAACCGTATACAGAATGTAAATAAAATTGAAAATTGTTATTTGAAACCCCGATTAATTTTTGACGATGGAGGTTGAAATTCATAAATGAACATTTTAAATATGTTAATATATGGTAATGACCTAGCTGAATTTTGATACTGAAGTGTGACACAACTGAATAATTATTGTTGAAGAGTTGTAAATACGTGTGTAGTGAAAGTAATTGTATGTATTATAAAATGTTGAATTGTTTGTATGAAATAACATTGTTGTTAAATGTTTCAGAGGTTACACGGAGCTATTGGTGTGTGTGTGTGGTGTGTATTTTGTATTCATGTCAATAAGTGGATTGTAAGTATAAAGTTCATAATACTAATCAGATAGCATAAAATGCTTACAGGTGTGAAAAAATGTTGATTCAATAATATGAATTGAGATAATAGTATTAAATAGAAACTGTAATTGAAAGGTAATAATAATTGAAAGGTGAATTAAAAGTATATTTGGTTGAACTGTAAGAAATAGACATGGATAAATATGTTATCTAAAAAATTTATAAAAAACTGAAAAGTACAGGTGTTAGTATGAGGTAACCAGAATGTTTAGACTATGTGAGTCTTGCAGGCTAGTGTTTATATAAACAGGTGTGGTATGTTGAGACTAATGTCTGTGGTCATGTTTGGTAACAATAACAAAAATGTTGTAGTCTGCTGAATCAGTATCTTGAGTAAAACCTTATTGTGATAGAAAGGAATTGAAATTAAATTTTTTTACAGACCAAATAATAATGAGGCCATTACTGTAACTTTTGAGATTAATTGAATTAATTAAAGTAAATCAAATACAATTAAATTAATTTAGTAATAAATTCAACAGAAACGATGATTTTTAATAATGAACTTAACTTTATTTTCATTTAAATTCAACTTGGAATTATAAAGTAAATACTAATTGATGTAAATAAGGATTTAACTTATTAAAATATTCATTTAAACTGAAAACTGAATGAAATGTTGGAGCTGAAACGGTGTTTGGGAATTAAGATGTGTATATTACTGTCCATATAGATTTTTCATATGCTATGAATTTTTTGTCCTATTCATATATATAGTAGTTAAGGATACCTTGTATAATCTATGTGTCATTTTGGTTGGGCAATATTGTATGGGGAATATTATTTAATTTAACGGAAATTTATGTGTATCACTGTAAACCTATATTGTTTTACTAATACTATATTTTTTTGGGTCTATTATATAAAATGAGCCAGTACGTTGTCAATGAACCAGTACGGCTAAGAGGAAACAAACCAGTTGTGGGATATGGAGTGATGGAAGGCCGTTTGTCAATGTTTAATTACATGTTTTAAAGTCAGGCGATACTGGGGCGGGTATCTGTCCGAGCTTATGGTGGTGGGATCTCGAGTAGAGAAGTCCCGTAAGATCGGATGGGTGCTGTCGCAGTCGCCCGACTAGGGGGGTAAGAACCCATGATGTAGTAGAGTGTTCAGGGGGGTTGCGGCGCCATATCCTCACTGATCCTCTTAGGTTTAGGCAATAAGAGTTTGAACGCTTCGGCCTTCAATCTCTTATTGGGGGGGTATTGTGACGGTACGGATTTGTGAGCCACCCCAGTTTAATTTCATATTAATTCAAATCATCATTTTAAGCACTTTCTAAATTGCCAGACTTTCACCTGTAAGGAGCCTCCAGTACAGCAATGCAACATACACAGCCAGCCAAAACAACTGCCAGACGCATTGCACAATCACATAGCAGCAGGCTTGTGTGTGAAACCCAGTCTGCTGTGTGTCATCAGAGAGAGTGGTAATAAGCAGCATACAGTGCAGATAAAAATTACTTAGTGGCCTCGGGTGTAAGATAGGCCGCAGTTAAGAGTAGGCCTATCTTTGAAAATACTAAAACTAATATAAAAAACTGTATAACGCGCGGCCAGCCTAAAAAACTTCAAGTGACTTTCTAAGTGCGAAAAGTTACGTCGGCCGACTAAATAAATAATATACGTATAATTTGAACAGTGGTGACTGATGGTCATAACATTGACGTGAATTAACCAGTGTACCCGAGAAAAAAAAAACAACTAAACGCGGAGTGAACCGTAATGTTGAACAAACAGCGATTGTACAACTCACCGAGAGACACCTGGAACGGTTAAGTACCATCAGTAACTAATTGGCCAAAACTTTTAAATTTCACAGATATAATGGGTAGAATACTAACCAAATTAACTAAATGAAATAGAAGGGTGAGAGAGAGAGAGTGAGTGAGTGAGAGCGTAAGTTTGGGGTACGTACCTACAAAGTAAAATACTGGTTCATAGATTGAGTAAATTAATTAATTGTAAAATTTTTTGCATTATCTTGCTGTTGTAAGGGGATGATGCAAAGACCATTGTAGTAACTTTTTTATATCACTTTCATGTAATAAGTAATTAAGCGATTTTTGTGTAAACTGTTGTTCTACCGAGAGTAAAGAGGGAAATTAATTAAAGAAAAATAAATAAGCGCCATTCATTACATAACATGTGTTAGCGTAATTATTCGTAACTCAAACAAATAATCCTGTCTGCAGCTGTTTTCGTCTGAAAGACTTTGGAAGAAAAACCCTAAGGTAAGAGATAAATATAATTATAGTTTTGTAATTAATTTGAAGAGTTACAACAAGCTGTGAGATACATGCAATCCAGGCGATATGTGGTACAGTCAGCAAAATGTTGGGTAGCAAAACATGGAATGGTACAAAAATTAAGTTTTATAACATCATGGTTGCATCAGTACATGCATTAGTAGAAATCAGATAAACATTCAGAATTGGCAAAATACAGCCTACAGAAGTTTTGTTTCTGACAAACATAAAGAGTTACACACAAACAGATTTGATAAGGAATAAAAACGTACTGATCAAATGTTCAGCATATGACAGATACAAGAAAAGGCGTATGAATATAACATACATCTATATAACCTATATATAGACTTCAGACAAGCCTTTGGAGGTATTCACAGGGAAGGATGTTGGAAGATTTACTATCACTTGGTATTCCAAAGAAACTGATACAACTAGTGGAAGTGACTACGGCTGGTTCCAGAGCAATGATACGAGTTGTCAGTATGTTCACATCCACATTTCCCACTACCATAGGCATTAGACGTGGAAATGCACTGTCCTTTACTGTTTGACTTAGTTTTAGAAGCAGTAATCTACAAGATGGAAATTAGGGGACATATAGGAATAAAAACCACACAAATTCTTGCTTATGCCAATGAGGTAGCCATTATAAATAGAAACAAAAACTCTTTGAAAGAAGCTGTAATTAATATTGATAGTGAGGAAATGAAGAGAGGGCTTAAAATAAATGATAATGAAACCAAATACATGGAAATAACCAGAGCAACATGTAATAGACAATCTCTACAATCTGGGAAGCATGAATTTCGACCACACATGAGAATTTTCTTACCCAGGCTTATAAATAAATTACACTAACATTATCAGCAATTATATCCTCGCAAAAATCCTTAGTGGTAACTTAACACTTAGGGTGCCGATCACATCAATTCACATGGTGATGAAACTTTCACAGAGTGCCGATCACGTCATTTGACGTGACGTAGTTTTATGTTTCTTTAAATACGGGATCACTTCTAATGGTGTCGTTTTAGCTGTCACGTAATGTTTGTTAGTGTTCTTCGTTCTTGAAATTGCCAACAGATGGTAGCTCAACTTAACCAAACTGACACTACAAAGAAATTTCCAATTGCTATGTGTAAAGACCCATGCTTCAAAGTTTTTCATTCAAACAAAACAATTATAATATTAGTGATACATTTTTTAATGTTTTATGTTTCAACAGTGAAGTGTACTACTTCTATGTAATTTAAAGTGATTTTATAATATTTTCATGTGCTATAACAGTTTTGACAACTTTTTTTTAAAATAAAAATTGTGTATAAAAAAATACAGTTTCATTGAAAGTATTTACATAAAACAATAAAATTTTATATTTCATTATGAAGTGGAAGGTTCAACATTTAAAACAAGGTAAATACCATTTTTCTAGGTTATGTTATAGTTTCACAAGAATTTTTTGAAAAACATTGAAAACGGCCGGCACTCTATAGAAGTATTTTGCGTCAGCAGCTGGCACTCTATAGAAGTTTTGTGCTGAAACGTCCGGCACCCAAAGTGTTAAGTTCATTCGCCTACTCAAAATTAATGAAGTCAAAGGCACTCAGCAAACCATTAAAATTAAAACTATGCAAAAGCATAATTAGACCAGTTGTAACTTTATGTTTGTGAAACATGGGTATAACACAAAAGACGAACAGTATCTTAGAATATTTGAATGAAAGTACTGAGAAAATTGTTTGGGCCAGTGAAAAATAACAACGGCTCGTGGAGAATACGAAGGAATCAAGAAATAAATAATTTGATACACGAAGTCGACATAGTAAGGTTTATAAAGTGTAGAAGGATAGCATGGCTGGGACACACATTGAGGATGGAACAACACAGAGTTCCCAGAAAAATTCTAGATTGGAGACTAGTAGGTAGATCAAGAGGAAGGCCAAGGAAGAGATTGATCGAGGATGTTGAGGAGGATCTGAGGAATATGGAGATAAAATGGAGAAGAGTGTGTAATGAGAGGGCCGAATAGAGAGAAATCATTGAAGAGGCTAAAACCCATATTGGGTTGTTATGCCTGTAAAAGAAGACGGAAAAACGTATAAAATAACTTAGACGTATGTGAAACAAAGAAAAGTGAAGACAACAAGTGAATGAAATGAGAAGAGGAAGAATTCCTAGAAGATTCCTTACCTATAAATTGGGAGGAAAGACATACAGTATATAGTTTATATCTTTATCAAGGAAACAGTGAATGTAAGTAATTTGTGAGGTCGGAACACGCAATGCCCTAATCCCTGTAATAGATGTGATGATCAATATTATGGATTATGAGGTAACATAATCTATACTTTATGGAATGTAGAGAAAAATTCAATTTATGAAAACGTCTTTAACTCCCCCCCCCCACACATAAACCTCCATGCAAATCAGATGTTTTAGCACATCTCAAATAAGCTCAGTTTATACAACTCACATTAATGAGATAAACTTGGACTAACATTATGAGATTGACATCTACAGGAGACTAGGTTGGGAAAACAAATCAACTCTGTAAAAGTTTCTGATGTTACTACCTATCAACGAAACCCTATGATATATGTAACACAGCTGAGAACTGAGCCCTGACTAGTAGACGTTAGGGTTCATAGTTGGTAGACAACTAGTTTAGTACTTTGTGGCATGACTTGTATTCTCTTCTTAACAAAATAATGTATGTAAGTTAGAACTGCCAAAAAAAAAACCAATATAGATATCTTGTATGGCCTTTAAAATTGGAATAAAAAATAAAGACATATATTTATATACTTATTTAATGTGATTAAATTACACAAATTAGACAAATTATTAAATTAGACAAATCTTTATTATATTACATTACACATACAAACTTAAGTTTTATTATTGCATTTAAAAATTATTATTATTATAAACATTGAAATATTCTAATTCAAACAGAATTATCACTGTTGCACACCACTATAGAAAAATTATTCCGATTAGTGCTTTCAAGCTTCAAAGCTCACCGTCAGATCGGAAATAACAAAAATAAAAACTTCTTCATACCCCATAACTGTACTTCATACCCCCATACTCCATAACTGTACTCGCAGTTAAAAGTGTAAATGAGCAAGGTTTTATAACATTAGGTATTGAAAAGAATCCGCGCGCACACATACACACAGAATGTGCTAGAAAGATGTGCAACTGTACAGACATGGGTGACCGAACTCGATAGTCAACAATAGCCAAAACGACATTTAGCTTATAGCTTGTTTACGAAAATGTGTACGGGAGGTAGTACAAGTAGGGGGTATGAAGAAGTTGTTTGTCCTATTTTGTTACTTCTGATATAACGATGAGCTGTGAAGCTTGAAAGCGCTAATCGGAATAATTTTCCTATAGTGGTGTGCAAAAGTGATAATTCTGTTTGTGATTATAACCACTAACACAACTTTCTTAATTAAATATTCTAATTCAATGTAATATATATTACTTTTAAAATTACATTTATATAGTCTTCAGATATATTTTATGATGGCAGCTGATACTGTTCAAACACTGTAAATATATAAGTATATTCTTGTAAAAAACAAGTATACAATTTACACGTATACATTGCTAATAATTTTTAAAAACTGTATACTTTGCAAGTCTTATCTGAATATGCAGAAAACTGTTTGTATTTAAAAATAAAGTTAGTAGAATTTAACAGTTAAAATTCATCAACAACACATCAATTTGCAACAATCAGATTACCAAACAACAAGGGATTGATGAACTGAAGAGGTGTGGCAAAGCAAATTTAATTTACTTTCTATTTTTACTTCCATATTCCTTAAGGAATGGAAGTATGGTGATGGCAAAAAAAATCGTGTTCGAGATTATTGCCGATTCTGATTGTACTACACTCAAAACATGAAAAAAAGTCGTTTTCCGAAAAGTGTCTGTGTGTGTGTCTATCTGTAGATTTTTTTTCTATGGCAAACGATAACTGCCGCAAATTCAAACAGAATTAAATAATGTTTCGTATACAGCCCTGAATTGTAGAGTTCTCAAGACCTATTGTTTTTGGTGAAGATCGGTTAAGGGAAAGGGGTAGTTTACCTGTAACGTTTTATGTTTTAACAAGGGTATTTCCTATGGCAAACGATAACAGCCGCAAATTCAGACAGACTCAAAAGATTATTTGCATACAGCCCTAAATTGTAGAATTCTCAAGACCTATTGTTTTTGGTGAAGATCGGTTGAGGGAAAGGGGTAGTTTACCTGCAACGTTCTTTTAACAAGGGTATTTTCTATGGCAAACGATAACAGCCGCAAATTCAAACAGAATCAAATAATGTTTTGCATACAGCCCTGATTTGTAGAGTACTCAAGACCTATTGTTTTTGGTGAAGATCAGTTAAGGGGAAGGGGTAGTTTACCTGCAACGTTTTTTTATCACGCGTATTTTCTATGGCAAACGATAACAGCCGCAAATTCAAACAGAATCAAATAATTTTTTGCATACGTCCCTGAATTGTAGAGGTCTCAAGGGCTTTCGATTTTGGTGAAGATCGGTTAAGGGGAAGGGGTAGTTTACCTGCAACCTTTTACGTTTTAACAAGAGTAAAGTACTTGAAAATTTATTTAAACTTTTTGAAACAATGGTAATTGTTAAATATCGGTATGGAGAACCATACAGGACTTCCATATTCTAAGATTTATATTTAAAATCATTTTCAGCCAAACAGCCAGGCTGTGTCTTACCTGCCTTTTTATTGCTGTATTAAATGAAAAATATTATATTACATTAAAATGAAAAAATTATAATTTTATTGCCTGGCAACAAAATTATTTTATTTTTAACAATTACCATTGTTTCAAGTTTAAATAAATTTTCAAGTACTTTACTCTTGTTAAAACGTAAAAGGTTGCAGGTAAACTACCCCTTCCCCTTAACCGATCTTCACCAAAATCGAAAGTCATTGAGACCTCTACAATTCAGGGACGTATGCAAAAAATTATTTGATTCTGTTTGAATTTGCGGCTGTTATCGTTTGCCATAGAAAATACGCTTGATAAAAAAACGTTGCAGGTAAACTACCCCTTCCCCTTAACCGATCTTCACCAAAAACAATAGGTCTTGAGTACTCTACAAATCAGGGCTGTATGCAAAACATTATTTGATTCTGTTTGAATTTGCGGCTGTTATCGTTTGCCATAGAAAATACCCTTGTTAAAAAAACGTTGCAGGTAAACTACCCCTTTCCCTCAACCGATCTTCACCAAAAACAATAGGTCTTGAGAACTCTACAATTTAGGGCTGTATGAAAATAATCTTTTGATTCTGTTTGAATTTGCGGCTGTTATCGTTTGCCATAGGAAATACCCTTGTTAAAACATAAAACGTTACAGGTAAACTACCCCTTTCCCTTAACCGATCTTCACCAAAATCAACAGATCTTGAGAACTCTACAATTCAGGGCTGTATGCGAAACATTATTTGATTCTGTTTGAATTTGCGGCTGTTATCGTTTGCCAAACAAACAAAATTACCCTTGCTAAAAAAAAACCGTTGCAGGTAAACTACCCCTTTTCCCTCAACCGATCTTCACCAAAAACAATAGGTCGCGAGTACTCTACAAATCAGGACTGTATGCAAAAAATTAATTGATTCTGTTTGAATTTGCGGCAGTTATCGTTTGCCATAGAAAAAAAATCTACAGACAGACACACAGACAGACAGACAGACAGACAGACAGACACACACACACACACACACACACACACACACACACACACACACACACACACACACACACACACACACACACACACACACACACACACACACACACTTTTCGGAAAACGACTTTTTTTCATGTTTTGAGTGTAGTAGAATCAGAATCTGCAATAATCTCGAACACGATTTTTTTTGCCATCACCATACTTCCATTCCTTAAGGAATATGGAAGTAAAAATAAAATAATTTTGTTGCCAGGCAATAAAATTAAAATTTTTTAATTTTAATGTAATATAATATTTTTCATTTAATACGGCAATAAAAAGGCAGGTAAGACACAAACACACACACACACACAATTCACGTTATTTCTGGCCTCACTCATGTTTATTTTCTTACGTTTGCACGCTTTTTAAATGGAAAGTGCCGAAACCCACACCAACATAACGCGTGCAAGCCGAAAAAATGGACATCAATTTGCTTATTGGCGAAGCTAGTAGTTAATGAATGGGTAGGCAAAAATCTTATCTTAAATTTTTTTTAAGGAATCACTAAAAGGACGGTGGTTCAAATCGGATGCTGAGGTAGAGTTTGCTGTAACCGAATGGTTCCACACACAGCCGTAAGAATTTTACTAGTAGGGAATCTACAGGTTAGCGCAACAGTGGAACTCATGTCTTAATGTTATTGGAGACTTCTTTTAAAATCGTTGAATAAAAAAATGCTTTACAGCTCTATACGTGTGTCTATTGAACAATCCTTGTATTAGTCATACACAATAATACAACTGATTGAACTTCAAATTTTTAAACTTGATTAGTTTCTATATATATGTTTAATGTTACAAATAATTCAAATAACAATCTTGATCATCTGTTAGTTCAGCGGAATAACAGTGACACTTTTAATAACCGCATAAAATAAACACTTAGAAACAACACAGGCGCTTTAACTTAACTGTTTGGACCACAGAAGTGAGGCATGCCTCAACGCTCTATGTGTACAGCGCGGGACAATCCCCCCTCCCTACACTTCCCTATCACACCACTACATTGCTTACATACGATGTATACAAAAAACGCTGAGGCACGTTCAGGTTGCCTCATTCGCTTTAAACGAACTATGCCGAATCTCACCTGTCACCATCTAGCGGTCGCTCAATAAAGCACGTTTCGGTTTAATAAATTTGACAGTCGCAGTAACAATGTATAATCTTTACGTTATGTAGTTCATACGTATTTATAATTTTTAGTCTACAGAATTTTTTAGGGTAGGCATTGCCTCAATTGCCTCCATGTAACTTCGCCACTGATATATATGTGTACAACGTTATCGGCAACACAGAAGTAGTTTTTGTTAAAATTCCTTCCCGGGATATTTGGCCGTAGTCCAACGTTATCTACAAAACCAGACATTTCGCCAATGCCATCGACTTCCATCATCAGTGAAAATCGAGTGCGATAACGTGAGGTGGTATACATTAGTGACCACAGTACTGTGGTTAAGGCTGAAGCAGTAAGTAGAAAGAAGTAGTTTCTATGGTAATATTTCATTTCGAAAATGATTTTAAATATAAATCTTAGAATATGGAAGTCATGTATGGTTCTCCATACCGATATTTTCTCTCTACATATACACGAACAGCTACAGGTATTTAAGTGAAATACCAATGTAAGAATTGTTACATTTAAAGTCGTACGTGTCTGACAATTAACAAACACCTGACAAACAAATAAATAATTCAGTTTGGAAAGTCACATTATTTTATCAAACATCCTAGTTTATTCAATAATGTAAAGGGGAAAAATGCGACCACAAAGTAACTCCTTATCAGTTCTACTACTGAGTGCAATTTGTGTCAAGGAAATCAAGCTTGCGTGTGTATGTGTGTGTGTACAACATGTAACAAATTTTAGAGTTACTTTATCATACAAAACCATTCAGATTACTATACCTAGTTCATCTATTTCAAACAGTGTTCACGTGGCATACTTGAATTCCACCTCTTCTTTCACAACATAGTGAAAACTTGATTATTCTAGATACATCTTTTTGTCCAATCATTGTAATGGTCAATATCCGTCAATGACTAAATTATTAATATACTTCACTGTACTCTTTACTCATCAATAACTGACAATTATTAGTTATCACAAGCATATTGTCACTACACTTGCTTCTGATAATTATTCTATACTATGTACATTATTCATACAAATTACAACCTCAACGTAATTACATACTACTGACGCACTGCTGTTAATTTTTTCATACTATCCTCACCGAGGGTGTTGTGTCTAATTCACCTTTAATATGCAAAGAAGATTAATATAATTTTTGTGTACAAAAACCCCTATTGGTGAACGCTTAATTTATTTACCTTGAAAGCAGCAAATGTGTGAATAAACACACACACAATGTCATTTTTGACATTAACAAGTAACCTTGGGAAAAAACATATAATTTTGTTGTATCGTTATTTATTCCCACATTAAACATCTTCACTCAGGAATTAATTGCCACTCTTCATTATTTATCGTTCTCCTTTGACCAAGTTTAACTGATGGCCACGCAGAATGGTGTTAGTACCCATTGTCAGCATTATTATTCTTTGATAATGAGCATGAATCTTATAAACAGCAGAAGTACGAAGACAACTAATAATGAAAATAGTAACAGAATATATAGACCTAAACTTACATATGATGTGAGTCATTGGTATTAACTAAGCCAGTGATTTCCAACTTAAAAGCGCCTGAGGGCCAAAAAAAAAAACCTACTGGCAAGCTCCATCATAACTAACCAATTTCTGACAAGAGTAATATAAAATAAAAAAGGCAGTATTTAACTGTAAATAAGTAAAAAGGACATACTTAATGTATCTTACTACATATCTTCAATGGCACAATCTTTATTATGTTAGTATGTGCCTAATAATGACGATATAAAAAAAGATACTAAACAGTGTATATTTACATGAAATCGTCAATGTGAAAACAGAGGTTGGCCTGCTGCAGTCATTAAAGCAGGAATGTCCACAACAAGCTGAAAAAGCTTGAATGTAACTTTGAATAACAGATGCGGCTGATTAAAATCAAGGACAAAAGCAACTCTTTTCTCTAGGTGATGGAAGAAAGTATACCTGATATTTTAATACAATGTAAATGCACACAATCGATTAAACAAGTAAAATGAAATCTACAGTATGTTTATTAGTGAATTTGTATTAAGAATTGTAGGTTTCTTCTGCAAGATGACCATTCTCCACAATACTCTACTTTATTAATCATTTACTTATTAAAGTAAATAGAGTAATTTTTTTTTCAATTTTTTCAATCTGAGCACCACATGCCAATTTCAATTCTTTATTCCTTGTTCCTTTCTTTTTCTCCAATATTCTTTCATCTTTTCACTATGTCTCTTCTTCCTGTCTTCAATCCACTTTGAACCTGCGTTTTCTCTCTCCTACCCTGGACTCCTTCCATTTTTAACACTTTTGCCCGAAAAACTTCAAAACTTCTCTTTCAATTGCTTATTCTGCGTTTATATTATTTTTTTGAAATCCTTTTTGACTTCTTTAATCCAACTTGATGTTGACTTCTTTCCCCACAGATGTCTGAAGATCAGTTTTGTTAACCTATTGTCGTCCATTCTATATAAATTTCCAAAAAATACCAGTCTTCTTTTTCTCACTGTTTCTGTTATATTTTCTATACTTTGATATATTTCATTATTATTTCTTAGTTTCCAACCTTCTGTAAGCAATTTCAACCTTCCAACTCCACATTTAAATAGAGTAATTATTAAATTGTATTTCCAAGATAAGGTCGTGGGTCGCATGAGTTTCCCAGGCCACAAATTGGAAATCACTGAACTAAGCAATATAAGAATAAGACTGGTTCAGCAGAAACATTAAAGTAGAGCAATAGGAGTTACTCAGAAGGATAATACAATGAAAGAATAATTAAAAATATAAAGAGCACATTGGTTAAGAAAATTTCAGAAACAATGACGCAAAGGAAAAATATGACACGGAGATCACAAGAGACATGGAACAATATGCTGAGAAAAATTCTAGAGAAAAAAAAGGAAAACACAGTTGGAAGCAAAGAATACTGCACAAAACAGAAAAATTGGAACAAATTTGTAAGATCGGTAATTTAAATTAGCCCTTATGTCCTACAAGAAGAAATGGAAATGATTATTTTCAGACTATTATTTATACAATTACGTTTTTATTGTCTTCACTTTTTATTTAAATACAATGGAACCTTTATATAACGCTCTTCTGCGGACCGGCCAAAAACCACTTTATGTTGAGGGTTGCTTTATTTAAAGGCCCCAAGTTTAACTATTTAATTTGCCGGGACTGTGACAAATGAGTATTACATCAAGGGTCGCGTTTTATCACAGAGGTGTTATACTGAGGTTCCACTGTATGAGGCAGGCAATATGAATGACAATATTGCACCCTTCACATACTTTAGTAACTACTTAGTAAACTGCTGTAACTTTTAGTATTTATTATGGTTATTACCATGTTACTAGCCTGGAAGAATTTTGCAGAGTCTATATAAAGACGTGTGGCTGTTGTTATACAACTCCAAATTAATCATGAAAAGCGCACATTGTTATTGCTTTAATAATGACAATCTTCCCGATTAAAGCAACTTAAATTACCACTTATAACACTTTTACGAGACAGTTACATTATCACAGTATTCATTACAAACACAACACAAAGCAGAACTTGATAAGTAAAAATCTATACTACTTACATTAGGTATGAGCATTTTCAACTGCTCATCTTCTTTATTTGGATCATATGGTGTTCTGTACGGTGCGTGCTCAAAGGAACCATACTTGTCTCTTAATTTCTTGATGTGCTGTTCTAATTCCTATTACAAAAAATACACACACATTAAATGTATCAAACAAAAAATATGAGAATCAACATGGTGCAATTAATGAAAGTCTCAACGAGTTGTATTTTTGCTGCTTGTACCCGCTGTAATTTACGGGAAGAAAATAGACTCAATGTTGGTAAATGGAAGTGGGTTCATGCGCTGTAAGTTACAACAGCGGCAGCAAGAATCATCGCACAACTACCAAGGTTACACTGCCACTGTATAGAACATGTTCCATTTTTCTGGTGACAGTTTGGCGCTGAGACCTGGCTGCACGCGCTGTAGTTTACTGCCGCTACACTTTCGTCTTTCCAATCCGGTATTCACTTATTTCCTTATTTCCAGCTGCATTTTTACAATCTGATTCACTTTTTGGGGTCTACCAGTAGCGCATAATTTTTGAAATGATGTTAGATAGTGAACAAATAATTGTCGAAATGGAGAAATATCCAGAATTATAGTCTAGGCATATTGTCAACCAATTAGGTGTAACTTAAAAATTTTTATTAACAATTAATTAAATTGAAACCATAATTAAAACAATTACTATTTCATTTAATATTTAATTTTATGCAAACGTCTACACAATGTGCAGTGTGATTACTGGTTGTGGAGCCACAAGCACCTCGGAATGGCAGCGGCAAATTACCACTTCTAAGCGCTGTAATAATACAGTGTATGGAGCTACTCTTTTTAACAGCAAAATCTAGCCGTAAAGTATCGCTTGTTCATGCTGTAATTTACAGCTCGTGGAGCCGTGGCCTAAATGTTGCAGACACATATACTCCTATACTAAATTAAACTATAACTATTCTACAGAAAAAGAATGATTAGCAATGAAGCACAGTGTTCAGCATTTAAACTATCTTGTACAAACCACAAGAAAGATTATGAGGACAGTATGGATCTTAATATGATACTCCTATACTAAATTAAACTATAACTATTCTATAGAAAAAGAATGATTAGAAATGAAGCGCAGTGTTCAGCATTTAAACTATCTTGTACAAACCACAAGAAAGATTATGAGGACAGTATGGATCTTAATATGATTACAAACTGTACAATTTAATACTATTAATCTGAAATAAAAACAAAATTTACTACGCTATTTTTTTTAGTGAATATTTTATTTATTTATTTTTTTAATTACTGGGATGCATGTGCCATGTTTTACAAACACATTGTAGAAAAAATAAACATCCTTTCATATTAAATACTACATAAACATGCCTCTAGTTAATAGCCTATAATGTAGATGTACTCTGTTATCTAAAAAAAAAAAAAACATGTCTGTGAGTAGGCCTAATTTTTAACACTGGAAATAAATCATCACTATAATAACACTGTTTTCCCACTTGAAAGAAAACACTATCGTATTTGTTCAGATTTAATTTTAGTTACTGTGTACATTTATCACAATTTATCATAACAATGTAACCGACTCATCTTTTACAACTAGAAACAATTTTACAAAGGAAAACTGAATCACAGGATATTTTGAAAACAATTCAACATTCTAAGACTGCCGCACTTGACATCTTGCCAAGAATTTACAATATTTCAACACTGTCTGTTACCATTCTTAATACTTTAAAACCTGAAGAAAATGAAGGAACAATTAGGCTATTTGCAAAACACTATCACATCAAAAACCAGTTTTATTGGTTTATAAAACACAAATATTCCAACCATTTGACCATAAAATACAAGCATAAAAAACCAACTCTTATCACATCGTACATAAAGAAAAATCTTAACGAAGACAGTTAAGCGTTCTTTTTTTTTTTATACATCAGGAGCAAAGACAAATGACACAATATATTTGCTAATCAGTGTCTGGAAAAAACTACACATAATCGGCAAACACTGTAACTTTTACTTTTTCGGTAAAATTATTTTTCAAATTAAGTTAACACTTCCACTTACCTTACGACTTGGATCTGGCCGGATCGTGTAGTGGAGGGAAACCCATTTCGTTCGACGAACTCTGACAGCACATAAAACGAACTAAGGTTTTGAAAGAATTTTAACTCGCAATTTTGTGGAAGAGAAATTAGATTTTTCTTTAATTAATCTGAATTATTGACATTATAAATCTTCGTGCGATATGTTATGCAATTATTGTACCTTACTAACTATGTCTTACCTTATCGTTTATACAGACACAAACAATTATATTTCACACATAAACACTTAGACAGCCCAGCATTGCTCACTCATCACTCACATTCCGTTTTCAAACCCCAATTACCCGATTGAATACATAATTTTTATATCACTACCGATAACGCTTCCTTCGGTGACCTCGTGGCCAGCCCGCGGTAGATTGGAGATGTCTCTGAAAAAGACGAAAATGAATTCCAAATTTACATGTTAGTGTTCTACACTCCTCCCATCCTATCACTGCTTTTTTAAAAGAACTGCTTTACTTTCATTATTGAAAACTAACGATATTATACGAGCGTATTGAGCTCGCGTGTCGGCGCCGACACAGTCAGAGACGAACTGGGCAATGTGCTTCGTTGAGTTGCGGGAAATGAGCAGTCACGGCCATCAGGTTTTAGTCGCCGTTTGTGCTTAATTGTGGTGGCATAACCATTTTATGCATGGACTATAGCTGGTATATGTGTGGTACCAGAGTACAATATTGGCTTTTGCTCTGCTGATGTCACCAACAGTAGGCGGGGTTTAACGCTGTTTCCGGTATTGAGCTGGTAGCTGCGACAAACGGTTTGCTACATCGCCATGTTTCACAGCTTGGGTTGTGTTTTCCAAGCGTCACTCCGGCGCGCCGCCCATCAATGTTGCATACGGGCGTGATCACACACACACAAAGTTCTGCGAAAAATTGGGGTGGTAAATTCTTCGCCGCATTACTCAACAACAACCTGCGTCTATACCTTTGTTTCAAACTGTTGCTTAACACTGTTCTGTTATACGGACAAATACGTTGCACAATAATACAGTTTTACAATATTTTATACAAACCCGCCTGAAAACGAAACAAGTAAAAATATATAAATGCCCCATACGGTTAAAATAAAAAATACCCAAAAATGACCCGCTACAACACATGCTTCTTGCAGTGAACTGTAGAAACAATACATTTTGTACTGAATGAAACCAAATTAAGATTGTGTTTGTTTATAATAAAGTACATTATTTACGTGGGTATCACAAATCTGGCAGACATTCCCTTGCAATATTTAGATCTCAACTGACAATAAATATTAAGGCTTAGATACTATATGCTAACAAAGTTTATTAAAGGCAAAAAAGAAAGATATTTATTCATACCTATCAAACTACAAAGCAAAGTGATTCAGAGCGCATAAAATAAATAAAGAATATGTACACATATTAGTCATACGTCTTAGAATATAAATAACAGGATGACTAATTCCTTGAAACGCACGATTTTTAATTCTTAATAAAACATTCTTATTTATCTTAACACAATGCTGTAATGAGAGAAATTAACAAGTAGTTTAGCCTTAAACACATAGGAAAACAGGAGCTATACAAGGCATGCATCGACAAATACAAAAGACGACCTGTGATTGGAGAGACAGAGCCGAGACTGATAACAAGAGGCAAACTAAAAAATCCATTGTTTTATAAATTCGGGTTCTCATATGCCGTTATGCATTTTTTAGGCTGAATTTTAATTATAAGTGATTTTGAAATAATTAACACTTGAATTATTTTATGAAATTACTATTAGTTTTCTTATAACATATTTATAAGATTAACTGACGTTATAAAATTGCATATAAATTACCAACCAACATATGATGATATTACAAGTATCGTACAGATTTTTAATTTTGCATCTGTACCTTTACACACACATACGTGCTCTCTCTTCTCTCTCTAGAGCAGAAAAGCTGCTCAATTACCTGTAAACAGTCTTCAAGATTATTTTTCTTCTTGTTGTTAGGCACTGGAGGCATCTTGCTGTACAAGAAGCAGGCATTTACAGGTACCCAAGCCCTGCAAAAATACTACAGTTGTAAAAAAACCCACAGAAGGTACTGTCTGGCCACGACTGGATGATCGTGCCTGCTCTCCCCCGCCATGCGGCCGCTTGTAAGCGAGATAGGGTGAAATATGTGTACTAGCCGTTTGGTTTACCCCCCCCTAGCCTACCGTAGTACGCGGCCATGCTTCTCCCACCTTACACAATGCTCAATCATTGAATCGTGGCCAGACAGTATATAACATATCAGGTAATATGCCATAATATCAGATAATACATCAAGAAACCAGCACATGCATAACACAATCAGAAGCTAGCATTCTAACTACTGAATGCCATATATTGTTCATAATTAGTATTAATCAATATAACTCTGTTGTTCTCATTTTGTAAAAATTTCATATATGAAACTAAAATTCACATCCTAAGTTTCTTTTCTTATTATCTCCGTACTGTATGTGTAAATTTATTTTTTAAGTATAACATTATTAGACGGTAACCAAGTCACAGATTTAATTATAATTACCTTATTCCGTCTGTGACTTATTTTTCTTGTTGTTTGTTAAATGCGTCAAAAGTAACAAACAACAAGAAAAATAAATCACAAGACGGAAATAAGGTAATTATAATGTAAATTTATAATCTGTCTCACGACATACCTACGTTTTTATATATGAAACGTTACTTTAAAAGATAACAGAAATTTAAAACACATGACAGTGATGTTTGTTTCGTTGAAAGCAACAATATTCCAACAAATACAAGCTTCAATCAATAGAACAATATCCACTATAAACATTACAATTTGTTCTGTCATGATAAACACTAAAGTACAACAGATGACTCAATTATACTCAAAAGACAGTACAACACCGTTAACCAAAACTTCAAAACTCTGTTAACTAGAATACTGTTTAACCAAAACAGCTGGGTGCATTTTTACAAGTATTATACTGTATTTTGTCCACTTTTCAGACAAAAATATTTTATTTATTCCAATATAAAGCACAATAATAATTAAAGTAATAAAAAATTACTTAAGTATAATGTGAAATAACAATATTAAAAACAAAGAAAAGTACCGAACATGAGAATTCTGATTTTTTCATAAACAGTACTGGTTTTTTAAAATTCAAAATATAGTTTAAATAAACCTAAAACCGGCTGTTTTAAGCATAAAATATAAATTTTCCACCTTCTGACACCAAAAATGATTTTTTATTTATTATACAAAATGTTTATATCTGTAATTTTGTGCCCCCTCTTCTGTTAATGGGTATTCTACTAAATGTAATCTTTTTCAACATCACCATCAATGACATGATTTTCTACACTTTTCCACTGTCACTCGATCTTTCAAGTTCTTCCGACTCTTCAAGTGGAAGTGATAAAAATGATGCCATCCCAATCAAGTTATCATTCAAAAATTCATCTAGACTCTAATTATTTACTGGTTCCTATCATAAGTGTGTGTATTTACAGAACATCATGTTTATATTTATTTTAGTACATCGAGCTCGCAAATAACATGGCTACTAGGAGACTTTGATCTCCCATGAGACAGACAATATTCTGTCACCCTGTTTCAAGCACACTATGCTGAAATTAAAAATAATACAATATTCAGATTTACCTATCATGGGCTCCAAAAAATCTCACGTCAACCTGGTTCTCACTGTTTGTACTCATTGCTTTTGCTGGCCAGAACGGGAATCCTTTCAGTTTTGCCCAAACTAATCGGTGAGGCTTTCTCTGTAGAAAAATTAAAATAAAATTTTAGTAAACTGCATGCACACCCATGCGCACACACAAAACACCATATTTAATACCTAACAAAAGCTTGTTTAATGAATGCTTACAAGGGCCAATGACTGCTACAAAATTTAAAACAATGTTTCAATATGGTAACTACCATTATATGGTATGGTAATTGTACTTAGTAAGATTTAGTTAAAAATTAAAATTACCACTGTGCATATTGGTTTTTTTTTAACATTGTAGTCTGTAAAATAGTTATGGAATATTCTACAAGTAAAATGTTTATAATTTCTTTAAAATACGTCAGCGATGGGTTATTGACATTAACTCTACTAGAGGGACGGACTTCTACTTGAAAAAATGCAGTGATGGAAGAAGTCTGACCCTCTAGTAGGTTTAATGTAAATTATATGTTTTACAAAACTTGAGGAAGAAAGGCAGAAAAGTATCAAAGTATTTGATGTCATATCTTGCTGTTTAGTCAACATCAGTCGATAGCAGCTAAAATTTTTACCTTATTATTTAGTGAAAATAATGTATCTATTATTATTAAACTAACGTCACTGTATATGACTTCTGGTACTAACGAAACATTGTAATACAATATTATGAAAGGTAATCTCTCTGCTAAAAGCCTCAAAAACATTCACGTTATAGCACAAAGTTACACTTTAGTAACATGATATACACAGGTTTCGGGACATGTAAAGACAACTATACTGCCAACGAAATCGTTCAAATGTTATTTTTAGACTCTTGAAACAACATTACACTGACAAAAGTGTTCACACAGACTTCAAAAAGCTGTGAGAGTAATAAAGCATAAGTCACAATTCACAAGATTTTTAATCAGTAAATTAAAAGCATTGACAATTTCACAGACAAAACTTCATGGGACACAGGGGATTGAAAATACTTTCAATCAGTTGCATCGTTTGTTAAAACTAACACAACACTTGATAACACATAAAATAACAATTAACCCAGCTATTAAAATAACGTTCAAATAAATTTCAATAAACCACGAACCAAAAATTATGAAACAACTCTATGAGTCAGAATATTATGAAATGAGTCATAATAAATCATAATGACTTAAAAACACACAAATCTGCAAGACTTTAAAAACAAGTAATTCACAATACTGACGATTCAAATTTAAAATTAAAAGCAACCAACAGTATAAATATTTTCAGTATACTGCCCATGAAAGGGTGAACAATAATTTTTCAGTTTAATCTTTATGTGTTTGTGTAGGATGCACATTTTGTATGGTTAAGGCCTTTATTATACTACACAACTGATTGTAAAAGAAGTTTAAATATAGCGTATTACTCTTACTGCAATCAGTTGCACAGCTTGCGATTGACTGAAAACAGTTGCAAGCCTTGCAACTGCTCGGCAACTTTTAGTTTTACACACTCATTGTGGTACATTGATTCAAATGTAGCCTATTAAACTATGCAACCGATTGCATAGAATTCGCCAGGGCGCGCATTCTGTAGACAATGAAGAAATTTCATGACATGGGACTGACACAACATACACAATTTTACCAATATCTCAAAAACAAAAAGAGGGATTTTACTGAAACAAAAACCAAAATAAAATTTGTAATTTTTTTCTATATTCACTTGCTGACACCAAACAGCTACCTCTTACAGAACAAAAGTTTATCGCATACAAAAGATATCACTACATGCAAATTAACAAAACTTTCATGACATGGGATCGTTTTAAATCTCTTCTTGAAAATTATTAAAGTTATTGGTTCAAATTTGTCTAAACTCATCCTCAAACTTTAAGGAACACGGTGGTAAAAGAAAATTTTTATTGGATCGGTAGTTTCTAAGGTTATTCCAGACAATGATACAAATTTTAACTCTTTATAATAGTAGTGTAGACGCCATGTTTACTCTGCAACTGATTGCAGAGCAGTTGCAGCCTGTTTTTACTACCATGCAACTAGTTTCAAGTAGTTTGAAATCAGTTGCATAGTATAATAGACGGCTAACTCCTACAGTTCATTTGGTAGTCCCCACACAAACTGCCATGACTTTGAGTCTCAAAGTGAAACATGTGGATCATAGAACTGATAATTGAAAACAAATTCAATGGAAGTTAGCCAGTTACATTAAATGTTAAACCGACATCAGTACTTACACAAACTTCAATGAACCATGAGTCAGTTGACCTGGTGTGTGCGTTCTGATAGCAGTCGGGACAGTTTTCAATCTCCATCATCTCCTGTTTGCAGATTTTTAGTAATTGTCTGGCAACGTTTGTGATTTTTGATTGAACTGTTAAAGAAAACAGATGGAATCAACACAATTACATTTCATTGAAATAGATTAAATAATAGAAGTAACAGAGGAAACACACATATTAAGGGATTACTATAATTATATAACATTCAATTATAAACTACTCTTCACTGGTGTTTCACACGTTATTTTAGGGTGCACGTACGCATACACACATGTTCACACACGCACACACACACTTGTATAATTATATTTTTTGTAAGTATTAAATTTTATATACTCTCTAATGCACAGTCACCAAATACTGAAAGATTCAGTTTAGGTATAAAAACAAAAATTTGATTCCCTGTCCTTACAATTATTTTTAATTGTCAGTCATTAATTTAACATGAAACAACATCAAGTAGAAACCTTCTTAACATAAAAATATCATCAAAATATTTGGGTACAGAATTAAATGTAGTATTGTGGTGTTCCAGACAAGCTCCAATAAAACTGCTCCAAAAACAAAAATGCTAAAGCTTGTATTATTTATGAAAAATGTTTGATGTCTAGTAAGAAAATGTTACACAATTTTTTTAAAACAACTGTTCAAATATTTATCTGATGACCTATGATAAGATTACGCCTGCACAACAAATTACAGTTCTAATTCAACGAATTTTATTTATTTTTCTTTAACTTCTTCCTCCACAACACAAGTTCTGGACTGTAATATTATAAGCAAAATTACGATAATTTTTGTAACAAGTTAGACAAATATATTCGTTTCATGTCAAAAAGTTTTTTTTATTATGTCATTTTTATGGAGATGTCTTTTAAACTTTGTATTTAAACTGTACGCAAAGCAATAATTTCAGTACCTTATGGTGTAAACATTTATTTTGAAAAATGCTGAACAAACTATAATTATACTATTTAATAATTAATAAAAGAAAAATTCATAACTGTAATATAAAACTGCAAGAACCTACAGTTTTCAGTGGCAGAAGCACATGTTTAATTTTCTATACTCAGCAGAGGGCAAGTTACAGAAAACAGTGCTGTAATCACACGTTAAAAATCAATAATAATCATAACATTTTATCACCAGCAGACACTGAAAATGCTGATAGAATTAACAGTTTTAGTTGTATTAATTGCCACATTAAACAAGTTGGTTACGCGTTTAGTTAAATGTGATGTATTACACATAATGTTACTGGTTACAATTCATCGTGTCTAAGTTTTTATTACAGCTCATATAAACACATGTGAAGGATAGTACTTGAATGTCATTGTTTTTATCAAGTCATTACATGGAGAATGGAGATTTACAACCCAACACATCGACACGTGACTTTTATGCATATGTATTAAGTAGAATGAAAGCTGGTTTTTCAACGATACCCATTTTTTTCAACTTCCTGAACTTACATGTTAATTAAAACACAATGAGCAACATGACTGGTTCTTTATGAATTTAATTTGTGTGATAAGATTGTGCTGATAGGTTAGAGGGCACTAGGCACCATTTAACTAAAAATTATTATAGGAAAAGCTAACAAACTTACCATTTGACTGTACCGGCAAAAGCCAGAAAAGAACACAAAGACAAAAAAAAGGGATGAAGTAAAAATAGTCCTGGTCTTTGTTTTCTTTGTGTTGTGTGTATTTTCCTATGACTAAATAAACTATCTGAGATAGTAAAATACAGTAATACCCCATTATAACGGACTAATGTGGCTCTCAGGTGTCCGTTACATTGAAAATCCATTGTAACTGTATATAGCAAGCAGGCTTTTTAATATGGATATAAACTACGTGAATAAAAACAGAAAATGGTACAACAGTACGTAAATAAAAAAACAGTTATATCTCTTGTACTGTGTACATAATTGTAATAAAAACTTGGTCTATTGGAAAGAACAGTTTATATTTTAAACAAAATATTCATAATTATAGTAAAACTTTGTCCAGTGTCTATCTCCTTGAAAAACAAGATGGCTATGTGTCAGAATCACTGTTCATATTTACTGGCTTAAAAAATGTACTAACTTTTGTTTGAAATTGATAAGAGTTAATTACTTTAATTAATAACTCACGAAGGCACAAGTTATCGTAATAGGGTGATGTGACTTCAGTTTTTTTGATTGCTAAACATACTCAATGACAAAGTTTAAGTGGTCTTTTACTTTGCTCATCTAGACCCAAATCTAGGTATGAACAATGCGTAGGTTTTAACAGAAGCATGCGGGAGACAAGACCATGCTTGAGACAAGTCCATTCTGTTGATGGAACAGAATAAATCACACGGGTTAATGACCCTAGACACCTGCATACATTGTCCAGCATTGTTAAGCATGACTTTTGAGACAGATTGTTTTTGATTTTAAAAACATTACATGTTCCTTAGAGCTGACTAATATAAGCAGGGTCCCTTTTAATGGGCAATTATTGTATTTCAAATTACTGTTGTTTTTTGTAACCTGCTATGTATTTTGAAAAACAATGCGTTTGGTAAGTTTGCTGCCGTTTCCTAAAATAATATTAAAGTATTACATACACAACTGGTTGTTACATATAATATAAAATACAATATCAGTACTATAGTTCAACAGAATACGGTATCACCAACATATGGTACAAACAACATAAATTCAATTCTATATTTAATAGAATTTATTAAGAAAATGCCTCAAGAAACAAGCACATACTTCACTTAAAAGGAGGCAGGCTGAAGGACTGCTCTCACTGAACCAACACACGCACACGCGTGTGCACGCACACGACCATTTAACAAGCTGAGAAATTTCTGATTATTCAACAGAATCATAAAATGAAATCAATTTCAAATTCTACATGAAAAAAGTACCAAACACTATACAAATATATTAAGAAAATACAAAAATACTTCGCGTTAAAAAATAATAAAAATAATCGTGTTGTCAAAATCCTATGAGACTGGTTGCATGTATTAAGGAGTAAGAAGTAACAAATTGAAATAATTTGAATAGCATTCACATATCTTAAAAACAGTTTGTTTGACCTATTCTGTCAAAAAAAAAAAAAAAAAAAAAAAAACTGCTTACCAGAATTAAATATAATACTGTTGTGTAGAATCCATTTGGCATCTGCTAGAAAAGCTTCAGTACTGCCATACATGTTGTTTTTTATATTCCTTTCGAGTTGTTGCAGATCCATTGGTTTGATGATGAAATTTCTATAATGAGGAAACACACTGGTGTCAACTGGTTTCCAAAATTCTTCTGACTGAAACATCCAACAATACACTATTACATTTCTATGCACACTGTCTCATTCTAAAGAACACGCTATAGTTTTTTACCTTTTTACTATAAACTTTTGTATGATAGAAATAAACACAAAATTATTGTACTTTATAATACTATTAATTCCTTAACAAACTTTCTACAACTGGTTATAGCCGAGTAAGACTATCGAAAAAAAGGGTAAATTTCCAGAAACAGCATCTTTTCAGCTGATTTTTTTTTTAAACGATAGGTTTAGTGTTTACCTAAAAGTTTATCCAAGTTCCAGACTTCGCACCCCCCATTTGCCCCGACTTTTCCCTTCCGGCAAACAGCGGAGCGCGGAGTCACTGAAGTTTTCCTCAATTTGTCCGATGATAACTTCACCAAATAAGAAAAAGAAAAATACCAGCGTGTTCCCCGGAAAATTTCCTATCGATCTGTGTTAGTTGTGCATTGTTTAAAGGCAAAAATAACCTAAAAAAAAATTTTAACTTGCAAAAAAGTGCATTTTCAGATTTCCGTTAATAATGAAATAAATAATGATTTTTTCTTTATAAAAAAATTGTTGAATAGTATTCCAATAGACGAATTTCCATATTCATTTTTATCCTGAAATATTTGTCGTTAAGCCACAATAAATTTTTCAAGTTGAAAAGGGAAATTTCTCAAAATTGGGTCCAGTCATCACCCTGGCATAACAGGACAAAGTTTGTTTTTTTAAAATACTCGTATTTTCATGGTCTATCAGCTAGTGAAAAAAGTTTGTTCTTTTATAGCTTCCCAAATAATAATTTTTACAGTTTTTTTTGCGCTTATACACAGCGAATGGCCTTGTAGTACGTAATGCTCTGGCAACTACGTACTACTGCTGCTTGGCGGCGCATAAGTATAATCGATTCAGCCCGAGTGGCCATTCGCTGTATAAAAGCACAAAAAAAAGGTAAAAATTTATTATTTGGGAAGCTATGAAAGAACAAAATTTGTCCACTAGCTGATAGAGCATGAAAATACGAGTATTAAAAAAAAAAACTGTCCTGTGATGTCAGGGTGATGACTGGACCCAAATTTGAGAAATTTCCCTTATCAACTAGAAAAATTGATTGTGGCTTAATGACAAAATATTTCGGGATAAAAATTAATATGGAAATTCGTCTATTGGATTACTATATTCAACAATTTTTTTATAAAGAAAAAAATCATTATTTCACTCATTATTAACGGAAATCTGAAAATGCACTTTTTTGAAAGTTTCAATTTTTTTGTAGGTTATGTTGCCTTTAAAAAATGCACGACTAACAGATCGATAGGAAATTATCCAGTGAACACATTGGTATTTTTATTTTTCTGATTTGGTGAAGTTATCATCGGAAAGATTGAGGAAAACTTTAGTGACTCGCGCTCCGCTGTTTGCCGGAAGGGAAAAGTCAGGGAAAATGGGGGGTGCGAAGTCTGGAACTTGGATAAACATTTAGGTAAACACTAAACCTATCGTTAAAAAAATCAGTTCAAAAGATGCTGTTTCTGGAAATTTGCTATTTTTAAATTAGTCTTACTCGGCTATTATCAGAACTTCTGGCTCTTCAGAAAATCAAAATTAGCAATTTAGTTCTGAAACTAAAACAAATAATAGACATGTTTTTTGTCTCACTGAAATTGTGTAGCTGTGGGAAGGTGGGTTAAGTATATTGATCCCATAGTATATGAGGAAACTAGTGTGGCCATTACAATGCTTCAGTGGTCTAATACGGTCACTCACTTCTACAACTGAATCACTTAATGGCTGAAACCCTACCACAATTTTATGGTGCTGCCTATGAATTGAACTCAGGACATCTTCGTTAGCAGCCATGAACCGCACTCATTTGATTACAAAGTCCCTCAAAAAAAATTTCATAAATCCAAATTAATTCCACGTGGCCATTCCACCTGACCAAATTTATTAATACATTTATCAATACTGAATAGATTTCTTCTAATCTCAACTCTGAACAGTTATACACTGAAACTCGGCAACCAAACATAGCAGCATAGCCAAAGACGATTACACTACTCACCCCCCTCCTAAGGGTCATCAATGACGAACATACATCGCTAGTGGCCATGATATAACATACACAGAGGGCAAAGAGATCCTGCCTACAAATTTCCTACTAAGATAACAACACCTCTCTCCCCATTTTTCATCAATAACAAAAATCCTGGTCTATAAGAGACCAATGGAAAAATCTGACTGATGATCACAGTGGAGAAATAATAATGCTGCAATATCGCAAAGAAGAAATTAATGCGCCTACAGGATGGTACAAACACTGGTGTAAGAAACAATGTATTACTTACTTAACACTGAATAATAAATTCAACACAGAACTTCTGTGCTTTAGGTAGCTCTATATTTTATGGAAAAAGCTAAAAGTCAACAGTGTCTGACATATTTATTACTCATTAAGAGAGACGATGACACAGCAGATCAAAAGATGCTGTGAAGAAATGCCTATACGAAAATTACTGAATTATGAATGTCAGTTTAGAATTTAGGACTGAATGTTAACATCTGTAATTTCATTTTCATCTGCTGATATACAAACTATACTGTCAGACAGAATTTGTTTCATATAATTACTTTCTTCTGTATCATCAAAGCTGAATCCTATTAATGTTTAACTGATTTGTATTTCTGTGTAACAAATCTTGTAGTAACATAATTAAACAGCAATTGTTTCTTGTACATGCTTAAGGATTTATGGAACTCAGGATGCATGTCTGGCTCGCTGTCAATCATTAAGTAATAAATAAACATGAAAGTAACCATCAACAAACAATATAGAAAAATATGAATAACAGATGATAATAAAACAAAGGAGACTCAAGAGCTCAAAAAAATGGTAGAACAACTGCTGCCATCAACAAATACAATAAAACATGTATAATTATATTCTGTTCTCTGTCATGAAACAAAACAAGCTAAAACTCTGTAGTGACTTTAATCTGATGTAGCTGCTTTAAACACCATTATGGAACAGCATGAATTACAAACTATATATAATTGTACATAATTGTATATAACTGTCGTTAATGTATACTCATGATCAAAGGCTGTGTTACTATTACTACAGCAATACAAACCATCAGCCTACTACTTTAGAACAGTCCACATATTCCACATAATCAAAAAACTGGAAAGAAACAAAACTGAGTTAACTCTACAATGGATTCCCAGCCACGTAAATATTACTGGTAATGAAAAAGCAGATGAGACAGGTAAGGATGCAACTATGCTGTCCCCAATAGAGGAAAGTGTAACATCACTACTGGCTGCCACTTCGGATTTCAACAGAAGACTCACAGAGACATGGAAGGATGCATTTTTGAATTCCACCAAACGTTCAACATACAAACAGCACGTCAGTACACAAGGTATCTCCATATATAGAAACATCCCTAGAAGTGTTCAAATGTTCAGCTTCAGACGAAGGACTTGGCCATATCGTAACCCAGTCATACTTGTACAAATTCAACTTGACCCAAACTGCTACCTGCCTACTATGTCATCAGCATGAGGAGACCTTACAGCACATATTAGTGGATTGCCAGACAGACATCCCAGAAGTGCCAAGACTGAAAACAAATATGGACACAATATTAAACAACTCATATTGGACAGTGGCAGAGGACATCTATAGGAGACATCGTGTCATCGGAGAACAATCCGGAAACACGTAATAAGAAGAAGAATGTATACTCATGATCTTGTGATAGTCAGTTTTACAACATTTTAGATCCTGCTGTACAGAAAATAAAACTATACTCTGTTGAAGCAGTTCCCATACGTTTTTATGGGCAAGAAGTTTCCCACACTACATTAAGCTACGGTGTTCAAAAGACTATATCCAATAAGAACTAAAATAAGTTTTTATAATCAACCGATAGATCAGTTATCACATTTCGGCTATTTGGGTTGCGACATCAGCTCAAAATAAACAATTGATCAAAAGAATGATTCAAGTAATCAATTATATAAACGTCCGTATATATGTGACACAATGTATTGAACACTGACGAATAATAAAATTTTGAGAAATTCTACAAGACAATGGCACTACATGCATTATTGTATGGTTATGAAAACAGGGTCTCTTCTTATACAGATAAACTGAGAATACAGGCAGCTGAAACGACATTTTGTACAGAAAGAATTAACGGCTGCACTTGATTAAACTAATGAATGTATAATGCTTTTTGATGTACACATACTGAGCGACAAAATGCAACAATATAGACAGCAGTGGATAAGTCATTTAGAAAGGATGCATGCTGAACTACAAATGAAGCAAGTGACATACTATGCCCCACGAGGCAGGAGTGCAGAACAAACACACAGAAGATGGAATGAAATGTGAAGTTGGAACAGGAAACCGCTTAATCCCGATTAGACTATGTAAAGTATTATTTTATGTCCCTTCATCTCACTCCAGAACCTTTTACAAAAACATGACCTCATATGGTCACTTTACAAACTCTTTACAGACCTTGAGGATTCCCATATGGAATTATTACAGGTTTTTGAAATGGAAGAGTGCTGGGGAACACATATTAGAAAGCTAACTGGAACGTATCTCAAGCCTTATACTTCATTTGTGAACAAAACTGTAACAGTACATATAAACTCATACTTCAAACTACAGTTATGTGGGTAGAAGGTATAATAGTAATAATAATAATAACAAAATTCTAAAGAAAACTGAATGACATTTATGAGCCATACTAGGATGCATATACACCAATGAAGCTACATTCTTCCTGTTTACAAGCCCTTCTTAAACAATAATTTAATATTTACTTTATCAAACAGTACCAACCTAGTTACCCTTTTAGGTTCTTAACTGTAACCTTTCTTTCTTGGCAATCTTCTGGTATTGTTAGTTATTCTTTTGACATTATCAATCCTTAAAGATTAAGTCATCCGTGTTTCACTGTGAGTTTAGAATAACAAAAAAAAACCTGTATTGGAATACGTTTTATAATGTGTTATTACTCCACCAAATCAAAACTAAATAACCATCTACCTTACACAGTACTATATCATGAGCTCTGTAAGAAGTGTTTAATATGAAGGCATAGTTATTTGTCTACATAATTTCCAATTCCAGCATCGGTATTCAATGAATGTTCTGTCACTGAACACGGGTGTATTGCTTGAAATACATCACACACATCATGAATTTCCTATGAAGAGTTTTATCTGAACTATATCCGCTTATGTACAAACTGGAACACTTATTGTCTGTGTGTATTCAAATTCTAGTCACAGAATATGAACTTAAAAATTGTTTCTACAGTTGCTCATACAAAAACAAGAATTTTGGTATTATCACTACTGTTGTTATTATAAGTTAACTACAATTTACCTTATGTAAATCTGTAAAGTGTGAATTAGAAACAGGAAATACAAAACATCGTACCCACTGGTGATTTCTGTTTCTTCATAATCAAATTAATGTTCTGAACATTGTACTTTGATCTGCTATAGTTACACTCTCCCCCATCACACACACACACACAGCGCGTGCGTGTGCGGTTCTTATGTTGCAGTAATCTTGTTGCGTTTAAGTAAATTATGTAAACACGATGAAAAACAACAGAGATTTCCTCGGAACTTATGGTGCTCACATTGGTATTCCATATACAATAAAGTGGGTCTTATCTGAATCACTGGATGATGAATCAGTTGAATTCAATTCCCAGAGCACAAACTACAATGCAATATTTACTGTCCTATATTACTGAATGAGCAGCTTAGTTTCACTAATTTCTGAAATCCCAGTTTGACTTCAGCAACCACTAACGGATTAAAACCATTCAAATTACGTATAATCACACTGAAATGTTTATAGTTCAAACCATGATAATTTGAATGCTACTCTGCCAAGATATATAAGGAAAATTTAACAAAACCATGCATGTATAAAATCAGTATGATAATATTAATATAATTTCAGTAAAAATGTGAACTGAGAAAAGAAAAGTCAGTATATATCTTGAAAATGAATTGAAATATCTCAAGTAAATGTCCTGATGAAATAAAAATGCTGATATATGAAATAAAATGTATGATTCAATCTTGATAAAAAACAAAAACTATTATTATTTTATATAGGATACACAAAAGCTAAATACACTAGTTATTTAAATAAGTGTGAAACCCGAATTTGGTTTTTATCTTTTGAAATATAATACAATACTCTAACAACACAAATATATTTTTACATAGACTAGTAATTATGTTGGATAATTTTTTTTGTTTCAGTAAATTATTATTGAGTTACTGTAGTGTGGAGGTATACTTTTTTAACCTTATTTAACACATGACACTTTCTTCACATTTCCTTTCTATTTGCATAAATCCAACATGTTTGATCATTCGAACAATCACTGCTCTAATTAATTTGGATTACTGAAATGTACTGTAAGAATGGTGTGTGTGTGTGTGTGCGCGCGCGCAGGGGCGGATTTACGCACAGGCTGACTAGGCACTTGCCTGGGGCGGCAAATTTTGGGGAGCGGCAAAATTTGAGTTAAGAAATGATATTTTTAGATTCAAACAAATTTACAAGTATAAAAGCCAGTTGAATTAAGCACATACGAATATAAAAATTATCTTCCCTTAATTTGTAACTATAACGCAGTTATCGTTTTCACCCAAAAGTAATATGGGCGAATGTTTATGTTTTCAACCATTGAAATATTTGGCGTTGATCATCCGAGAGATTTTAGATGTTGGCAATCCAGATCAAAGTAAGAAATGTAGATCTGTCATTGTAATACCGAATTGTAGGTTGGTTCCAGAAACCGAGGCAAGCTAATATTTAAGGAATCGAGACATTCTAGTGATACCGACAATAACTGTGATAGCAGTGAAGGTGAAGATACTGTTCACACAGTTCAGCCAGAGAGGTCCGTTGTGGAGGAACCTTCATTTTTGAAGAACGAAGAGCCAGTTCACGTCAAAAATCATGATGAAATGTCATCAAATCAGGTAGGGAAGGTCTTAGATTCTGATCCTATTAATTGGCAAATGAACGAGAGCACATGCGATTATGTAGCAAAGTTTGGATTTAAACAGAACACTAGTGCGGACTGTAAAACCAAAGAGGGAATATAATGATGCCCCCCCCCAACAGAGATTTGTGGGAGGGGGCAAATTTATACTGCCTATGGGCGGCAAAATGTTAAATCCGCCCTCTGTGTGTGTGTGTGTGTGTGTGTGTGTGTGTGTGTGTGTGTGTGTGTGTGTGTGTGTGTGTGAAAGGATACCGTATTTCCTACAGTTTCACATCCTAGAAGTGACATCAGTTAAATTCAGTACTATTACCGACATGTTAAACAAACATGTCAAACAATTTTTTCTCTGTATTTCAACTTTAAATCTGCACCTTTTTTGTGTCATATACATCTCAAAATTACATGATAAAATCTTTTAAGATGTATATTCCTTAAAGTTCCAATTAGCACTAAGAACTAACAGCTCACTAAACAAAATCAATCCTGTATTCTAAAATGTATTAAATAATTCAGATTATGCTCAACAGTTTTACCTAATCAGGTTTATAGCCAAGTTTCATGCTTATCCACTTATGCATAAGAGATGAAGTTAGAACTGGAAAAGACAAAAATATCCATCTAGCTTTAATACAATGAAGTGTTGATTATTCTATGAAGTGTTTGATTACCCTCAAACAATTCTAGTGGATATTGTGGATTTTATAAAATATAAATGTATCTAAATTACAAAAGTGGACTGGGACTATAATGATATTTAGTTCATTAAATATTATATCTCATGATAAAATATTACTTTTCCAACACCAATGACAGTCTTGCATGATCGTATGATAGTTATACACTCCATCATGATACTCAATTAAGCAATCACCAAAGAAAAACTAAGTTTAATTAAAATGTTTGACCAGAGACAAAATCAAATATAAAATTTCATGTTATGTTAAATTAAAAAAAAATTATAATCTACATCAGAGTACAAATTTTAGTTTTATCAGAATGTAGTGGTGAAACATTATAAGAGGCAATATGCATTTATTACACATGACATCATGTATGATAATAAATATTTCAAGAGGAGCAAACAGATGTGGGGAAGGGGAAATAAAAGAGGATGGATACATAGGGTACATAATACAATATTATGATGGGTGGGAGGGTGCCTACAGCGTTGTCAAACAGGTAAGAGGTTGAGGAGTGAGGAGGAGGCAAGGGAAGGAACAGCAGCAGCTGTTAACAAGACTTGCAACTAGCTGCTTCACTACAATGTTGCCACATCTACCTACCCACAAGGTCAACTCAACTAGCCGGCTGTTTCTTTGCCAAACCAGCAAGCACATCAACTAAATTTCTTGCATTCACTCCGTTGTCATTAAATTATCTACACATATGTGTACTAAAAATGGTAATGACACCATTGTTATGTTACTTGTTTTTTTTTTGGTTACCTAACTACAAAAAGTATCACCGTGCTGTGCACATTTTACTGTATGTGAGTTGTTTATCTAAACAGCTGGAACTGAAGAAATTGTTCTCAAGTAAATATGTATCTTATTGATTTTCTACTACCCCGGCCTGGTTACATGCCAAATGCTCTTGTTATACTATTAAACAGCCAATTCAAGAATAAAGTCGAAATATGTATATATTCAAAATATGTCTGTCCAAATGTACAGGTGGCTAATCAAAATTACTTACACAATTTCAATTATAAAACTATTACACCTAGTTTATTATTAAGTAAATAAACAGACATGATTGTATATTATAATACAATAAACACAAAACAATTCTCTTACTAAAATACAAAAATGTTTAAAAAGAAAATATGTTTAAACAAGAAAATAAAAATTCCTTCCACTTGTTGATACCACACATTCACCTTTGTACACCTTTATAAATAAATTTTGAATGATTAATTTATTATACCATGTTCTCTATAAAATAAAAAACTCACTGACTTATTAATATTTTCCCAACCTGTGTGTGGATAAAATGTACTACAAATTATATATTAATAATTATTATACGATTAATTAACAATGTTAACATTAACTGATTTGTAGTTAAAAACATTTTTGTTTCAGAACTGCAACAACAGGCGTATAAAGTTACCTCTGTCTGTCATAAACGGAACATTTACAAAAAATTTCAAAAAGAAAAAAACATTCTCATGTATGTTAGGTAGACCCAAGTGTTTTGTGGTTGCTTGATGTAATATATTGTAATTATTCTTGTGATAATTGTGATGGAGTTGTACAGTCCAAGCTTTTTACAGCTATATCACAATAATTGCATGAATAATTAATTTTATTCCCTAAATATACAAATATACTGCTTAAAGCAGTAACAGATAGTATATCCAATACCAGTAACTGAAAGTGTCAATATTAGATAATTATCTTTGTTATTACTTAAGATGCAGTACTAGCCAAGATGAACTCTCCCTTATTTGTGGCATATTTCGGTACATTAAACAGCATGCCCTATGGCAGTAATGTTGGCTTGTATATTTTATACACATGTCAACATGACTCGGTTTTAATGCCCAATATGTGTCTCGTTTAAATGAGAAAACATCTTAGCTCATACTGCATCTTAAATAATAATAATCAATTATTAATACAGCAAGAAAAAGAACTGTACCAAGTTTAAAAAAATATGTGTAAATATATATAATATAACTGTGTATTACAATACGTCTTCACTAATAGTCAAACATGTTTACTTATTCTATAATACATACATGTGCAATGGTATTTTTGAGTATATTTACAATATTTATCTTCTATACTGATTCTAACACATACAATCATAAACTTATTTAACCATACTTAAGGTTTATAAACCTGCACATCTCTGGTTGTAACACAAGAGAAGAATTAGTTTAATTTTACAAACTACTACTAACTTCTTCAAGTAACCAGACAACTTTGTAATGCCCAGACGCTTGTAATACTAGTATGAAAGTAAAATAAATGTTTAAATGACATATTAAAGACTACGAACCACTTGGATTTAAGTCTTACATTATTATGTAAAAAAATCAAAAGCAATATGATTGTGGTTCAGTTCATTTTATGAACTAAGAGACTGTTCGTGCTAAACTATAGAGTTCAGAGATATACACAACTCTAAAATAAGTTCTGAAAGCACACTCTCAGATACTCTCAACTTGTGTTACACTTCAATACAACTACAACTGGTAACAAGTATAATTAATGTGTATCAGAACATAAGTGTTGTGTGTGAAAATTCACACTGAAACGTTACAATAATTCATCGTGGTTGTGCACTGTAAGAGAAGACCCGGGGGGTCAATGACCCGCTCAGCAAAATTCCATTCAAGAAACTGGTTACTACAGTTTTATTATTACATCATTAAATACCCTATAAGTCAACAGCCCACACCAGACCCAGTACAATTCTGCGTGGTAGAACATGCAGACATGTCCTAGCAAACATTTTTGGCGACTACATCTTCAATTTGCTACAATTACATGTGCATCAAACAAATATGCTTAGATCGTTACACAATATCTCTGTTCATTCATACTGTGTCCACTTCAACACTTCTTACTGATAACAAATCATGTCATTTTTTAACCAAGACAAAGCACCTATAATTCCAACACCATCAGTCTGTCGAGTAAAACTACCAATTAAGAATTTAAACGAATCTGGTCTAAAACAGGCCTAATTACTTGTTTCAGTGTTCAAAAAGCTACTACATGCAAATCAAAATCACTGGACAGAAACCAACGATTAAAATTTACAGATTCTTTAACTGAATTAAAAACATCTGCCTATTGCCTAATGGTTTGTTAGAAGTTTTACATTTCTTACAGCAGTCACTACCAAGTCATTCGACATACAAAGAATATAAAACCTGTTTATACTTAATTTATGCTGTTCAATAAATGTAAATGGTGTTTACCATAAGAGATATAATACAATGAGTTTTTTTTCATGTAGACAAGTATAATAACTGTGACCTAACACTGCGAGCAATCTAACAACCTATGTACATACATTATATAAGTGGAACAAAAACTTGTTCTTCATACTTATTAAACTTATTTTTTCACTTTTAAATCAAAAAGTTTATTTTTAAATCAGTAAAAACACTCTTTATTTGTTACTAGACTACAAGCTGTAGCATCCATCTTATCTTTAATTTAAAGCAAATTAATGCAAAGTACATTTTTGTAAGTTGTACGACTACAGTTTTAAACGTATGTACAAAAATGCTTAAAAAAATTATTAAACTCAATCGGCTCTAAAAATGGCTTTCAATTTTTGCTAATAGCTTGTACCTGTGCACACCTACATTGGTGTAATAAGAATGAATGTCAAATGAGAAGAAAAGATAATATAAGAAGTGATAACATTCTTTTATAATTTTAAATTTCCTCTACACTAGAACAATGAAACTGACAATAAATATTTAACAGTTCAATTCAGAATTAAACAAACGATGAGACGAAATAAATCTTTGTTTATGATTTAATAAAAACTTTTTAATAAGCTTGGTAGTTTCATTGAATGTCCTCAGTTATTTAAGTAGCTCTTAGAAAATAGCCTTGTTGGCAGAAACAGTTGTCAGTTTGATAATAAATAAATTACTTTTGTGAAGCTGCCACGCGTATTTTGTAATTTCTTATTAATTTGTTTCAATAAATGGCAAACGGCACATCAATTAATACTGTCAAGATCTTCTATTTGTTTTTGAATAACTGTGCAAATTTAAACAATCAAAACACATAGACTGTGCATTTTTTATGTCATTTGATTTTGGAACCCAGCAAGTGTTAATATAACATACTTTAAATGAGTACTAACACAATTTCAAATGATCGTGTTATAAATAAATATAAAAATCAATAGCCAAGCAAGATTTTGTCATTGTTTTACTGGGTAATGGAAGACTGATAAATAATTGCGTGGACTTTATGGGCTACAGTAAGCTCAAATTTTCTCTAAATGTTTTGAACTAATTTAAATTATTTGGAACATGTTACACTAAAATGCAACTTTCATGTTTTGTCCTGCTGTTTAACAGCAACACAATGAGTCATATTTGATTGTTACGGGTTTTGCAACAACCTCATTAATCTATTTACAAGATTTCAGGTTCCGCCAACTTATAGTTGATAGATAACTGAAAAAGCTTTAATGTACACTCAGCCCCTTTTTACACAGTTGTCAAGTATTAATTGTGAAACATAACTTTTCTCTAAGAGAAGGTAGAAGGAAAGATGTAATTGTCCATTAGCGCTTATTTATTTTCTGTTTCTGCAGGTGTTTTAGTACAAGATTATCAATTTCAATATATTACTTTTGTTTTTGACTATAAGAAAAATTAAAATTTTTATAACATGTTATGAGCATGACAAGTTACGTTGGTTATGAAAATTCAATTACTCTTTGCTTTCTCCAAATAACTGATGAAAACTAAGGTCAACTAACTGATGCACACTGATAACTTATGTTATAAAAAAAAAACGCATTCCCAAATGTGTTAGAATCTTTTGAGTCCAGTATCCCATAAACAAATTTTCTATAACATATGTAGAAGACATTTTTTTTTTTGCTTTGGCAACACTTGAGATGTAAGTTATATTTGCATTAGCATTGTTTAATAATGAGCAGATAAAAAATACGTGCAGAAACATTACACATACGGGTATAATTAGTTACTATAGTATTACTTCATCGTTGTGGAAGAAAGTCAAAAGTAATAAAAACATATCCCCCCCCCCCCCCGTTTAGAATGCACTTTGGGAATATTCAAGAGACAAATGTATTCCATTAGCAGAGGTGAAACCAAGGACATATTTAATACTCTTGTGTATGAAATGATAGTTATTTGCTGTTCACCAAACTAAACCTTCTCTTTTTATTAGCCTGATTTTAATGTTTTGCATGCTAAATAACAAACGTCATTCATTTATGAATCAAACAATTGAGGAAATGAAATACTTTTTGCTCATGTTTTAATGGAGGTCTTTTTTGTTTTAGATTCTATGACCCTAACCGACCAAAACAACTTGATTCTGCATTTTTATTATGCACTTTCTTACTTGGAATCTAAAACAGATTAATATGACCAGGTTTTAATGAATATATAAAGAATCTAAAATACATTTCAAGTCAGGTAATATACACCTAAACTCAATTACATAGAGTTAAAAAAAGAATGTTTGTTTTTTTTACCACATTTACAATATTTTAAATACGTTTTTTGTTGCAATTCATGTTAGAAAGTATTTACAGTGACATATGCATAAAAATATTAATGGACATGTATGTGGCACACAAATTTATTATTAACAAAGAGTAACAGACAGATATGGACTCTACCTTATAAAGTCATGACCTTATAAAGTCATATTAACTACAGTAGTAAAATTCTGATACGGAATGTGTCTAGGAATACAACTGAATAAACAACTCTTGTGCAAATCAACTTTCACTTGGTTAAAAGCATTCCACAGCATTCAATAACCGATGTCATTTTCATACAAGTAATGAAGGAGTTGGTTTTAAAAAGATGTTATTTTCACCACTTTACTTCTATTGTGGACTATGCAACACAGATTTCTGTTATTGGGTACAGTCTTACTGTGTACTCCAGGTACAAACTTAAATAAATCGGTCTCATTTGAAAGGACATGTGAATCTTACAAAATAGGTCAATATGAAAACAAAAATATTTTCACAAATAATTTAGAATCACATTTAGTTTCTCAAAAAGTGTGGCTTTTTAACTCCACAATACAAATGAAACCCTATTAATAATTAAATTATGATTAATAATTAGTATTATGTATTATGATTAATGGATAAAACCTAATACATACACTGTATCAAATACATGACAATCTTCAGAAATGTGAGAAAGCACATATTGTTGGGGAAACATATAGTTGTTATGCTTACTTTAGTATAACAAAATATATCAGTATGCCCTGTATTCTTATATCCCCACACACACACAAGTTTCTCTGGAATTTGTGAGAGATAGTGTACACTTTAACGATAGAGGTCATATCAAGGGCTTTATTATCAGAAAATAAGTACTGTAATAAACAAAAATTTGAAGCTTCTTTTGTTATATTCACATTACGATTTGTTATATTGTCAAGCATTGTGATTGGACACAACTGAATAGATTATATTAATTTACAACTGAATAGATTATATTAATTTACTCAGGAGTTAATTCATAGATAGTGGTACTCTTGTATGTATGCCATGTGAAAAGAATTCATAATCATATTTCCCCTGAACCCATAACCTATGTTAATGCACAACCTTGGATCCGAAGCTAATACTTATATTGTGCTTAATTCTTGATGACAACAAGGTTATTTGTTCAGTCTTTTCTGTCATGGTTCTGTAGGTTGTTATCTCATTTTCCTCTGTTCCCAATAATATTTTGGCGGTTTTCTCCTACACTATTTTTGTGGCTTCCTTTATAAACCTTTCACAAGTGTATGTGAGCTCTCAGGAAGTAATTATCTTGCAACGTGTTATCTAAATAAGGAAAATTTCTACACTACTATGAGACTGCCCATCCCACATCTTCTGGATGATAACTGCTCTAAATCTTCATTTGTATACCTCTTCTGCTTTCCAGAATACCAGAATAATGACAGAACAAATTCCACCATTTTTTAGATTTAATAGTCAGGTTACTACTGACTATTAAACAAAAACCAAAATTCAACTTCAAAAGACACTACATAAAAGCCATACACATTACTGAAATCACTTGACTACATAAGTGTTTTAACATTGAAAATGTTTATAAGGACGTGTCGCACATTTGCGTGTGATCGCTGGTGCGTTATCGAAAATGGGAACCGTTGAGTTTCCATAGAAACTACTTCTTTGTTGTCAATAACGTAGTACACATATAAAACTTCGCTTCTGAATGCGACTACATTTAACTTATAATCTGTACATTGGTAAATGAAGAATGAATTCATTGATTGGTGAATGAACATAAATATATATACTTTTTAGATTTATTGAAGCATTTTCAATGCCCTTCTCTGTGCATTGCATTTGTGCAATGCCTGTATATTTTTTTTTCACTTACTAACAAAAAAACTTAAATTTAGATGAAAATAATTTTCACCTCCTGTTTGACAATTACATATTACTGTAAAAACGAAACACAAATTGTAATTCCATGTTGCAAAGTCTCCTTGATTACTAAATTTGGTAACAAAGCCACGTTAAACATCAACTTTTAGTAACAGAAGTCATAACTATAAACAGTGACTACAGTATGACATAGTTTTAATTTTTTTTACACAGCTTTACAACAATAATTTCACTGACATCATCAAATGACTGTAACCATTTGAACCCTATGTAAAATTTTTACTGAAAACAATTCTTTATTACCTATTACTTTTATGGGTAAACAATTTCTTTCTATATACACAGACATTTAGATAAACACAATAGTCACTGTACAAAAAGTTGAACTCTCTTGTCATCTATGAAACAGATGTTTATAGTGTTTTATTTTTGTCGGTTCACGTTAGTAACCATCGTTACAGCAAGTCATGGTTTGCAGCATGTAAATGCTCGAAGACACAATAGGGAAAAACATATGTTATGTTTACTTTATTATGCTCTTTGGCTCATATTTATACAGAATGAATATGAGATATTTAAGGCAATCTTATCCCTTATGTTTCACAATTTCAATAAAATTTTTAGAATAAAACACATCCCTTAAACAATAACGTTATATACTTAAAATACTGACTTGTATTTTTACTACTGTCATTGTTTTGAATGGACGTTATGTACACTTCACTGACTTTAATCTTTCTAAAATTTATGAAATAGTTCTGCACTTTTTTTACATATGTAATTTATGTGAACGTGGTCAAAGGTGTACTTCATTTACACTAAGTCTCAATTTCATTTCACATACATTTTTTTTTAATGTTTAGAGATGTTAGTGTACAATACTGTTACATCAGTTATATATCATCATGAATCACTTAGAATTAATTTCATAATAACATCATAAGCTGGTAAAACATATATCAGTTTGGTGCCATACACACACTCTGATAACGTGTTGATAATAAATTTTTTAAGTTATCTATACATTATATAATGTGCTACACTGTTGAAGACATGTCATTCATATACTTACACCCTCGTAACTTTTCATGCGGTTCACCGTAAATCGGAGTAAATTGCACAGCTGATCCAGTGACAGCATTCGCATCGCTCTTGACCTGTTAACAATTTAAACAGCATAAAATATTTTAGTTTAGAAATATGCAAAAACAAAACAGATGTCAAATTTATATCTGTCTGGGGTATATGCTTTTTTTTAAATTAGATACAAGGTAATTAAATTATTTAAAATTAGATTTTAATTAACACTACAGACTTGAAACACAAAGTTTTATATTGGTAAAAAATTTGGTAAGCCTCTGACGAAGCTTGTAATAACCGAAAACTGGTTCAGGCTACAAGGTAAAAATTTTACAAATACAAATGTAAAATTTTTACCAATACAAAACTTTGTGTTCAGAGTCGATAGTGTTATAATTAGTTACTCAATGGACATGTCATGGACAACAGAATCCAAGATTTTAGTAGTATAAAACAGAAGATTTATTACAAATACACTTAAAATATACAAGTATTTGTATCACTGGATTTACATTCACATAACAACACACATGGTATTGTATTACCACACACACACGCACGCGCGCACGCACACACGCACACACACACACACACACACACGCACACACACAACACACACACACCTATTATTTATTGTATATTATATTTCAATTACAAAATATTAAAAATATTAAATACTCCCTTTTTGTTACTTCATGGATTTAAATTGGATTTTAGTAACGAGGAATATCTGAGAATCCCTTAAAGCAACATAAACCTAAGTGACTTAATGTTAAAAAAAGAAAGTAGCCCACATCAGTTTGAACCAGTGGCGTATCTTGATCTTGGTGGGGGACTAGTCGAGTCGGCTTCATACAAAAAAAGAAACAAGTTAAGACTAATCAATATTACTATTTTTAAAGCGGTTTATAAACATGTGACAACATCCTGAAATCAATCCTATTAAAGACAACTGCAATAACATAATAAAAATACACCTTGTTGACACGCTGTTTAGAAGACACTTTTATACTGAATTGATTTTCCTATACAGGATTTCATATTTCAAACCTACACACAAATGCCGTGTAATAAACCTGTTATCATATTTAAAGAGTTACTGCTTTATTAATATACAAAGCTGAAAAAAATTAAATGGCATACAAATTAAGAGAGTAACAAAATTCGTTATTTTTTTTAACCTTCTGGGGGGGGGGGGTCCAGTCCCATTTCCCCTATAAATACGCCCCTGATTTAAAGTGAACATAAAACAGAGCTAAAATATAACATTACTATTTCTTTTATTAGTAAATTTAATATAAAAATATTTTAGAACTATTACTATACAATTTGTTAAACAAAAGATAATTTATGAGGTCTATACAGTCTCATTTTTGAGTACGCATAGAAAGGATCAGAAGGAATTTTGAATAGGAGTTATCTCATACAAAAAACAAATTGAAGATTTCTCAATGACTTTGCATTCAGTTGATCAATGGAATTTCATTAATACCTCCCCAACATTAGATTATAAACAAGTTAGTTGTCTGCGTCTCATTGTAAAAATAAAAATGAACAGCACGCAGACAACACAAAAGGTATTAAATTGCTCTGACACTGCAACATACAGAATCAATACAACCATGTTATTTGCCCAAGCTTTGTTATGATGTGAAAGCAATATTGTTATTCACAATGACTTCTCTCTGACTGGCGTCTGTCTGTTAGTCAACATTTTCTGGCAGCCAGCGCAATAATTAATTTTATATGTATCTGCTGCTGCTGCCTGCCATGGTACTTTTACCGTTTCACTTTCTCTCTGTGTCCAACTGACCATACAGAATGGCCACTCTCTGCAGTGTGTTCTTCAAAAATTAGCATTCGAGTGTTATTAATAGATGCGCTACCGCTGTACTGGCACATATTATTTTTAATAGGCTGTTTGACCTCTTAACTATTTGCTGACAACATCTTCTTCTTTCTCGGTTTCTCTATAAACAACTTTGAGCCAGTTATCCTTAAAATAAAAACAAGCTTTTAGCGCACTTTGAACTAATGTACAGAATGTTTCAATCTTTTCTACATAAAACGATACCTTTGTTTACATTATGTCCACTTCTTGAAAAAAATCTATCAATAATAAAATTATTTTAACACTCTTTGGAGTTACAATGTTGTTTTAAATAATGACCTTCAGTTATTTTTTAGGACAAAATGCTTATATAATTTAAACTTAAACTACTTGCAGTTAAAAAAATAAATAATAAATTTTGTATTATGCATCTCTCTTGCTTTGCATTTATGTAAAACCAAAACAAGTGCTTAACATACTAAAATGAACAACCTTATGACCTATTAAAAAAAAAACTTTACACGATAAAAGTATATTGTATCAATAATCCCAGGAATAGGGAACAATGGAATAGAATAACAGTGTTTACTTAATAAAATTTTCAAATATATTGACTTTGCAAACAATAAGACACTCAAAAAATCAATTTTCCCAGTTCCAGTTACACAGACATTATTAAATGCTACATATGTATGCTGTATGCCTTTCATTGAGTCAAAGTATATTTATAATCATGTCCTTTATGTATTTTAAGCATACAAACATCAATTATTAACAATTAAAAAAAGAAACAAAGCACATAATACTTTCTTAAGAATAAAAACTGCAGTTGCAAATGTATACACAGGTGACATCATTGTTATTAAATTTTTTATGAGCTATAAGCTACTAATGCATATTTTAGAATTAAAATAAAGATCTTGTGAACTTGATACTGTTAATAAACTTTTGATTCAACTTGATTACTATAGTAATGCATTCATGTAACAAGGTTTAACAAAAATCTTCTTTATAATAATGAAATCCCTTTATTGACATAAATAAATTACTAGCAACACTAGTAAATTTACTCATTTAAAACATGATTTTTACTGAAAAATATTAATTACAAGTAAGCATTTCCTGTTTAATAAGTCCTATAATAAAGAAATGCTTATCATATACTTTTAAATTTAATATACGATAATACATTTATTTTATTTTATAACAGAAACATATTTATTTGATTATTAAAACACAAACTTGTTTTACATGTTGTGAAATGGATATAAATTGATCTCATTGCGTTTGAAGTCCAAAACAAAATATTGCAATACGATTCATGGTTAACATAAATTCCCACGAAAATGTCTCCAAGTGGGAGACACAACCATTTCATATGTACATATATCTTGATTTCAGAAGTCTCTAACTTCACCTTCATCATAAACACACAAAAATCAGGAAAACATGTGATCAGATTATAATCGCCAAACACACAATAAGAATGTGTATCAAAATAAGTTTTACTTTACTAACAGAGGGTCTACAGTCAACTATAAATGACTTGACAATATAAATAATGATGAATAAATGAGAAATGTGTTCAAATAATTACACACAACAGAATGATGAACAAAGTAATTAACTTTAGAACACATGAGCCAGTGAAGTTAAAACTATCCCCCCACCAAACACTAGGCTGAAGACATTATTGTTTTGATAAATATTAATGTTTTAAAATATACAAACTTTAAAATCTTTTTTATTTGCCAGGGTTATGTACAGCTAATTATCTTGCCTCCTTGAAGGATACATTATTATATATTATTCTTGGCCCTAATTTTGACAATTAAATATATTTTATTTTATAACAAATTCAGAATATGACTTCACCATGTGGGCATACCATAAACAAAGAATTTATTGAAAAAGATTTAGTAATAAAAAGATAAGAGTGAGCCCTTAAAATTTAAAAATGGTTATATGATTGTTCTGACCTATATTGGTTATAGTCTTGCCATGTGTTTTAGCCATTCCTAATTCACATAAACCTTATTAAAATGAATTTGTATATGTTCAGTACGATTTTAATTTAGATTACTTATGCCGCAATAACAAACTGCTATTATACAAGACCATAACCAAGTCACTGAATGTAGCTCACGTAAATTCTGTTAAGGCTATGATATCTATCAATTTATTTTCTATAAACTTAAGAACAAAACTGGCCAGACGAGCCACAAGGGCATTGGTATGATGGAGGTTGATCATATGCAGACAGAGCAAGGGATGGTAGAGGGACCGAATTGGATCAATATTGTACATACAACTCCCCCAGAGTTTACACCCAGCTACCACCCATATTTCTGCAACCCTGGCTGGCATCTCACATTATGACGCTGCCAAATGGAAATAGCACATTTGCCCTGACCTATTATGTTGTGAAATACAGCAGCTGAATTGAAATCAAATACAATCATTTGTGTGTGTGTGCGTGCATACATGTAAACACTTAATGCAAATAATTAACATTGTGTGTCCTTATACAGCATTAATAATTCTGAAACAGAATTTTGTTTTTCACAATAAAAAATATTTCCAATAATAATTCCAGCCATCATTTGATTTATTCCACTAGGGAAAATAAAACAAAGTATGTACACTGTTAATACGTCTATCCAATCATATATGATATATTTTTATTTTTGTTATAAAAATTGAGTTAACATTTAATAATGATAACAGAGTGAATTTACACATAGATTTAACAAATGATTATTTTATATGCATGATTTAAAGTTTTCAATATAGTGAACTATATGATAATGTTTATTACTATACAATAAAGACTAATTGTACAAAGCAATGAATTACTGTAACTTGTTCATCTGAAATCAATGGATATTTTAAAACGTAACTTAAAAAATTGGACATTATAATTTCCAAAGTTTGAAATAAGCAAGTTTAGTAAAGCGAAATGACAGTATTATTTTTAACTGGCACTTAATGGTTTGATGGTTAAACCACCTTCGGCATTGTTTTCTGCAATGTATCAGGGGATGCAATGATTTTGTGATGCTTCACAAAAAACAGATATAAGAAGGTTGGAAACCAAGGTTCAAACCGCCGATCAATAAAACAACAAATAATAAGACAGTCCAAAATGTCTGCTTTGATTTTCTACACAAATTATTAACAACTGCCACAACAACGAAGAGAAACAAATAAATTACTTAACGTTTCTTCTATATATTTGTTTTCCTATTTCTGACTTCTAAATACGACTTATTCTCTATTTTGCTATTGTTTCACTGTACATTATGATTCTAATTGTATTAGGATTCGATCTATTTTTTATTACAATTTGATCTTTTTTGTAATGGCAACTATGATTTTTCTCTCTACACTTTGTATGATTGATGGTTGTATTATGTTTGTACGATTCCTACAACTCATAATAAGGGAACTATCAGCTTAATAAACAGAAATAAACTTTTGAATATAAAAACTTCAGAAATCTTTTAAACAACAGGCTTTCACATATTTAATTAAAAAAAAGATTGTAAACTAAAAAAGGAGGAAAAATTATCAATTGTACTAGTATACATTTTCCTGTTATCAGGTTAGTACAAAACTTTGGAAAAATGCCTGAAGCATAAAACTGGCAGCGGAGTTGAAAGAAGATAAAAATCACACACACACATACAAATATACTGTGATTCAGCACCAGTGACTTCAGGTAAAGGTAAGAATTGTATTGTTTTACAAAATTATCTGCCACCTGATTAGTAAAACTTGAGCCAAAGCAAAAGCTGCGACCATATAGTTGCCTGTATAACACAAACATGGCCTTGGCTACAGAAACAGCTGCATATGGTTCTTCTTGTTACAGTACAAATGTTAATTTATAATTCAGTGTCTGTCTCGTGGCAGGTTTGTTCAAACTGCATGGACTGCAATTAGGAAAGTTTTCTTTTACAATGACAAATAAATTATTGAAAATTATTCACTTCTCCGCGATAAAGAGAATGATCACTTGTTTTATGCAAACTATTTTATTTATCAAAACAGTAACTATGAATATTTAACAGATCTTGCCCATTGTTGGGCAACAAAGTTTTTGTATGCCATACCTATTTACTTTTCACACAATAGTTAAAAAAAATTCTGCTTTATCAAAAACAAAACTCATTATGTCTCTTGAAATCTATAAGTGACTGTTTACATAAATTACAACTTTATAAACAAGATGTCAATATCAACGGAAGTGTATGAATTAATGCAAATTTATATTTTAATCCATCTGAAGGTGTAAGATATTCCACTTTATTATATGCAATGTGATGCCACCAGACTATTGGCCTGAATTTTACAAGTTGATACAATAATGGACTATCTTTATCATTTTAAAAATGCCATGTACTTTCTGACAAGTTTTGTGTAAACATTATCAGAAATACCGTTCAACACAGATGATTCAGTTTGTACTGACGACTGTGTTCAAATGTACATTAATTTCTTCAACTTACACTGCTGTGTTGACTGATTATTTTTTCAGCTGTCAGTTGGTTATCCCATTATCTGATTTTATCATCTCAAACAGTTATCTTTATGTTCGCTTCTGAATTTTACTTTTAACTAAAACAAAAATTCTGATTGGGCCATAACAAAGCATCATTTACGCTTACTTAGTTGTAAAAGGATAAATACACACTAAACATAAAGAATTGTTCATGGTAAAAAATGTCAATTGTAGATAAAAATATTTAAAAGACTGAAGCCACACTACGTCAGCCAAGAATTAATAAACAGTTTAACAAAATGGTTACAAATTTAAACTTCTCTACCTATAAACTACTTTCAATAATATGGGCAACTATTTCTCATATACTGAAGATCAGAGTACTATCAATATGTGAACTATGAATATGTGTGCGCACACAAACACATAACTGGTGATTTTGATACAAACTGTTTTTCACATAAAGTCTTTATTCTATATGTCTGATTATTGCTTGTGTTAGTTTCTACTTTTACGCTATGAGCCAACTTCATACAAGTCTGATGATTGCTGTGTGTTTAAGTATCCTACCACAGAACACTAATTGTGAAATAGACGACACAAATATACTATTCACTTGAACCTGTAACTGACCCTTAAAAATAATTTATTGTGCCTTTTTATGTACAAAAATATAAAGCTTACAAATACATCTTTAATACGGTATTGAGATTGCCGTTTTAAAAGTTTCCAAGATTCACACAGCTGAACACTACAACTCAACTATCTGCCCCCCCACCACCACCACACACACACACAAATACAGAGTCCGGCATAAAGACCTCCCCTATTGAAATAGGTAATTACAAACAAACAGAGAAAGATACAGAAAAAATATTTTATTTATGAATAACATACACTATGCCATTTTACATTAATGTTTTTTAAAAATTATGTGCATTAAATGGCGGCCTCCATTATTAACACACTGACGAAGCCATTCCTGAAAGTTTTGTATAGCTCTTCGTGTCATTTCTGGCGGAATGTTAGCAACTTCTCCTAGGACGATGTTTGTACACTTGTGCCTTTAAATATCCCCAACGAAAATAATCACAAGGCGTCAAATCTGGCGACCTTGGGGGCCAGGCAATGTCACCGTGCAAGGAGAGCAGACGCCCAGGAAACAATTCTCTCAGAATTTCTTGAGAACGCCGAGCAGTGTGGGTTGTAACTCCGTCTTGTTGGAACCAGACTTCTCCTTCATGGTCCTCAATGAATTGGTTAAACTTGGGCTGGAGAAAAGTTTCTAACATGTGACAGTAGTGATTGGAATTAACCGTTCATGCCTGGCCATCTTTTTCAAAAAAGTATGGACCCCACACACCAAATTTGGCAACGCCATACCAAACAGTAACATGAGGGCTGTGAAGTGGTCGCTGGTGAAGTTCTCGAGGGTTATCTTCAGCCCAGTACCGAAAATTTTGCTTATTTACAGTGCCTGCCAAGTGGAAGTGAGCCTCGTCAGAAAAAATCACAACAGCTGTAGGGGGAATATTCTGAAGAATGTCTTCACACAAAGCTCTGCGAGTTACAAAATCTCTTATGCTTAGTTTTTGTGTAACCATCATTTTGTAGGGATGCATGTTGAGATTGCTGTGCAGGATTCTTCTTACACTCCAATCAGACAGGCCCAGGGAAGCTGTGTGTTTCACTGCTGAACACTTTGGAGATTGGAGGACGGAAGCTCTCACACGTGCCACATTGTCCGGCGTTGTTACGGTCCGAGGTCGGCCAGGAGATTTTCTTTTTACTGCTGAACCTGTTGCTCTAAAGTTCGATACCCAAACATGAATTGATTTTCTATCCAGAACAGACTCATGTCGGCCAAGTGGGAACCGAATACGAAATGCACGCTGTGTAGTAATCACAGAACCACCATTACGAATAAATTCTTCCACAACAAAAGCGCAACGCTCACCAAGCCAAGCCATTGCGCTCACTGAAAACGGCACATACACCACTAGCGATCGATACCCCCTCCACAACCATACCCCCACCACCGCTCGTCCAGTGGCCTCTCCAAATGGGGGAGGTCTTTATGCCGGACCCTGTACATCCTCAGTTTTCTGTTTAAAAACTGTTCTAATTGGATCCCAGTTGTAATTTTTGTTTAAAACAATACCATGGGAATTATAATGAAATAAATACTGCCAAAGTATTACCATTAACTAAATAGTACTTTCTATTCCTCCCCATACAAATCACAAAATATCTGTTCATTTATTTAGAAACAAGTCAGCTGATCTGTATATAACTTGGTATATTCTGAGTAAACTGACTGATGGTAAAGCAGTATGAACAATCATGCTAAGCAGTTTACATTGGCGGGAAGTAATATTAACATAAACTAAGATTCTCATTCTCCAGTCTACAGCAATAAGTTAACAACTTGACAGGAAGGATATGTTTACACTGATGTGTAACAGGCCTGATAATACGTGATAAATGACACAGACCAGCTGTGTAATTCAACCAATCAACAAACAAATGCCATGGAAGCCTACACTTTAAAGAATGTCATCTTAAGAGGTTTATATTACACTATTTTCTTTTACATTTTATCTCAAAAACTATTAAGAATTAATAGGAATATTCATTTTACAAATTCACTGAATTGAGACTTAGACTCTGTCATTATATGGTGACGACCATAAACATTTTTTGTTTCACAACTGGGAATAAATAAAACAGAACTCACCTATGTGACATCCACATATTATATTCAATACAAAACACAAAGACAATCATAACTTTGGTAACTTAAGAGAAATAATTTTGTTTGTTTTGAGTTATCGGAATTTTGATTTGCTAAGATTTACATTACAATGAAAACTTTGTCCAATTTATAATGAGCTGAAATTACATCAAAGAGTATACCAAGTACAATGAAACAATAAGTTATCATATTGTATAATAAGTTGTTAAAGCAATTTGATACAGGAAGTGCAATCTACGCACACACAACTGCACTATATACAATATTTCTTATAAATTAATTATGTTATTTTAAATCTTATCTTGTTAAATATTTTGCTGGTGGAAAGTCATAATTTGGGAGAAAGAATAATCTACTGTTTATGCTGCAATGTGTTTATTGATAACTAAATTCATAACTAACTATAAATTACAGAGAACTCATTTTAATTTTACTTATAAGCTCATAAAAAGTAATACATGTTAAATGATTTTTATTTTATTAAAAGTTATGAAGCATTTCCTTGCTATCCTATTGACAAATTTGTCTGTCATGATGACATTTACATCTTCTTCTTCTTATATGGCGTTACAGCCTTTGGTGGACTTTAGCCTCAACAATATAACTCCATGCTTCCCTATTCTCCATCCTTCCTCTCCACTCTCTAATTCCCATGGTAGCAAGATTCTCTGTTACACCATCCAACCATCTCATCATTGGGTCTGCCTCTACATCTAGTAGTATATAGTCTTCCCTTCAGCATTCTTTCCACATGTCCTAGCCAATACAACCTCTGTGATTTGATGAATTTCACTATGTCTTTTCTATGAACGAGAGCCTATGGTTAATTGTTATTGCATATTCTCCAACTGCCTTCTTCTCTTAGTGGGCTATACATTTTATCGCTCAAATAATTTTAAAGCAGTTTTGTCATTCTCTGTTAAAGTCCACACCTCAGATCCATATGTCGCACCAGAGAATAATATACTTTTAACTTTTATACCTCTTATAACAAGATTGTTTTTAAGATGTTAATAGTTGCAAAGTAGGCTCTATTCCCTGGTTGTATCCTTTCTCTTATACTCATCCTAATATTATTATTATTTGATACCAAGGCAGCTAGATAACTAAAGCAGGACACTCCTTTGAAACACTTCCCATTCACACTGAAATCTCTAGGAGCCCTTCTGGTCTCTCAGTTGGACATTACCAAGTATTTTGTCTTGTTTTCATTGCTTCTGCTTCCAATAATGCATACATGTCTTTGAGGCTATCAACATTTCTTAATGAAATTTACATGCAATTGTAATTCTCAAGTTATAAAAATAATAATAGTGGATCCTTCTTGCATCAAAGAAGCAGTTTAGAAAAGGACACAACAGGCTACCCAAGTACATGCCAGCTGGCATACAAAGAAGAGACTATGACCACCACTATCTTCAGCCACCCAGGATGTTATCCTAAGTCGGTTCAGCCTCGCTTCACAGGCTGAATCAATCTAGGGTTGACAAACAAACACTGATTTCTTGGTTCGACTGGGAGAATTTAGTAACCAAACACCCCAAATACCATACTAATTTAATGGTCTACAAGAATTAAGTTTAACTCTTAAATATAATAAATTGAATTATCTATTTACTAACTTTTCGACTTAAGAGGAAGTAAAAAAGAAGATAACCTCCTGGAGGGAGGTTTATAAAGGGGAAGGGTAATTAAAAAATTGTCATTGATCAATGTTTTTGATTTAACATGGTTTTACTGTATTACAAAACAAAAATATTCAATTCAGTTTGACAAATACAAAACTATCATTTTTAGTTTTATATAAAGAGAAGGCACACTGTTTATTTTTTTACAGTTACAAGTGAGAAGTGTTTGCAAATATTATTCCTGCACTGACTTGCCAACACACGCCTTATTTGAGCCAAAACTGACTGCTAAATAAGGCACAATTCTGCATAAATCATCACATGAAATGAATGTCTGTTGTGTCACTCTGTTAAAATGGCCACATTTTACAAACTTTACAGTACTTAGCTTTACCCTAGTTCCTTACCATATTAATACCTTAATATATAGTAAGGCTTAATGCCCAGTGTTCTAAAATTATATGTAAACAACTAAATTATTTTCAACCTTGAATAAATATTTACACTTCAACTAACAGATGGTTGCAAAGCGTGGTCTTCATTTCATCTGGCTAAGCGAATGTAAGGAAAAGATGAATTATCACTCACAATTATTTATAATGTTCGCTGGACAAAATATTAATCTATCAAACATCAGAAACACAATCATTAACTTACACAGAGGTTATGATTTTTTGTATCAATGTTTTGTAAAAAATATTTCAGATATTACAAAAGAAATATTGTTTAACTCAAAATAATTCTGTTTTGGCATGTGCGTGAGACAATTTTTTAAATATATTGTAGTACATATATTTCACCACTGATTTTTATTATAAATCAAACTTTTTAGGCACTATTAAATCTAAAGTAATGGATTCACTGAACTCATTGGACATCATTGATTCACTAAATGACCATTTTCAGTTTTCACTTATCTTTTTATTTACATGTCAATTTGATATAACAATATAACATTGTTTAATGTTATTAATATTTTAGTATTGTCAACAAACATTATAACAGTTTACATTAATGATATTGATTTTTTGCCCAAGACTCGTTAGGAACTTGATGGAACATATAACTAAAAAGATTTAAAAACACAAACGTTTTGTAGTTTCATAATTTATTCTTGTACTCTGACAATTGTTTCAGCCTATTAGGCTCTATATTCTCAAAGAGCTTCTAAGAATAACTAAGACACATTCTTTGTATTTAGTCACATAATTACCAGTTTAAGAATACATTGTGAAACTACCAAGCGTTTGTTTTAAACCTTTTTAATTTACATTAAGATTGTAATACATATTACAAACCTGCTATGTCACATGTCCTGCATATTTATGTATGGGGACATTACAACCCGTTAACCTACTTACTAACACTGCCATTTGCCTCGAACATGCATTAATAAGCTGATTTATTTAATCCATTGTATTGTAATTTTTATATCTACAAATTTATTTGATCATCAGCATTATCTTTGTTACACGATTTAAGCGTCTGCCTGTTCTGTCTTGAAGTACTCAACCACTGTTCCTTTGTATCTGAGAGCTTGTTAGGTAACCTTTCATTACACTACATTCTATGTGCTCTTTCCCTTTTGTCTGTGACCTTTTATTTTATCATTAATGTATATATTTATTTAATTGTGAATGTCTTCAGTTCTAATTCTGCCTACCCTTGCACACCTTCCATTCCACACAGGAAGAAATTAATCTCGGAAGACTATTTTCAACATTTTTCAGTTAAACCAACTTTTCTGGTTGGACCGATCATTTTATTATATGTTAAATATAAATTTAATAAAAAACTTCATAGTACAAGAGAAGTGAAAAGCTCATGAAACATATTACAATCACCCATACAGCAGGTAAATGTGTGAAACAGTTACTTCAGGAATAATATTTTGATGTTAGCAATGTCACTCAATCAGTTAGCTGATACATACTTCACAGGCTGAGCTGTATGACTTCATTACCCATAAAAGTACACTGTACGACTACTGTTAGACTGTATGTCTTCCAATTAATAACTTTTATTTCAATTTATAATATTAATTTGAAATTGTATTGTAGTTTTATTCCATCAATGCGATTAGGCATTTTTCCAACCTCGTTGTACTATAATCTAACATCTAGACTAAAAAAAGAATAATACTACCATTCAAACACAATACTACCATTCAAACACACAATACTACCATTTTCACACAAGGTATATTTGTCAAATCTTGTTTGAAAAATATAACAATTTATTATTTTGTCAGTTTTTAATTAATGTTCACTGTCTTATAGCACGTTCATTTAATGTAATGTTAGATTATTGTAACCTGTCAATTCAAAAGCATCGTTTCATTTTACCATAATTTCATTCAAGTTTTAAGTTACATTTAATTTAAAATTATTTATTTACAGCATCGGAAATTGACTGTGACTATTATCTTATATCCTACCATCAAATCTACCTTCACTTCACTATAACCAACCGCCTCATCAGTGGTGTATATCTAGTAAACACCTCAAATATTTCACTTTTGTTATGCAAATGCAAGTCCCCTCTGACTACTTGGACAAACAACAGAAACATTAGCGTTTGCTGCTACATGCAGTAATAATATTGCACACATTTACCTGACCTTTGTTAGTTAGTCCACTGTTTTTTCTTAACTATGTTCTTAATACAATTGAATCTATATATATTAAAAAACTACATCAACATGACAGAAAAATGCTTATATTATTTATAACTGATGGCGTCTGATCACATGATTATGTCCTTGTCATTTGTCATCAATACAAAAATATTCTCAACTATGTTGTGTGTGTGTGTGCGTGCGCGCGCGTATGAGAGAGACAGAGACAAAGAATTATTAATTGAAAAGGATAACTATCTCTACCAGCCATTATCTACAGCTGGTTATGGGTCTTCAATTCATGATAATGTTCCCTGATTTTTACACTTTCCAGTCACATCAGTTTTCATTGTTATACTAATGGAAACACAACACCCGAAGAAGATCACATATATGAAGAAGTTTGGGATAAGTCTGTTGTTTGTATACAGTATATACTTCATATCAAGCATCAGCATCTAACATGTCTAGACATACATCTAGGAAACATCATCTTCACCTTTATTAACCAGTACAATAATATCTTTACAAGGACTCATAACAGGTAAATGTTTGTACTTATTACATCCATCAGTCTGTAGGAAATTATATTAAGACAAAATGTCCTCATTCACAATAGCATTCAGTGTTTGTATTTACATTATCTGATATGATGAGATTTTATTTTGTTACCACACAGGTTAATTATCCTAAAAGTCAATATGTCAGAGTGTTTACACGAGGTTATGTTTTGAAAACATCTGTTGTTACATTATTATCAACAGTTTCTGGACATATTTTTCACTTTGGGAACTGCAATTTCTTAGAAAGTTAACAGTACCACTTTATATAGAATACTACAAACTGAATATTGCCCACTAAGGTTAGAAGTCCACACATTCCAATTTTCTGAGATTACAGTCTGACTGTTATTAACGAATACATTTGCTGTATTATAAGGGATCTTCATTTGTTGCATGCAGAGACCATTCAAAGAAAACTAAGCTCCCTAAGATTATCACAGATTAGTCACTTGGAAATGACTGTAATTATGACTATGAGCAAAATTGGTACATTATTTTAAAAAAATATAATCGCTTATGAAATTTATTAAATGTCTCAGGGAAAGAAGCCATTAAAGCATGCATTAATAAGATGAAAGTTGCTTACCATTTAACCAAGGATACATATAACAAGAAATCAATATCCATTAATGCCATTACTCAACAGTATTTGCCTGGAAGCACTTTATGCACCTGAGTGTCTGACTCTGAACAAGAAAATGATGATGAAAGATCTGGAAGTCACGGAAAGGAAAAGAAAATGATGATGGAAGAACTGGAAATCATGGAAAGGAAAATCTTGGGACCAATAAAAGATGGAGAACAGTACAGAAGACGCCACAATAATGAGCTGTACACACATATTGAGAAAATCAAAGTTGTAATTAGAAAAATAATTACTTTCTATGAACATATTCAAAGAGTGAATGCTGACAGACTAACATGGAAACTTTTTAACCATTTCAGAAAGCTCAAAATGCCCAATAAGTGGTCCAAAGAAACGGAAAAAGGCATAGAAGAACTCAACATTACTCAAGAAGACATTGAAGAACACAAAAAGAAATTAAATAATGCCCAAGGTTTTCAGGAAAACCGAAGAAGACAGGTGCCATCTGGACTGACAAAAGGAGGGAGAAACATCGGTCAAGAATGAAGGTGAATGGGAGAGGAGAAGTAAGGAAGAACCAGTTGAACCAAACGTAGTCCACAGTGGCTCATATGAAAAAAATTATGATTTAGAATCAGATAATGAATTCATAATAAACCTAGCTGTCATGATGAATCATTACCACAGAGTATAAACACAAATACACAATCATACTTGAAAAATTCTCAAGCCTCCAAAAAATATTGTGTACCTGTTTTGGCTGTACCTGTTTTGGCTACACATCAGGACAATATGGTTTTCTTAAATTATATAATGCAGCCTTAACAAATAAATAACAGTCTTAACGCAGAAAACAGTCGTGAACAAACAGTATAATGTGTGCTGGCCAATATAGTGTCAACTGATAAGGGGGACTGTACTCATTTTTCTGATGAATTCTCAGACTATATATACGTATAAATACCATTCCAATCTTGTACAATTAAACTGCATTTGTCACTTTATGATAAATATACAATTTAAACTGTATACAAACAGTATCTCAGAAAGGTATGCTGTTACAGGATAGTGCAAAATAAGTGCCATTACAAATAATCGTGTTTATTAAAAGTACTGTAATAAAAGATACGGTAAAGCACAGAAGATTGGAAAAGAAATACACAGGGAATACATCAATTTACCCTAAAAAAAGTACAAACTGGAAGCTAAAACCATTTAAAAAAAAATAGAAGAAAGCTGGTAATAAAGAATAATGTAGAAACAGATTGTTGGCCAAATCTTCAAGTTACATTGAACAAGAAGAAAAAGAAGATAGTTATAAAAAAAACATGCCTGTGTCTTAAATATCTAACAGCTGAAGAAGGCTGTTATATTACAGATTGTCATACAATACTGTTATAGTCCTATCATACAGATGTATATAGCATTGTGTTTCATTAAGTACCTATTTGTTGATTACTCACGTTGGCATTATCCATAACTGATTATGTTTTACATTGTAACAACTGTACAAATCCACAACAACTCATTATACATTATGCCACTGAGTAACAGTACCATAAGTGTGAATTAATATTTTATCATCAACACCACGCGTGAACAGTATGAACATTATAATGGATGGTTGTACTGCTGCTTGTCAAATATAGTATATTGCTACTACAAAGTACTACTACTCTTTTATTACATTCTTATAAAGACTGGGTATATGAAATCATTACAGGACAATTCATAACATCTGGAAAAGAACATAAATACTATTGTATTGTGTATACCTACTGTAATGTACACTTATTACAATGTGAATGAATGAAAAATTTGTATAAAGTTGTGAAACCCAGCTTTTTCGATTTAAATATTTTGGTCCCATCAACAACTCATTTTGATATAATGCTTTATGAAGAGATCATATCCAACTGATTTGTTTAAATTTTGTTCAACTTTCATTCAGTAACAATTGGAATACTAATACCACAAAAAATGAATACTGTAGAATCAATTTACCTAAAATACTGCATAAAATTACAAGAAGATTGAAAAAAAGAATTAACTACAATATATATTTATTTATACTTGGGTGAAAAACATTACTCAACTGTGTACATAATATGGTACTACAAGAAGCAAAACGATCAAGATTCATTAAAACTTTTGAAATCCTGTCACCATTCGTTATCTGAAGATATGCAATTAATCTTGTAGCCTTAAACACACATCGTTAAAAACATTACACCATTCTTCTTAATAAGGTTACTGTACTAAGAATATACAATAATTGCGGACTCCCTTACTCATTATTTTACCTTATATCGGATAAAACAATACTAATAATTATAATAATAAAATAATAATTACTTCATTTTGAATATAAATATTCTTTAATTTCAACATTCTAAAAAAAAATCCATCACTGTTACTAAGACAGTAAATTATAAAATAATACAATATGACAGTAAAAATACAATCACTCTCAGCATCACTATTCAAAGATAAACATGTTACTTAAAACCGTTTGTTTCAAATGACGGGAAGTAATAAGATTTTCTATTGTTATTTAAACACAATGTAATGAAACAAGATAAAATTGACTTATACTACTGTATATATTACTAATTATATGGCCTCATGTCGAAATCAATTAAATGCACTAAAAAAAATTTATTATAATTAAAAACCATGTAATTAAAATAATCTATTCTGGCCACAAACCAAACCATATATAATTAGTCAAACGGATTTTATATTTTTGAATTAAACAAAAAGGGAAACAGGAAAGGGCAAATTTATTTTACATATTTTTAAAAATAAACATTATTAAATAACATGGCTTGGTAAATGGTTTGGTTTTGTAAGAAAAGTACAATGAACCAAAGACTTGCTGAGAACTAAGCCAACAAACAACAGCTCAAATACAGTGTTGCCATCTCTTCCACTCTTGACTAGATGCCACTTCTCCCCTCCTCACTAGCTCTCACTCTTGCTGTGCCCATGTTTCACCACCTCCTCAATACCTAACACACATACACAAAGTCTTTCTTTTCACAACGACTAGGGTGTGGCTGCTGCTGCTGCTGGCTGCTCTGAGCCCCTTCTCATTCTCTCTCTCTCTCTCTCTCTCTCTCTCTCTCTCTCTCTCTCTCTCTCTCTCTCTCTTGGCCCCTACCACCCATGGTACAATAAAATTCATTCAATACAACATTCCAGTCCTTAATTTGATTCTTGTTTTCCATATGGTGTTACTTAGACCAACATGAGAGTGGCATAGTTATATTAAGTGTATCTTGGTTAAAATTTTCCATTTCATAAATATTCAGAAATTTGTTAGTTTTTATCCTTTATAAAAAAATTGTTTAACCCATGAATTCATATTTATTACATACATATGCTTGGGACAGTCTTCAGAATTATAGGAAGTACATAACTGTACCTCACCATATTTTTAAATAAACTTTTAAAAGCAGCGATATGTGGTATAAAAAAAGCTAACAACTTCCTGCAAACATTACAATCTGTTGTTGAATCACACATAATGACTAATTAAAACACTGGGAAACTGTAAAACCTAATTCACACATGTAATAGCAGCACAATGATATCACACATATGGGCCAATCATTATAAAAACTTGTGGCCAGAACTTCTACACATCAACAATAATATTTCCTGCAAATTCATTTCACTAAAAAGAAACATTATGCTATTATAATTCAACCCCCTGTCAAAAAGATTATAAAATATTCAAAACAAAATAAACTCGTTTTGAACAATCTGTCCAGCAATAACATAAAATCAATATGAGACCTCTCATTTATGAACAGCTGAATGTTGTAAACTTACACATAACAGATATAAGAGTTTTATGTAACAATCAAAATGTGTTTTCTTCTTATAATGGTCAACACTTTTAAAAGTTCATAATAGTGTTATAAAATTCTTAATTATAAATTATTATAATTTAACACTGTGAATTGTTACACAGTTAAAACAGTAATGGGACAATAAAAATAAATAAGGAATGCTAATATGTAAGTAATAAGTATTAATAAATCCTAATATCGAAATAAAACACAAAGCTGCTTTAAGATTATTGATATAATTTAATCTGCTCCTCATTTATGCAAGAAAAATGGCCGCTGAACATGTTACAGATTCAACAGTGTACATAAATTTGAATTTATTATTAATGTTTTTAGTAATTTTTAAACTTTCTGATATACAACAAAAATTTGTACAAGATATAGCAAACGTAAAATATACCAAACGTTTCCATTATAGCATTCTGTACGCATTCCCTTATACATAAGAATTAAAAAGTATACTGGCGGCTTAATATTAAAAACAAACTGTACACATAGTATTAACAAAAAATTCATGCACATTAAATTAAAATATACTGCACGAGTTCATAATAAAGTATTTACATTGAAAAGGCAACATAAAAGCTAATTCTGTAACTGACAAGATAGCATGACAGAAACTATTATATTCTGACCTGAAGTTGTTACAGATTATAATAAATCTCTAATAGAAATGACTTCATAATCAATCAATATATGGTTTTCAAATAAAAAATGTCTGTAATTATTCGAGTAACATTTTCTTTCTCTTATTGGTGAATTAAATTATCATATTTAAAGCAATAACTTCAAACTTCAATTGTCTTTGAGAATGAAAATGTATGACAGTGAACAGAAAAAAATTCAAACGTTTTGGAAATGTGCCATCGGTTATTTCAAATTATCTGCTCAAATAAGTTACTGTTTATGTAACAAACCCTCTCTATGCTAGTGCTGAGATTGGGCATAATATAATAAGCTAACTTTATAAAGTAAGCCCAGGTTTATAAATCCGGTGTGTGAATGTGTGGAGGTAAAACCGATCTTCACAAGAGATAATGCACTTCAACAACGTGAGTGGAGTTGTATGGAACGTTAAGTGAAAGACAACTATGCAGGGAACAGGTTTCATCATTCAGTGACATTCTACTGTCTACTTTTTACAGCTGACATTATGAAATGCCAGTTCCAGGCTATTAATATTTTATATATCAGAAACTGTACAATCCTTAATATTCCTTGTGACTGTTTCAATTTTAACAAACATGTTTTGTAAAACCACAATTTACGAATAATTCTTATTTTATTATGTGAAATGCAGAAAAATACTAACTCAGTTTATAAATACTAACTCATGTGTAAATAACTTAAGAATTAATTATTTTAATTTTTTATTTCAAGATCAGGTGCTGACATTTTCAGTCAACATGTCTACTAATTCAATCCATGTTGTACAGCTTGATTCCACACAATCATACAATGATAAATAAAGCAGTATATTTTATACCATTATAAAGATGGAATCTACTACGTAACTATTTCTGCCTACAGAGTCAGTGTCTGTTTGTATATTCTATTGGATACACACAATACTATGTTGTGCAATGTGATGAAGAAGGAAATAATATTAAATAGAGGGAATTAGTCATAAAATTAAACTGTCTTAGATAATTTTAAAACTGCGAAGAGATAAGCATGCTTGAATCATACCATTCAATTAGTTCATTTATTAACTCATGCTTTAACAGAGTTGGGCAGAGGCACACACAATTTTCTGAATTATTGTGTTTATTTTGCAATGTAAAACACGAATACATCTTCTTCATACCATTTAACTAATTCTCCAGTTTTATCGTTTAACAAAACGGTTAATTTCTCTCTACAAAATTCTATTTATTTCTCAATAAAGTCACCAACAACATATAGGCTAAACAAAATTCCAACTTTTCATATGTACGCACATGAATTAAGTTTGTAAAAATATTCTTAATCATGTATTAACATACACAAATACATTACATGATTACTCAATACAATTATGTAACGTGTTGTTCTCTGTGCAGTATAAAGTGCCAGTCCCTTCACTCAGTTCTATTCATACCAACATCAAATTTTACGACTTGATTCTTTTTTTTTAACTTTAATGACTTATCATACATTGTTTAATTTCAATGTTACTTAAAAATGTTCTCTCAGTTTAAAACTTTTGATACGATGTTTCTTTTGGTATTAAAAACAAAGGCTTCTATGTTAATACGGGGGATAGAAATACATAATAAGTGTCTGTATATATTTTATGTACACAGGCTTATTAGCTTCTATCTTTTCATGCGACAGATATTTACTTTTTTTAAAAGAAACCCAGATGTTCTATTGGCACCAAGAAAAATCTGTTACTATATCTTATAAATGGACACCCTGTTACTATACTCTGTATGTTGCACATGACACGAATGTACACACACACACACACACACACACACACACACACACACACACACACACACACACACACACACACACACACGCAGATAACATTTTGTTCGCAGATTGTTACCAAGCCTACGTGCAATCAGAATGAAAAGATGTTTTCGCTACTTATAAAAAACAACTGCTTTATTCACCGCTTATAATCTTCACTGAAGAAAGCATGCAGGCACGGCGCTTATAAGAAATAAATAAATAATAAGCATACCTTGTATCTACATTTTCTGCGTGTAGAATTGCACTGCACTCTGGACATGCCCATCCCTTGTTCGGCGGTGAATCCATGTGAATACACCGTAAATGATACACTCTTGGACAGGTGTCACATCGAATGACGGTTCCATCTCTATGGCATCGCCAGCAATAACTGTCCACACCATTTCCAACTATTGTTGGCTACAAACAAACAAAATAATAATAATAACAGTAATGATTTTAGTAAATTAACTCAATTTATAAGCCAAGAGATTTTAAAATATTAATCTGCACAAATGGTATCTGTTCTTAATATGTTCACATGATTTAGTAATAGATACAATTGTAGTTTTTTTCTTTTGGCAAAAGTCAAAAAATTGTTAGAATTTTAATGAAGAGTATTGAAATAAAAATATTTTAAGAAGATATTCTCCAGTTTGTAGAGAATATAACACTGCAACGTGTGATTAATAGTTTTCAATTCATTGTTAAATATTTTATATACTACAGTATACAATGTAGTAAAATCTGAATAAACATTATTTTGATATTCAATAAATACAAAATAATTAACACAAAAACAAAGTATCTAAAACATATTGGGATCTCCAAAATAACAATGTGCCTTATACAAAGATGATGACACTACTGATGCATACAAAATGTCTGTATACAAAGTGTACTATTGTTTGCTTGTATTTTTTTTTTTAATTTTTCACATAGACTAATGAAAGTGTGTTTTCATTTGAAATGATTTAAATTTGTTTGATGAGCATTGCACAGTTGTACTTACTACAAACAGGTGGTCACATTTGAATGTCACAACAAATGCTCTTCCACAAGCTGTACAGAAACCACTCACTGCCTTATGCAATCAAATGTTATTATCTGCATGTGTGAAAACTATTCCAATTGGACATTTCTATTAATTTAAGAATATAAAAAAAAACTTTTTACTAAATTTGTGATTTTAGGCTCTATATAAAGGCTATTACATGTCAAGTTCAACAAACCAGACTAAACTGGAGGCCTCATGTGTTCAAATTATCAGAAAATAGGTATAATCAATTAAGTATGTAAAGAAAAATGATCATTTTACTTCTTCTGCACTACAAGGATTAGGCATTTACCTGTTCCGTCCTCACAAACTTAAGACCACCGTTTTCGTGGTCTTCCTATATTTCTTTTTCCCTCTTGGGTTGTAGTTAAGTTTTTTTTGGGTATTCTCCCATTCTATTTACGTGTTTTTCCATCTTTCTTTATATTCAGTTATTTTTTTTATTTATTGCATACACATTTAGTTCATTTCGCACGTCTCCATTTCTTACTAAATCTCTTCTTGTGCAGCCTTTGACCCATCTCAAAAATCTCATTTCTGCTGCCTGTATTTTGCTGTCTCCTTTTTTAGTATTTATCCAACTTTCACTCCCATACATAAGTACAGGTAGGTACAGCCATCATTTTATAAAATTTTATCCTTGTGTCTTTTCGTATTTTGTTATTTAATGTTCTATTTATTGTGCCATATATTGCCTGGAACTTATTTACTTATCATTTTACAAAATCAGTATTTCTATGATGCAAACAAGGAGTATTCGATTTTATAACTTAATATTATTAGCACACAAACTAAATTGGAGCTTATTAATAATTCGTGTAGCTGGATGATCGAAAACTGGTGAGTCACTATCAACGAACTCTTGTTAATTTCTTTAAGAGTTTTATTTATCTGGTACAAAATAAGCAACTATTTGTTGAATTAATAAGTGCCATCCATAATTTGACAATTTTATTGATCTCGTTTTTTCTTTTGTCAGTTTTCCTCTGCAATTCTATAACTATACACAGACTAGTTTATATACTAATACGAAATAGAACTGTACGAGTAATGGGCAGAAATAAACTGATTATTAAAAAACAATTGGATGCATGATCAACTGTCATACACTATGAGATGTGGAAAAATGCAGAAGTGAGATTAGCAAAAGATGCAAGGAACTATTAGCTCAACATGTACTATGACGCTAATGAAGTAAACAGGCTTTTTAATACTTTATCAGCATGCATGCTCAACACACCTCTGTATGCATAATTAATATGGCATGAAAAAATATTTTAATTAACTTAGACAAGGTCCCAAATATTCTTGCTAGTTTTCTCCAACCTTTGGCCATAAGTATTGTTATCACTTAGATATTCTGCACAATTACAGTTTTCTTATTTCTTATCTCTCTCTCTCTCTCTCTCTCTCTCTCTCTCTCTCTCTCTCTCTCTCTCTCTCTCTCTCTCTCTCTCACACACACACACACACACACACACACACACACACACACACACACACACACACACACACACACACACCAGTAACTTTCTTTACAAAATTATGCAATACATAGCATTAAGAAATATACTTCCAAATTCAAGACCTACAATAAAAAAATTATAAGAACTGTTTATCTTCTTCTCACGTAGTCTTGCACGGCCGGTGTCCATTATTGTTTTTAAAATCTTCTTCCGGTATGGACCGCGTCAAAAGTGTCTTTGTGTGTTCATATAAGACATTTTTGACGCGGTCCATACCGGAAGAAGATTTTAAAAACCGAATTGTTTATCGTTTTGTGTATTGTATATCATTTTAAGTACTGGATGCTAATCCACATCAGGTTCTGTGCAGTACAATGTCAACCCCAAGTTGATTTGGTTAATATTTCTCGTACCTGTCCCCATTTGTATTAACCTTGAGGATTTAAAAGTCCCCACAAAATTTCTTTCAGAATTCATTGTAACCTGCACCTATCTATTTCAATCCGGTTTAATCTTTACTATTCGAATCACTATAAACAATATCAGGAGATCACTTCACTTTGCTGTGTCATTCAACTAAGACGACTGGTTCAGCCGCAGATGGAACGTCCGGAAGAACAAAAACTAGACCAGAGCCATACACCCTGGAAATTTATAATCTGTACAAAAATGTCTTTGTGTGGTACCATTTTATAATTACTGCCATATTATTAAAACCCATTAATGCAAGTCCTTTCTTCATAGTGTATATTGTTAAATGAATATACCCTAAAAGAATATATGAACTATACATTATGTTAAGAGTTGCCATATATATATATATTTTTTTTTTCACGGTATTAATTGATGACTCGTTGGGCACTTGGTGAAACATATTAATACAAAGGTTTTGTAAAATATATAAAAACACTTGGTAAGTTTCACAAATTTTTTAATTAACTCTGACAGCTGTTTCGACTAACTTAAGCCATTGTCAAAGAGCGAGTGAATGAAATTACTGAACACAGGATGTTAGAGTAGAGTAGGTGGTAAACATCTGTTTAGGGTGTATCTGGAACATCTGTGTTGTGATGGCGAGGGGGGGAGTGTGTGCATGAGAAAAGGGAAGGTCTGGTGTCTTTAAAAACTAAATACAATCATGAATGCAAAATATAAAATTAACTGAACTAAATATAAACTGAATGCAAAATTTAAAATAATGATAACATTCAAAATAAACAAACGTAATCTTTTTTCACTACTAGTCAATAATAAAGAAAAATCTAACACACTGGAGAAAAATGGAGTTTATGAAATACACTGTGCAGAATGCGATGCTATTTATATCAGACAATGTGGCCATGCTCTGAAACATCGCATTTCTGAACATAAGAAGGCGATTTTAACCAATACATCTAATACAGGTTTTGCAGATCATTGCTTACAACACAATCACTTCATAGACACAAAAAACATAACACTACTCCACAACATACAAAAAGGTAAAAAAATGGATTTGTTAGAAATTAAAAAAGCAATAAAAAATAACAAAAATTTAACCAATGAACAGACTGAATTTTGTGTATCCCCTTTATTAAAATCTGTTATTTAGTTTAGTTTATTTTATATTATTTTGAATGTTCATCATTATTTTAAATTTTGCATTCAGTTTATATTTAGTTCAGTTAATTTTATATTTTGCATTCATGAATGTATTTAGTTTTTAAAGACACCAGACCTTCCCTTGTCTCATGCACACACTCCCCCCCCCTCGCCATCACAACACAGATGTTCCAGATACGCCCTAAACAGATGTTTACCACCTACACTACTCTAACATCCTGTGTTCAGTAATTTCATTCACTCCCTCTTTGACAATGGCTTAAGTTAGTCGAAACAGCTGTCAGAGTTAATTAAAAAATTTGTGAAACTTACCAAGTGTTTTTATATATTTTACAAAACCTTTGTATATATATTTTTTTTACCCACACTGAGAATATTATTTACTTTGAAAACTGAGGACACCACCTCAGAAAAGATGACATACTAGTTTCAGTACCCATTGGTACTTTCAAAAAAAAAAAATTTCTTTTAGCATCAACACATCAATTCATAAAAGTGCACTACTGCATTTATGGGGGAGGGAGCTAGTAAACACAATGTCTGTGAAAGAAAACAATGTTTGCTTTAACACAATTTCCTATATCTGTTTACAAACCACCAATTAAATTATTTTAATTGTTTGACAGAATTTACATTTATTAATAAACATTGCATTTAAATTAACCTTTAATAATAATGACTTGTTTAATTAGTCATTTGGACATGAAATAATTTCCATCACTTTTAACACAATCAGAGGAATTTCTCTGAGTCTATTTCAAACCACTGCCACTAAGATCTTTGCCATCTTCTTGTAATTTATATTTTGAACTGGACACTATTTTGCTCAATAACATTTGTTTGATTTAACGATCAACAAAAAGTCAACTTTTTGTTTGGTTTATAAAAAGTCCACACACTTCAGTCTACAATTAAATTTAGCATTCACAATAAATGCAATGTTTAATAATATTGAGTACTTCTTAATATATTTTCGAAAACCAAGTTTTGTTATCATTTTGCACTGTAAGGGTGTTGTCCCAAGAATGTTTTAAGAAACTTTTAGTTCGTGTTAAAGTACATTCCCCTGTCCCCCTCGCCCTCGGTACACCACTGGCAGTATACATATGATCTTCCTTGTTCATGCAATCAAATTATTTACATTTTTAAGAAACCTCAGGTCTTTTCAAGAAAGTGTCTACAAACAACTCTCGCAGCGTCACGAACCCGCCAAGCTCCATACCACTACTACTAACACATTTATCGTTTCTGTTTGGAGTCTACGATTCTACCTTTACGCTGTGCAGTTAGTTATATTGTTTTATTTTTCAAAGTTACTCTTTCGTCAGTTATTTACATTCGTTTCTTCTTACATATGCTCATTCTTTCATACATTTATTTTGTGTTTTTTTTTTTAATTCTTTACATTCCTTTCGTGTTTATTATTTACGTTATTGCTATATACTTTTATTCTTTATATTGCTTTATTCAAAATGAATCTGATAGAGTTGCTAACTGTCGCCTGAAATGAGGAAAATGCCGTTCGTTTTTTTTTTTTCAAAACAAAGGATTAATTCACAATCCTAGATTATGTAATTAATGTAATATAAATAATCGTGAAAATAAACTAAAAAACCCTCCTAATAAAAATTTTAAAAAAAGAAAAAATAAAATGAATTGAAGGCGTGCGTGCGTTTAATAAAATAAAAAAACAAAAAACTGAAACAAAATAAAAAGAATAGAATTGAAGCGTGTGTGCGTGCGGAATTAAATGCACGCGCGTGTGTGCGTGCATCATATGAATGTGTGTAATGTATGGTAATCACTCCTCCTTCACACCGCTACTGTAGGAGAAGGGACTGTTGGTGGGGGAGCTTGGCGGGCTCGTGACATTGCGAGCTGTTTGTAGACACTTTCTTGAAAAGACCCGAAACCTCTATTATTATTAAATGAGGTACAAAAAAATGTAACTTACTGCACAAAAAGTTATTTGAAAAAGTACAGGACAAATGTTACACTAATCTCAGACTTTTGTCAGGACACAAATCAAAATACTGGACTGGCTAGGATAAGAGCGGATATTTGATAACATGCTAATATTGTATATTATTAAAACATTAATATGTTTTCATAATATAAAACATTTTATTGATCAATAATGTTTTAATAATATAGGAACCATGTGTGTGTGTGTGTGTGTGTGTGTGTGTGTGTGTGTGTGTGAGAGAGAGAGAGAGAGAGAGAGATAAGGTATGGTTACAAAACAGTAACATAACCAGAATTAAACAAAACCACAGAACGTAATAGTACCAAAAGTGCAAACAATTTGATAACAAGGTTCTCAGTTACAAGACGAGCTGCTGACATCTTTAATCTCAACCACTTTCAGAGTGCATGCCTGAATGCTTGTCCTTTTCTAGCATCAAAACTGTTTACTATAACAGTCTGTTATCCAGCTCAGGTCTGAGAAACACTGTCCACTTATCAACAGATAGCAGAAACTGCTTATGTGTCAAGATGAAAACCATTCATGATATTCAACTCTGGGAATGCATTTTCAGTCATCAGCAAAAAAATAACTATGCTCGCAGCTGTTGCCTCTCTCACGTTACCATGCCTGTTTTGTGTTCGTTATTTGTGTTGTTATGTTTCACTCTAAATGCCCATCTACTCAAACTTTCAAATTATAAATATATATATATATATATATATATATATATATAATACATTTTACAATGTAAATATATATTTATAAGCAAACAAAGATATTTTTATTCCAGTCATTTTCGGATATTTTTGTCCAAGGCTATACACCACACCACTGCTGACTAATCTTTTGGCTATGTAAACACCTTCACAATGCTCTAAGGAAAACACACAAAAAGCTGTGGTTTCAAACAGCTGAAGAATAAACACAAGTAACAGACTGTGTTTCAAAGTTTCCTTATATGTAGCAAACAATATTTCTTCAATGCATGTGACAATAAACAAGAGTAATAAGACAATAATAATACAATTTGGGGCGGCTCAGTAGACCAGTGGGTATGGCACCTGGCTACTAATCTAGAGGTCCCGGGTTCAATTCCCGGGCCCGCACCATAAAATCAAGGTGCGTTTTTCAGCCCCCAGGTCGACTCAGCCCGTTGAAAATGAGTACCTGGGATAACATCCTGGGGATAATAATGGGCGGATGAAGCGTAGGCTGGCCACACTGCCTTCCTTGTATGCTGTACGGCTCACATTAGGCAGCCTACCCTGCCTACTCCTAAGCTACTTCGGTGGTATACATGGAAGCCATTATTATTATAATACAATTTACATATATCACAGGTTCCCACATTATACAAATACAATCGTGAGGTTATTGGTAAATCTACCCAAGTCCATTCATGTGATTTACAGAAAACCGAAATTAAAGGTTTTCAAGAGCAATGATAAACCATAAACATATTTTCAAGGTTAAATTTTATTATTAGTAGGGTTTTTTATTGATTACACAGTTGTTAAAAAATAAAAAGATAAAGAGAAATGCATACAAAATGTCGTTTTTGAAACATCTTGAAGCATCATTAAAACTGTGATTAGGTAGTTTTACCACTAGTTTTAAGCGTGCGCATGCGGGTGTGTGTGATCAGTCTATAAGTGGCATGTTACCTGCATTAAATAACAATAAGCAATTATCATCAATGTATGGATTTCAATATGAATTCAGTCTACAATTTAACTTACCTCAAATTTTTCTGTCTTTATATTTTTCCTTTTTTTCATATCACTGTCATTCTCACTCCCATCTGTGCTTCCTTCAGGTCTGTTACTTAAACTAGCCCCTCTCTTCCGTTTTGAAGCCATTTCGAAATTACTAACACACTGCTGTCTGATATCACTGCTGTCTATGCTATACCTTTTAGTAATTAAACTGTCTTTCAGATTTTTACTATTATTAGAACTGTCTTTACACGGAGAATTAGACGGGGAGGTATTTGTTGAACTATCGTCAGAGGTTGAGTCAACATCACGTTTCACTATGGAGTCGTGAACTCTGTTTAGGAACTTTCTATGTTTGGCTGCAAAGTCAGGATTCTGACTCGACCGTGTCGCTCGCGGTGTCACTGCCACTACAGATGAACTGTTTACAACATAACCGCTGTCGGTCACAGTTTTTGATTTATTAGATGACCGTTCAGTCTGTGAAAGCAAAGCTGCCGTAGATGATGAAGTCTCAAAAATGTCATTACTGTTATCAGCTTCTGCTGACACCACCAACACGTCACTACTCTCTGTTGCACTGTTGCTCAGCTCAGGCTCCGAATTTTTCTCCTGAGATTCGGTTCCCTTGTACTCTTCTACATCATCCACGTCCATTTCCATCAACCTACATAAACATTTTTAAAATGTAAATTTTTCTTTAAAAAAATATATAACATTAAACTAATGTACACGACCAAAATTTTAGATATCATGCTCAAAACCACAAAATTTAAATGTTGAACAGACTTTCTACAAATAAAAAACTTAATAAAAATGCTTTCAATGTTTCTATATAAAAACTACGTAACGAAAGAACAAAAACTGAATATATTATATCTAACAATCTAAAAAAAGTAGTACAATAAATTATTCACAAATCAGTGCTTATAACTGCTTAAAAATTTTATTGCACGTCTTATCTGAACTTTAATAATTTATCAATTTGCATCTTCATTTCCTGAGTGCTTGTAACAATATATACGATAGTACATTAGATAATGTAAAACACTTGATTAGTCTGTAAATACTTTTAACTAGCCAAATTAATGTTTGACCAGAATGGACTGGAATTTGCATTATCTTCATGTTTAGATGACCTATAAGACCCGTAGGCAACTGATTCTTATCTACATCACAGCATAAGCAAGACATAATAAAAATTATACAATTGTACACAAGTTGTGTATATTACATGATTTGACTTATGTATGTAATCATGTATAACATGTAGTGACCACATAATGAATGATTAATCTGAGTGATTCTACATAACTATAAACATTAAATTATTAAGGGCCTAAAATATTCCTTTGCATTCTGTGTATTCCTTTAGTAACCTTTTGTATGCAGCATTCAGTTAAGAGTCCACAGTAAACAAGACATCTGCCGCTGTTATAAAATATCAACCTTGACTTTTAATTATATGGCCGTATGAAACAAAATCTGTTTGCTGTTCATCATCCTTTCTAGTGTTACATAACTTGTTTTTGAAGTGTATTCAACTACATTGTATTTAATGTGTAGTGAACACAGTGAAACGATGTAGCAGCATAGTGGCCTAATTCGAGTGGTATTGTACACAAGAATCCAGAGCCAAATGGCAAAACTCCAGAGAGAGATATATAAATTGAAAGAAATAAACAAATTACAGTATATGGGGACAAGACCATCGTTCATCAGATTTATAACACAAGCATTTTTATTATAAAACTAAAATGTATTAAGTATTAAAAACATATAACATTATAGAAGACAAAAATTTATATAGAAACGACAATCCAAATATAAAAGAAGACAGATAGTCGCACGCACACACACACACATTTTAAGTGTCTGCATACAAACAATAACATCTTAAGTACTTGAAACTGGTATCACATCATTAATTCACTGCATTAACTTTACAATGTATCTGATTTTAACAAGTCTGCAGACAAAATCTAAGCACAATTGTCCTGATTAAACAAAATAATAAAATTTTCATTATATGGCCTGCGAAATATTCACCCTTAACAAAAAGTTAACAATTTTTTTAACGTACTGTTTTGAAAAATAAAATATTTAAAACCTAAAAAATAAGTACAAGCTACGTTTAGAACATTGTGTGCGTGTGAGTGTGATATACAACTGTATGTCTTTTGCTGTCCATCTTCTTTTGTATTTTTTTTTTTGCTACATCTACAAAATTTGTGATAGTTTGTGTGTGTGTGTGTGTCCACGCATGCTTTAAATCTCCAATAGAAAAATGAAAAGATATGCAATTACACATTTTATTTTCCATAAGCTGTAACCAAAAGGTAAAGAGAGTTACTACTGGCAAATTGCACATGGAAAGTCTTTTTTTTTGTTCACTTACATAAAACAGAACTGTCAGCAGTAAAGAAAGTGATTTCTGGAGTTTTCTATTTTTAAACCTTGAAGCAATATAGACAATTACCACCTGTAATTTGTCCCTACCTCTTTTGTTTCTGCCCACTGCTTTTTAGGGAAATTCATTATTATACTGTGAGCACCACACAGGCACAGATCACTTCTTAAACTTTTAACACACGTGACCTTTCTAAAGATCTCTGAATGAAGATTTATCTCTGAATCACTACTGTGGTTGTAGTGGTAACAAACTTTGAAACAGCCACAAAAAACGTTGAAAATGTTAATTCTTCTTGTTGACAGAAAATCAACAGAATGATAACTGCTCATTTCTGTACATGCAACATGTTATTCTGAAAGTTATGAGCCCAGAAATCTAAGAAACTAATCCAAGAAATAATCTAAACACATTACTTGCCTGCTTTCATCTTATATTTTGTAGTATGGTCAGTTTATTAAATTTAATTATACAAAAAAACTTCAGCCGTGATCATCAGTTTAACTCTCAGTACAATTATCTACATAAATATGTGCAAGGCTGAATGAAAGATGACACTTCTATTCTGAGGCATGATTGTTCATTTGTTCATGTGGGGTAAGAAAGTACACACAATGCAGAACCGGCAGCAGAGTGCCAGCTGTGAATACAAACAAATGCATCACATTTCCACTGTAAGATGAAATCTGATTTGCATCTGTACAGTAACATGAGGTCCATGTTATGCTTACAAAACCTCATACGGTACATAGTATTAAAGTCCACGAATTCCAAATAACATTTGGCACACAATGATGGACTGACTGCCAAACCATGCAAACACTATTTAAAATATGATTTTTGTAAAATAAATGTTCAGCACATTTTGTTTGTTCAATACACACATTATAACAAACAGAAGACGTAGTATGTAACAAATCAACTTACCACTTTCAACAACATGCTCGATTAACTATTGCCATTACTATTATTATTATTAGTAGTACAAACAGAATTATCACTGTTGCTCATTGTTGCACACCATTATAGAAAAATTATTCCAATTAGCGCTTTCAAGCTTCTCAGCTCATCGCCAGATCGGAAATCATCCGATCTGATCATCGGATCGGAATTTTGAGCTGAGAAGCTTGAAAGCACTAATCGGAATAATTTTTCCATGATAATTCTGTTTGTGATTATAACCACAAACACAACTTTCTTAATTAAAATTATTATTATTAGTAGCAGTAAAGTTAATATTATAAAAACTATTAAGTCAAGATTTAATATGGGTTTTTAAAACAGTATAATCAAAGTATGTATGTTCAAGTAATACAAGTATGTCTTTCTAACTCAACTGTGTTTTTCTATCCAACTTATGGTGGTTGGGCGCCACACACACACACACACACACACACACACACACACACACACACACACACACACACACACACACACACACACACACTAAAGTGAATCAACCACGGTTACATTACATTACATAAAGAATAATGAAAAAAGTGTAGCGTCTACATAGGAAAAAACAGCTGTTTTCAAACTGCACGACTTGTTAGTTTTGTTGACCGACTCATTTCACCAGAAACAATCAGGCAATTTTAATGTTCTAATTCATAATTGACATGCACTTTCATTTCAAATCATTCTAATCGGATACTGAAATAATTATTAAATTTGGAATCAAACAATCCCACGGTGACAGATAAAAAAGTATTGGAACAGAAACAATTATTATTTTTTTTATATTATGATATTACTTGTATACAATGAAAAACTGACGTAACAATAACTGTGATGCTAGTCCTGTACACATTTTTATTATTATAAAATGAAACAGAAACTAGGAAAATACTTAATGTCTATTATTTTCGGCAAATAGTAGGCCTATTGCTATACATTAATAAATCCCAAACATAAACTACAATCAAAATGTAAAAATCATTATAAATTTCTATCTATTCCATCAATACAGTCTACTGTTACCAGACAAACATACAGGAATACCATTATAGTGTTATATACATTTTGTTGTCTCGTTGTGTCAAAAATTATGCAAACAAACGAACAAAAACAAGCAAGTAACATCGACAAAAAGATAGAAGACTTGCTACTGTAACTTTTTTGTACTAAAATAATTACTGGAATGTGTTTGTTCATATAGCATATCTTGCAATTAGTTATACAGTAACAGATAAAAAAATGAACAAAATAACCTAACCTTATATTATATAATTTTACTGATAATGTCTGCTGACCATTTAATATTAAACATTTATTCAAATTGAGATTGTGGCACAAAAATGAGTGTTATAGTTAGAATGTCACAAATACCCCCAATTTTGTTGCAGAATTAGTCAGGCACCATCACAGTATACATCTTGTAGGTTATTTACAACAACAAACAATATGTTTGATACAAAATAAAAAATATATATTTTATTGGATTATCATTAAAATAACAATAATCTTGCCTTGGGAAAGCAAAACTTCATATAAACAACAACAACAACAACAACAACAATAATAACAACAATTTATGTATTAATTTCAAAGTTTCTCAACACAGTTGAGATCATATGCAATGTGGATCTGAGACTAGCTGGAAACTTGTTTTGAATAAGTTAATTAAAATTAAGTTAATATAAAAAAAGAATAAGCAGAATTCATATGTCTGTTATCTGAAGAAGTATTAGAAAATTAATGAAAATAATTTGAAAATATAACTGAAATAATAAACAACACAATAATTTAAAATAATTATTTTAAACAGGCACTGTTACCATAAATAAAAATACACCATTTAAATGATGCCTGTCTGTCACATAACCGGTTTCACTTAAACACACACACACTTTTGAATATACACTTTCTTAAAGCAAAAACACATAACCTCGAATCTTGTACACATTAATGCACTTACTGGAATAACTACAATACTATAAAAACAGACCTCATTAAAACAAAACTGAAAACCAGGAGAATAACTGTAATCAATTTGCACAATAAATTCTAAATTCATTCCCTTAAAATAAGTCATTGTTTTCCTTGTACATTAATAAACTTACCAAACCCTCTTGTTTAAACTAGGCTTTTGCACTGTTGCCAGAATGAGCACCACTGCACTACAGCCTTGAAAGAATATTAAATTAACACTGATAACTGACAACGGTCTATAATACACATTCTTTTTAAGATAATATTATGATAAATATACTTTCACATAAATTTAATCTAATTTTGTACAGCTATACTGCTTGTTTATAAAAACCATTTACTGACAGTTTTTCCCAACAATTTTTTGTGTCCTATTTACATGTGTTTTACTAAATCAATATTATCCTCCAGTGCTTCACAAACAGGGCATTATACAGCTGCCTAATATTACTTGTTTAAACATTTTACGAACAAAACTGTCGAAGAATCTATGCTAATGGTACACTCTCACAAAGTTGTACAAAGCAAAAGTTATAAAACATCTCAAATGTTTTCAATTCTTATCACCAGCAAGACTGTAAATATAGATGAAAGTAAACAGTAAAAATGCTTTCGAATTGTGTACACTGACATAAATAATTAATTTCTTACATGAATCACAATACTAAGACAATACAGGAACTGAAAGAACACCCAGTTTCAATTCTTGACTTATAATAACACAGATGAAGCAAAACATGGTTTTAAGAATATCTGATTACAGTTCAAAGTAAATATACGCTTTATGTAACATTTTTAAATGTAAACCCATGTTCACAACACATTTTACAACAAGTTATTACTTTAATGATAGATTTTAGATTTACTACATGGTTTCTAAATGTCGATATATTAGAAAATACAAATTTTTAAATATAATCTTTCTGGCGAACAAAAGAATGAAAACATATTCTAGTTACATACTAGCTACAAAAAAGCTAATGTATCATTAAAACTGTTAGTATAAAAATTAGCCAAAACAAAATAAAATTATGGCAAATATAAGCTATCAATATTCAAATGAACAAACAGTTAAACATCATACCCTTTGAAAGAGTTTTTGTGTTAAAATTAATTTAAAAATGTAGAGGACATCAATAATGACATAACCTACACTCACACGACATTCAACTACATGATTGCAAAAAGGCAGAAGGGATTTTTACCTTTATGATTTGTTTAATACAGGATTAGGGCTATTTATAATTATTCTACAACAACTATTATGAAACTAATTTAGTTTTATGAAAACTAATTTTCATTTAACAATTTAAAAATATGCAGGGTTCATGCTTGTTTCTGCAAACTGATTTCAGTTATGCTGGCTCTAGAAGTAAGGATTTAATAGCGAGGGGGGGTTATAGTATAAGATGAGTATGACTTTCCTTACTTTATCATAAATAAAATTCAATTCCTACAGACAGTATGCACTATATCACAAGTGATGAAATGGATACAATTTACGTTATTAACCCAGCATCAAAATATCACAAGTCAGCATGATATTATCAATTGCCAATTGAACCGATCGTTTGTATGTGAGAGAAAGTACGGTTAAAAATGATTATACAATTCAACTAAAATAAATTATAAATGGTTACTCAAATAGTTGAAACATTGCATAATAAAATTTCAATAACTGACACACACACTCTAGGACACTTCCTTGCTCCTGGTTTATTATACACTTTAATCTTTGGCATTTTAACATACTACATAAAATTCAGACAATGCCCAACAACCATTTACAAAACCGACAGTTTCAATTGAATTAACATACTTTTCCAAAAAGTAATAAAATTTTCTTGACACTGATTAACAAAACTATGGACACCGATATATTACTGAAGACCGAGTTGCTTAGAATTTAGCAGTAATTACGCTACAACAGTATATGTTTTTAGGCATAATTACAGGTACTGTGTGTGCACATGATTCACTGCTATTGTTGTCTCTTTCTGTATATTGCAAATAGACTATACATACACCTAAAGTATACTATCTCACCAAAAAGTGAGAGATCTTTCTACCAGCACTTACATCACTGTTAACAAAAGATTTAAGAAAGAATAAAGACAAATTCCTACAATAATAAGTTATTTTTTGTGCGGTTACCAACATTCTGTTCTGTTACCATCATAATGTCTTCTTTTAATTATGCTGCTGATTAATCGTTATATTGATGACTTTATTTTTTTAAATTGTTCCCTTGTAGCAAAAGTTTTCACATTCTACAAAATTGTTTGTATTTATCATAAATGTTTGGCAAAATTCAATATTTAAATCAATTTAGTGAAATAATCAGTTTAAATCAAAAAGTGTAAAGGCAATAAGTTAATGTGACGACCATTCTGTGACAGTTTGTCAGTTCTGATATGCTATAATATGAACCTATATACTCTTAAACAAAAGTCTTAAAACTTTCTGGTATACAAAATATCCTTACATGAATGAGATGACAGTATAAACAAACGTACACAATCAGTATAATAAAAATTATTAGACTAGGTCTCATAACATTTCATGGAAATGATTTCTTTACAAATGTAGTGATTTTATAAAGTAGGACATTCTCGTATGTCCATGAATTAACAGTGAACTAATGTTGTCAAACAGTTGCTCAGCTTTCTCTTATTCTACTTTTCACACAATTTATTATAACTCTTGTCACTTACATCTCCCTGAAGGAGATTTAATTACTGGGCACTTTACTTTTTATGTACTTTCAAAACAGAATATGAAATAAAATTTTTATACTACCTTCTATTTGTCATACTAGTCAACAGTAAACACCTTACAATCTTGGAATACAGCTGTGCCTACTTCACCTACTTCTGATGTCATAACAAGATGACAGATGCTTTTGCAAGTGTATGTAGATCTTGCCTATCAACAACTTCTTCTCCACTACAAGGATTAGGCATTTGCCTGTTCCGTCCTCACAAACTTACGCCCACCGTTTTCGTGGTCTTCCTATATCTCTTTTCCCTCTTGGGTTGTAGTTAAGTATTTTTTTGGGTATTCTCCCATTTCCCATTCTATTTACGTGGTGTTTCCATCTTTCTTTATATTCAGTTATTTTTTCATTTATTGCATATACATTTAGTTCATTTTGCACGTCTTCATTTCTTACTAAATCTCATCTTGTGCAGCCTTTGACCCGTCTCAAAAATCTTATTTCTGCTGGCTGTATTTTGCTGTCTCCGATTTTGGTATTTATCCAACTTTCACTCCAATACATAAGTACAAGTACAGCCATCGTTTTATAAAACTTTATCCTCGTGTCTTTTCGTGTTTTGTTATTTAATGTTCTATTTATTGTGTCACATATTGCCTGGAACTTATTTATTTTATTTTCCATGTCATTGTCATAATTGTAGCTTGATCAACAACTGAATGTTACAATTATTTTTGTCTATACAACTGTTGTTTCAATCAAAGGAGGAGCAATCAATCACTCAGAATAAGGGATGTAGTCAATCTTGACAATGACTAAGCAGTGAATATATATAACGTCATGACTATCACACAATTTCAGAAACTTACACTGATGATAACACATTCAATAGTCCCGCATTATTTTTTCATTCAGAATTCACAGACTCCTTCAAATACACACACATATCAACACATCATAATGAAAAGTATTTAAATATGCAGTCCACATGTTAATACTTAATGAGTTAATACTTATATGAGACATGTTTTGAGATTAAGCTGAATGCTTAAGAATTTTTGATTGGGTTGGTTATTGCTGTTGATTGGTAATAACTGGTTTTACAGAAGTAGTGTTGTGATCCGGTTTGGCATAATTTTTATTTTGTGTTTTTTGATATTTTTAACAACGGCATTCCAACAGCAATAATAAATCCAAGCATAAACACTTTGCCACACATTAGATCAACACAGCTGACAATGAGCACAAACAATGCTCAAAAAACAGATCTCATGTAACTAAATATATCTTGGTCCTATATACCAAAGTAATTTTAACTATTAATCAAAATTTGTACATAATTTTAAATATTTACAAAAATAAAAAGGAACCACACATACCACAATTCTATTACTATAAAATTGTATAGGATACATTTTTTCTAAACATCAAGTTTTCAATAAAACCTCCAGTACTGCTACCACAGTCTTTTTTTTTCATTATTTTACACATCTACATCACTGGCACCGTCTACTCCCTATGCTAAAAATACCTCCAGTCAATTCATGCATGAACACAGTATACAAACAGGTACCTCGACAGTAAATGTACCAATTATTCATTGTGTTTGTACGATGGGTTGAAATTTAAGATCAAATCTGAGGTAGATCTACCCTTCAACACTGGTGTTCTGACATAGTGGACCTTTCCAGGAATACCAACATGACCAAGTAACAATGAGCATGGGTTGTCCATCAGAACAATAACTCCTGCTACTGTGAAGTACCATGAATTGCTTTATGGCTGAGTGCAATATACTTAACAATACAAACCTACGCCATGAAAACGATATATAACATGTTATTTACATGAGGTTACACACAGGAAGTATGAGGCCAGTGATTTATGCTCTCTCTCTCTCTCTCTCTCTCTCTCTCTCTCTCTCTCTCTCTCTCTCTCTCTCTCTCTCTCTCTCCCCCCCCCCACTAGTTACAGAAAACAAACAACATTAGTTACCCTAATATCGTATTGCACACAGGAACACTAAACTGCTGAATGGATTATATTTAAATTACGAATAGCAGCTGTCATATTCACAGAAAATGTACTGTGCTATATGAATCAACATATACTCTTATGAATAGAGTGCCCTAAATCATACTAAACCCTGACAATACTGCCTCAACTAGAAGGACAAGCCTTTGATATAATAATGGCGCTCTTTGTGCACCAATCCGGTTGATCTGATACTGAAATGACATTATCATAGTTTAGTTTAAGTTGACTCGGCACTGCCACAATTAGTAGCCTATTCATAAACTGCAGCTACCTTCAATGAAGCCAACACATAGTGTTGTTGTCATTGTGCTCTTGGCATAGATGTTGTTTCAGTGATGTGCAGAAACATGTCAACAACATAACTAACAGAATTATCACTGTTGCACACCACTATAGAAAAATTATTCCGATTAGCGCTTTCAAGCTTCACACCTCGATTATTTCCGATCTGACGATGAGCTGTGACGGTTGAAAGCGCTAATCAGAATAATTTTTCTATAGTGGTGTGCAACAGTGATAATTCTGTTTGTGATTATAACCACTAACACAACTTTCTTAATTAAACAACATAACTACACGATAAAAAATTAAGTACAACTGATAACAGCTGATTTGACTGATGACATTGTTCTGAATGAGGGAGCTGTACTGTGTCCCTCTGTAAACTACAAATGAAATTCTGATTGTTTTCCTAACAGATGGACTGATATTATTTTCAAAACATTGCCTTCTCCCCTATTATTAATCTTTCCCTCTCCCCCCTCTGTTAGAACAATTATTCCTCAAATATCAAATGAGACTTTTGTAAAAAATTTAATAAATAAAATAAACAACAGTTACCTAAAAATAAGACTATCTGTAACAAAACCAGCTTATTAGCTTAACGAGCAAATTAACCTATGCCTATGCACTACACCGGAACCTGTACCAGTACAATGCGCTGAGCACTACCACTGAGTTAATGTCCAAACCAATGCAAAATAACAATAGGAACATAATGACAAAAAACTATCAATCAATAAAATGTTTATCAGAAGATAAGCTGTGCCCATACATTCACACATGCCGTTCCAATAGTATTTAAGAATAACTGAACCCCATTATGCACAAGTACCAAAGAAAACAACTTACTCCTCACATCTGTCTGAGCCTTCTTCACAGCTATTTCTAGTGTTATTTCCATTATCAATAATAAACTGCTCATCCACTATAAAATTTTCTTCTGTTGATTCTACCTCTACCGTCTCAAATCTTTGTTCTGGAACAAACATGTATACAAAATAATTTAGTCTTTGTTGACAATTTGAATTTTGTACCTATGTTATACAGTCAAATTAGGTTACACAACGTCTACTATACCCACAAATACTTGTTTTTTTCTTTAAATGTTCAAAGGTGTGCGTGTATATGTGTACATATACTGGAAGACAGAAGACATCTAGAAGAAAGCAGAACATACAAAAGAAAACAGTTTTTGGATGAGCAGTATTCTATATTAAACTGATGAATATGATATATAAAAGTATCTCCATATACACAAAATTCAAAACTATATCATTTTAAAAAAGAAAAATCTATTGAAAAAATAAAAAAACAGATCACTTCTTTAAAATGGAACTGGAGTAGAAATATTGAGAGATTAGAATAAACAGTATGAGATTATAAACACCATAAAAAGAAATGTGCAATGATCAGGATAACCCGGATGCATTTCAAGCTGTCTTTGTGCGCTTTCGGGTCAAAACGACACAATTAAAGATTTGAACCCACTTATATCAACTGAAACTCTGATAAATGTTTCCACATATACCACGTATATAAATTTTATAGTCCAATAAACTAAAAATTACTTTAAAGACTATATATAATATCCCACATATGAATGTAACAAAATTCTATTACAACAACCTTACAGCTATATCCATCTGGACCATAAAAAAAACTGTCAACTCAACATAATCATTATACTTGACAATGTGTTTCTCAAACATTCAGAGAGCTTCACAGATGATGATGAAATATAGAAATTATTTATCGCCTCCATGCACTATCCCTTAGCGATGATAGGGGGCTCAATGTTCTATGATCCAGATGAATAAAATGGAACAGTCTCGTTTACTAGCTGACTGCTTGGTAAGAGAAGAAGCAAAGCTAGTCCTATCATGGGAGTTGTCCTTCTTTGGAAGCAAAAGTTGTAGATTTTCACAGGTAAAGAATGTGGAGGACACATTCCCCATTCCCAGAAATAGCTCAGAATCCATGGTGAAATGAATACATCTAGACAAGATGACTCAATTGAATCCTCTCACCCCTGGAGGCGAGAGATAGCGGAGTCATTACTAGGTTAAGTTTGAGCAGCACTCAGAAATAGGCCACAGTAAAATTTAATAGTACTATTTCTTTCAAGTTATGTGATCAGAGGTGTTTAAAGTCTTTCAAACAAATACATTTATTAAGATAAAGAGCAGACATTGAAGGTCAAAAGTGGCATTTTAATTAATCAAGGAGTGAGATGAAGATGTCCATCGTCTTCCACTTTTTTTTTTACAATGAGCGAAAAAAGTAACAGACATTAACATTCATTATAATGAAGATTCTTTTCATTATTACATCAGTACGTAATTTAGGCATTACAGGTTGAAACAATTCATTGTATTAAATTTTATTTTGATATTTGACAATAATAAGAAATTATATATCATTACACTGTGTCATATGAACATGAATGAGTCACTGGCATTGAAAACTGAAATTGCAATCAAAGGAAATATTGTATAGTGAACTAAATGAACCCGGTTATTTGACTTTGTTAACTCAATCCATTGGAAACACACATTATAACAGAATTACCAAGTAGTATTTATAATTAAATTTGAAGTGCACATGGTAAGAGAAAGCTGTATGATGTTTTATATATAAGGTTTTATTACTCTATAGCTCAGCACATTCTCGTTAATGTTGAATAATGAAGTATAATAGTCAGTATTTCACCACACACAACCAACACACTACTTAAAGAAATTGCATCACAATACTTCAGTCTTTCACGCTCACAAACTTAAGTTCTGAACTGAGAAAAAATTGTAAAATGACACAAAAGAAGTTAACAATATTTAAATGTATTAGAATAAACTAAAAAAAATATACTGCATTCAAATCATGAAATTTTGTACAGTCTGGTTAAATAGTCAGGAATATAAACAGTCTGGATATTACTCTCCTCGTAATATTAACTTATTTAAATTTAAGTATCTACTTAGAGTCAACAGAATACTGAACAGAGTCTGTTATGTTACAGAATATATATGTAACTGGAATATTTCAGAAGTTTATACACTCATACACGATCAGAAGTAGAATTCGTATCCGAGTACATTTTGTTAGCATTGTTCTACAGTGATCAAAACACTGCTTTTGAAAATCAATAGTAATCAGCTGTTCAAACACACAGTTGGTCATCCCAAGTCAAGTTAAATCATATTCTATACAGAGCCTACATCCTTGTGTCACTCAAAGGACACATGAAAAATTTGTGACAGCACTTGTCATTATTTTTTAATATTCTTTAGACACTGCAGGTTCCCAGACATCATAAAATCAATGTGTGTTTTTGAGCCCCAGATCAACTCAAGTCTGTACAAACTGAATACTGACGATATTGCAGGACAATAATGTGCAGCTGTAGTATAGTGCTAGCCATGCTACCTTCCTTGATCATCAAAACAGCTTCCCTGCCTCTGCCAAACTACCCTTGTGGCACAAAAATGAATTATTACTAGTACTAGTTTTCATCTAAATTTTAACTAGTTATATTTCATAACTAGTAAAATTTTTATTTAGGCTGAAAAACTATGTTTGAAATGGGTAATCATGTACTAAACAAATCATACAGGTTTACAGTAATGTGTCACAGTTAATCACATAAAACATCATTATCTACTTCAGAACTTAATAATTAACAAAGTTACTGAATTAACTGTATGAATGTTCAATGCTAATGAAAATTGTTAAATATATATTATTCAATCTTCTCCTCCTCCTCCTTCATTTAGACAATATATGCATACACAGCTCTAATTAATTATGGTCCAACAATCATATAAACGGAGGTATGATCAAATAACCAGAGTAATGGTAGTCTAAGAAGTATTTTGCATCGACTGTATAAAACTAATTATTGACACAACAAGAACAAAACAATTTCATCTTCTTCAAAGTAGTTCTCTTGAGAAATCACACTAAAGAAGACATTGATCCCGTTGAATGAAACACTACTAGAAGGCTTAAACTCTCAGTGCCTTTGGCTGGTATGACATTTTTTTTGATGTTCTCCACACTTTCAAAATAGTGTCATTTTGTAACAGAAAATAATTGTGTGAATTAAAATCAGAGAAGCAGAGGAGCTGGGGTACCACCGAACACACCCCTTTTGGAAAATGCGATGTGACACTGAGAATTCTCATGTCGAAGTATTCAGGATTCCACAATCTCTGGATGGACTCAAATCATGAACCAAAATTTGATTTAACAGTCTGGTGGTAAAATTTATAACCGTAAAATAACTGTAACAGTCAGAACCAAAAACTGCTAGCATCAAATAACGTCCCACAGTTTTGATACATTTGCATCAGCTAACAGTGTGCTTGGTTGTCTAGAATAGGGTTCATCCTCCATAATTTCATGGCCGTTCAAAAATACTTTGTGCCACTTACAACATGAACCCAAAACTCATATCTGAAAGAAGCGTGTATTAATTTGCCTTAATGTTTCTGTTGCACTGTCTTGAATTCTGACATAAAATTTGATTGCACAAAACAGCTCATTATTATTGAGCTCCTTTTTTTTGTATGACTTAAGACAAAATAAACACTTAGCAAAAAAAAATGGCATAGTCAAATGTGGTAAAGTTAAGAAACTGAAATTTTTGTTAGCCTATACTTAACAGATGTTGAACTTTTGGCCTCACAGTGTTGCCACTTTAGGAGAAAAAGTTCTGTTGTCTCATTACTTTTCAGACAGATCTTAAATATACAACAGACTTTCCAAATGTCTAACAGATATACAACTATAGCACAATCTTACGTAAAAATAATTATTTTTGGTTAAGTATATTGACTTTTTATGAATTTAATCTGATTAAAAAAACTTCCATTTATAATGCATCTAAAATAGACTATTAAAAAACTATTCTCAAGTGAGAAAACTAAGTCTCAAATATATCACGTGTCACACCCATAACAGTGAAATGGCTCAAATACGTGTCATGTCAATATATTCTTATATTATGTTCACAAATGTTTCAATTTACTTTCTTATTTATTCAACTTATTATACTGGTTTGATACGATCTATGTGATAAGTGTTGTTATTTAAAATGACTCTTTTATATATCAATAAATGTTATTTAATTTATCAGTTTTTAATCCATCATTACGGTATACAGCTTTGGTTACATTTTAACAAACGGGAATTAATTCAGTATAGTCTATATAGTGTATGTCTTAATTTCTACTAGAAGCATAAATAAATTTAACTCTGGCTTGAGTGGCTGACTTTTTTTTTAACTGCAGATTTTATTTTCAAAACTTAGTAATTCTGTAATAAAATATTTTATATTCAAAACTGGTATATTTTGATTAACGTTTTCTATTATAATGTTTCATTTTAAACCATAAACATCAATTTTCTCTCATTAATCTCAATCTCTTTTACTCAATTAAAACTGATAACAAAAAAAATCTTATCAGATGTGTGTTGTGATGCTCTTAGTCAAGGAAATAACTTCAAAAACAAAATCAGAAACGAGCAATTTTATTATGATTGGGTGACACGAATTTAACGGCAATTAAAAACTACAGCGTGATGGTTTTTATGCAAGCCAGGTTTTCTTTGCAAAAAAAAAGATTAACAAAGTTAGCTCTCTCACTTCAGACATGTTAATCACTGTCTCTATTTAAACAAAATAACTACAGTGACCTGAAAGACTGATAATGCTAACAGCTTATAAATAATATTATGCAGTCAACACGAACCACTTCAAGAATACAGAAGTGTTTAAAGCATGAAGGTTAACAACTTTGGACACTACGTTCAGTTAACCAGAAACACAGCATATGTCTAACTGTAGACTATAAAAAAAGTACGCATACACACAGGCAGTATGTGTTATAAATGATTAAACTTTTGATGAAAAAACACGAATTTTATTTGATCTGCGGCATGTTTAAACAAAATATGTTTACAATTCAGTTCTGATATGGTAGTGGTGGAAAAATGTATTACAGATGGTCTAGTAATCATTCATCCATCCAATCTTAATAGTTTTTTTTCTTTAACTAAGAAATGATACAGTGCTGTCTGATGATTACATATTTACATAAGATGAATACCTAGGTTTGTACATAAGTGCAGGACTGTACATTCAGAATTCATTATATGTACAATGTATTATTTCTGTTTTGTACGTATGTGTGAATGTGTGTTACAATTAACAAATGATAAACTACAATTCAAATTACTATAACTTATTTCCACTTAAATAAGAATTATATTTACAATTACTATTTTAATTTATACGTTATTAATGGACAGTTAAAACTACAGTTACTATTCCATCTTAGTGTTTGACCTTGTGGAATATTATGCATTGTCCAGGCTGGTTGTTGCTGTGCCTTCCACAAATACTCCACAAGCACAAGATCAAAAACTAAGATGACTGAGGATAGGAAAAATACCTAATTCCCGAGAAATATTCCAAGTAAGCTAACAATACATCTTGACTGAAAACTAGTAGTAAATATTAAATAATTTACGTATCAAGAAAATGACGTTTGTGTCCATCTTAATTACGTCTGCAAGAATGTTGTTTATTTTTTATCATTGTATTTCAACTAATTCTTATAAAATACACGGGTCTGTATGAAAGCATGTATAAATACAGATCCAATAGCTTGTACAACCCACTATTTTTTATATCCATAATCACTCACATTATTCATGTTATTTGAACATTAATAACAAATTATATTTTATAAACAAGAACCTATTTTTTTATTATTTTATTTACACTGTTTTGACAGTTTAGTAACCCACTATTTGTACATAATCATTCATAATTAAAAATTAAAATTTACAATAAAATGTGAAATAATGTTTACACTGTACTGCAGCTATGTTTACTGAAGACTATCAAAATAGGTGCGGATCTTCCCTTTTCTGTAATTAAGTGATCTGATAAAACGTAAGTCATTATAAATGAATTCACTACTTTAAAAAACAACTCCTTTTCAAGAAACATACTATTCTGTTGCAGAGTGCTTTCAAATATTTGTCTGTCTTCTTAAATATAGTGTTGTACGTTTGATTGGTTGTAAAGCAAACAGATGTTTTCTACCAGCTTGTCCTTTGGAATTTTCCATTTACTGTTGTTTTGGTAAAGCTGTTACTGTGGTGTGTGTGTGTGTGTGTGAAATAATTGTTGATGTTATTATTAATCTGAATATACTGCTGTTTTAATGTTTATGCTTTCAGGTTAATCTACTTATGATTTTTTCATATAAAGATTTTCATCATATATTAATTTCGTTCATCTTTCGATACTGTTTTTACAAGTTTAAGTCATTGAAAAAGTGCTCTGCACACAAAACACAGTAATAAATTTCTTGAAAATGGTTCTCTTTTTTAAAGAGTGCATCAATTTACCTCACGAAATGTGCAAAACGTTGTCATAATGTGTAGGAGAACTAAACAAAGAAAAACTAACAAAGGTCTATTTAAACTAACAAACAGACCATAAAGTTTGTATAACAAATGCAATTTCAAGATAGGTGAGCCAACGGAAAGTCGCCTAAATTACAGGAAAGGCGGACACAGTTCATAACAGTCTACTTGGAGAAATATAAACAATTTTGGCTTTAAGCAGGTAAATATTTACCTTATAAGAGGTAATGCCTCTCATAGCATTTGCTTTATACACAATAAAACCACTCTAATTCAGATTACGTGGGAAAAATCCTAATCTGAACTAGAAAAAATTTTGAATTATAAATTTTTTTACACAAATTCAAACTATAGATCAGGGGTCTCCAAACTACAGCCCGCGAAGGTTCATTGTCCGGCCCGTGGCAACCCGGCCGATGCTGCGTGCAGTTTTTAATAGATCGTCAAAATACTTCAAATATTATAACATTTTACTACACAACTAAATAAGAAATAAGTTCAGTAAAATGTTATGATATTTTGTACAAGTTTAAAACATTTACGTGGTTAATGTACTTGTTCGTCTGGCTGCCTTGAATGATTCACACATTTCAAATATATCAGAAATATCTTTGAATGTTATTTTATCTTTACTTTTATTTACATTATGTTGAATAAATGAACTTGTTTTCTTTGGATAAGTCTGCTTAATTTTTATTTAAATACCTATTTTATTGACTTGATTATTTTGTAAACTTAAAAAAAAATAAGTTTACTATAGGCCTATATATATGCTGTTGGCCCGCCTAACTTCCAAGATGTTTCAATTCGGCCCTCAAGTGAAAAAGTCTGGAGGCCCCTGCTATAGATCAAGCACATAGGTACCAAAAAAACCACAAAGTTTTACCCAACGAAAAGATCCTTCAATAAAAGTGAAACCCATATTTATTTTTAATATAATTTACTATATTTACAACATGGATAAATAAATTCCCATAAGCAACACTAATTCACCGTTTTCATATTAAACAGACTTGCAATTATTAATACATGAATATTAATTAAAATGTTTATATAATGCGACAATAGTAATGCCAATAATAACACTTTAATAAAAGTCCCTGAAGCCAAATGTTTTCACAAAGAATTCACACAAGGAAAGTTTACTTTCCATATATTATTATTTTTCATTATCTTTAATTATTGTAAATTACAAATTAGAGAAGCCTGAACTGTAGAAATTTTACCAAATTGTAGATTACACATGACCACCCCTGAGCCAATTATGTTTAGAATGTGAAAATGAATCAACAAAATAAAATAAAAACAGAAGAATATGTCACACATTATTTTATCATTCACTTGAATGATAAAACACCATGCATTGTTTCACAACACAATGTAACAGGTACCCCATTATATTATGTTTGGTATTGGATTTTATAAAATACACACACACACACACACACACACACACACACACACACACACACACACACACACACACACACACACACACACACACACACACACACACACACACACACACACACACACAATACCAGGACAAGTGGCAGCCAGCATGCAGAGCAGCAGCAGCAGTAGTAGTAGTAGTAGTAGTTATAGTAGTTGACAACGGGAACAGCTGTGGCTGTAGCAAGTATGACAGAGGCACAAGCCTGTGGACTGCTGCTGCTCCAACAATCTGGGTAGCACTGGCAACACTGCAACTTGGTAATTACAATACTAACACACAATGATGTTGGTACTGCTGCTGCTGCTGCTGCTGTAGCATATGCTCCACTGGTGGTGCTCTTGTGTATATAATCAATATACATACACTTTACATAACACAAGTAAACCAATGTAATTAGGCACACACACACACACACACACACACACACACACACACACACACACACACACACACACACACACACACACACACACACACACACACACACACACACACACACACAGTGCCAAATGAAAAACATCACATTGAAACACTTCGAATACAATAAAACTATTATCCTTTCACTTGTACAATGTATATATGGAACACAATAACTTCTCTTTGTCTTGTGTGTGTGTGTGTGTGTGTGTGTGTGTGTGTGTGTGTGCGCGCGTGCACGCACACCTTTTAGTATGGAAAAATTAAGCTCTTCTGAAGACAAAAGTAGATAACTTTTGAAATGCAATAAGAAAACATCAAAAAATTATATTCTTTTTATCATCAGATGTTGAAGTTTAATATAGTCATGCTCTTGTGAAACGTGTATGTTTCACTTGAATTGAAAAATAATTATTTGTATAAATTTGCACAAAACTAAAAGAACTGTAACACAACCAACTATGCTGTGTGTGTGTGGGGGGGGGGGGTAAATTGAACTGACTGAGTACTTTTCTCATACAACGTGTGGTGAGTCGAATAGGAAAGGAACGGAGAAGTTTACTAGGAAAGTCCTGAACTATAAGCCAGGAAGGAGGAGTGGGCTGACCTATGAAACAGTGGCCATAAATACTTTGTAAGGTCAGAATACGCAATGGCCTGTATACTGTTACATACTTCTCGATAAAAATAGCCTCTTCAAAACTATTCTGTGCAGTTCTACATAACTATTCACAATGTTAAGCTACTTTAAAAAATCTACCCAAACCTTAAACTACTGTCTGTTGCAAGTCTAACCTTAAATTGTAAAAACAACATATTATATTTGTGATATAAACATTTTGATACGTCAACGAACACATAATACAAAGTGAAAATCGAGTTTTCAAAATTCATAAGTACTGAAAAAAATGTCCAAAATGTGAAGCTTATAAAACTAACTATGGCTTGTTGTAAGTTAACAGCTGCTTGAAGCAAATCATTGCAAGCTTGCATGCTTTCAGAAACTTGTTTAACCAAAAAGGATTGAAAATTCTAATATAAGTAAACACTCAATTAATAATGAACATACTTTCAGGTAAAAGGACGCATATTTTAGAACTCAACAGCAAAGCAGTTGTTAAATTAAGCAGAAAACAGTTTATACATTTTCTTGAAAAAATTATGAATTATTATATATTTTTTTTAAACCACATGCTTAATACAGTCAAACCTCTTTATAACGAACCTCGATATTACGAAAACCTCGATTTTACGAATTTTTTTACTGCACTGTGACGTTGTAATAAAACTATGTATAAATTTACCTCTATTTAACGTATTCATACCTCTATATAACGAAATGGTGACACATACTGCATATCAACATACAGTAATTTTTACTCAATGTTTTGTAAAAATAATGCCATTAAATTTAGTGCAAGACATCTCTGTGAGTTTAAAGGTAGTTATTCTTTTGATTTCTGTACCTAAATTGTACTTTTATACAAACACAAAGTATTCTTGACCACAGCCGAAAATGACAGGTTATTTTTATTGAAATTGTAAAGCGTAAATTCCCTAAATTGTCTTACATTTGTACTGTATCACCCATAACAATAAAATCCTAAGAAAAGATTTAAACACGTGTTCTGCCGTTACCTGTTGGCGACGGGCTTGGCCTGGTCGGAAAGGGAGTTATTGTAAACCTATACATAAGAGTAGCGGAATTCCCCAAAATCCATTAACTAACACAGAACACTGAAATAGACATAACAAACAGAATTCACTTGGCCCAGACATCCTCTATTGTTCAGTGCATACATACAGTTCAGCAATAACTTTTCCTGGGATTAACTCAGTTTGTCTCTGTCTTTGGATTGCGTTAGTCGTGTTATACAGGTTAGTCATGTACTGTTTCTGTAGTGTGCCATATGCAATGTCAAAACGGAAGTGCCTTAGTGTTTCGGAAAAAATTAGCATTATACACGAAGTTGACAAAAATGTTAAAAAAAAAGATATCGCGCAAAAATTTGGAATCCCACCAAGTTCACTGTCGACAATTTTAAAAAATCGGGACGTGATACTACAGGAAGCAGACCAACGTAAAGAAAGTCTAGTGAGGAAAAAGTTAAAAAGTAGCATGTATGATGATATCGACGAAGCCATTTTAAAATGGATGACGGTGATGCGCGAAAAAAAGCTTCCATTATCCGGGACATTAATTAAAGAAAAAGCCCTGGAATTTGGTGCTGCATTGGGACACAAGGATTTCCAGGCCAGCAATGGGTGGTTAGAGAAGTTTAGAAAAAGGCATGGTGTAATTCATAAAGTATTTGTGGAGAAAGTGCAAGTGCCAGCGTAAGTAACTGTGAAACTTGGAAGCAGATTGTGTTAAAACCGATTTTAAAAGAATATCCACGAAAAGACATTTTCAACGCGGACGAGACGGGTCTATTTTTTAAACGTTTACCCAACAAAACGCTAACTTTTAAAAATGATCCGTGCTTTGGTGGTAAACAAAGTAAACTAAGAATTACGGTGTTAGTGGCTGCAAACATGCTAGGGACTGAAAGACTTAAAATGTTGGTAATTGGCAAAAGTAAAACTCCGCGTTGTTTTCGAGGAGTTAAATCTCTAGAGGTAAACTACACATTTAACAAAAAGGCGTGGATGACTACTGACATTTTTACAGGTTGGGTAAGAAAGCTGGACAAACAAATGACCACACAAAAAAGAAAAATTGTGCTTTTTATTGATAATTGTATGGCTCATCCTGGAGACATTAATTCTGTATTAAATAACGTAAAAGTCGTATTTTTCCCACCAAATTTAACGTCAATTATACAACCAATGGATCAGGGGGTAATTAAAACTCTTAAATTGCACTACCGAAAAAGAATCCTGAAAAAAATTGTTACCATTGTAGAGAACAACCAGACTGTCCCTGTTAATACTGTTGATCTCCGGGAGTGCATTTCTGAATTATCAAAAGTATGGACCAATGATGTTAGCGATGAAACAATATTCCATTGTTTTTGTAAAGCTGGTTTCAGTACCGCCACGACAGAATGGAATGAAGAAGATGATATGACACTAGTACAGTTAAGAAGTCACTGGAATTTTCTATAAACAACTGGAAATGTCAGTAACGAAGTTACACTGAAAGATTTCATCACTGCTGATGAACATGTTACAGTTTCTGATTTTCCGGACGATGACGACATACTCCATAGTGTTAGCAAGTCCTCTGAACCGGTAGAAGATGATGATGATGATGACGACGACAAAAATTTTGAAGACCAGCAAGACAAGAGAAAACCTACCGACGACGAGGTTTTACAGTCATTTAAAGCAATTAGGCTTGCACTACATCTCAAGAACGAAGTACCTGACAGTATTTTTGAGTATTCAAATAGATGTGAAACTTTTTTTGAACGTAGTATCTTATTCAAACACAGAAAACAACAGAAAATTACCCACTTTTTTAAGTAACGAATTAAAACTGTATCAAAAATTATATAGCCTACTGTCAACATTACCGATCAACATCCATCAAAGACTAAAGAATGCATTAGGATTAGTACTTTTTAACATTTTAAATAAATGTTTTAGTGGATGGTTAGTGAGGATCGGTCAATAATACAACTTTTAGTTATTTTTCGTCGACGTTTCGACAATATTTATTGTCATCTTCAGGACCTGTGTATGAATTACAATAGAAATATCAAACATAACGAAACAATTAAATATTTGGGTGAACGTGTTGGTGATGTGAGTGTGTGCATGCGTATGTATGTATCATTTTTTATGTGAAGACTTATGATAGTTTGTTTACATCTTCAAATTATCTTTAAGAAAGCGAGCAAATTATAGTATGAGAATAAAGATAATTTGAAGATGTAAACAAACTATCATAAGTCTTCACATAAAAAATGATACATACATACGCATGCACACACTCACATCACCAACACGTTCACCCAAATATTTAATTGTTTCGTTATGTTTGATATTTCTATTGTAATTCATACACAGGTCCTGAAGATGACAATAAATATTGTCGAAACATCGACGCAAAATAACTAAAAGTTGTATTATTGACCGATCCTCACTAACCATCCACTAAAACATTCACTGATTGACGGTCACTAAAAATTTAAGGATTTTAAATAAAGTTAGTGTATTCATTTTTTGTATTATTGTTGTGAAAAAATTATGTGCTAGAAATAAAAATACAGTGTTAACCTAAAACTCAGTTCAACATGCTTTTACGTATAGCCTACAACCATGTACAAGGTAAGTCTTTACATGAAATACACAAACTCTTTATTCAGTACGTACTTATTATGTATTAGATTAATATGTAAAGCATGACATAAAAATACATTTACTTTTTTAAGTATGCGCTATTAAGAAAAATAACGGTACGTAATATTAATTCATTATACAACGTGAAACAACATTCATAAAAAAATTAGACGGGGAATTCTTGTTATAAGTGGTTTATACCTCTATATAACGAAAACCTCTATTTAACGAATTTTTTCCGGGATTCTCAATTTCGTTATATAGAGGTTCGACTGTATATTCAATACAAAACAGACACTGAAATAATAATGAGAAGAGACAATGAAAGATATCTCTTCAGAACCACAGATGGACATAACATTGGTGGTTTTATATTTTTGAAAAAAAAAAAAAAAAAAAACTGGTTTTATAATATTTTTGGAATTTAATATATATAAGCCTAAAAGTATACAAGAAAACAATATGCAATCAAGGATTGAATGACTGATGAGGTATGGAGGACATCACAGCTGATGAGTAGTGGATTCAAACTCACTACTTTTTTCATATGTAGAATAATTTCTCTTAAGAAGCTAAAATATATTCACAGAAGTTTGCTTGCCTGTGTGCACGCGCGCACGCACACACACACAGGCACAACCACAACCCCATTCTTGTATTGAGTCTTATTTTATTAACTCATATGCACACAAGTATTCAACAGACTTGCATAACATTATACAAATGTCCTCTCCCATTTACATTAGTACTCAGCTGTTAAAAACACTATATAAATAATCATACAACTTCACAATGAAGTAACTAAGCCTGTGAATGCCAACTAACAGACTTGCTGATCAATGTATTTAAACTCTGCTTTCAACAACATTACTATATTAAAGGGCAATAAATGGGAAAAAACATAACTATTAAGAGCAGCCTGATATGTTAATATTTTATGACAACACACTAAGGTGGTCTGGAGTAAATTTTATACATTTCAATCCATACATTTATAGACTTTAAGTTAGTGTTTGTTACTTCTATCACATTCAATTTCACGGCATTCACATTAATCAAATAAAATTTTTTACTAAAAACAAACTGTGACTGAAATAATTAGACCACTAAACTTTCTCTTATGTGTCCTTAGAATATTAATTTGTTGAAAACATATCGTATTTACACAAGTTTATACAAAAGAGTATTAATAAACAGTTTCTCTTATTTACTTAGACAAAAAAAAAACAACAATAATATTAATATAACCTTAAATCCGTAGTGACTGTCAATCAATAAATTTTTCAGTGAAGAGTTTGTGAGGATCGGTCAAAAATATAACGTAAATTTTAACTTATTTGTGTCGACATTTCGACAATGTTTATTGTCATCATCAGGACAACTGTTGCTGACGCCAAACACACAACTGTAAATATTTAAATAAGTTAAAATTTGTGTTATATTTTTGACCGATCCTCACAAACCCTCCACCGAAAAATTAATTAATATTAAAAATAACAATATTTTTTTTAAATTAACAACAGCAACAATGTTAATACAAATAAAAATGAGTTTTCTCTGAAAATTTTAAAATATTTAGTTAATGTTTAAATAAACAGTATACATTTTTAATAAATGAATATGAATGAGGTACTGAGTTCAGTATAATAATGAGTAGGTGATTACAGTCAACGAAACAGTTTAAAATAATATAGAAGCAAATCAATTAAAAAAAAAGAAACATTTATTTTTGTTCCGTTCTTTATTTATATCTAAAACTGTTCCTGCTGTTTTTCAAATATAATTTAACGCTGATAACTACTGGTAACAGATTTTACGTACAATGGAAACTCAAAACAAACTTCACCTTTGATGATGCACTACATTTCCTAAAGGTAAAACTCTTTTGAGATTTTTTTTTCATTTCTACAATGGTCATAATTTTTAAGGGAGAAGAATGGTATGTTACTTTATTCTTGGATTTCGTTGTCCATGACGTGTCCGTTACTTAACTAAATATAATTAATTCACTACCGACTCGGAACACAAAATTTTTTACAGGTAAATTGTAAAAAAATTGTGTTCTGAGTAGGTAGTGAACTAATTATATTTACTTTATTCATTTAGCTTACCGCTTTCACTTTCATTAAGACTACCATGACTTATATAAATATACTTAATTATAAGCATCATATTTACAAAATAATTATTATGCTGTAGAGAATTTTAATACAATTAACAGGATGTCTGCAGTAACTACACTTTGCAGTGTTCAGCACTTTCTATGGTTTTTTATTTCTATACATCTACATATATACTTATATTTCTTTTACTTTTAACCACAATAAGACAATCTTTATATCAATAAATATTGCATTTTTACATATTTTCCCTGTATTATGGACACAAGTTATATTTACAAGCCAGGCACACTGTATAATGTTAAGTGTATTAAAAAAAAAAAACACATTATCAGTTAAACTAATGATAATCTTACAAAAGGAGAAAATACTGATCTGATGGTTTTGAACACAGAGCAGGTGATACAAATTATACAATTCAGCAGATGTCATATTCATTCCTAGCTGATGTGGCTGTAATATAACAAAAATGGTTTCTTAAAACTGTGATTTGAAACAGTTTTCTTTTTTTTTCTCTCACAGTTCTATGCTGTGCTCCACACAAAGGAACAGCATTCACACCACACCACACAAGGCATTTATGGCCTTTTCAAGGCCAACGATTATTGCCCTTCACCCTAGCTATAAAGGAACATCCCAAGACCCTCTCTGCATATTCAGCCACCAGTATTGGCACATTTTAAAATCCTGTTACTGTTTTCCTTTACTATTATATTGGTGATTTAACTGATGGACTTCCATATTTTCACCCATAAGAAACAGATTTTGTCTTGTACATTTTCTTTTACATACACAAACACCTCTTCAATGAAAAACAAAATATAAATTATCGTAAAACTTTTTTTTTTGTGTTTTTTAATCAGCACTTGTATGAATATGCATTCGTATTTTTAATATACATGAAACAAACAATATTATTTAGCAGGCACATAAATGCAAATTACAGAAAAATAATTAAAATACGTAGGTTAAAACCAGAAAAAGATATGGAAATTGTAGGTTAAAACAAAGTACTAACTCAGAACAGAACGGCTATTATGTTTAAGAACATGAGTTAGGGTGCTGAAAAGTGTAACTAACACCTTTTTTATGCAAATACTCATCCCTATTTTACACACATAAAAATGTACTCTCTCTAACACTTGGACACATCCTGTAATAGTTGTGAGTGTGTGCATGTGTGCCCCCATACAAGTGTCACAGAGTGCACACACATATTTTTTTTCAACAACAAAATTTAGTGAATCTGGCTAAAATTTAGTTAACATTATACAGAATCATATATTTGATTCTGACTGTAAAATCAGACACCGTTGTAACGGGACAAAATGGGCTGAACCATTGTTTTTAATAATTTTCAGAAATTAACCATTTTATGTAATACTTTTATAAAATCTATTGTTTGGAGGTGCGTGAGAAGCCAGACAAAGGGTAAGTGAGTCACAGAAAACGTGCGTGGATTACGGCTTAATAAGGTGACTAACCAGAACACCACGTGTTTTAATGTACAAAAAACTTCCGGAGTCGAGAAACGTCTGACACCGTCCATGGTTGAAGGCAAGGGACGAAGGGGACATCCGGTAGAGCCTTGTGGTGAATACACAAAGAACGCGGATAGCGTACCCAACTCATCCCAGTCGCCAGCTAACCTTCAGATCGGACAGTCATATTATAATAGTGTTGGGAGGCCTACGTGTGTAAGTACGGTAGGCCTGCCCCAAAGTTAAGTAAAAGGGAGTAATGAAGTATTAAAAACATCTTTAATAACGCGGCAGTTCAGAACAGTGACGATGGAATAAAAAGAGTTTTAAAACGTTTGGTGTTTGAGTGAAAAAGGGGACTTGCAACGTAATAGTGCATACAAGTACAGCTAAGTACTGTGTAAAAGCAAATATTTTGGCCAGAAGTGAAGTAACACAATAATAATAAAGAGGTCAGTAAATGGGGGTGAAAAAGATATGTATAGAGAGTGAGAGAGTGTGTGAAAGAAAAAGGGAAAGTACGGGTTTGTAGATAATGATTGGTAGATAAGAATTAGCTTCTGAAATTTTATGGTTTATAATTGTTTACAGTAGCATATAAAAAGAAAGTTAGAAAAAGAGAAAGAATTTAAACGCTGATCATAATAAACAAGATTTGTTTAGTACCATAACCATGTGTTGAGAGTAGTTATTATGCCTAATTACCATACCCTAAATTCAGTGCCAAAAAACCCGCCTAAACAAACCTGTGAAAGCTTCTGAATGAAGGGAGATAAATTAACTCAGTTGTTTTAATGGGAATAGTGTAAAAAGTTTTCCACATTCCCTTTTTCCAAATGTGGTGGCGACTTGGCGACCTTGTACAATTCGGGATCTTCTGGTTTTTATAAGGTAAGTCGTAAGTCAGTTTGTCAGAATCAGGGTAAGTAGTCTTTTTGTGTATTTGTCAATAATGTCATAATAGTTACACCGTAACTTCATACATACATTTGGCCCAGATAAATGATTATTTTTAATCTAATGTGAACAAAAAAATAAGGTTTTTTTAATGTTCCCTTACCCATTTCAATTACTGGTTTCAAAAAGGAGAGTGAATTCTATTACTTTATTATGGGTTGTCAATATTTAGGCCAGCATCAGACTAGAAAATACATTTGACAAAGATCTTTTAATAAAGTTAGTTTTATAAATATTTTATACTGTAGTGTAGCATATTTTGTCTAAAAAAACTTTGTAATAAAATTAATAAGTTGCTATTCTCTTTTTATAGAAGAATGTGACAGAAACAAAGAAAATGGCTAACTCTAAAGCTTAACAGTACATTCTGAAGGTCGTCGTCATAGTCGGGTCCTACAAATAATGACACTCTTGAAACATAAATTTAAAAGTACAATAATCTGTTCTTTAATAAGTTATATAAACATTTCAGAATCTCAGCTCTTTCAGTACAGTCTGATGACTTTCATATCTTTGTTCTGATCCAATTTTTCTTTTTTTCACGTAACTGCAAAGTGCCAACATATACAGATTGCACATTTGCACAAATTCAGATGTTTTCTTCCTCCATTTGTACAGAACTAAACAGTTTCTTTAATGTAGTAACAAGAGGATAATTACATATCACTACCAAATCTTAAATAAAAAAATTCAATAAAACCTTGTAAAAAAGATCTTTATTAGATATATTTTATAATCTCATACTGACATTACTACTGCTTACAAAAATATTATATTCCCCTTGACATTGTCTGCTACACAAAGCATGTAGTTTATTGTAGTGTGTGTGTGTGTGTGTGTGTGTGTGTGTGTGTGTGTGTGTGTGTGTGTGTGTGTGTGTGTGTGTGTGTGTGTGTGTGTGTGTGTGTGTGTGTGTGTGTGTGTGTGTGTGTGTGTGTGTGTGTGTGTGTGTGTGTGTGTGTGTGTGAATAACACTATAATTAAGTGAACAAAAAAGCAAAAATTGCAAGAATCACTGTAAAATGGTTGTAATAGTATTTCCTACACACGAGCTTACCTGTTTCCTCTTGCGATAAGCTGCTGTCCACAGTTTTCACTACTGAGCCTACAACGTCCTCTAAAATATTGGACACAAGCAATTGCGTATCATTATACTCTTCCTCTATGCTAGCCAATGATGTTGCTGTATCATCCATCATCATTATTCTGTTACCTGTCTTACATTACATCTGCAACAAGGTGAACACTTAAGTTGGTTTTGCTTCCGCTAAATATATATAGTAATTTAAAATTTATGTTTATATTACCTCAAGATGTTATTTTTCCTTATTTGGAACATGTTTCGAGAGCTCCCGTGCTCTCATCATCAGCCTTCGCGATCTTGCGTCTGGTGAAGTATTTGTGTGTTAGCTGGCTGCTATTAAGGTTTCTTGTTGGTCACTGGTATTTTAAAGTTGTATTATTGTGTGTGATTGTGGTAAATGTATTTGTATTTTGTGTATTTTCGATGTTGAGTGCTTTGAATATTGTGTCATGTTTTGTATTGTCATATGTGTATATATATACATATATATATATGTATATATATATATATATATATATATATATATATAAATCACTTTCTGCTACAGTCCGTTTCTTGATGTATATAATACTTTAATATTTATAACTAAATTTACCTCAAGATATACTTTTTTCCTATTAGGAACATGCCTAATAACATCCAGGCATATAGGTTTATTCCTATTAATAACATCCAGAAGCCAACACACAAATGCTTCACCGGAAACAAGATGGCGAAGGCTGAAGATGAGAGTACAGGAACTCTCGAAACATGTTCCTAATAGGAAAAAAGTATATCTTGAGGTAAATTTAGTTATAAATATTAAAGTAATATATATATATATATATATATATATATTACTATAATACTTATAACTAATTTACCTCAAGATATATTTTTTCCTTTAGGAACATGTTTCGGGAGATCCTGTTCTCCCATCTTCAGCCTTCGCCATCTTGCTTCTGGTACAGTATTTGTGTGTTGGCTTCTGGATGTTATTAAGGTGGTTTGTTGGTCTTTTGGTCCTTCAATGTTGCATTATTGTGTGTTGTTGTGGTATCTGTTTTTGTATTTTGTGTATTTTCGATGTTGAGTGCTTTGAATATTGTGTCATGTTTTGTATTGATTTGTATTTGTTCTGGTATTAATTTGTTTTGTGTTTTATGTTTGTAAATCTGTAAATTTTCCCAAATGTTCATTATGGTGCCTTTGTGTGGTATATGTTTTATTAGTGTTACATTGGTTATGTCTGGGAATTCATGTCCTGTGTTTATTGCATGTGTGGCTAAATTGGATTTATATATATTTGGTTTTTTGTATGCATTTAGGTGTTCAAAATAACGTTTTTTCAGCTGTTTTTTTGTTTGTCCTATATAACATTTATTGCAATCTTGGCATTCAATTTTGTATATACCGTTGGTTGTTGTATTATCTTTGTTGTGTGAGCTATTTAGGTTTTGTAATTTATTTTTATTAGTTTTGTATGCTATTTTTATATCTGTGTTTTTAAATAGTTTTGTTAGTTTTGTCATTTTATTATTTATATATGTGAATGTGGCCCATTTTTTGTTGTTGTTATTATTTATGTGTTGTTCAGTTTGATTAATTCTTAATTGTTCAGTTTTTATTTTGTATTTGATTTTATTTTCTATTTTGATCATAGTATTTTTATTGTATCCATTTGCATAACCAATTTGGTATATTATATTTCTTTCTTTGTCAGTTTCTTGTTTGTTTAGGGGTATTTTGTACATTCTGTTAAATAACGAATAAAATGCTGCCATTTTATGTTGTGGTGGGTGGTCAGAATGGTTAGGTATAATGATGTTAGTGGAAGTTGGTTTTCTATATATTGCATATTGTATGTGTTTGTTGTATCTTGTGATGGTTATGTCTAAATAGTTGATTTTGTTATGTTTTTCTTTTTCTTCTGTGAATTGTATTTTGGGATGTATGTTATTGATTTGTTTCAGTATGTTCTCTGCATTTGTGTTTTTGTTATTTGATACATATAGTCCATCATCTACATATCTTATCCATTTGCCATCTGGGTCATGTGTTTTTATGATATATAAAGTGATTGAAATATATATATATATATATATATATATTACATTTAATATTTATAAATAAATTTACCTCAAGATATACTTTTTTCCTTGAGGTAAAATTATTTATAAATATTAAATGTATTATATACATCAAGAAACGGACTGTAGCAGAAAGTGATTGAAAAAAAAAATATATATATATAATTTGTGACGTTTTCAGAAGCCAAATGGCTAACAGGGAGCCAACTGACTAAAGAGTACATTAGTGAACACGTCATTTAGCTTAGAAGAGCCATAGCAAAGGAAACATTCGGTAGAGAAAAAAAACATTGTCTGTTACAGTAAACTGGGATCACAGGAAGAGACTGAAAATTTTGAATATATGATGTTTTATTTTACATCAAGAAATGACTACAGTAATCCCCCGTTATAACATACTAACAGGGGCTCTGAGTAATGTTACATTGAAAGTCAGTTGTAACTTTATATAGCATGTAGGCTTTATAATATGTACATGAGTCATTTAAACTATGTCGATAAAAATAGAAACAATTTATTTTACTGTGTTTATATAAAATATGTAAGAGTAAACTAATAAAAAAAAAAACAGTTACACCTTAGACAAAAACTGTATACATAATTGTATTAAAACTTAGTCCACTGTGAAGAACAGTTTATATTTTATACAAAGTATTCATAATTATAGCAAAAACTTTGTCCAATGTCCGTCTTCTTCAAAAACAATACGGCTATGTGTCAGAATCCCTTTCCATATTTACTGGCTTAAAAAAATTACTGATTTTGTTTGCGACTGATTTGAGTTAATTTCTTTAAACAATAACTCGATAAGGTGTCGTCACAGTGATCATAATGTTGCTTTCACTTTTTGATTGCTGAACATACTCAGTGAAAAAGTTCAAGTAGCCTTTCACTTACCTAACATTATCCAACGTTGCCAACCTGACATTTTTGAGCAAGACTATCTTTGATTTTTCAATATTTCATGTTTCTTAAAGCCGTCTGTTATAAGTGGGGTCCATTGTAATGGGGTCCGCTACAATGGGGAATTATTGTAATAAAGAAAAAGTACAGAAATAGGTTTTCGACGGTGGATATACTAATTCAGAGGCAAATGAAAGGAAAAAGTCACATGGAATAAAATAAGCAATGATGATGTACTAAAAAAATCAAGGTTACATACACTTCCGTTATTAAGAAAACAGGTTATTAAGAAACACATTAAACAGTTTACTAAGAAAATGAAGGAAAACCACATGGACTCCTAACGATGGTTTCTGAGAGAACAGTGGCAAGAGCATGAGATCAAATCTCTTGGATTACACACAATGTAGAGTATCATATGAAGGGATGAAAGCTCAAAGCTTGGATGAGCCCTGAATACGAATGGAGACGTCAGTGGTGTTTGGGACCTGGAAAATAAGAGTAGGCACAATACCATATATGACTATGATGATGCTTACACATCAAGATTCAATTTTGAATGTTTCCCTCCAAATCTTATTTCTCGTGCATAGCACACTATGTTATTTTCTTCTTGTACAAGACTTAAAAAAAATGTGTCCAACATTTTAACACATGGACAACGCAGTTACATACATGTATCAGATGTTACATACTTGGGCTGGGACACAGACTATAATTATGACAATGACATGGAAAATAAAATAAATAAGTTCCAGGCAATATATGGCACAATAAATAGAGCATTAAATAACAAAACACGAAAAGACACACGGATAAAATTTTATAAAACGATGGCTTTACCTGTACTTATGTATGGGAGTGAAAGTTGGATAAATACCAAAAAAGGAGACAGCAAAATACAGGCAGCAGAAATGAGATTTTTGAGACGGGTCAAAGGCTGCACAAGAAGAGATTTAGTAAGAAATGAAGACGTGCGAAATGAACTAAATGCATATGCAATACATGAAAAAATAACTGAATATAAAGAAAGATGGAAACTCCACGTAAATAGAATGGGAAATGGGAGAATACCCAAGAAAATACTTATCTACAACCCAAGAAGGAAAAGAGATATAGGAAGACCACGAAAATGGTGGTCGTAAGTTTGTAAGGACGGAACAGGCAAATGCCTAATCCTTGTAGTGCAGAAGAAGAATAAGACAATGCAGTTTAGATTATTGAGTGTTAATCTGTTAATCTACTATGTTGCTGTTTACACGCTGTATTACACAGCTCTCGCTAGTTCATACAGAATCAATACAGACGATATGGAAAACAAAATTGCATTTTCACATAAGAAGACTTTTTTATTGCAGGACAACGCTTGCCGCAATATTTTCTACATTCATTTGTGTAATGGAAATGTAACCAAACTGAAACGGTTATTTCCAACTAACCATGAAGAAAGCGCTGCTTATTTCTACCACTGAGTAATACAGTGACCTCTTTACATAAAAACCAATACGCTGCACTCAACAAACCACGAGTATTATATATTTTTTTTGTTTAAACAGATTATACAGTTGATTAAAATTAAAGTATCAGTACTGAATTATATTCTGTGCATGGATTACAACATACACAAACAATATTTATTTTTGTTAAGTTGTGATTATTATTTGCACTTCACTGTAGTAACAGACAGCTTCACCTCCACAACCAACTATTCTTGTGTTACTTATTTGTACTAAAAAAGGAACTGCAAACATCATTAACCAAAATCAACATGCCATTAAACAGTTAAAGGTTGTACACAACTTGACTTCGAATGAATTCTATTCTGTGCCCTGACAAATAGATTGAAAAAAATAATTTTTAAATTAATTTCTGGTATGCATTGTCTTGATTCACTGTGCAATAGGCATACTATATCAGATATAGGTGTAGGCGACTACAATAACTTTCTAAACAACTGAAAACAAGTCCGTTAAAGTAGCAAAATGTGTGGGCATACAACTGCAAATTAGAAAACTGCCCTTTATCAAAGCACAAGCACAACTATAGTTTGACCAATAGGCCAACAACGGTACCAAAATAAACAGAACTATTCTTCTATAACCATTTAAAATAGTTATTGTTTTCAAAATAAAGTAAATGGATCCTAAACTGTTTACTTAAAAAGGTCCTGTATTGACAAGTGTGGTGTGTAAGTAACTGTGAATCACGGATGTTTGAATGAGAGAATTACTGAACTGTAATTACAAGACTGTGAAACACACATTTTAAACGGTAAATTAAAAACAAACTGTAAAGTAAATACCAAGGTGAAATAACTGAACTAATTAGGTTTTAGAGCAACAATTTACTACTGAAATAAGGAATAAATGTCTAATAGGCACCCAATCGCAAAAATGCCTAAATTGTGGCAATCGCCAAAAGTTGGCTTTTGAAAGTCGGGGCTTTTTTTCTCTGCTAAACATCCTGAGTGTATTCCACCAAAACATCAACCGACTTCTGATTTGCTTGGCGCCAATTCTTTACAGTTTACTAACCTGGTTTAGTCCATAAAATATGGTAACGTCGATGTCCGCCTTTGTTGTCTGTCGGTTTGACTGGTTCCGAACGCGTAAATAATCGCCTACATAAAGTTTTGTCACAGCGGGTCTGTCTGCCTGCGTCTTAACACACGTTGCCGGGCACCCGCGAATGTGAAGCAGTGCTGTACTTTCTGTCCTATACTAAGCGTTCAGTTTTTGTTGAAGCGTTCATCGTTTCGTATCTTGCGGTAAGATCTTTTTGATACGATTAGGACCTACCGGTACCCCTTGTTTACAGGGGCGTATTTACGGGGGAAAGGGATCGGACCCCACCCTCCCGCTCCCGAGTGTCGAAAAAGTTGACGAATTTTGTTAATCTCATAATTTTTAGACTCTTATTATTTTTCGACTAGTAACTCTTTTTTAATACAATACAAACAGGTTTATTATACACCATTCGCGTGAACGTTTGAAATATGAAATATAGGAAAATCAATTCAGCCAGTATTTTCTAAACAATGTTTCAGTAACGCATATTTTTATTGTAGCCTATACTCTTCCCAAGTCGTACAGTACAAGCGCATTACGTAATAACAGATCCACTACCGTACCGTTTTTGCGATAAACGAGTCAAGTACCGACATCCAGGACACCACCGACCAAACTTACTTAAACTCCGTGCAGAGAAAAATTGTTTAGAGTTAAGACAAATAAAATCCACACGCGTTTCTTTATTACCTGAATTATGGATTTTTCTAGTAACGAAGACACTTATAGATAGTTTACTGACACTACTGATACAACGTACCTACATAACATCGTAAAACCCAGAACACAGGTACCGGTAATTTTCGTTCTTCTTCAGTTTCTGTTATTATATAAATTTTCGTGAAGTATACTATTTCCGTTCTTAGTTTAATCCTGATGTAAACAAACATACGTGGTACATCTGAAACGCTATTTGCTGCTTGAATTAAAGGCGTGTCACTCTAACAGAAGGAACAGGGTACATATAATAATGATACTGTATGAACACACGTAAATTGTAATAATTTATCCTGACCAAAGTAAAATTTGTGTGACTGTGTCAGACCGACAGTGAAATACTTCATAACACCAGTTAATGGTTTCCTTTTTGTTAACCGTTTAAAAATCTCAGCAAAACAAAAATAAAGTTTATTTACAACGAAAACAGACGCTGTGATAATTACCATTGTACTGTATATTATCAGTTGCTGTCAGAGAGTAATTCAATGCCTTCCATATCTGTGTCGGAACTTGTATCATCACTTGAATTAGCGTTATTATTGATAAGATTGCCCACAACGACGTCGGTAATGTGTGCCAATTGCCATAGCTTATCTTTTTCCTTTATTATATGCTGGATACAATGACGCCACTTGTCCGCCTTTGTTTCATTTACCGCCTTCTCTATCGAGTATTTTATACCAGGCAGCTTATAGGCCTATATATGTTGTGTTATGACGGGCAACATTCCTTTCATCTAACTCCATTCAATAGAATTCAGAATACAGTGATAAGGAGGAAGTCCGTAATTTTTTAAGTCTAGACTGAGGCTGTACATCTGACATAGATTTGACAGGAATTAAATACCGCTGGCTTATATTATGTGACTAAAAGTTATGACTAGCAAGATGAAAAACTGATTCACTACTTTTAACGAATGCAGTACGTTTGTTATTGGGTAAATTTCAATATTGCCCCCCCCCCCCCCCCGATTACATTATTATTTTTTTTAAAGATCAGTGGCGTCTCTAGAATTTGGCTTGGGAGGGGGTTCGGGTGAGATCGGCTTCATACAAAAAAAAAAAATCAAGTGAAGACTAATCAACATTACTATCTTTAAAGTGGATGGAAAACGTGATAGCATTCTGAAATCAAACCCATTAAAGTCAAAGGTAAAAACACAATAAAAATATCCTTCACTGAAACACTGTTACAAGATACTTATTGACTGAACTGATTTTCCTATATTTCGTATTTCAAATGTATATACAAATTCGGTGTAATAAACCTGTTTGTATTTTTGAGTATTAACTCCCACTGAAGAAGACATACATCATGTTGAAACGTTTGGGGAAGTGATAACCGAAGTAAGTTCATAAGTGAAAGTTTATATTGTAGCGTGACAGATATAAGCATAATATTGAATGGCAATTGATCATTAGAATAATGAAGTTATAATATTTAAATTTGGAAGAAAGCACTAAGTTTAATATAAATAGATTAATTCATAGCAACTGTGGAAAGAAATCATTATTATAAAGAAAATCCAAGTTCAAGTAAAAGGAGTTACTAGTGATGAGTCATCCAAGACCAGTCTCATAACCAAAGGTTTTCAAGGTATAACCCAGGAAAGTAAAATAGTAAATAACAAAGCAGTACACAATATGACCAAACTCACAACGAGGGAGAATAAATAGAATAGAAACCCTAAAATAAGCCAAGATCAACCAATACAGGTTGTGTATTTCTGAAATAAAGAAGAAGATGGAGAAGATCCCAAGAAACCTGATGGCAACAAGAAGAAGATGGAGAAGATACCAGTCCCAGAAGGCAGGAGAAAAGAAGACTGAAGAAAGAAGAAGAGGGCAGCGTCCTGAAGAAGATGTCATGCTCTTATAAAAGACACCCAAATCCCTATATCCCCAAAATAAATATCTAAAAATAAAAGTATAACGAAATAAAAACCACATGTATATAAATTTAAGAGAGAGGAGTGTATAAAGTAAAAGTTTCCTGTGAACTAAGATGAAACAATAATATAGTACCCATGGAACAAATCTCCATTGAAAAAACGCTAACCAATTTATTATGTTAATAAGACTATACGACCATTTAGCATTAACATAATATATAAGTGCAAAGTGAACCAGTGATAGTTTTGGGTATTATAAAAAATGAACCTTGTGTTTCATTCTTGGCAATCACAAACATTGGATGCAATGAAATATGCATTTTTCAATGACTTAAAATGTATACTGTGACAATATGTTGTTCATAAGACATGAATCTGTTTAAAATAACATTTTGTTTTACATGAAAAAAGAAAAACAGATGTCATTATACTTTTTGAACAATTCATACTATTTATTTGTTAATGACAGGGTACAATTCCCCAAAGACAAGGTATAAAAGACTGTATAAAAACTGTAGAATCCTACTTATAATAATAGTTAGAAATAAGAATATAGATATAAGGTTTTAATGTATATAGTACAAAAACGTTTAAAAATGTATTAGATATAAGGCCATTTGTTTGGGTCTGAAACAACTAACATCAGAACTATAAAAATAGTTACCACTTGTAAATAGTAGAGGGTAATTAAGATGTTAGTTAGTACAAAACCTTTGTTGTAAACCATATTTACATGTTGGAAATGGGAATTTTGTTGCAAAATGTCTGATTTGAAGAAAACCATTTATTTAAAAAAAATGTTCTTTATTCTGTTTAACTATTATTTGTATTGTAACCAATACTAATTGTTTTTGTGTAATTTGAAAACATGTTTAATTTATAATACTATTTGTAAAAAGTCAGAGAGGGTATCACACATCATATATTGTTTGTAAATTATTTTGTAAGAAAAATTGTTAAAAAATCATAGGCCAAAAGAATGGAAACCAAACTTCATCAAAACAGAGAAATTGCTCATTTAAATGCAAATAAACAAAAGGGGTTTAGACAAAATAAACTTGAGATCATGCCATATAATTGCACATACCATTTAGAGAGATTTTAATAAATTATATTCAGAATTATAAATAAAAATGAAAAAGACTAAACTCAGAAATTTAGACATGGGAGTCATATATTTCAGAATAATGTTTCAGAATACAACTAATTCAATTAATTACCAGAAAATAAGGGAATAGGAACCTTTTAATACAATATAGGATTATTAATATTAAATATAACTGATAAAATGGCTGAATTTATATAATGACAGGAAGTAAATTTTGATGTTTTGACCCTTCAGAGTATACCAAACTGAAAGTGAAATTACTATTTTTTGGACAGAAAAAACTATAAAATGGCATTATTTAATCTGAAAATAACCAGAATGAACTGAAAGATTAATTTAAATCAAATCTAGTGAATAAAATTGACAAATAACCAAAGTTTAGGCATTCATATAGTGAAATAGTAAAATGTACACAGGATGTGAAAATATTTTTGAACAATGTTAAGGATAATATTATATGGGCTAAGAGTTTAATTGAAACTGAAGGAAACAGTTAGTTAATTATTGGTAGTTGAACGGTTAACATGACATACGTTTAACAACGTGGATAACCTAACCTATAATCGTCATACAAGCGAGTGTATAGTGAGTTATTGTGAAATCGCGAGTGACTTGTAAAATACTTCTGAAACTATCATATTATAACAGAAACGATCAAGTAACACTCCATAACACAGAACAATATAAATCTACTCCGAAAAACACCATAAAACACTAGAAAACTGTATAATACATTAAACCAAATTAGTGACGGAATCGGAGAAAGTGTTTGACTTATAATTACACAGACATACTAAATACAACCCAGAATCACTACACCAGTCACTACACAACATATAACAAGAGATTTGCAGACACAAGAACAGGAATATTACGTCAAAATACATTATTTGGAATGCAGCAGCAACGAGCAACATTTTCATCGACTTGACGGCAGCCATCTTTCTTTGACAATCCCAGTCCCTCTTCTTGGTTCAGCACAGCTGTTTGGTGAAAACAATTATTATATTTACAATTTATTATTCAATGTCTGTGTTTATTAATAACTATTAATTTGATTGTAACGTTATACTTTTTAAATATTAGCCCGATTTCTCTGACTTTGGTAATAACTGGCTGTTTAAAGAACCCTATATAATTTTATATCATATACTTGTAACTTTTTTCGATATCCTGAGAATCGATACTAATCGATAAGAGTCAATATTGCTGTTACTTAATAAAACATTAATACTTTTCAATACTTAATAGTTCTTTATTTCTTCAATAATACTAATTACCAATAACATAATTCTAATTGATAATCTACAAGGACTTTACCACCCGTAAGTGAAGATAACCTAAAAAATAGAAAGGTAAACAAATATCGATTGGTTTACAGACAGTCTTATGAGTGGTGATAGATTATTTAAATTATACTAAAACTTTAATAAAAATTTTCAGAAGAGCATTACACTGTTTAAAACTTCACAGCCCTATATTAATTAATTGATCCTAATTAATTAATTAATAAAATTAAAATTTTTTTTTTTTATTATTTTTTTTATAAACATAATTTTTTTAATTTTCTTCAAAACAATAATTTTTGTTTTGAAACTTTCGGTGAAGCTGAGCATATATATTTCTTCATCAACTTTACGCTACTCGACCGGTCTTGCTACCATTGGGACTCGACCAGCTGGGAAACTTAAGGAAGTGTTTCAGGCCAGTAAGACGTCGAGAGCCACACCAATTAAACATATTACATTGGACTTGATTACATCGGAGTCACATACTCCATAATAAGTATATTATCAACACACACTCATTAATTTATTTTATTACAAATTGGCGCACAACTTTAGGGGCTTTAATTAGCGATTGGAAGGTCAATACATTCTGCCCAATCACTAGTTGGAGCTAGGCAACAGCTACAAAGCCAGAGAATTTCAAGGGAAAATGCAACGACGTGCGACATCTAAGAAACGGGCGGCGGAGGCCGAAAAAGAAATAGAAACCGATATGGACAACAAAGAGGCAACACCAGTAGAGGCGGAAGAGTCGTTGCCACCGGTGGCATCCAAACAACCTGAACCACCAGAAGAACAATCTGAGATACCCACACAGACAGGGGAGGTTAATATCCAAGAGAAACCCAAAACAATGGAAGACGTAAGGATGGAGAAAATAATGGAAATGTTCAAGACAATGGACCAGAATAGGGAGAAGGATAACCAACGAATGGAGGAGAACAGGAAGAAGGACAACCAAACAACAAATGAGAAGATGGAAGAATGGAAGGAAGACTTGAGTAAGAAAATGGGGAGTGATAACCAGTCCTTGAAAGAAGATTTAGGAAATAAGATCGAAACAACAAATAAGAAGCTGGAAGAGAAGATGGAAGAAAACAGCAAGAAGATGGAAGAGAAGATAGAAGAATTGAAGAAGGATAATCAATCTACAAAAGAAGAGTTGACTGGGATGAACAAGAACATGGAAAATTTGAAGGAAGATAACAAGAAGATGGAAGAAGAGATGGGGAAGAAGTTAGAAAAATTGAAGGAAGACAACCAAGCGTTTAAGGAAGAATTCAAGTCAACTAAAGAAGAATTGATTAATAAAATTGAGAACACCAATCAGAAAATCGATGAAACCAGGAAGAAGATAGAGAAGAACAACCGACAGTTGAAGGAAGAATTGAAGGAAGACAACAGGAAGTTGGAAGAGAAGATGGGGGAGAAATTGGAAGAATTGAGAGAGGACAATCAAATTCTAAGAGAAGAGTTAAGGGAGGTAAATCAGGAGAATTTGGACAAACTGGACGAAAGGATGGAATTGTTGCGAGAAGAACTGAATAAAGAAATCACTGTTAACAAAAAAGCGATGAATAAGAAGATGGAAGAAGAAAATATAATGGTCAATCGACAGATTCGGGAGATTGATGGAAAGTGCAACCAGACCGAAAAGGAGGTGAATGAGTTTAAAGAAGTGGTGAACATCAAGTTCACAAATATCGAAGAACATAGTCGTAGGAAGGTAGAAGAACAGAGGAAGGAGAATCAAGAAGAATTCGGAAAAGTACGCAACCAGGTCACAGAACGATGTAATGATATACAAGAGACCATGGCCAATATCACCGGTCAGGTGCGACAAAGCCGAGAGGAGATGGAAGCGATTAGAAACAGACCGACTCATTTCACCGGATTGCCCGTCAACGAAAGCCGAGAGTGGCTCAACTTCCGGCAGTACAAACGCAAGCCGATGGAGTTCCTGGCAAGGGTAGAAGAATATTTGACCAAGCATAAAATTACCCAATGGAGCCATAGCAGGGAGATATTCGACGAGTCCTTCCGAGACATTACAGATAATTGGTGGATGGCCAACCGGAGTGAAATTTCCGACTACCAACAGTTCCGGAAAATGTTTAAGACAAAATACTGGTCTGAGACCACCCAGAACTTGATACGTGACAATATTTGTAACGGAAGATACAGGTCACAATTAGGTAGCAGTATGACGGCATATTTCTTGGGGAAGGTGTGTATGGCAAAGCACCTTGAGCCAGCAATCCCAGAAGAATGTTTAGTGAATAAGATATCTTATCACTATGATGAGGACATTATCAGGGCCCGGAGAGGTAGTCAGATCAAGACGATACAGGGAATGACTGAGTTATTGGAGGGATACGAGAATGAAGAGTATTATCGGCAGAGCAGGAAGAGAAATGAGAGACCAGAAGCAAGGCCGACTACTTACCCCAATAACAGCAATAACCATACAAATAACCGGAACCAGCCCAGTAATTACGACGGCCCTAACAACCAGCCGCGTAATAACCAGTTTAACGGAAATTTTAACGGAGTGAGGAATAATAACCCTTACCCAAATAATAGAAACAATTTTTACCAACATAATAATGTCCCATACAGTCAGAGAAATCCATATCCCAACAATAATGGTGACAGACCTTGCCCACCTAACCGAAATTACTATAATAATAATATTAGTAATAATAATAATAGCAATAGTAATAACCGAGTGTCGCGCCCTAGGGTAAATTTTATAAGAGCAGAAGATCGCGGACCCAGGAGATATTATCAACCGAGGAGGAGCAGCTTCCACGGCGCCGACCGAAGATGGAGGAGTGCGGAACGAGACGGCCCAAGATACGAACAGGAAAGACGAAGTACCAGCCTGGAAGATCTTGGCAGACAACCGAACAGGGCGTTAAACATCAACCAGAGTACAGAACGTCAGGAAACAAACCAGAGTTTCCCGAACGATGCCTCGGTCAATAATAATATAAACAATGACCAGAATACTTTAAACGAGAGGAGGCAGTAATCAACAACGATGACCCGTTACTGCTTATACTTCCTGGGTTAGAAAAGGATGATTTGCGACAAGAAAACCAGCATAAAAACATCACTATTATATGTAATCATTATCTGAAAGACATACGAACTGAACTTTTGGAAGAGAACGAGAAGAGTCTCAGCAACAGTAATAATGAGATAATTTATAGAACAGCGGAGGTGGAAGGAGTTCCCGCTAAAATAATGATAGACACAGGAGCTAATATTTCAATAATAAACTCCAATGAGTTGGAGAGAATACAATGTACATGTGGAAAAACTTTGCCAATGTTACCAGTCAACAACATTGTGTTGGTAGGTGCAACTGGCCGCCAGAATAAAACCATTAGGAAGCAAGTTTCCTTGAGTGTAGTTAGCCGTGATATAGCTTTAGATATGGAATTTTTAATCGCCACCGGATTACCATTTGACATCTTAGTCGGTTGCGATATTCTTCGTAGATATTCGGCAGTAATCGATCTTAATTTAAATAAAGTATCACTTTTCCCAGACGGAGTAACATGGACCGCAGATCTGGTAGGAAGCACAACTATACTTCCCAGCCCTATACATCAACAACTTCGTAAAATAAATGTTATTAGAAACAGCCCTCTTTCTAAACCCATAATATACAATCATGGAGGAGAGGATTTATGGTCAGTTAAGATCCAAGAAATACGGAATTTCCAGTGTGGAAGCGATAACAAGAAAATACCAACACATCTGGCTGATCGTCTAATTGCAATATATGAGAAATACAAGGCGGTGTTTTCTGATGAACCAGGGAAGGTAAAAAACTACCAGTGCCAACTTCGTTTCAAAGAAAACGTAGAGTTTAACCGGAGGTCATATCCAATAGCGCAGTCGCTCAAAGAAGCCGTGAGAACAGAGATAAACAAGATGTTAGATAATGACATAATTGAGATTAGTCAATCACCTTACACTAGTCCAATTATTGCTGTTCCGAAGAAAGACGGACAAGTCCGGCTCTGTTTAGATGCGCGTGAGTTGAATAAGACAATTGTGAATGACAGAACTTCTCCCGGTGAAATAGAAGAAATCTTAAAGCGTTTTCATGGTACTAACTTTATTAGCACCTGGGATACGGTCTGTGGTTATTGGCAGGTAGAGCTGCATCCACAAAGCCGCCAATATGTAGCGTTCATTTTCGAAGGGCGCAATTACCAGTTCAAGAGACTGCCCTTCGGACTAGTCAATTCTGTCGCCATATTTGTGGCATGCATGGACCAGATTTTGGGACCAGAAGCGCTCCAATTTACCACCGTCTATGTTGACGATTTACTAATCACATCCGGAACCTGGGAGGAGCATTGTTACAGAGTGGAATTTGTACTAAACAAACTAGCGCAGAACAACATAACACTGAAGTTGGAGAAATCCAAATTCATAGCGCGCGAGGTACAATTCTTAGGCTTCAACCTAGACGACAGAGGTATTACCCCATCAGCAGAGAAAGTGGAGGCAATTCAGAGGTTCCCGCAACCAAGAAACAGGAAACAATTGCAATCTTTCCTCGGGCTCTGTAACTATTACAGGAAGTTTCAGAGCCGATATTCCGAGTTGACCGCCAAGTTTCAACCACAGTTATCTGCCAAAAACAAATGGACTTGGGGTGAAGATCAAGATATTACTTTCCGATTGATAAAAGAGAAGTTTCTGGAGAGTGTGATACTTCGTCACCCAGATTTTAATAAACCGTTCTTTCTAAACTGTGACGCTAGCGATCTAAGCTTAGGAACGACATTATACCAGGAAGATGAGGAGGGACAACATCTGGTAATAAGCTTCGCTAGTCGCACACTGAACCAGTGCGAAAAGAACTACAGTGTGACAGAAAAGGAATTGTTGAGCGTGGTGTTCGCATGCAGCAAGTTCCGGACGTACATTCTCGGATATCAAGTCACGGTACGAACTGATCATAAATCCATCTCGTTCCTTCGTAGGTGCAAATTGAGTCACGGCCGATTGGCTAGGTGGGTACTCGCCCTACAAGAATATGACCTGAAATGGGAATACATTCCAGGAAAGAAGAACGTGGTAGCGGATGTGTTGTCACGTATAAATCTAGAAGATCAGACTTTCGAGGGAGAGAAGGAGAGCTTAGTAAAAATTTATAACATATTCACGACCAGAGCCGATTTACAAGCTTTATTAATAAATATTCGAATCCATCAGCAGTCTGATCCTAAGCTGAAAAACATTGTGAGTCGTTTGGAAGCCAATGATGAAACCATTTCTAAATATTACCACCTTAACAAGGGAATTCTATTCATAAAAACCGCCTTAGACGATGAGACATGGAAGGTGATAATCCCACACCAAATCGAAAAGGAGGTCATCATCGATTACCATGTAAGGTATGGTCACATGGGAGCGTTAAAAGTGATACAAGCTCTAGAGGAAAATTGTAAGATCAAGAATATCAACCGCAAGGTGAGAACATATATCAAGTCCTGTAAGATCTGCCAATGTGCAAAAGTAAACAATGAAAAGACAGAGGGTATCATGATACCGATAACTTCCAACGCAAAACTGGAAAAAGTGTTTTTGGATATATGCGGGCCATTTCCCCGTAGCGGTGGTCGACACAGATATAAATACTTGGTAATCATAATGGATCACTACACCAAGTATATAAAGCTATATCCGGTTAATCGGGCAACAACAGCAAAGGTTTTGGCGGTGATTATTGATTTGTATATCCCAGAGATCGGTAGACCATTTTCTATTATTACCGACCATGGTACACAGTTTAAGGGGAGGAGATGGCGAGACACTTTATTAGCACTTGGAGTCAAAACGTATAAGACATCAGTCTACCACCCAAGTAGCAATCCGGCTGAGAGAGTACTAAGAGAAGTGGGTAGGATATTGCGCACGTACTGTCACAACCAACAGAAAAAGTGGCAAGAGTACCTAGCAGCGACAGAAACATTCCTAAATTACGCCCACCATCCAGCTATAGGAATTCCACCGTACTCAGCCATGTATGAGAAGCCGACTCCCCGAGACATTGAACAAATCATTGAATTTCCAACGAACAACAATAGGAAATTCAACCAGCTGAAGTTTTACAATAAGGTAGCAGAAGATCAGGAACAACGGCAAGCCAAATACCAGAAGGCAATAGGGCGAATTGTAACATATAAAGAGGGTGAGAAAGTCCTCCTAAAAAATAGAGAGCTGCCTAGCACCTTAGAAGGCATAACCAAAAAACTACTATTACTTTACACCGGACCATATGTTGTGGTAAATGATAAACAGAACAATACATATGAGTTGAAGGAAATCGTTTCAGGAAAAATCAAAGGAGTGTACAATCAAGCTTCTATGAAGAAATATTATGAAGAATGAGTTGTGAGTTTTAGAATTTTGAATTTATATATATTTTATTTTTAAAAATTTTAAAATAATGTAAGTACATCTTACAACCTAATATTTTGAGAAGAACATTCTGGAGAATTAAAAGAATTTTTTAATTAATTTTAAAAATTCGGAAATAATGTAAGAACATCTTACAACCTAATAATTTTGGAACAAACTTTATGAAAGAAAAAGAAAGACTTTTGAATTCAAATATAATTATGAAAATTTAAAACTGAGTAAGTACATCTTACTACCACTGAATTATGAGAAAAACATTTTGGAAGAATTAAGAAGAAAGGAATTTTGAAGTTAATATACAAAAAATTTAAAAATAAAGTAAGACCAACTTACTATAACTAAGTTTATGAGAAAACTTTATGGTAAATAATTAAGAAGAATTTGAATTTGGAGAAATACCAAAACATTCAGAAATAATGGTAAAATCACAATACTATAAACAATTCTGAATGAAACAATTCTGGGAATAAATGAATTAAACAGAATTTGAATGTTGATAGAACGTCAGTACTTTGAAACAAGATAAGATCAACATATTACAAGGATGTATGAGAAATATTTTTCAATTAAATAAAAAGAATAGTTTGAATTTTACATTAAAACTAACCAAGTTCCAAAAAATCATTATGTGTCAATTATGATTGAATTGAGAAGAAAATAAAGTGGTTAATTCAGAAAAGAGAATTAACGTTAATCCAGAATAAATGCTAGACATTCACAATAGCATTTGAAGGAGTAGAGAAGAATAACAAAAAAGAGTGTAATATGCCAGAGAAGAAAAAAAAAAAATTTGGAAGCAAAGAGACTAATTACCTATGAAACGATAATGAAAACAGTTAATTAAGAGCAAAGAAGAACAACTCATACCAAACATATGGAGAAGATGATTTTGAACCAATGATAATAATAAGACCTATATGAAATGCAAAGAGAAGAAATACCACATGAAATATAATATAAATGAATTAATGCCAATGAATGCGAAGACGGATTAATAACTTTCTAAGAGAAAGGAAAGAACCAAAATGTTTAAATAAAATGATCAATATAACAACCTGTATATCTAATGTAAAGATACGATGTTAAAAAATTAAATATAATATATTAAGACCATTCAAATAATGAATACGAAAGACTATTTATAAAGACCATGCTAATACTATGAATAACCAGAAGAAAGTATAAAGAGAATTCAGATGAAGAAGAAAGAGAGTTACACTGTAAACAGTAACCAGAATTATTAAAAGAAAGGTTTTCAACCATAATTAAATTAAATATATCAGACAAGTTAAGAGTTTTGAAAAAATATATATATAATGAGTATAATAATGATTATGAAGATTTATTAAGATAGAAAATGTGAGATAATCTGAGAGACTACGAAGTGGAGAATCCAAAGATATTTTTATTAGTCGAAAATGAGACTACTTTTTATTTATTTATTCGATGACTGACTGAAGATAATTCCAGCAGCATTATGTTTTTTGAGCAGGGATGGATATGCCCCTGTACTCAATTTATAGAAGTGGTGTATGGCCAGCAGAGAAGTAGCGTACAGTGCCCCTCTGATCTGCCCCAGCCCACGTGATAGGGAATGTTAGGGAATTAATATCCCAAGGATACAACACGAAGTTGATATAGAAAGAAAATGTATTACAATTATAATATATCTCAGAAGACACTAACTATCCAAAAAGGATCAGTAGTAAGACAAGTAACCATATATATAAAATTAATAAAACTCTAATATAAAAAAAAGTCGATATAAAAATGGAGAAGAAAATGAATTATAAGAAATGATGAAATTATCATAAGAAATTATTTCATCCATAAACATGTCTGAAATAATTACTTCTGGAGGAGAGCAATCTGTAGCGTGACAGATATAAGCATAATATTGAATGGCAATTGATCATTAGAATAATGAAGTTATAATATTTAAATTTGGAAGAAAGCACTAAGTTTAATATAAATAGATTAATTCATAGCAACTGTGGAAAGAAATCATTATTATAAAGAAAATCCAAGTTCAAGTAAAAGGAGTTACTAGTGATGAGTCATCCAAGACCAGTCTCATAACCAAAGGTTTTCAAGGTATAACCCAGGAAAGTAAAATAGTAAATAACAAAGCAGTACACAATATGACCAAACTCACAACGAGGGAGAATAAATAGAATAGAAACCCTAAAATAAGCCAAGATCAACCAATACAGGTTGTGTATTTCTGAAATAAAGAAGAAGATGGAGAAGATCCCAAGAAACCTGATGGCAACAAGAAGAAGATGGAGAAGATACCAGTCCCAGAAGGCAGGAGAAAAGAAGACTGAAGAAAGAAGAAGAGGGCAGCATCCTGAAGAAGATGTCATGCTCTTATAAAAGACACCCAAATCCCTATATCCCCAAAATAAATATCTAAAAATAAAAGTATAACGAAATAAAAACCACATGTATATAAATTTAAGAGAGAGGAGTGTATAAAGTAAAAGTTTCCTGTGAACTAAGATGAAACAATAATATAGTACCCATGGAACAAATCTCCATTGAAAAAACGCTAACCAATTTATTATGTTAATAAGACTATACGACCATTTAGCATTAACATAATATATAAGTGCAAAGTGAACCAGTGATAGTTTTGGGTATTATAAAAAATGAACCTTGTGTTTCATTCTTGGCAATCACAAACATTGGATGCAATGAAATATGCATTTTTCAATGACTTAAAATGTATACTGTGACAATATGTTGTTCATAAGACATGAATCTGTTTAAAATAACATTTTGTTTTACATGAAAAAAGAAAAACAGATGTCATTATACTTTTTGAACAATTCATACTATTTATTTGTTAATGACAGGGTACAATTCCCCAAAGACAAGGTATAAAAGACTGTATAAAAACTGTAGAATCCTACTTATAATAATAGTTAGAAATAAGAATATAGATATAAGGTTTTAATGTATATAGTACAAAAACGTTTAAAAATGTATTAGATATAAGGCCATTTGTTTGGGTCTGAAACAACTAACATCAGAACTATAAAAATAGTTACCACTTGTAAATAGTAGAGGGTAATTAAGATGTTAGTTAGTACAAAACCTTTGTTGTAAACCATATTTACATGTTGGAAATGGGAATTTTGTTGCAAAATGTCTGATTTGAAGACAACCATTTATTTAAAAAAAATGTTCTTTATTCTGTTTAACTATTATTTGTATTGTAACCAATACTAATTGTTTTTGTGTAATTTGAAAACATGTTTAATTTATAATACTATTTGTAAAAAGTCAGAGAGGGTATCACACATCATATATTGTTTGTAAATTATTTTGTAAGAAAAATTGTTAAAAAATCATAGGCCAAAAGAATGGAAACCAAACTTCATCAAAACAGAGAAATTGCTCATTTAAATGCAAATAAACAAAAGGGGTTTAGACAAAATAAACTTGAGATCATGCCATATAATTGCACATACCATTTAGAGAGATTTTAATAAATTATATTCAGAATTATAAATAAAAATGAAAAAGACTAAACTCAGAAATTTAGACATGGGAGTCATATATTTCAGAATAATGTTTCAGAATACAACTAATTCAATTAATTACCAGAAAATAAGGGAATAGGAACCTTTTAATACAATATAGGATTATTAATATTAAATATAACTGATAAAATGGCTGAATTTATATAATGACAGGAAGTAAATTTTGATGTTTTGACCCTTCAGAGTATACCAAACTGAAAGTGAAATTACTATTTTTTGGACAGAAAAAACTATAAAATGGCATTATTTAATCTGAAAATAACCAGAATGAACTGAAAGATTAATTTAAATCAAATCTAGTGAATAAAATTGACAAATAACCAAAGTTTAGGCATTCATATAGTGAAATAGTAAAATGTACACAGGATGTGAAAATATTTTTGAACAATGTTAAGGATAATATTATATGGGCTAAGAGTTTAATTGAAACTGAAGGAAACAGTTAGTTAATTATTGGTAGTTGAACGGTTAACATGGCATACGTTTAACAACGTGGATAACCTAACCTATGATCGTCATACAAGCGAGTGTATAGTGAGTTATTGTGAAATCGCGAGTGACTTGTAAAATACTTCTGAAACTATCATATTATAACAGAAACGATCAAGTAACACTCCATAACACAGAACAATATAAATCTACTCCGAAAAACACCATAAAACACTAGAAAACTGTATAATACATTAAACCAAATTAGTGACGGAATCGGAGAAAGTGTTTGACTTATAATTACACAGACATACTAAATACAACCCAGAATCACTACACCAGTCACTACACAACATATAACAAGAGATTTGCAGACACAAGAACAGGAATATTACGTCAAAATACATTATTTGGAATGCAGCAGCAACGAGCAACATTTTCATCGACTTGACGGCAGCCATCTTTCTTTGACAATCCCAGTGCCTCTTCTTGGTTCAGCACAGCTGTTTGGTGAAAACAATTATTATATTTACAATTTATTATTCAATGTCTGTGTTTATTAATAACTATTAATTTGATTGTAACGTTATACTTTTTAAATATTAGCCCGATTTCTCTGACTTTGGTAATAACTGGCTGTTTAAAGAACCCTATATAAGTTTATATCATATACTTGTAACTTTTTTCGATATCCTGAGAATCGATACTAATCGATAAGAGTCAATATTGCTGTTACTTAATAAAACATTAATACTTTTCAATACTTAATAGTTCTTTATTTCTTCAATAATACTAATTACCAATAACATAATTCTAATTGATAATCTACAAGGACTTTACCACCCGTAAGTGAAGATAACCTAAAAAATAGAAAGGTAAACAAATATCGATTGGTTTACAGACAGTCTTATGAGTGGTGATAGATTATTTAAATTATACTAAAACTTTAATAAAAATTTTCAGAAGAGCATTACACTGTTTAAAACTTCACAGCCCTATATTAATTAATTGATCCTAATTAATTAATTAATAAAATTAAAAATTTTTTTTTTTATTATTTTTTTTATAAACATAATTTTTTTTAATTTTCTTCAAAACAATAATTTTTGTTTTGAAACTTTCGGTGAAGCTGAGCATATATATTTCTTCATCAACTTTACGCTACTCGACCGGTCTTGCTACCATTGGGACTCGACCAGCTGGGAAACTTAAGGAAGTGTTTCAGGCCAGTAAGACGTCGAGAGCCACACCAATTAAACATATTACATTGGACTTGATTACATCGGAGTCACATACTCCATAATAAGTATATTATCAACACACACTCATTAATTTATTTTATTACAATATATATAATATTTTAAAAAGAGTTACTACTACATTAGCGTACACAACTGAGAAAAATAAAACGGCCTCCTAAAAGTTAAGAGATTTTCAAAATTCGTCACCTTTGTTCAACCCTCTGAAGGGGGGGGGGGGTCCGGTCCCATTCGCCCCTCCCGTAAATATGCCTATGATCCTCGTTCTTCAGTTTCTGTTATGTAAATTTTGGTGAAGTGTTCTTGTCTATTTTTTGTTGAAAATCCTACTTGACAAGTTTCTCTACAGCTATTGCAGTTTTGTGGACACCATAATTTTTAATTCTAGACTGAAGACTGTACATCTAGCATAGTTATGTAAGGAATTAAACACACTGTCTTACATGATGTGACTAAATGAATTTACGTTATGACCGGCAAGGTCCCTCAGCTGAAAAACTGGCTTACTATTTTGAACGAATACATGTAATATTCAGGAAAGGAAACTCAAATAAAGTTCTATAACGTTATAGCAGTGCCCACTCTTTTATATGGTTCCAAAACATGGGTATTATCTAGAAAGGATACAAGTTAATACAAGCCACAGAAATGAATTTCTCGAGATACTTAGAGGGATGTAGACGAAACGATAGAATTAGAAACAATGTAATAAGACATGAATTGGGTATATTCTCTGTAAATGCAAGAATCGAGGAATGTAAGCTGAGATGGATTGAACATATAGGCAGAACGGAAGCAAAAAGGCTATCTCGCAAGTTGTACAATATGCGCTAAAGGGAAAAGAGATGTGGGACGGCAACACAAAAGATGGCTTGAAAATAGAGACTGGAACAGGTGATGTCGCCTAATCCTGGAATGATGAAGACGAAATTTATTATTAGGTAAATTTTAGTATTAGATAATTTTTAAATTATCCCCTTCCTCGATTACATTATTTGTATTTTAAGATAATAATTGTGAAAATACTGAGACACAGTTTTACTGTGACACAATACGCACTAAAAATTCCAAACTACCGCACTAGTTTTTAGTTAAATTTATAACCACAACGCCTAAACGAGAAATAATTTAGTCCTAGCTTTTAAGAGTATATGCGTGTTTTCATAGATATCTGTAGAGTAGGCATATATCTAAAACTTTTCACAAATTTATATAACTGATAACAATAATATAAAGTTTTTTTTTGTAAACATAACTTGGAAACATTTTGAAGACGGTCCAAAATTTCCCTGGAGTGTTGAAACATATTAATTCTGTTCAAACTATTTAAGGTACCAAGTTCGTATATTGAACAAAATTCCTTATGACTTGATCTCCCACAAATACTTTTACAATTTATTTAAATTTTGAGTTCAGTTTTCCCTAAAGTTAAAAAAATTTTCATAGTAAACGGTCCATTTGGCTTTAGGTTGAAATTCCTGTTAGTGTATGATACCAGGCTGAACTTCTTTGGTGTTTTTCAAAATTTTGAAATTTTCAAATCTGAACACTGTATTCAGACTGTGGTTAGAATTCTATTTAATCTGATATCCCATATGGATTTTTGCGATTTTATCAAAATTGTGACCCACTATTTGGGCCACGGCATGCCAAAATTTTCAAAAACAAAGACTACATTGAGATTTGTATTAACACTTTCTTTAATTTCATACTCTACATGGATTTTTGCGATTTTTCACATTTCTGTCCCCCTTACATTTTTGCCTCCCATCCCCATCGTTTTACAGTGATCAGAGTATAAAAACCAATAGGGATCTGTAGGGTAAAAGTATGGACATTCATATCAGGTTTAACGACAATGGCTGATGTGTTTAAAAGTTATACTGAGACACAGCACAAACAGGCATACACATAGACAAATACTAAAACTGGCTTCCCTAAACAAGTTGATATTCTCCATCCACCCACCCCATAAAAATTACCATGACTTTGTTAATACTACAAAACCTAGGCTGTAAAGTGCAGAAATGCTTAGGAGTGGAGAATATTGCTGGAAATGTCAACAGGGCTGCTCATTACAACCATTTGAACAAACCATGATGTAATGTTTCAAGGGGAAATGGTAAACAATTTCAAGACAAAAAAAAAATTAAAACAATTCGCACTATATATTTTGGTTTGTTTTAGTGTGTACTGCACTTCAAAAATGGGTTTTGCATTAATATGACAAGGCTTCTGAGTTTAATGGGAGATAAGAAAGTTCCCTGTGTAATCAACTTTTTGAAGACTGTCTTTTTTTTTGCTGAGTCACTCAAAGCATCTAAAACCTACCTTATTTTTTATACCTTACAAAAAACTGAGTAATTCACTTGTCAGTCTTCTCTCTAATATATCCTAAGAATGCTTTAATTTTTCCTAAGAATGCTTTAATTTTTCTTTAAGAAGGTAACAATTTTCTGTTCACACCAAGCGAGAAATCAGTACACAGATAATAGACACAAAGAACTAGCTACAACAACTCTTCCTAATTACATCTTACTGAATAAAAACTGACTTGCATGTTTGCCGAGTGCCTGAAGGTTTATGAGTCCATGCCTACCTTCAGACGCAACAGCACATCAATCTCTTCAAGGAAAAATTAAACAATTTATCGAGCTGAACAAAAATTATGACAACCATTTCAATAAAGAATACATACAGTCTTTTGTCCATTAGAGTTAGTGGACCTCCTTTTATAAGTTGGATATTACGAGTACCTAAATGTGAGGACATTTAAACTGCACAGTATTTGTGCTCAGAAACTAATTTAATCAGGCTGCAAGTTTTATTACTATATGTATCAGCGAATGACCTCTACCTATTCCACAGGTATGATAGTAATTTACCTTTTGCAGAGCAAATTTCTTTTTTTATAAACAACTTTTCACTAAATTAAAAAGTTTGTGTTATGATATTTATAAAGATGACTAATACATCTACTTACACTATTTTCAACTAATGATATGCTAACCAGTTAACAAAAAATATCTAGGTTAAATCAATACTGTCAGCGGCAAGTATGTAAATTCTTGGAAACAAAAATTAAGATAGCAACAAATTATATACCTATGAAACTATAATCATTTGTTTGTTATTTTCTTTAAAATATGTTTTTCTCTTCTTTCACCATCTTGGTTTCTGCTTTTACTGACTATTGAATTTCATAAGAACTTTGGTTCATTTACATCCTCACATCACAGCACAAAGTTGTATTTGATATGACATTTTCAATTTCAGCTTGTAATAAAATAAAAAAATTAAATAAATAAGTGCTTGCAAAAAAAAAAAAAAATAAACGATACTGTAATGAAAAACAAAATGTAATTTATAACACAGACTCACCCCACATAAATAATCTGTGCAATGTGGTATAACACACACACACACACACACACACACACACACACACACACACACACACACACACACACACACACACACACACACACACACACACACACACACATATATATATTAATGATTTCGAGGTTCGGTCATTAATCATGAAAACTCAGTTTTGCGACGTTTCGAGATTTATTCTTCTCATAATCATGCCTACAACATTAAAATATAGTCTTACTACAATTATATTATTTGTAAGTGTGTATAGGTGTGTGCAAAACTGAGTTTTCATGATTAATGACCGAACCTCGAAATCATTAACAACACACACCTATACACACTTACAAATAATATAATTGTAGTAAGACTATATTTTAATGTTGTAGGCATGATTATGAGAAGAATAAATCTCGAAACGTCGCAAAACTGAGTTTTCATGATTAATGACCGAACCTCGAAATCATTAACAATATAATAATATGGTCGATAATTAACATTCCTATATATATATATATATATATATATATATATATATATATATATATATATATAAAATAACTATAAATATACAATAATATGTCCCAGAACTGAATTCTTTGTTACAAACGAAAGGTATTAGCCTCCACCTTCATCCCTCTCATGATACTGACACGTTGGAAAGGAAATTTATCTGAACATCATCTATCATGCTTGCAAAAGTGAGCAAGAACAGATTTCAAGAAACAATCACAATACGATGACTCAAGGCTAATAAAGACACATCCTCAGTACATAGAGAGAAACACATGTTCTTCAGACTGGGAATCTATTAATCATGACATTTTATTTTGAAATGAGAAATGCAGCGTTGTCATATCAGTATACAGTCTGATCAGAGATATGTGTAAGCTACGTTTAAATAATTTTAGTGTACAGTATATGTAACTGGTGTGCAAGCCACAGTGAAACAACTGAAACAAGAAACACTGATCTGAAATTTTGTTACAAACCCTACGAAGATGTTAAAGCGTAGTGTTGGTTTTTGAATTATTTGTTTCCTTATAGATGAGTTCACTACTGTCAACATTAATTTCTGACATCACATATTTTCAGGGAATACGATAATTTACCATGCCACAGAAAACTACTAAAATGTTACTCTCCTATAACATGTTAGAACAGATACTATTAATTAGGTGAAAAAGCACTATTCAACAGAAGAGAACTATTTCAAATTGTATGGGCACTTGACAAGCATGGAGAAGAATGCCCAATTTTTTTTAAAATGGAACCACATAGAAGAAAAAAGGGTTGCAAAGAATACAATCCGAAAATGCTTACGACAGTGGTGTATTTAGAATCTGGCTTTTGGGGAGGGGAGTCCAGTGTCGGGTCGACTTCATAGAAAAGAAAAACAATTTGAATAATCAACATTACTATCTTTAAATGGGCTGAAAATGAGTAATAACATCCTGAAATCAGTACCATTAAAGTAAACGGTAATAACACAATAAAACTATACATTACTGAATCATTGTTAAAAGATACTTATTGACTAGACTGATTTTCCTATATTTCATACTTCAAATGTATACACTAATGCTGTGTAATAAACCTGTTTTTATATTTAAAAGAGTTACTACTATATTAGCGTACACAGCTGAAAAATTAATAAAACAGCCTAAAAATTAAGAGATCAACAAAATTCGTCAACTTTCCGACCCTCTGGGGGGGGGGGGGCTTGGTCCTGTTCATCCCCCCCTCCCCAGGGGAAGAACCCCTGTTTACTATAGCGGGAAGTGAGATGAGTATAAATTTATTGAACATTCTAAGTATTATGACAGTTTTCCTGTAAACTAAGCATCAACTAATAACAGTCTGACACAAGAAAATAAAACTATAACATCAGAATCTCAAGAAATTTAGTTGTTAACACCATGGTCATTAATTTAATATCAACTCTATAAGAAAATGTCTACCAATATGTGTGATATAATGGAACATAATTACCATCCTAAAACTTTTTTTTTAATACTAGGTTTTATTGTTCACCAGATTGTTTCAAAAAGTAGGCTACACGTCATTAGCATTATATATGCGTGTACACTCATTAGTAATATCACTAATTAGACTGTACAAAACAAATTTTTATTTTTATTGATTCAAACAATTTTCAGTTGAAATCATTGAACACTGGCTTTCTTTCTCATCACTGTGTAAAGACGTATCTTGTTCTTATAACAAACGAAAGTCACTCTTGTCTTCAGCTACAAATATCTTGGCTTGACACCAATAAAATATATGCTAAATTTACAAGATTAATTGTTAATGGTACAATAAGAAATGTTCATTAACTTTTCAAAAAATGTGATTAAAATAAACTACTTATATAATATCAATTTCACTTTGAAAAATAACATCCGATAATAGGCAAATAAAATGAATGGCAACCTGTAAGAATGTAGTGTATTCGAAGTGTTTTTCAGGTGGATATTGCATGTTAATGTTGGGAACAAAAAAATTTGAAACAATAAGTTATGAACTAAGCAAAGAATCATAAAATAGATACAAAAACTGAAATACCAGTTTGCTTTAATTTGAGAATTCATCCATACATGAAGACACGGATAATGTCAGTTGACGAATAATGCTAACTTTTAACTAATTGTCTATACACAGTCATAATCTACACGACCAATAATTTGGTAATGTAGAACTGCTTAAAAAATCACGACTCACCATACTATCTTGAGTAAGATGGAAGTGAAGACATTCTCCATCTATCAGGATGCTTGAAACTAGGCACGTTAAGTCAGTTTAAGTGACATAAGTAATTTCTTGGTATCAAAAAATATTCTATTATCGGAACAAAGAAGACAATTGGAAGAGGAAACTGCAAAATACATGTCACAGCAATACAGCTGATGACGAGGAAGAACAAGCATTCATGTCGCTAAGTATACTGATACTGTAAACTTGAGAAAGGATAAAACAAACGTGTGGCAATTTGAACACTATAGAGGAACTACCGATCTATGAACTAAGACCTTGAAGCTTTTGTGAAATGATGGAGCTCAAAGGTGACCTCAAAAAATTACAGTAAAAAATTTCAGCTTCATGAATGTAATTATCTTGTAATTTTTTTGTTTTTAATTCTGTGTGATTCAGTTCCTTTATGTATGAATTGCAGTCCTATAGCACACTACACAGTACTGTGTTTAATAATATAAACTTTGTTGTTTTTACTTCCATGTTCCATAAGGAAATGGAAGTATGGTCATGGCAAAAAAAATCGTGTTAGAGATAACGGCTGATTGTGATTGCACTACCCTCAAAACATGAAAAAGTCATTTTTTTTAAAGTGTGTGTGTGTGTGTGTGTGTAATGTTTTCTATGGCAAACGATAACAGCCGCAAATTCAAACAGAATCAAATAATTTTTGCATACATCCCTGAATTGCAGAGGACTCAAGGCCTATTGTTTTTGGTGAAGATCGTTTAAGGGAAAGGGGTAGTTTACCTGCAACATTATATGTTTTAACAAGGGTAATTTTTTCTATGACGAACGATAACTGCCGCACATTCAAACAGAATCAAATAATTTTTTGCATATGTGCCTGAGTTGTAGAGGACTCAAGGCCTATTGATTTTGGTGAAGATTGGTTACGGGAAAAGGGTAGTTTACCAGCAACGTTTTATGTTTTAACTAGAGTAAAGTACTTAATTTTGATAAATAAAGTATCCTGAAAAATGATCATAATAATCCACTGTAGAAAGGTACATGAAATATCTATAAATGTAGAAGCTAGTTGAAGGGGTGGGGGTAATTTTCTATAAATGAAAATGACAGTTGAAGGGGTAGGAGGTAATTTTTAATTATGTCATATGTGCTATGTTATCGGCAACAAAAAAGTAGTTTGTTGATAAAATTCCTTCCCGGGCTGTTTGGCGTGGTCCAATGTTTTCTACAAAACCAGATGTTTCGGCAGTGCTATCGACTGCTGTCGTCAGTGAAAATCGAGTACCCTAACGTGAAGTGGTATACGTTAGTGACCAGAAGAAAGAAATAGTTTCTACGGAAATATTTCATTTCGAAAATGATTTTAAATATAAATCTGATAACATGGAAGTCATGTATGGTTCTCCATACCGATATTTTTATAATCTCTATAAAATATTAGTTGATTACATACAATACATAACAATTTAGATAAGACTTTGTTATTTAATAAACAGAATGTTAACAACACCTTTCAGTCGATGTAGCTTTCACTAATCCAGATCGAGTTTAGTCCATGATCAGTGGTAGCACACAATAAAAATAAATTAAAAATACAAATAACATGATTTCTTGTATAAACTAAAATTATTAAATAGCTGTCTATAGATATACAGGATGGGCCAAAAGTCACTACCCATTGTGAGTTACTGAGTTACCCATTGTAAACATTATGATAACTTTGGTTGTGATCTTCCCATCGATTCTTTGTCGATAAAATTCCACTCTAGTGTTTATATACGAAACTATCAGACACAAACCAAAGGCATGTAATTTAAAATCGATGGGAAGATCACAACCAAAGTTATCTTAATGTTTACAATGGGTAACTCAGTAACTCACAATGGGTAGTGACTTTTGGCCCATCCTGCATATTTTAAATTATGATTTAATATCTTAAAACAAAATATACTGCAAGTAGGTTGATTTTCACCTGACGCACGTTTCACAGAAATTATTCTGTATCTTCAGAGTAAACAATATAATGGCATATGAATCAGGACTGCTTTATTACTACTATTACTTTTTTTTAACAAAAGAAGGAGGAAGTGTCCTTAAATTAAATCAATCATATTATCATATAATAATAATAACATTATATCATAATAATAATCATAATAAGATACCATCTTTATTATAATATAAAATATTTTTGTATAACAAATGAATTAAACTTCTTATATCTTTGATTTAATTTATGGACACTTCCTCCTTCTTTTGTTAAAAAAAAAAAAAGTAAAACGTCAGGCCCACGTAAAACGTCAGAAGGTTGGAAATTAAGAAGTAATGATGAAATATATCAAAGTACAGAAAATATAACAGAAACGATGAGAAAAAGAAGACAATTATTTTTTGGACATTTATATAGAATGAACGACAATAGGTTGACAAAGCAAATCTTCAAATATCTGTGGGGGAAGAAGTCAACATCAAGTTGGATTAAAGAAGTCCAAAAGGATTTAGAAAAAAAAATATACATGCAGAAGAAGCAATTGAAGGAGAAGTTTTTTGGGCAAAAGTGTTAAAAATGGAGGGAGTCCAGAGTAGGGGAGAGAAAAACGCAGGTTCAAAGTGGACTGAAGACAGGACGAAGAGACACAGTGAGAAGATGAAAGAATATTGTAACGAGACAAACCCACCCAGGGATATTTTGGTAATAGTGAAGTTTTAAATTGTATTTGAAAATGTTATGGAGAAACGTCGGTGAATTAGTGTCAAGGTCGGGCGATCAAGCTGCTAGAAACAGTTATTTTTAGCAAATTGACCTACGAACTATGCACTGTTGGGATCATGTTATGTGACATCAGTAGCCAAGCCCTGGTTATGTCACACTTTGGAATTTTGGAATGCAGGAGTGTCCCGATAACTGCAGGACGACGCCAACAATCTGCGCCTGGCGTTAATTTCAGTCGTCAACCACCATCTACCGACGGCGGACGCGGGCCGTGTGCTCGCCCATAAATGTATAATAGACCCAGTTAAAATTACACCTTTGTGCCGACCGGTCATGAAAAAAAAGTTCCGGAACAACTTTACGGGCGCCCGTACAAAATGTAACTATACCGAGTAAATAGAATGCAAAATGTGAAGGAATTTTCTTTTAAAAGTGAATAACAGTTTTTAATGAAATAACACTTTCGGCGTTATATAGTGAAAGCAAGAAGAAGGGTGCGGAATGACAGAAAATACGGGGCAGTTCTTCTGGACTCAAATATCAGCTAAGTAACCAACGAGGGTAAAACCAAAAAATTGCAACCAGGGCCCTTATAATTTCAATTTCATTCTTTAAGTAAAATGGAGATCTTCTAAAGTCTTGGGGTGTATGTGTGTGCGTGTGAATGGAAGCGCTGGTTTGCGTTAGCTAAAGTTAAGTTTGTAACGAGTTATTTTATTTTATTTGAATATTATTAAAACAAAAAATGTAAGAGAGGGAGAAGGAATATTTTGTATGTAATGATGGGATTGAAAGGAATGTACAAGGTTTTTTTATTTAATTGAAAAAGATGAATTTAATTGGATTTTATAATTTAATACAGCAAGATTGATTTGAGAATAAGTAAATGAATTATTATTTATTACAAACAACCATTATCTGTTCTCTAAATACGTCTAAACTGACTCTGGGCCTGAGTAAGTATTTGATTAGACCCAGTTGGCAACAATGCAAGATGGAGTCCGAGTTAGTAAACAAACCAAGGTAAAATTGAAAGTGTACAAATATGTTCAAATATAATTAAAGTTACAATATTGGAAAAAAGGAAAGAACAAAGAGTAAAGAATTGAAATGGGCATGTGGTCCTTAGATGGCCGTTATGAAAAAAAAAAGACGGTATCTCAGAATGTGGAAAGAGAAATAAATGAGATGAGGGAAATAATCAGACACAGAAAAAAGCAAGCAGCTAAATACAGAAAAATAATACATAATTATACAACGTACAACATGCATACTAACTAGCAGTACAGTTGTACGAGAAAGAGGTTAAAATAAAACATAATTAATTATTAAAGACAATCCATTATATTTTTTAAACAAACAGATTTTTAAACCAAATGCTACATTGTTTTGAATGACATAAACCCACACTAGGTTAACTTCAATTCTGTCACACAATTTAAATGTATTTATCTTTTTTTGTAAAGCTGAGAGAACAAATGACTATTCACAGCTTAACCCTGAGCTTCTAGCCCATTACAGTAATAAACGAGAACCTCTTAGTCCCCTTACAAATATATACTGACATACCTTCTTCCTGTTTGTAGACTCTCCAGGTATTACAATCCAGCCTGTTTAAAAATTTTAAAAATTTATGAAATGCCTACAGAACTATATACGCATGTCTTTCAAATCTCGTAAAAATTAGCTAACCGCTATAGAGCCAGTTGGTTGTTATAACACAATCATGTTTCTAATTTAATGAGAACAGGTACTCACTCAGCGTTTATCATGTGTTAACCTATACCCAGGTTACTGCACATGTGATCTACAGAAAAGGAACTGTAACACAACACAAAAGGTATTTTGCTGAGAAATTCAACCGTTAGTTTTAACTCGTGGCAACACAATGTAGCTTTTAATCTAACATATTTCAAATATTAAAAAATAATATGTAATGTATATGAAGAAATCTATGTGTGTGGTTTTTTTAAAACTTGTGATATGTCAACTTTGAAAATTTTGTGGTTAATACAGAGTACATGAACTATACCTTACTAATGTTATTGAAATATGTGAATCCAGTCAATCCACAAGACTCAAGTCTCCTGCTAATATTCAAACATGAAAAAAAATGAGGTCAACTGTGTACTTAAACATTCTTACTACCCTCTCAGTATAACACAACAAGCATCATGTCACATGAACGATTTAGAAATGATTATAGTTTGCTTTGTATAGTATCCAAGTCACTTTTCAAATAATTTAGTTACCTTGTATCCGTCAGTGACTTCGTTTTAGCGTTTTTTATATAGACGCGTTTTGTGACATGTGTCACATCATCAGTATTCCTCGTCAAATGTTAAAATTTACATAAAAAACATAAAAACACATTTGCACATATTTACTAAATCACAATAACGACACACACAAAATACGATGTAACTTCGGCTCTGTTGGACCGGTCCGACCGCGCGTGTAGTTGCCGAGCCACTAATTTAACCAAGTTAGTCCTTATCACCAGTCATCTCCGTCATGCGCGATTATATTTAGGGCTGTATCATATAGTGAGTGAGATTGAAACTTTAATTGTTCATTTAATATACTGTCACTGTTGATATTCTTGTCTTTAAAAGCTTTATAAATTTCAAATTCCTCGAGAGCGTCCATTAACCTACCCTTACCGCATACATGGATTGCTTTGAAATTAGTATTGAAATCTGTGTAATTATGGTTATGCGTCATTAGATGGCGCGCATAATTAGATTTGGTCTTGTCTAAATCATGCCTTGGTAGATGTTCTTTGTATCTTTTCAAGAAAGACCTGCCAGTTTGGCCCAGATAGAAACAATCACAATCATCACATGACATCCTGTAAACACCTGTTTTCTCTTCTAACGGAAATGGTTGTTTTATGCGTAACAAATTAGAAATATTATTATTTGTTTTATAATATTTTTATTATATTTCTAACATGTCTTTTTCCAGTTTTAATACCGTATGAATAATATTACACATTACGCAGTAACAACTGGAATTTAAAATTCATATAAGGATCAATTTTATACATCTATTCAAGTTGATATTTTCAAACATATTCATATTATTTGTCTGAATTATTTCAATGTAGTATATATGTCCAGTTTTCAATGGGTCTCCAAGTTCTTCCTTCTACTTAAAACTTGGCACAATCATACTAATAATACTAATGGTATGGTATAACTAAAGATATTTATAATAAAAAGTGCATATCTAAAAATGTGAAAATAAGCATTACAGTACAGTAGTGAAGCCAGAATGCCTATATGCAAGTGAACGTCTAGCATTGAATTATAATTTAGACAAACTAGAAATATTGGAAAGACAAATTATTAGGAAAGTATTAGGCCCATGAAAACTTCAGAAGGTTGGAAATTAAGAAATAATGATGAAATATATCAAAGTATAGAAAATATAAAAGAAACAATGAGACAAAAAAAGACTATTATTTTTTGGACATTTATAAAGAATGGACGACAACAGGTTAACAAAGCAAATCTTCAAATATCTGTGGGGGAAGAAGTCAACATCAAGTTGGATTAAAGAAGTCCAAAAGGATTTAGAAAAAAATAATATACATGCAGAAGAAGCAATTGAAGAAGTTTTTTGGGCAAAAGCGTTAAAAATGTAAGGAGTCCAGGGTAGGAGAGAGAAAAACGCAGGTTCAAAGTGGACTGAGGACAGGAAGAAGAGACAGTGAAAAGATGAACAAATATTGGAAAAAAGAAAAGAATAAAGAACTGAAATTGGCATGAGGTCCTTAGATGGCCGATACAAAAAAAAATTAATAATGATACTACATAAAGAATATTAAATCTTTTATTTTTTGTAAACTTTTTTTTCTCTGCTATACACTGTAAGTCATAAAACCATTATTTAACGAGAAACAAAATCCTGATAAATACGAAACGTCAACAATAGAATTATTGAAAGTAGAATTAAGAATCAGTTTTCTCTTACAAGTTTGAAAAGAACAGTTCTTGCGCTTCGGTGCACTAACATAACAAGTATATACAGGCAGATGTCACCTAAGGAAATATCAGATGTCAAGAACAGTTTTTTTTTATTTGGTGTTCTGCCCTAAGCCAGGTCTTCTATTAGCTTCATTCTTCTATGCCCTCTTCTTTTTTCTCCTTCTATGACACTCTCCATGGCAACTGTAAGGAAGCAGTCTCTTCTTAAACAGTGACCTAACCAATTTCCTATTACCTTCACGATTCTTCTTAAAACTTCATTATTCCTTAGTTTATCAACCCACCTCACTTTTTCCATTGCTCGCCAAACCCACATCTCAAATGCTTTCAATCTTACCGAAAAGTCTCATCCTCTTTCCTGAGTGTCCATGTCTCTGCACCATATAAAGCAACGCTCCATACATAAGATATGGCCAACCTTTTTCTTAATTTCTTATTAATTTTGCCACACAGCAGTCAAAACAGTAAAGAAACAATTATTGAGTGCATTCATCATGTACATATACTATCTTGAGGCATTCGATTATCTTTTTGTTATTAGGCAAGTTATTCACAAGGCAAGTAAAGTCAACAAGTTAGTTAGTTACATGACACTAACAAGTCTTATTGTAGATCAAATTTCATTTAAGAACTTTTTTCTCTTTGATTGTCAATCTTAACTGACTTTTGTTGTCTCCACGTATATACTCATGGACATGTGTTAGCAGATTGTCTCACAGATACTTGGAACCTATAATTATTATAGTGTCTTAGATTAAATGAACTCTGAACAGCTAAATGGATATATATTTTATGAAGGTTATCACTTGTAGGTTTGGCAAGATTCATAAGAGGAGAATGATCATATAAAAACCAATACAACTTTACTATTTCTTTTATGAAATTGCTAAACTGCTACAATTTTTTTGTTCAGACAAAAAATCAGTTTAGCAATTTCATAAAAGAAATAGTAAGAATGGCTGCTAATTCAAATAATACGAAGAACAATACAACTTTGTCCACTAAGGGGATCACACCCATCCAAACCACAATGTGCAGCAAGCCAACACACTACCAACTATAGCATACCTATTCCCATTGTTTAAGAATTTAAATTACAATCACTACGATGTCAAGGTGTGCCATGAAGGATTAATTTACAAGTTAAATAAAATATTACCTAGACAATATGTAGAAATCCTTACCTCGTACATATCTAATAGATTGTTAAAGTTAAACAAGAAGAAGCATATTCAGCCCAAAAAGACGTGCAGGCGGGAGTACCACAGGGCAGTGTTCTTGGACCTGTCTTGTTAGTATTATTTACCGGTGACATACCAAACTTAACAAGCAAAATTGGCTACTTTTGCTGATGATACAGCTTTGTTTACAACAGGGCAAGATTATTTCAACCCGATTATTCCAGAAAGCAAGCAATACCATATATGAATGGACCAAAAAATGGAAAATTAAACTTAACAAAGCCAAATTGGCACACATCAATTTCACCAATAAAAATTGAATAATCTTCCATCATTGGTCATAAATGGAACAGTAGCTCCTTATGAAAACAAAGCCAAATATCTGGCTATGACATTGGATGCCAAACTGAGATGGAAAGAGCATGTAAAAAAGAAAAAAAGTGGAACTTAACATACAATTCCGACAATATAAATGGCTCATAGGAAAACATTCCAACCCGTCTTTATACAGTAAAACTCTGATCTATACTCAGATAATTAAACCCACCTGGCTGTATGGAATTCAACTCTGGCGGTGCGCAAAAGATAGTAACATCAGGATAATACAAACATTCCAAAACAATGTTTTGCGGACCATGGTGAATGCACCATGATATGTTAGAAATGCTGATATCCACAGAGATCTAGGTATTCCAACAATTAAAGAAGAGATTAAAAGATTTGCGAAGAAGCATGAAGAAAGGCTTCAACTCCACGAACATGCAGAAGTTCTTCAGCTGCTGGACAATCAACACATGTTCCGAAGACTGAAGAGAACAAAGCCATTTGAACTTGTGTAGTGTTTTGTGTTATAAAAGCAGAGCATTGTGCGCGGGTGAGTGTTTAGTTTAGAACACCAGAACTAACTAAAGGATGTCATTGGACTTAATATGGCTGATATGTATTTAGTATTAAGAGGTATTAGAGATAAGTTAACGGTTGGTCTTACAGACCAGTTTTAACATGTTAAATTCAATTTTTAAAAAATTACGATGTCACTGTAAGACTTCAGACATATAGACAGACACAATCAATAAAAAACAGTGCAGGCAATTACACAGGCACAAAGGAAAATACTTTAGCAGATGAACTACCAAATCAAGAAACACAATACCAAAGCCACACGGCAACCTATTACAGTAAAAAGACTGTACAGGTTCCAGGTTTCTGGGTACTTTGTCAGGGTAAAGCTTAACTTCAGTTTATGAGTTCTGTCTTTTTCTTCTCTACAGAAACGCAAATACACAAAACACCGATGTTTAATAACTTATAAATTAAATATAATTTGAGAATTTAAAATAGCAATGAAGGGCATTTTAATTTTATAATAACTTGAAATTAACAGCAAATTTCATATACAACTCCAATTCATCAACAACAGGTACATTTTTTATTTAAAAAAAAGTATTGACATTTTTGTTATATAGTTTTTGGTACTTGTACTTTTTCTATTTACTTTCTTTAAAGGTATTTCAGCCCTCATTTAGTTCTGTATAGTTGTTCACTGTATACTGGAAAGGTACAAGTGGTATGTTACAAAACTACACCAGTTTAATGATTTATTAAAATTAAATACAATTTATGAATCGGATAGGCAAAAACAGAAATATTATTACCACCATCATTATCTACACTGATATAAACTTTATAATAGATTTTAGGAAGAATTTCAAAACATTATTCATCTGCACTTTATAATTAGGCTAATGTTTATGATTTTTATCTAAAATGTGATATACATTTCTGTTAATATGATTATTAATATTTGTATTTTTATACTCACAAGTTACCATTAATATTAAATATTAGTTTGTTTATATCTGTGTATACAGACTAATCACTGAATAACTAGTTTAGTTACATGTAGACAAAGTGGCATTAGCGAAACACAACAATCCCTAATAACCATTAAAAATCGTGTTATGTATCTTGTGTATATTTTTTATTACTGTATTATGTGAAATTGTTGTATTATTTTATATCATTAATACTGTATACGATTATTGTACCGCACAAAATAACTGAAAGATCAACAAACATACTTTACTAAAATTAATGTAAACAATATAACAAACATTCACAAAATTTGTTTAATTTTCAACTTGGAGAAAAACACTGAAAGTTGAGGAGGCACGGGAATGCAGCCAGCGAGTACTGTACACACATTCATTTTAATATGCTTATTTTAGTTGAGTTGAGAAATAAAATTGGTTGGTTGGATGCATTCCATTAATGTCCTATACTACAAGGTTAACCATGGCTGAGTCACTCAGCTCTAAACCAGAAATTATACTGTACAGATGGTGTATTGATTGTGTTGTGTTGGGCAAACACACCTTTATTGAATAAAACTGAATAATTTAAAACATATTTATTCAAGACTGTTAGTACTACTAGCTTATTATTACTCTACTAATATATATATTTTTTTGTTTTTACTTACACAAAGGAATGATTTAAACAAAGGCCATTCAACTTATACTTAGAAGTAGTAATTGTCTTCCTTGAAAGATTTCACTGAACCATTAAATAAAGGGACTAACTAGCAGGTAAAGTTTACAGAAATGGAACACCCTTCCTATGAACCAACAACCCTTAGGGGAAGGAAGGGGTTTGCTTCATACTGAAAAGATCCCAACAAAGGACAAAACTTTGAAACATACTGACACAATTTTCACATCTAAATACTTACCAGCTGCAAAAAATTCATATAACATGTAATGTACAAAACTCTTCCTTTGACTTTATAAAACTGTTAGTTTACACGTACATTCTTTTTATGAGTACATGACTAGTAAAAATTCAGGAGTTGCTGCATGAACAAAGTAAAAGCGTGTTGAGACAAAACTATTAACATATAAAATTCTCTGTACCAAAGACACACATTACACAATATCAACTTTTGTTGATATGTTTCATTGACAATGTTTACAACAATACAAAATACTCCCACACATGGTGCTTGTAGTATCAAACCTTAGAACATATAAATATTTGCATATCAAACAATGCAGACACAGACTTCAAATTAGTATTTCAGTACAATATGAAAAGCTAAATGTGTGTGTGTGTGTTTTATATGAAATGATGAATAGTATTCAATAGAATAAAACAAATCTTTTATGTATATGACATACTGCGTGTTTCTATAAAACCAAATGCCCTAAATACCTTTTATTTAACTTGCATACAATTTATTATAATTTTTGTTCTATTATTTCTTTCTTGCCATAATAATGTTATTAAAAACTGGAAATACTAGTGAAATTGTACTAATCCATATCATTATCTTTTCTCTAAGAATATTTAATTATTAATCTCTGTTGTCTTTTCCTCTAGGCTGGGACCTTATATATTTTTTCTACCCGTTGTTCACACTTGGGATTCATTCAATACAAATATCATTCAATACCTAAATTACTGTCAAGACAATGATGGCATGAACAAATTAACTCACACACACAATTGCAATACCAGCATACATACCTCACATAAGGAGTTGTAGACAGCCTGAAATAGTACTGAGTCATCAAGACATCAACTATTTCTTAGAACTTTGTACATTCATAAAATAATAAATAATCTGAATGCTTATCAGTGTATACTCTGCTGGCTAGCACTGACATGACAGTACAGTACAGACAAATATACACAGATGCTCAATATTCAATGTTATGTAGTCGTGTATTTTATCACTAAGCTTTTAAAATCTAAGTTATATTTTTTTCTGTTCAGAGAATTGGCCAATAAAGAGTCTGGACATATATTTCATACGCAGGTTTTATAATTCACATGCTAGATTTATGTATTTCACATTTATACTACCAGTACATAATAAATGCTACGTACACTTGCACTTCGAGCACAAAACAAGATTAAGAAGTGACAATAAAAATGTAGATTCTGAGGATGAATACGTTTGGAAAACTCTACGATACGTTCTAAAATAATGAAATACCATTATGTTTTAAGCAAAAAATATATGCACAATGTCAAAACATATAAATGCAGTTATAAATGTATGGTAGTAAAACTCTTAAATCTCATTAAGAAAACTGTACAAAAAAATAAGAGTAGTTAGAATCCAATGGACGGATCTATACTGGGCGAGATAGAATCCCAAAAACATTGTATGTAAAGAATAGAACTAACAGATATACAAGGACACTGCAGAACTGAAATCCAGGTAGGGAGGTTATGTTGCACGACAAAGCAATAAATATTTGGAAGAAGAGAACTACTGAATGGAGAACTGTCTTCTCCTAGAGATATTTTTTCTAAAAGGTGTTGTTTTTCTAGTAGTTTCAGAACCTTATCATTATTACTATTAAATGGCAACAATTAAAACATTTACAGTCTTTTTTTGTTCGGACATTTCTACTGTTCGGACAGTTTTTGTTCCCATAAAATGCTGTCGTCTACATATGTATAATTTTTTTTAAAATCTTTCACAACTCCAAATCAATATATGACATTAAGAGTTCTCTCCTCTGTATGAGACCTCTCATAGTCAGCAATGTTCTGGTCTTTACAATCTACTCAACCCGATCATCACATGCCATTTTACTTCTCAATTAAAGATAACAAAGTAATTGTAAACATTATTTTCTGGACTGTTAGCCCGTGGTCTATACTTTGTGTTGATAAAAGTTTCAGCCTCACCATCGGAGGCCAACATCAGTGTCAGAAACAACTGGAACAGAGTCCACCAATTCACATCAACCATGCCTATTGTTTCCGACACTGATAATGTCCTCCAATGGTGAGGCTGAAATGCCTGTCAACACAAACTATAGACCGTGGCCTAACAGCCCGGCAAATAATTTTACCAACTGTGGATACCAGCTGTGAAAGCCTTAGTAATTCTATTATAACAAAGTAATATTTCTCTTACTTTTAGCGATGTTCCTACACCTTTTACCATATCTCACACACTGTTTCCATCATTCTGTGCTTTCTTCCCTGATCACTCTATCTCTCAACGTCGATCATCCAATGAGTCTATTCTAATCAGGGGCTTTTCCTCTTTTTCTATCCCTCTGAATATAGTTAACCCCCCTTTTCAGCTATCTGTTTTCTCTCAACTTCATTACATATCCTTAGCAATTTACAAGTCATAAAATATGACAGTTCTGTTTACTATAGTTGATTTTTTGCAGTCTTTGCTTACATTATTTCTTCCTCCTCTGTCTTTTTATACTTGTGAGGATTTCACCTACGGGGGACCTACCCAACAGGGCAGGGGTTGTAACCCCTGTAGCTTTGGCACTGTGTCCAATACCATTTGTTCATTCCAGAAGCCTCCATCCTGGACCAACAATATTGCTTTATTTAGAGAATGTCTAATGCTCCCTTAACTCAATTTACTTACATAAATGGTGATCTTCCCTCTAGATATGTAGCTTTTATTTTCCTTCTACGTATGCAACATGATATCTCCACATCACATGTCCTTCTATTATGTGTTCAAAACAGTGTATCTGCAGTTTATGTAATGTGGAAGCCATTTTGTGTTTTAGCCATGAAACTTTGAGGAAAAACCATTCACAGATCAATACTTATGTGCTCTGCTTGTCTGAACATTGAAGTTTCATCCCCACTGATGACTGCTTCTGGAAGTATCAAAATTTTACTTGGTATCAGTTTTATAATGCCTTAAAAATAGTTTTTAAGTTGTGATTATAAGCCTAAAAAAATAAATTCCAAGATAAAAGGATTTCCAAGCACATTGCCATGGTTATCTGATTTGAAGCAGTACATTTTTGTCTTTTAGAAGAAAAGTAATATAAATGTAAAATCAGGGTCAGTAAACAAAAAAAAAGTTCCATCTGTTTTTGGTCCCCCACATGTGATACACATTTCTACCACTAAACAGACTAAAAGAAAGATTTCAGTAGCAACTGAACACTATTTACACTTTCTCAGGATTATCAGATACAGTAAAAAAATGAAACAATATTGATGATTACACCACACTTGTGTTGCATTACATTAACTCCATACGTATGGTACATTAACTCATGATGAGCACTTCAGATTAAAATCACTACGTCTTAGTGGTTGCACCACAAAGTGTAGTGTATGCTTAATAGTCCACTAAAGTCAGTTTATTCTGTAAAATATTGACATTGAGTATAGTTGGGATCTGTTTTATTTCTCCACCACATTTTTATACAACGGATTGAAAGCGCACATAAAAATTGGAAGTAAAGTCTCAAAAGGATTTAATGTTAGTAAGGCCCTGAAGCAGGGATGTTGTCTCTCACTGATGCTTTTTAAAATATACCTGGAACAAGCCCTCAAAATCTGGAAAAAGAAATGCCACAAAATGGGGATACCTCTAATTGACAACACAGTGTACACACTGTGTTTCGCTGACGACCAAGTCGTGGTAGCACAGAACTATCACAACATGGAATACATGACACAAAAACCTATAGAGGAATATAAGCTATGGGGCCTTGAAGTAAATACAAAGAAAACGGAGTATATGTGCATTGGTGGGGAACAGAAGAATTTAATTTTAGAAGATGAACAAGAAATAATAAATTGCAGTAGCTATAAATACCTAGGAAAAACAGTTACACAAGATGATAGTCTAGATAAAGTGATAAGAGAAAGAAATAACCTGGGAAGAAAAGCAATAGCATTGCTGAACAACATATTGTGGGACCAACAAATATCAAAATAAAATAAACATCGTATATACAATGCAATCGTGAAACCAATTACGTCATACGGGTGTGAAATGTATGGCCAATAATACAAAGAACATAAAAGTTGTTGGAAGCTACTGAAATGGATTATTGGCGAAGAGCGGCAGGGAGGTCAACACTGGAAAAAGTAAGAAATGTCAGAATCCAGGAGATAATGGGGGTACAGTACTCTATTGTCGATGACATATAAACAAAACAGCTAAGATGGTTTGGGCATGTACAAAGAATGCCGGATAGTCGACTCCCCAAGCAAATTTTGAGATGGACATCATACGGTCGTAGGCGAAGAGAAAGATCTAGGTTGAGTTGGAGAGAAAGCATCAACCAGGCAATGAGAGGCCGGGAATTGGAAGAAGAATCTTGGTTAGATCGAGACCAATGGAGACTAGGGATCGGAAGACGTAGGATAACGTTATGAACCGATTTATATATATATATATATATATATATATATATATATATATATGTTATCAGCCATGTTCTTCATTATTCTTCCTCTCTATACATTTCAACGCCTGTTCTGAAGTCTTCTCCAGAAAACTGTAATGTATATCTGTGTGTGTTGAATTAAAACACTAGCTGAAATAATCGTGTATTGGTACATGTTTTTTGTGGCTTTTCAGTTTGTATCCTGTGTGCATTTCTTTTGGTTCTTAAACCCTTGATATACTTTTACAAGTGTATTAAGGCAAAAAAATCTACTCCACCAGCCCTTTTATGGACTAACATAAAACGCACAGGAAACAACACAGTATGAAGGTTTTTACATCCCATATCAGATGTAATAAAATATATGGGCTATTCAGACATGGTCTATTGTTGAAAGAATTCATCTAGATGTTTTGGTGGTCTCACGACAGTAACCTAGACTAGATTTGAATGTCCAAATGACTATTCAACAAACTGTCTAGCAAAAATTCCATCAACAATACACCACGGCCTAATATCCCAATACCTTTTATTATACATGGGAAACAACGGAATCCACCAAGAAACATATTCTATCTCCAAAAATTGCAAAAGGAAAATCTTTATATACATATCTTTATTTTTACTTGTAACAGAATAAACATGATCCCAAGGAAAAAGATCAGTGAAATCTTTAACTCATGAGACAGATATGTAGTCAATGAGGAAAACTGGACGGAAACAGGTCTGAGGTGCTGGCTGAAAACGTTGATTTGGAGGCAGACTGAAAGAACTAGGTGGGTGGATCAATAAGCAATGAAGAGGCACTCAAAGGAATCGAGGAAGGTAGAACATTTCTGAGGGTTGTAAACAGGACAAAGGGGAAATGGACTGACCGAGTAGAGACATACTCAGTGCAAACTATTGCCTCTGGTTTTTGAGGGTACAGTGGAAGAAGAGAAGAGAGGGAAGGAAAGACTAAATGAGAAATGCTGTCTGAAGACATGAAGGCATCTGGGACCTGTCACATAGCAGAACACCATAAAACAATTATGAAGATAATTTTGTGTGTATGTGTGTGTGTGTTACATTCACCTCTGTTTAATATAATATTAACTTACAGCCTTTGGCAAGTGCATTGTCACGCTCATGTATTGACATATGCCAGTGTATACGCAAATACCACATCACTTACATGTATTTATATGAGCAACAGAATACAATGACAACAGCTATGGCACATTTATCAATCTATTTAAAGATGTGTGTGTGTGTGTGTGTGTGTGTGTGTGTGTTTGCTTTGAAGATACAATCATACTGCACTACTGTTTATGATGACATGAAAAATTTACCATCACAATACCATATAATAGTACTAAATAACATATTATACAAACAACAATACGTAAACTTACAAACAACTGAACTGAGCCTGTATCCTGACAAATATTTTTGTACACTTATTGTCACGTGTTCTACTGACCAAGGATACATGCACACTTTGTGAGGCTGGAATAGGCGATGGCTTAATCCCTCTAGTGAAATTTATGATGTTCCTTTGATTAGGGTAATAAAAAAATTGTTTCTATCAATTCGTATTAACTCTTAAGCACAAAATGTGATTGTATTGCACAAAACAATTGCACAGATTTTACACACATTTCAACAACCGAAACCATTATCTGCGCTGTGTTCTCATAAAGTTTTGGTATTTTCATTTTGATAGGACAATCCTTTTTTTTTAATGAAAGTCATGACACAAAATTATCCCAGTACAAGCCAGCATTACACTAAAGTCGATGAATAGCTTATGGATGAGTAATTAAACACATTTATCAATTTTAATTCAAAAAACTGTTGTATGATTTCTTAAATCACAAATCTTTGATAAAATGGTGTGTGGTAAAAACATATATTAATGAAAATTCATTAATCAGAAAAATATCAATATCACAGTCAGAGTACAGTTCTGAAACACATAAACTGATTTCGCATACATAGATACCAATTTTTAATTTGATTCTATGATGTTTTGACATGGTAACGTCTACATTTCATAAAACAGAAACATGATTATTACATTATGTTCACAGTAGAAAAACTGCTAAAAAACTAAATTCAACTGCGGATCCACAGAGGTAGAATCTCCTCCCCCAAATGGTCACTTCAGACACATTTTTTGTTCGTTGTTTTGTGACTGTAGAATGGCTTTGTGATTGTGCATATGATAAAAAAATTCATATCATGTTATATAGGTTCATGGTTTTACTCTAAAATGACTTTAAACTTGTTATTTGAATTAGCAGTCTCTGTAACTCCAACTTCGTCGTGCTTATTTGCTAACCAGGTAAATGTCATGTTCTGGACGAGCCTTTCAGTGTTTCCACTATTTTCAAGTCCTTAATCACGACCTAAATCATGCTGGTCATGATTTAGAACTTGAAAATGGTGGAAAAACTGAAAGGCCTCGTCCAGAACATGATGTTTACCAGGTTAGCAAATAAACACGATGAAGTTGGAGTTATTTTAAACTGTAATTATATCTTACCTGCGTGTTAATTTTTGTCTGATACATACCGTAAATGAGCAGAGTGTTTTTAAACTATACGTTAATATTATTAAAAGAACAATAATTAACTAACAAAGATGTGATTTTATACTTGTACATCAATAAACGTTTTGTGACGATAATAACAAACTGTATTTGTATCTTCACTAATTCCCATAATTTATACTTTAAGCCTTTAAAGAATGGTCCAGTCTTCCATACCCCCCCCCCCTCCAAACCATTTGCTGGATTGGTCCCTGACCGACTGGACCCTGTATGTGATAATAAAACGGACAAATTATAACAAAACTGATATTATTTTTATTGGAAAGTTTGATTTAAAAGAAAAAAACAGTTTCTATATTATAGTATACTCTAATGTAGTGTGAAGTGGTCTGTGCATTATATAAACAAAAAATTGGCAAACAACAGACATACTTGAAAACCAGGCCGAAGTCAAGCATTTGTTCTTCCACTTAACATTCTAAATGACTATAAAGACTGAAATCATACTGCACAATAATATACTGCAATGGACTAAGAACATTTTCTATGAACAACTGTTCTGCAATTTATTTATCTCGTCTGAAGCAATATTTCTGTACCAGTTGTAAACAATGTTTACTCAGAATAAATTGACTGCAGAGTCAAGGGTCACCATAACTAAAAAATGTATACATTACGATTTTATTTACAGAAGATATGAGTTTATTAACAATACAATTGTAACAAACTGTTTTCACAAATAATATGTTCTTTTCCAAAACACTGACGTCTTACTAAATTCATATCAACTTACATGTTGCGGGCATATTTGCTCACATAAGTTTACTTGTTCCACAAAAACTTTTGAGTATTTCGTGAAGAAAGTAATCTGTGCTACCCAGAACAAATGTACTGCCACATAGAGCAATTAGTATGGACATCAACAGTGTTTTCAAAAAGAAGTTAATGGGCATCTGCATCTGGTAAAACATAACAGAGGAAATGTACATGACAAAAAGAAACTTTATGTGATTAAAAACAACATACTTTGGTTTTAATCAAATCTTGGTTGAATTAAAATAACGATTTTGCAAGACAGCCCACTAACATACGTCTAATGTTGGGTGTTACTTGTGGAAACAGAACCCTTGTTTAAAACCTTGTTATCGTTTAATTCAATTTATTCATAACCTGGTGAACAACCTTCAGATCCTAGATTTTCTGGTACTACAATTGTTCCTGAACCTACACCCAAATACTGCTGAAGAAACTTGGACCTCTTTAAAGACAGATAAACACAGACTACTTTTTTTTTAATAATTATGTAATAATCTGTTTTTTAACTATACAAACTCAAAAAGCTTTTTATTCTTTAAAAACTAGCTAATAAACAGAATTCAATTATGACTGAACAATAACTGTTTTAAAAAACATTACACACCATACTTATTCAAAATATAATATTGAATTTACAACAGACGAAGAAAATAAGACTGTCACCATTTATGGATTACTTATGTCTACTTTTGAATAAAACGACTATTCCTACCAAACCAAGTTCACAGCTGTGCTGCAACCACTTGAACCACATCACTGACTATCTACAAATTAAGATTAACGTTATCATATTTACTAGCAGTAATTTTTTAATAATATACAGAATTTTCTGAATTACAAAATGCAGCACAAAAATTACTTAAAAATTTGTTCATTTATAATCAATTAACATATTTAACAATACTTTAAAATGTGAAACATAATGCTGGATGTAGTATTATGGTCATTGTTTTGGTATGCCAGGTATATTTCAAATAGTTTATCCTAAACTGGTTGGAAAACAGACTTGAACAATCAGCTTAAGAATGTTCTTGCACAAATATATTATTGTGAATGCCCTCACAGTATAAAAAGCTAGCTTTTCCTGACATTACTGATTTTACTATAAACGAAAATATGACTTACTCCTATCTTCAGTACTACATAGTTGTGTTACTTTTATATAAAAATCTAGTATAAATATTGATGACACAATATGCTGAGAACAAAACCCATGCCATGCTCACTTTTCTGGTTGATTGTTCTGTGCTGCAGTACACAAATTATAAAATATAAACACAAAACCTGCCTTACAAACAATAAAAAAATATTTACGTGTTTTTAATAATGAGTCCTGAACAAAAATAATTAAATACGCACTAGCAGGTAAAAGTCTTTTTATTATGTCACTACTCCGAATTGACACAAAAACGATATTAATATACAGTACCTACTTCATCAACGATTGTACAATGGTTTTAGTTTACTTTTCATTTACTATATGAAAACATGTCATTTATTTTGGGCAAATAATCTTTAAAATTACGTACACCCGCAACTGTCACAATACCGACCTAAATTAAAAGACGTTTAAGTTGTAACAAATGTTTTTACGCGGCAAATTATTTTATCATTAACACTAACAAAACCTAGCTTATACAATTACTTCTTTCTAACACAAAAATGCAAGTACAGCAGTACAGTCTACTCACCTTATGCAATAATTACCAGAAAAAATTATCTTCCACAATATTATTACGATGACCTGTGTGAACACTGTATAACAACATACCACATTAAAAACGGATTGGCATATTACACAGCATGCTGCACAAGCAGATGGCTGAAATATCTTACCTTTCTATCCCCACCTTCCACCAGCACGAATTGTCAATTCACACTATTGTGTCCCCTCTACTTCTTTGTGCTGCCTGTGTGAAATGTGAAAGTTGTTGCTTTGATTCGCCTTTTTTCTTCCTTGCTTTTCCCTCCCTCTGCGAGCGCTGTTCATTAAGGGTTGTTGACAACATTCAGAATGAATCAGACTCATTGCGCAACCTGTTACGAAGTGTCAGAACTAATGAGATGTGGGTGACAGCTTTTAACATTTTTAACATACAGCGCTGCCTACTTGTAACAAGTAGAACTATTCAAATAAATCATATCGCTCTATAATTAGCTTTTTCTTTCTCTTATTTAGTATTTTAGACAGGGGCATAATGCCGAGAAGTAAACTGCTATGTCTAAAACAATACCTGTCTACCATTACGAGATCTTCTGGGCTGTAAAGATAGGAAGATAATAACTAGAATAGTTAAAAATCTACGCCTACGCCATTATAAAAGGTCATCCAGGACCACAACAGAGCAAATACTGGTTTGCATCCTTACTGTATTCGTCTGATGATAACATGAAAAATGAAAGAATTAGACAAAATAAATGTAGGCCTATGTTTAATTGTCACTCAGTCCAGATGGGTTCGGTTTTTCGTCATCAAGCATTTTCACTCATTACAAGAAAAATGGGGCAGTAGACCTATATTGGCTGTAACAAATTTCATGGAAGAACAATCCATTAATTTCACAGACGATTTCCTTGCTTGCTAATAATCTGAGTAGACGAAGGCATTAGTCAAAATAGATATATTAGTCTATAAACCACCAAATTAAGGGACATGTCAGCATTCTTGGTCAGGTAAAGATAATATGATTTTTTTATTTTCTGGCATGAACAAGAGATACTACAAAATTGTATATTAACCAGCTGTTGACAAAATTACCAACATTATATTATTTTGTAATCACAAATATTCCAAGCATCTGTAAAATAGTAACAATATTGCCACTGACAGAAACTCGTTTCCAAAATGCTAAGATTAAACACATGCTTTTACACATTGCTAGTATGGCCACTCTGTCATCTGTTGATGATTCTAAGTCTCAAACACAGGACAAGATAATTACATTATCTAGGCTGATCAAATTGTCAGAGCCACAGTCTGGGACATTTTTATATTAATATCAAGTTCATTATTATTATTATTATTCCGTTGCTATTATTATGTTATTTTATTGAGTTTGTTATTAGAAACACACACAATATTAACACCTGAAAGATCTTGATGCTTCTGATCTTCTGATGTTAAATGCTTTAAGCATAGTAGTATTCTGGTGTATCAGGGATTTTAATTATAAAAGCCAGGGCTTGATTTCAGGGAGAATACGCCAGAACGGCGTTCCAGAACCTCTTGGATCCAAAAATAAATTACCGAAAAAAATATGAAAAGAAAAACCTAATTATTAAAAAAATTGACTACTACTTTTTAAATTGTGCCCTTCATCAGCCCCACTACAAAACTAAACATTTGACAAAATCAAACACCAGCACTAATCTTTATCTTAACTACTATCGTTAATTTTTCTGCAGAATCGCAATGTTGGTCTGGGTTTTGCCAACGAATAACTGAAAATTACAGCTTCTTTGTTTGAAAGCAGAAAATCAGTCCCAGGCCCCCACCATTCTATGGCCTCGAAAGCAATACAAATCTTAACTTTTTTCAGAGTTCTTCTTCAAAAAAAAGGAAGGTAGGAAAAACAATAATTCCGTAGACCCTGAAAAATTTTATGAGGCACTCAAAAAATCTACTGAAAACAGACTGGTTAGTGAAAAAGATCTCAAGCTAATATACAATATAAGTATATTTGTGTCTCTACAACTTTTGAATTAATGTGTTCTGGCACCTGTAATTTTAGAAATCAATCATTGATAAACGTTATAAAATTGTATGCGGTGCATTTGAAAATTGTAAGGAAGTTGAAGAACTCCAGATAATGTGTTAATTTCCAGCCCACTTTTGACATCAGAAAACAGAATTTTCAGAAATGAAAATGTTCTCTCTGCATTTTATGAAACGGTATCAGGAATAATTACACACACATACAAATTCAGGATACAATATTCTTGGATTTCGTTGCCCATGATATTATATTCGATGTCCGTTGATTAACTAAATATAACTAAATCACTACCTACTCGGAACACAAAGTTTTTATTGGTTCTGACGAAGCTTATAATAAGCAAAAACTGGTTCAGGTTATAAGGTAAAACTTTTACGTTTTTACCTATAAAAAATTTTGTGTTCTGAGTCTGTAGTGATATGATTTAGTACAATATTCTTTACACTTACAATGGAAAAACAAATATGTTGTGCCTAATTTTTCCTCCCATTCTTCTTTTTTTACCATACTCATCATCTAAACAAAACTTATACTCCATAAAATTTAAAAGCCAAAACAAATCAGCGTTCACTCCCAGGACACTGGCCCAAGAATTTACGATCCAGGACGAGTCTGGATTTTCTGGACTTTGGTCTCCGCCTACACAATTCAAGAGTTCAAAAAGATGTAAATATTAGTAAAAAAACAAGTGCAGTAAACATTTTAAAAACAAAAATAAAATTGTTAAGTGAAACAAAGTTGTAAATTATTGACCTAATGTGAAAAGCATTTAAAAGTACTTTATTTATAACCTTTCCTTCAGAATATTGGAGACTATTATTTTTTTCTATGTTATGAAGTTAAACAATTTGAAACATTAATTTCAAGTAAACATGGTAGTAACATGTTTTAAATCTTTTCTATAAATTAATATGGTATTGTTATACTACAAACATTTGAAAAACATGCTGGGTGTTAGGCTACATTTGTTATAACTTAATTATTATTATTTACAGTATACAGAAATAATTAAACTTAAAAAAATGAAATATGGATACAAATATAAATATTCAAATGCCATTATAAATCAAGAGCAAAAGTAAAAAAAATTAATTGCCATAACAAGTTGTAATTTGATTGCACAGGTTTTTAATCTGTAACTTTTTTATTGAATTTTATATATTTTTGTTTATATCTCTTTGAGTGCTCTGATTGGTGTACATGTAAGCTATCTTTGTGTGTGTGTACCAAAGGTACCTTTGTGTTGTGTGGAGGCATAAATATTTTGAGAATTTGTAAATCACACTTTTAGGACTGCAAACTGATAAGGATAAGGAGTAGTAGTTTCAAAAGTAAGAAGCACTCCTTTTGTTGTCCTCATTCTTACCAAAAGTAAGGATGACATTTGGAGAAAAATGGAATTATTATGTATCAGATTTTCCTTCATGGTGTTATACAGGGTGTCCCGGGAGGAGAGGGAAATAATTTGAGAAATGGTTCTATAGTGTAAAAGAAGAAAAAAAGTTCATATAAACATATGTCCGGAAACGCTTTGTAAGCGAGTTACGGCTAGCGAAAGATTTCGCCCGGGTTTCGGTAAATGAAGACTTTCTGAAATTCTGGGAAGGTAAATTAAGGGGCGAATTCTGTTGTTTCTTATGGTTTTTGACCTAAAAAATCGAAAAAATAGGTCGCAGAACTGTATCTCCCTTAACTTTCATGATATCCGATGTAAAACAGAAAAAACTTTGCCTAAAAACGTATTGTATTGTTTTTAACCAAAATTGAAATTTTTTGTTGATTTTTATTGACTTTACTTACACCATTTTTCTCAGAATTAAATTCTTTACAAGTTGTGTTTTTAACTTTTATGCATTTATTAATCATTTAACAAAGTTATTGTACTTCTAACCTAAAAACACGGTTTTATGCTTTTATTAATAAATGCATAAAAGTTAAAAACAAAACTTGTAAAGAATTTAATTCTGAGAAAAATGGTGTAAATAAAGTCAATAAAAATCAACAAAAAATTCCAATTTTGGTTTAAAACAATACAATACGTTTTTAGGCAAAGATTTTTCTGTTTTACGTCGGATGTCATGAAAGTTATGGGAGATACAGTTCTGCGACCTGTTTTATTCGATTTTTCAGGTCAAAAACCATAAGAAACAACAGAATTCGCCCCTTAATTTACCTTCCCAGAATTTCAGAATGTCTTCATTTACTGAAACCCGGGCGAAATCTTTCGCTAGCCGTAACTCGCTTACAAAGCGTTTCCGGACATATGTTTATATGAACTTTTTTCTTCTTTTACACTATAGAACCATTTCTCAAATTATTTTTCTCTCCTCCCGGGACACCCTGTATATCGTTGGGATTCAATTTTTAAATAGCCATATGTGTTGCTCATGGCATTTACTTGGCTCTTTCATTTCTTTTCCTTTTTAAAAGTAAAGTTATTAAAAAAAATAATAATACTAGTATTTAAAATATCTACCGAACTGTTTGGCCAAAGTCCAAGGTTTACATTAAAACCAAACGTTTCAGCAGCCATCTTCTGCATCTTCAGCAGCCAAACTGGCTGCCATCTTAAGTGGACATAATCGAGTCAAACCTAACACGGGTGTCTGACGTACTGTGGGCCTGACGTACAACACCCTGCGTTAGGTTTGACTCGAATATATCTACTGAAGATGGCAGCCAGTGCTGCTGGTGAAACGTTTGGTTTTAATGTAAACCTTGGACCACGGCCAAACACACCGGTAGATATTTTAAATACAATTTACACTAGCCGTGAAAGCCTTAGAGAAATATAATACTAGCATATTTGAACAATCAAAAATTTATCAGTGTCTGAAAGAGATTTGCAGAAACGGGACTTCTTCATTGTAGGAATCTGAGGTAGAAAAAGTCGGTTAACCTTATGTTTCCTTGTCAGTTTCCTTTACAAGGAAATTGTGATTTTTTATTAATGTGATTACCATTGAGTTTGTTTTTTCTTTGATTCTCCATGTATGTGGATCACTATACTCTTCCAATAAAATGGGTTATCTACTTACAGGGCTGCTAGCAGGCCACAGTGAAAAGAACTTTCATTTCTCGCCACCATGTGTCCCTATGGGTGTCAGTAGTCCCTATAGTAATGGGGGATTTAGTAGGTTACTAATCTGGGGTTAGTAATAATGGATTTTAATTCTGTTTTCATATTATTGCAAGTTTGATACCATTAAAACTAATTATCTGAATTAATCAGTAGTACTGATATATATGTTAACCGGGAAAGTATGTAATCAGGCATTCTGTAGAATACCTAGCCATTTTATACAATGCCTGAATCCAGCTGACAAAGTATGAAATAAAACACATTTCATACATTGCCTAGGCATTGTATAGAATGCCTAACATCTTCTAGGTAATATATAGAAGACCACGGTTACTAGACTAGTAATGTGTGCTCTATGGTTTCATGTCACAATATGAATCCCCCCTTCGTCGCCCCATACCACTGTACGCGCCTACCTCCCGCTGATCTTCAGTAACGTTCGAGATGTCACAACCATGTGCTGAGTCTAGTACTAATCACCGTGTTGCTTTAATGCGAGTTCGATTTGACGCTGACATATCTCAGCTTCGAAGTTCTAGTGCTAAAAACAGTGTTTTTCTCACTGATGGTGACTATTGTAAGCTAGTGTTGGATGTGCATGCTGCTAAGAAGAAAGAACAGAAGGACCCACGGGATTACTGGCTACTGAATAGGAACGATGTTATGCTTGTTGAAAATAAAAGCCAACTAATTCATCCCCTCAAGCGAGGTGATAGTGCTATTCAGTTTATGTCAGTGATACGGAGTTGTTTGATGTACTGCATGAAGCCCACTTAGCGATAGGCCATGGAGGCAGAGACAGAATGTTAAAAGAACTTTCTATTTTCTATTAAGCATAAGAACATTACACGTAATGATGTTGAACTATACCTTCATTTATGTGAGCCTTGTCAAAAAAAGCAAAAAGGTGTAAAAAAGGGTATAGTCATAAAACTAATATTTTCATACAAGTTTAAATCTCGTTTCCAGATTGACCTCATCAATTTCCAATTCCAGCCAGACAGAGATTTTAAGTTTGTTATGGTTTATCAGGACCATTTAACCAAATTTGTTGTCCTTCGGGCCCTCAAAACAAAGACTTCTGAAGAAGTTGTGTACAACCTCGTTGATATTTTTTGCTACTTGGAGCTTCGTCTATTTTACAGTCTGATAATGGTAGAGAATTTTCTAATAAAATTGTAAATAATTTGAAAGAATATTGGCCTTCATTAAAAATTGTTCATGGTAAGCCCTGTCATTCACAAAGTCAGGGCAGTATCGAACGGGCAAATCAAGACATTGACAATATGATTGCAACTTGGATGCAAGATGAGAAAACCGACCAATGGAGTGAGGGCCTATGGTTTCTTGAGTTGATGAAAAATATAACCTTACACTCTGGCATCAAACGATCACCCTATGAACCTCTCTTTGGATGTAAAGTTAAGGTAGGGCTTACTATATCCTCGATTCCCCATGATGTGTTAGATATTCTTGAAAATGAAGATCTCGAACAAGTCATCAACAATGTACAGACTACACAAAATACTGATACCGGCATAACTGAATCTATCGACCCTACCATGCCTAACCTAATTCAGGCAACAGAACATGATCATTTTCCTCCAGATTTTCTGAACACACAAAAGCATTATCCAGTAACAACATACAATCCACATTTGCCACACACGTCCAGACATAAAACCACAGTTACACCAATATAAAAAACAATCTTGAAATGTTACACTACATACCCAAAAGTCGCAAACTCAACACCCCAGAACAATACGAAATATACAAACACAACCAAACAACATACTCAATGAACATTTACAATTTAAATCCAACACACTATTCGACACAATAATACACAACGCATACAATTCAGAATCCCGCGCCCACTCCCTTCCATCTCCACACCCCCACACACAACAAGTCACCTAAAAAACCATCACAGATTACCAACTACTTGACGCATTCTGCATTTAAACCTCACTGAGGAAGGAGAATACAACTCTGAAACAACGTTTGAGGAAATAACAACAAGTAAGTTTTTCACAAGTGAAAGTACCTTAAATAATAATTATCACTTCATAGTTGCATTGAGTACATGGTAATGTATTTGTGTAATTTTTTGAAATACTTGTAACGTTGCAATATATATAGTAAACTAATTTTTCCAACTTTACAAAATAATTAAGGCAATAAAATAGGTACTGTATTTAAATAAAAATCAAGAAGTCTTATCCAAAGAAAACAAATTAATTTATTCAAAATAAAGTAAATAAAAGTAAGGAAAAAATAACATTCAAAGATATTTCTTATGTATTGTTTTTTGGTTTTCTTGTGTACATATGGGATGTGTGGAGTTGCTTCTGACATATAATGTCTGTCCACTTTGGGTCAAATTTTGATGCTTCTATCACTAGAATGGATTTCAAGTGTTCGTCTGACAAGTTAGCCCTGTACTTGATTTTACAAAGTTCATTTTTCAAAACGTTTGTTCGCAGATATATGTCGATCCAAACACTGAAAGCAATGCTCTTGCAAAGTTTTTTATTTCCTTGAAATCATCACTCAGTGACCACCAATGAAAGAAAACTAAAAGAAGTTTACTGTTTTAAAAATCAAAATAAACTAAATATAATCATACTTAATGTCTGGCTATATTTTATTAGTTTATACATCATCAATTCATTTTGAATCACAGAAATGATTGATAGGCCTACTCGGGCTTAAAATAAGTTTGAAAGAAACTGCACGCAACATCGGCCAGGTTGCCGCGGGCCGGACAATAGCCCTTCGCAGGCCGGATCTGGCCCACGGGCTGAAGTTTGGAGACCCCTGGGTTAGGATATTGGTGACAGAATATGCTGCTTGCATTGTAATAGAAGAGCCTTAAGTAGGTCAATAGTATGAGTCAATAAGATTACTGTGAATGGCATTCATAAACAAGCAACTTTCTAATGAAAAGTAAAATCAACACATCTGGCACTTCGGGTTGGGAGTTATGTGATTTCTCATTAATGTAAAATAAAATGTAGTTTGCAGCAGCAGAACAGGCCAAGATTAGCTATATATATATATTTCAATCACTTTCTGCTACAGTCCGTTTCTTGATGTATATAATACTATAATACTTATAACTATTTTACCTCAAGATGTATTTTTTTGATACAAAAAAATACATCTTGAGGTAAAATAGTTATAAGTATTATAGTAATATATATATATATATATATATATATATATATATATATTTCAATCACTTTCTGCTACAGTCCGTTTCTTGATGTATATAATACATTTAATATTTATACTAAATTTACCTCAAGATGTTTTTTCTATTTGGAACATGTTTTGAGAGTTCCTGTTCTCTCATCTTCATTCTTTTATTGTTTTATTGTTTTCTTTTGTTTATCTTTGTTTTTCATTTCGCTAGTGATTATTTTTTTAATTATATGTGTTGCTTCTGTTCTTTTTTCTTCTTGTATATTGTCTTTTATTAGGTTAATGGCAAATTCTGTTTCTACTATTAAATTTTCTAGATTTTTGTTTGCATTTTGGGTTATGTTAGTTTTTGACATATTGTTTAAATATTCTGTTTCTTTTTTGTTAAATTCTGTATTGCTAAGGTTAATGGTTCGAGGGTAAAATGTGTGTTTATTTTTGTTGTTTTGTTCTTGATTTTTGTTTTGTTGTTTTAATGTGTTAAGTTTTTTGTTGATTGTATAAGTCTTTTTGGTTTTTTCAAATCTTATTTTATTTTCTATGTTATTGTATTTATTATTCCAAGTGATTGGATGTAATAAACTTGTTAGCTCTAAGTGTAGTTTGTATATGTCTAGTGTTATGCTATTTTTCTTACTGTATAATTGATTAATTTCGTTTTGTATCCATAGCCTTTGTGCTTGTTTTATAGTTTTTTGTGCAGTCATATTTTTGTTGTTTGTGTTTGTATTTAGGTGTTAATTTATGTTTTTGGCATTGTCTATTGAAGTATATGTTCATGTTTGTGTTCATTAGTTGTTTTATTCGTGTTTGAAATTTGTTTAATAATTTGGTAATGTGGTTATATGGAATTGTGGTTATGTTGTTTGTGTACATGTTAATGTATATTTATGTGAGAGATGATTTGTTATCCGTTATTTGGTAGTTGATTTCACTTAATTTGATATTCACTTCACTATTTTTTCACTATACACTTTTGTTTTTGCATTTGTTTTATAACATCACTTTTCGTTTTTTCACTGTAGGCTTATTTACCTTGTATGGTTATATTATTTCAATCACTTTCTGCTACAGTCCGTTTCTTGATGTATATAATACATTTAATATTTATACTAAATTTACCTCAAGATGTTTTTTCTATTTGGAACATGTTTCGAGAGTTCCTGTTCTCTCATCTTCATGAGGATGAGAGAACAGGAACTCTCGAAACATATTCCAAATAGAAAAAACATCTTGAGGTAAATTTAGTATAAATATTAAATGTAATATATATATATATATATATATATATATATATATATATATATATATAGCTGTTGCTTCAGTTAAGAAGAAAAAATAGAAAAGATAATCATGATGAAACATATATTAAATTCTTTACAGAAAGGATTATTTGATACTATCTGTACCAACTTTTTTTAAAATTAGAGATGTATTTAGAAGTGTGGGTAAGCAATATTTGTAAGGAGTTGGCAACTTTTAATAATTTGAAAGTAATCTTTTCTTTCTGGTGAAAAGTGACATTAGTGGTGCATTCAAGCAGGGGTGTATGTTCCCCTCAAAAAATTAATGTATTACCAGTACAAAAATATTACATTTGTCTAAAGTACTGAAAATATTGTACAAATATTTCTTAGTTTACAATATATGACTATTTGTAATTTAATAATGTTTTATTTAAAAAAGTTTTTACTTAAGACTGTTTACTGATAATGATTAACAGAATCTGGTATGATAAAGGTTGTTGGCTTCCAGACAGCAGTTGAAATAAAACACTTGTATAATTGTCAACATTGTTTTTTTACTGATATCACAAATAATTTTTCACAGATAAAAATGTAACAGAGAAAATACAATTTTGATCCACCACTGTGATATCAATTATTGACACAACTGTAATTTATACAAACAAAAAGATAACACAAATATAATATTGATCCACAAATGTGGTATCAAACACACATGCACCAACTCTGCAACTCACTACTTGAATTCTGAACCTCAACTAACTCTCTCCGTTTTTTACTGTTTTATATATAGTTGGTAATGACATCAGTCATAAACATGCATCATTTACTACTTACTAGTATGGTCTTGGTGGTTCCAGGCGTAGAACATTCCAGAACCTGGTAGAACAAACTACGTTTATCTGTACATTGGTACAGAACATTTGAGTGTATTCTATAAATAGTGCCTACAAGTTACAAGTTATACATCAATTGTGGATAAGTGCTGGACACTTGAGCAGAAGATGAACCAAACTTTCTATATTTTATAACGAAAAGAAAAGTGGGTGTTGTTGTGTGTTGTTGTGTTGTAAACTGTGTCGGGCGTTACCTCCGCGCACTTTTGTTACTTACTCTGTTGACTGGATCCTCTGCAGTGATGTAGTCCTGTAATACAACTTAAAACTATGCTTTTGTGGGCGCCACTTGGAAACGTTTGTTCCAAGAAAAAAAAATTAAATGTGATTGATAAAATTTTTAAATCTACAAAAAAATTTAAACAAGTCAGTTTAGCTTTGAAAAATCAGTTATGTTTAATGATTCTTTAAAAACAACAAACAAATCGTCTGAAGGACTATCATTCATAAAAATTATAAAATTGCAGAGAAAAAATTTTACAAGTTATTATTATTGACAATATATCCAATCAAGTATCGGCTAGTATTTCAGATTCTGACTCAGTTGACAAGCATGAGTTTAATATGTGAAAAAACTTTAATCTCAGGACGTGACTCCTTTGAACTACCAAGACATATCAATTAGATGCCTTACAAGAGGGAAAAAAAAACTAAGTGATTTGAAGGTGTATGTGTGGCGTGTAAAGTACAACTGTGTGATAATTGTAACCAGGTAACAATTAACTTTAATTTTGGTAACTCACGTTCCAACGGTCGTTTATTCTCTCACTGGACACTTCCTTCGGGTAGTTTCTCGATCTCGCCTCTTCGGGTGTACACTGAATCTATTTAAAGTCAATTTTTGCGATCGTTACTTTTTCCGCACTTTTTGTCAAAACGTTTGGCAGTAAAATCTCGTTCAAACGCCGCCACTACGAATCATCTGTTTAGCGTTGATTCAGAAATCTGCCACCACAGCGCTGATTCCCATGCAGTTTTGAGGAAGGCTAGTGTATTGTTTGTTTCGTTCGGGGGAATTATTTGTCACGTTAGTCAGTCAATGCGAACACAGCAGAATTCGTTCTCTATTAAATGTTTGGGACCCTCCTGGGCCGTCGACGTTCTGGCTGCGTGCTTTCTATTAAAATTTGCCGTATCGCTGCTCTATTTCAGCGATACTTTTTGGCGACTCTCGTTGAGGTTAAGTCAGTCGGGTATGTCTATGTACGGGAAAAGCCTTCCTGCCGTGTCTTGTCGATTTTTCGCCTCTCGGTTTCGCCTTAGCTGCGTTGATCAGTGTTGTGTGAGATGCATCAGCTCTGGCGTTCAGTCTTCAAGTGTTTTTCGGTCAAATTTTGTCTCGCTTTTATACTAAATCGGGATGACTGTTTTCGTCGACTTCCGGTATATTTGTGTAAAAATTCTTTCTAGATTGTTTGAGAATAAACGAAATGGAATGTCATAGAACAATTTTCACTTCCGTAGAAGCTTTTAGAACGAATTTCTTATTCTTCATACAATGGATATTTCAAAATTTACACTGGTATTTATCAAACAGTTTCACATTAGTACTTACAATTTGTATGCCATTAATGTATTTATATTCCTTGTTTTTTACTGAATCTAGCGATACTAAATATGATTGGTATCTAATTAACTTAAGTCTAAAAAACATTACAATATACAACCCTCACCTTGAGTTGTAGTCATTAAAAACACAATATTTATAACAAAAATTGCTGTGGAGTTATAAAGTTCCCTTCACAAGCTGGACATCTACTACTACTACTCTCCTACAACAAAATAAACAAATTTTAACATTAATAAAACACAAATAAATACAATTTTATATGGCCTCTGCTCATGGCCTAGGTTCTTGCCGGTTTTCTAATACAATGATTAGTCTTTTTCCTTAATATATGTGTTATTTCACCACTATACACACAGAGTTTATTATTTTGTCTATCTTTTGTGATACCTGGTTACTTTGTACATATTTTATATTTATCACAAGATGACATAGCATCATTGATTGTCTTGAGATGTCATTTTTTTATGGTGTGACAAATCTCACTCTAATTAGTTAAATTCTTTTAGAATTGATTTTACTTTCAACTGAGTTTATTTCTTATTAAGGTATTTTGATGTATTGTACCTTTCTATCTCATTTTTGTTAGTATTATGGAAGTATTTTAGCCAGATCTGATTATTTTTGTACTGGATAATTGGCTTCAGCCATACATGGTATCAGTAAATATTTTGCTGACTTGACTATTACAATGTTAAAGTTGGTCAGGTATATTAGTATAGTTGCTTTATATCATATTACAGCTTTCTAATACAGTTTGGTTGCATTTTGGCAACAATAAATTCATAAAATATACAATATTAGATGCCTATTACATGTTTTTAGTTAACACTGTTTTTGGCTATTTTGACTGCTTTTTATTCATTTGACAGCTTCCTTTATTTAAGATAAATTGTTCACTATTGTCTGCTTGACAATTACATATAGTTTTTATTTAAATCTGATAATAATTAATTTTTTCATGAAATCTTGGTGTATGGTCTCAAATCCAACACATTAATATTTTTTGTCATTGCAAATATACTATTTTTATTTTAACTTAAACTCTTTCTAATAATGTATTTAAGTCATTTAATACATCTATTTTATGTACATCACATAATATAATGATGGATCATGTCCATTTATTCACAAAAAATAGTTTTTAATACTATATTCATAGTTATAAAACTTAATAATTATTGACTTTATTCTGGTGGATTCTGACATTATTTCTCTCTCTTATAGTGTCTTATGGTTTTTTCACTCTTATTCACTTTAATAATATATATGGGGTTTTGTCTTAGTCATAGTTTGGTCGTTTTTTTTTTTCAAGTTGATAGAAATAATTATTATACAAAATTACACAATTTTTTGGGACTACTTGGGTTCGATACTGTTCACTTCACCTTCCTCTTATGCTAACTTACTATATAAATGATTTCTTTTTATGGAACGTTCTGTGACGCTACATATGCCTCACCGTTAAAGTTGATAATTTTGGAAAAACATATCTTTGGTTTTGATGAAATTATCATCTCTATAATAACCCTTTATTAGCTTCTTTATATCTCATTCTTTTATCTTATAATTAAATTCCTGTACTACTCCTTTAATATATTAATCCAACTCAATATTCCTAGTTCGTTCTTTGTCATATCACCTATTCCTTTCCTTTTTACCTTGATGTTTTATAATTAATCTTTGATATAATTCCCTATCAATTCCCTAACTTACATAGAGGGTTGGGAGTCAGAGTGGCTCGCTATGGCATACATTCTCTGTCCCTTCCTGTCTACAACTACTGAAATCAGAGGCAACACATCCCTGTTCAGAAAATAATAATTGCACCTTTGCAACAAATAATAATAATAATAAAAAAAAAATACAATATTCAAAGATCATAGGCTCCTACACATAAATTCCCTTTCTTAAACTCTTCTGATTAATTCACAATTATATTAATATATCGTTCTCCGCAGGTTAAAATTATCGTTTAAAATCATTCAATGTTAATAGCTATATTCATATTCATCATTACCTCCTTATGTAACACACTGTTTTCCCTTTTTTTTTTCATTTATCATATCCATTTAGTATCAAATATATGGCAATATTTCTCCCTCTTTTCTCCTTTACTAAGTGTCCATCTTGTAATATTTATTAATAACCTCTCTCCTTCTCTAAGTACGGGTAAGCTGGTAAATATACGTTGACATGGCTATTGGAAATAAATCTATATTTTATATATATATCTTTATGCCTTTGGTGTAAGGTGTCCTTCTCGTAATATTTATTAATAACAATCATAATACAATAATATTTATATTTAAAAATCTCTACCTTCTTTCTAATTATGGCTAAGTTAAAAAATTCAAGTTGACATGTTTAGTCAAGGTACCTTCCCTATGATGCTGTATTTGACTTGGGTCTTTGGTCATGGTACTTGGTTACTGATTGCGTATTCGACTTGTGATTTTTTAATCATGGTACTTTTTTAATGAAGTCTGGTTATATGTTCCTTTTACCTTGTTCCTGATTGTGTCAGTTACCTCGTAGGTATTGTTTTCATGTTTGATAATATTTTGGTTATCTTTGTCAGTTTGGGTTAATTATGTTGATTATTTCAACCCCTTTTGGTTGTGTTCCTTATATTATGTCCTTATTTATTATTCCCATTCCTTTTTAATTCCTTCTCTTTTCAATATTCGACCTTCGATGTTTATCACCTCTACTCCTTCAAATGCTATGACATTTATTCTGGATGATTGGTTTCATGGCCTTACCATCTCATCACATGTTTGGGCCATAATTTTTCTGCATAGCGGAATTCCTCCTCTCTCTCACTTTCGTTTTGGGGATCATTATCTGGTTCTCGGCCAGTTTCTGCCAATACATGATTTACATAAAATACTCGGGGTTTTTTGTCATTATTTACCTGGTTATGTTGTAATGAAAAACCCGGATTTTCGTGAACTGTTCGGGGTCTTTCGTCATTACTTACCTGGGGCCTATTCTCTTGATTCCTTTTCTTTCTTATTTCTCTTATTGCCTGAGCGTATTTTTCTATAAGCTGGCCCATTTGTTCCTCATAATTTTCCTTCTTTTTGGAATGTATCTTTTTTCTAGGCATGCTTACCTTAAAAGTATTTTGGCCTATGATTTTCTTTGTAATACACTCTTTCTTTTTGTCCCTCTTCATTAAATTCTGTTTATATTCTTTCATATAACTCCTTTCTCCGTGGTCAGTGACCGGGGGGTTAAGTATATTAATTAAACCGCTTTGAGTCATTTCTCCTATTTCCTTTGTATACTCCCTGTTTGTTTTCCTCGGTCTGTCCAATCTATTAGCTATGTTTTGTTTCGTTTCTACTGTTTTTTTTCTCTATGGTTTCAGGACCGGTATTATTTTCTGGAAGATGACAAAATAGAAACTGTAATCCTTCTACCTGTTCCTCCATTACCTCGACCTCCCTATCATTGTCGGTTTTACTCTCCTCGTAATTTGCATTATTATTTTCCGTTTCTGGAAGATGACGAAATAGAATCTGTAATCCTTCTACCTGTTCCTCCATTACCTCGACCTCCCTGTCATTGTCAGTTTTACTCTCCTCGATCTTTTCGTCTACTGTTTTGTAATTTGCATTTGTTTCCTTTCTCAGGGACTCCCCCCAAGATTCTATCGCCCTTATCATTTCCTCCTTATATTTCTGTCTTTCCTCCCTTTCTTCCTGTCTGATTCTTTGTCTTTCCTCCCTTTCTTCCTGTCTGATTCTTCTCATATTTTCTTCCGTTCTTTGGATCATCGCCATTATCATCTCCATGTCACTTTTTGTCATTTCTATCATTTTTGCTGGTTCGTTTTTTTGTGTTTGTTCTACCATTTGTCCTTTTGTTTGCGACATCATGATCTGTTGGTAGTTGCCGGGCTTGTTCCGTCTTTTCAAGCCTCACTAGTTGGGCTGCCAATTTATAACGAAAAGAAAAGTGGGTGTTGTTGTGTTGTAAACTGTGTCGGGCGTTACCTCCGCGCACTTTTGTTACTTACTCTGTTGACTGGATCCTCTGCAGTGATGTAGTCCTGTAATACAACTTAAAACTATGCTTTTGTGGGCGCCACTTGGAAACGTTTGTTCCAAGAAAAAAAAATTAAATGTGATTGATAAAATTTTTAAATCTACAAAAAAATTTAAACAAGTCAGTTTAGCTTTGAAAAATCAGTTATGTTTAATGATTCTTTAAAAACAACAAACAGATCGTCTGAAGGACTATCATTCATAAAAATTATAAAATTGCAGAGAAAAAATTTTACAAGTTATTATTATTGACAATATATCCAATCAAGTATCGGCTAGTATTTCAGATTCTGACTCAGTTGACAAGCATGAGTTTAATATGTGAAAAAACTTTAATCTCAGGACGTGACTCCTTTGAACTACCAAGACATATCAATTAGATGCCTTACAAGAGGGAAAAAAAAACTAAGTGATTTGAAGGTGTATGTGTGGCGTGTAAAGTACAACTGTGTGATAATTGTAACCAGGTAACAATTAACTTTAATTTTGGTAACTCACGTTCCAACGGTCGTTTATTCTCTCACTGGACACTTCCTTCGGGTAGTTTCTCGATCTCGCCTCTTCGGGTGTACACTGAATCTATTTAAAGTCAATTTTTGCGATCGTTACTTTTTCCGCACTTTTTGTCAAAATGTTTGGCAGTAAAATCTCGTTCAAACGCCGCCACTACGAATCATCTGTTTAGCGTTGATTCAGAAATCTGCCACCACAGCGCTGATTCCCATGCAGTTTTGAGGAAGGCTAGTGTATTGTTTGTTTCGTTCGGGGGAATTATTTGTCACGTTAGTCAGTCAATGCGAACACAGCAGAATTCGTTCTCTATTAAATGTTTGGGACCCTCCTGGGCCGTCGACGTTCTGGCTGCGTGCTTTCTATTAAAATTTGCCGTATCGCTGCTCTATTTCAGCGATACTTTTTGGCGACTCTCGTTGAGGTTAAGTCAGTCGGGTATGTCTATGTACGGGAAAAGCCTTCCTGCCATGTCTTGTCGATTTTTCGCCTCTCGGTTTCGTCTTAGCTGCGTTGATCAGTGTTGTGTGAGATGCATCAGCTCTGGCGTTCAGTCTTCAAGTGTTTTTCGGTCAAATTTTGTCTCGCTTTTATACTAAATCGGGATGACTGTTTTCGTCGACTTCCGGTATATTTGTGTAAAAATTCTTTCTAGATTGTTCGAGAATAAACGAAATGGAATGTCATAGAACAATTTTCACTTCCGTAGAAGCTTTTAGAACGAATTTCTTATTCTTCATACAATGGATATTTCAAAATTTACACTGGTATTTATCAAACAGTTTCACATTAGTACTTACAATGTTTATGCCATTAATGTATTTATATTCCTTGTTTTTTACTGAATCTAGCGATACTAAATATGATTGGTATCTAATTAACTTAAGTCTAAAAAACATTACAATATACAACCCTCACCTTGAGTTGTAGTCATTAAAAACACAATATTTATAACAAAAATTGCTGTGGAGTTATAAAGTTCCCTTCACAAGCTGGACATCTACTACTACTACTCTCCTACAACAAAATAAACAAATTTTAACATTAATAAAACACAAATAAATACAATTTTATATGGCCTCTGCTCATGGCCTAGGTTCTTGCCGGTTTTCTAATACAATGATTAGTCTTTTTCCTTAATATATGTGTTATTTCACCACTATACACACAGAGTTTATTATTTTGTCTATCTTTTGTGATACCTGGTTACTTTGTACATATTTTATATTTATCACAAGATGACATAGCATCATTGATTGTCTTGAGATGTCATTTTTTTATGGTGTGACAAATCTCACTCTAATTAGTTAAATTCTTTTAGAATTGATTTTACTTTCAACTGAGTTTATTTCTTATTAAGGTATTTTGATGTATTGTACCTTTCTATCTCATTTTTGTTAGTATTATGGAAGTATTTTAGCCAGATCTGATTATTTTTGTACTGGATAATTGGCTTCAGCCATACATGGTATCAGTAAATATTTTGCTGACTTGACTATTACAATGTTAAAGTTGGTCAGGTATATTAGTATAGTTGCTTTATACCATATTACAGCTTTCTAATACAGTTTGGTTGCATTTTGGCAACAATAAATTCATAAAATATACAATATTAGATGCCTATTACATGTTTTTAGTTAACACTGTTTTTGGCTATTTTGACTGCTTTTTATTCATTTGACAGCTTCCTTTATTTAAGATAAATTGTTCACTATTGTCTGCTTGACAATTACATATAGTTTTTATTTAAATCTGATAATAATTAATTTTTTCATGAAATCTTGGTGTATGGTCTCAAATCCAACACATTAATATTTTTTGTCATTGCAAATATACAATTTTTATTTTAACTTAAACTCTTTCTAATAATGTATTTAAGTCATTTAATACATCTATTTTATGTACATCACATAATATAATGATGGATCATGTCCATTTATTCACAAAAAATAGTTTTTAATACTATATTCATAGTTATAAAACTTAATAATTATTGACTTTATTCTGGTGGATTCTGACATTATTTCTCTCTCTTATAGTGTCTTATGGTTTTTTCACTCTTATTCACTTTAATAATATATATGGGGTTTTGTCTTAGTCATAGTTTGGTCGTTTTTTTTTTCAAGTTGATAGAAATAATTATTATACAAAATTACACAATTTTTTGGGACTACTTGGGTTCGATACTGTTCACTTCACCTTCCTCTTATGCTAACTTACTATATAAATGATTTCTTTTTATGGAACGTTCTGTGATGCTACAATTTATGAAAAGATCTTGAAGATCTCTGAGCTCTAGTCACTGAGATCAAGGCTGTCCTCGCATCATGTAAACATGTCACATTGTGTCTTTGTAGACAAAGTTATATTTCTACTTTAAATGATGATGCGTCAATTTTTGGATAATGCTGCATATCCTTCCTTTTCCAGAAGAATGTCTTCTAGCAAAACCCGTTTTTCCACACCAGGCTGACTGAGAATTCGATTGAAGCCCTGCTATAGCTGTTTCTATGATTTCAAAACACTCTTACTTATAGTATTCTTCTAATACTGATAGTATGCGTATTGGTCAGCTGTTCCACCAGTCCTTTTTGGTACTTTCTTTTGTCTTGGAAGTTTCAACCTTTCTAATCTCAAAGATCTTATCATTACATTCTTTAAATACAGACGGAAACATTTCATTCAATCCTCCTCAGCACACTCAATCCACCAACGATGTGTTCAACTGATTTATAAAGTCATGCCATAGTTCTGGTATTTCTCTGGAAGCACTTATTTACAATTTCTAGAAGTTCCATTACATCTCATCCCATGATCAAATCAAGATATTTAGCTTTTTTCTCAAATACACTAAGTAAACTACTAACTCCACCATATCGTTGTTCTGTAACTTCACTCTACATTTTATTACCAATTCATATCTGTGCAATATTTTCTTTATTTATGACCATCGACAAACCAAACCATCTTGTTAGACAACAGTGGTTTGATCTTGCCAATGTTACCAGTAGGATGCTTGACTATATTCTCATGGATATGCATCATTTTATTTCCTATGACCTGGACGATAGATTTAATTTTGTAGCACAGGATGTAGATATTTCTTTGAGCCATTGCCTAAGAGATAGTTTGTCCTCACTGTAAACTTTCAGCAATTCTGTGAATTTCTGTCAATATTTGTACGACCTCTAATAGCCTGTCCCAGTTTAATAACATATTTAAGAGCACTAATAATAACCATTAATAAGTCTAAAGCTACCTTTTGTTCCTCAGCTTTAATTTTAGACAACTGCCTTTCAATAGTGGCTTTTTGTAGAGCATGACTAAATACAGCTTGTGCATAAGCAGGACTTTTTTCATATAGATTTCTCACTAAAAGATTGCTTTGGTTGCAAATGTTTTATCTGGACATAACTGAATATATTTTGTACAGTAAAAACAGCTTACCCCATCAATCCCAGATACATACAGACATGGACATTTTTTTATACCAATTTTGTTGAAAGCTTAATATCTATCCTGAGATGCTGATGAACTAGAAAAACCATCAGGTAAAATCTCAAGCTGGCATGGAAGACATGCAGATTCAGTTTCAGGTATAATGGTATCACAGTGACTGGTTATGGTAAGCTTTTACAAAATTTTTAAATTCGAGATTCAACAGCAGGAAGTGGAAATATTTCACGTATTGGTGCAGGATCTAAGAATAAAAGATATTGGACTTGTTGGATGAAGAAAATCAATTTAATTAGGAATGAATATTACGAGGGCTATTTGAAAATCAACTTCCGACTGGCTTGCAAGTCAATGAAAAAACGACGTACATATCTGTATTACAAAGGGGTTTTAAAAAATATATATTCTCAAGATAAGGCTCTTCTCTTTGAGAATAGCTTAATAAGCTGAAACAGCTGTCAGAGTTAAATAAACAAAGTGAAACGTACCAAGTGTTTATATATTTTTTAAAAAACCTTTGTATTAATATGTTTCACCAAGTGCCCAATGAGTCATCGATCAATATCTATATTACTTTTGCTCACAGTTATTACCATCACCACCCAAATTTAAGTTCAGGCAGTTATCATATTTTGGCCCCAGCTTTTGCCTCATCAGAAAATCTGCCACCAACGTACCCAGCCAATAGTTGATGCCATCAATGAGGTTTCAAAGCCCTGGGTTGTCAGCCATACTTTCATCCTGAAAACAAGACCCTGATCCCTGTCTAGATCAATTATGGTGGTGTACCGGACTTGCTTCGGTTGTCAACAATGCATGCAGAAGGTTGTTTGCAAGTTCCTAAATGTTGTGAAATTTCCTGAAGAGGGAGCCTTTTGAGTATGTGGACCCTCCCCTCGACAATGGACAGGCCCGCGGTGGCGGATTCCTTGTAAAGGCGGGTTGATCGTCTAATGAAGACACATCGACAACTCAGCATTATTCTTTTGCCTTTACATTTTTATGGCTGTGTCAACATGTCAGCAAACTATCATAACCCACGTTCTAACTGGCATCGTTACTTCTGGGAACTTATCATCTCTATATACAAAGAAAATAAATCATTGGGCCTCAAATTGGACCGTCAGTGGCAGCGAATTTTTTATTTTAAGTTAATATTTTTACTCACTAGTGAATCTGAGTAACAAAATTTAAAAATTAATTTGAATAAAACATTATCCATGACTTAAACTTTTTGGAAAATATTGGAGGATTCCCCCCCTGGGCGTGATAATCGTTATAGTAATTATGGTTTGAAGAATTTTTCCGACCTCTATTCAGTCTGCTATAGAGAAAAAAGGTCATAAATTTTGCTTTGTGGGCTGTCTGCATAGTTTTATTAGAATGACTGCTTTTGGCGAAGTCATGTCCATTAAAATACGTAAAGATTAGGAAGATTATTTCAAAACTATCAGTTATAGTTATCTGCTAAACAGAGATTTTACTGTATTATGAATTAGGATTATTCATTATTAGTATAATAGTATTTAAGAGAATTATTAATTATTAGATATACACATACTCACACACATAGTATTTTAGAGAATTATCTGCTTGTATATTGATTTCAATTATAAAGAAATAATTTTAGTCTAAGAAAAAATGGCTTTTCCTATGTTCAATTTTAAATGCTTTTTGAAAACATTTTTGTATTTTGTACTTGAAGTGAAAAATTATTCTTGGATTTCGTTGTCCATGACGTGTCTGTTACTTAACTAAATATAATTATTTCAGTTTTATGTCCCAGTTTAACAAGATATTTAAGAGCACTAATAATAACCATTAATAAGTCTAAAGCTACCTTTTGTTCCTCAGCTTTAATTTTAGACAACTGCCTTTCAATAGTGGCTTTTTGTAGAGCATGACTAAATACAGCTTGTGCATAAGCAGGACTTTTTTCATATAGATTTCTCACTAAAAGATTGCTTTGGTTGCAAGTGTTTTATCTGGACATAACTGAATATATTTTGTACAGTAAAAACAGCTTACCCCATCAATCCCAGATACATACAGACATGGACATTTTTTTATACCAATTTTGTTGAAAGCTTAATATCTATCCTGAGATGCTGATGAACTAGAAAAACCATCAGGTAAAATCTCAAGCTGGCATGGAAGACATGCAGATTCAGTTTCAGGTATAATGGTATCACAGTGACTGGTTATGGTAAGCTTTTACAAAATTTTTAAATTCGAGATTCAACAGCAGGAAGTGGAAATATTTCACGTATTGGTGCAGGATCTAAGAATAAAAGATATTGGACTTGTTGGATGAAGAAAATCAATTTAATTAGGAATGAATATTACGAGGGCTATTTGAAAATCAACTTCCGACTGGCTTGCAAGTCAATGAAAAAACGATGTACATATCTGTATTACAAAGGGGTTTTAAAAAATATATATTCTCAAGATAAGGCTCTTCTCTTTGAGAATAGCTTAATAAGCTGAAACAGCTGTCAGAGTTAAATAAACAAAGTGAAACGTACCAAGTGTTTATATATTTTTTAAAAAACCTTTGTATTAATATGTTTCACCAAGTGCCCAATGAGTCATCGATCAATATCTATATTACTTTTGCTCACAGTTATTACCACCACCACCCAAATTTAAGTTCAGGCAGTTATCATATTTTGGCCCCAGCTTTTGCCTCATCAGAAAATCTGCCACCAACGTACCCAGCCAATAGTTGATGCCATCAATGAGGTTTCAAAGCCCTGGGTTGTCAGCCATACTTTCATCCTGATAACAAGACCCTGATCCCTGTTTAGATCAATCATGTGTAACAATAAAAAATAGGCCGAAATATATAAATACATAAAATACACTACCAGGACTTACCTGTACGCATATTCAATTACTTACCTGTTATTTGAATTTTACCAGAAGACCAAGGTCGCCACGATTATTTTTTATGTAGGATAAAATATCGAAAACCTTTACACTCCACCTTAAATAAAAAGGACAATTTTGCAATCTGACCCCACCCAATTAATAACTCAGAAAGATTCCGGTCCGTTAGACGAATTTTGCAACACAGAAATGAGAACGTGGTAATGACGAAATAACTTAGTCTAACTCATGTTCAAAGTAAACTAATTTGCTTTAATGGATTAAGTCAATTTTCATTATTATTATTACAAGAGAATTAGTTATAATTAATGATTATAATTACAAGAATTAGAGTACTACAAAACCAAACATGAACTATTCTTACATCTAAGGCAGCCCACTCTGCTCACGCACGCTTCCATACATTTTTCATACATTACCCTTGATTTATTAAATTTTATGTACTCCGTAATTGTTATGCGAGATACCCGTCCACGAGCGCGTTGCCGGCCGAACACGTGCTTAGTCCCGTAACTTCAATGTCCGTACTTTATCACTTTAATTCCCCCACATCACTGTACCGATTTTTTACTGCGATATGTATATTCTGGGGTCCCGGTCGGTCTTATTGAATTAATTACATTTACGAAAACTCGACCAACCGGGCCCGAAACGAAACTTTAGGTGTCTGTAGCGGTACGCTGTTTTTCGTAGACCGCTTAGCGTCTCTGACTAAGGTAGACTACCAACGTGGACCGCGAGCGGGAGGAAGCTGCCGTTCACTGCCACCTGATGTTCGTCGTCGTATATTGTTGATTTGCTGTATCGTATTCACTCTATACATGGAACATAGGCGTTATTTGTGTGGTAACCGGGGACGATATTTGTCTCTGCTATGCTGATGTCACTAGCAGCGGGCGTGGCTTAAATACATTTCCTGTAGCTGGCTGGTTGGTTTTACCAATTGTTCATTCCAGCGCCATTTTTTGCATCGACGTTGGAGTTTCACGGCGTCACTTCAGCGCCCCATCCTGAGATGTTAAGTGCGGGCGTCGCCACACATATACAGAGTTCTGAGAAAATTAGGGTGGCGCGAATTCCTTGCCGTGTTACACAATAGAGATTGCGCCTCGCCTTTGTCTCAAACTGTTCTACTTGCCATGTGTTCTGTTGTAATGGAAATAACGTTCATCGGGAAATAAAACTTTCACAATAAATTTACAAAATCCCACACAAAATGAAATAAATAAAAATGCAAATACCCCATACTGTAATGAATAAAATAACCCAATTTTGGACACGTTACAATACCCCCTCAATGAGAATTCTGCTGTCCAAAAAAGAAGAAATCTCATTGATATACCCCGAAGAGGACCGGTGAGGAACTGGTGCCACCAACCCCCTGGTTCTAACACTTCATGGGTAAACGACCCCCCTGGCTTGGCGGCTATGGACGCATCTGAACGAAATCACTGGACTTCTCCGTAAGAGATCCCAACACCGAGAAATCGAACAGACAAGTACCACAGCACACCTCGCCGTCTAACATGCTACCCCCCAAAATCCTCCATCCCTGGCTTAGCTTATGCCAGATCCTCCACCGATATGTTTCCCCTTGTATGCAAGCTGGGCTGCCTTTAGCAGATACTGGGCTCACACACACTCACATTACATATTATACGTTGAAAATTCTTTAAAATTTATTATTTCATCTAAAAAAAATTCAGAATTCAAAATAAAATATTGTATCAAAAAATACTCTTCCTTATTTTCTGTTTTATTTAAATTGAATTAATTTAAACATTTCTCCTCATCAAACATATCCTTAACCTAACATGTGAATCACTTATAGTCTAACAATACAATGCAATACAATAAATCAATAAAATACACATGGTTAGTACACAAACAATAAAATAATCAATACTCAAAATATTCATTAACTGGCAGGCGAAAAATCAAGATTTTTTTTTAAATTTTCAAAAAATGATAAAATTAAAAAAAAAATTTTAATTTTATTAAAATGTTTCCTTTGCATGTAGAAATTATTTAAATATTGGTTTAAATTGATCTAAACAACAGTTGAACTGACTTCCATACTATGAAATTATATGACCTCACTGTCAGCTGATCAAAACTAGGTCAAGTCCACAACCTTGACCCACATATGTTATGTACACTTTCTGTCTGAAAATACATTTAACATCTGGAATAAGCTAACTTGAAACACAAAACATAATAAAACTAAACATTTAAAATAACAAAATATTATTATAAATAATAAGCAAATTGACATTTAAATTATTCAAAATAAACAATTCTTAACTTTACATCCGTTCCAAATTCTATCAAAATTCTGTCACTGGTTTCAAAATACAAATTTTATATCTTTATTATAACTCTCTCTCTTTATTTAACAATCTTATTCTCCATTACTGTGGGTGATTTTAATTATTTATTCTCATTGACTGTACTACTTGATCTGTATACATCTATAATCTTTCTCCCCCTGACTCTAATATTCATCAACTTCAACTACCATGACACCCATCTCTATTAAAAAGCATCTATCAAAACACTCTCTAACCCCAACTTATCATTTAACTCAAATCGCCACCTTCTCTCTATATATATAAAAAAATACTCTAACCCTTTGTACATAGGATACGTGTTTCCCCCCCCAAAAACTCATTTCCCTTATCTGGCCCCTGGATTCTACCTAAGGCGGCCCCTTCTCACTAAAATCGGTACCAATCCCATCCCAACTTATCATTATGTTGCGGACTCCCACATTACACTACCCCCTACTACAAAATTGCCATCCCCAAAAATCTCAATCTCATTACCTTACTACAAATACAACAAAATAACAACATCAATTATAAACAACAATATATCACTCAAAATTCTACATATATTCTCCATTACTACTGTGTCAACATCAATACTTCTCAAAATTCTATAACATACATTACTTCAATACAACATTACATTATCTTCATTTCTACTATTTCAACTTCAACTTTGACTTCAACTTGGACAGATCTATATGTCCCACAAAATATTTATCACCCAAAAACTATCTCTTGTTAACTTGCATAAATTATTACTTTACTTCTCACTTTATCAAATTATTTTTATCATTACTTTAAAATATCTGTAATACATTAAAACATTACATCAAACATTAATTACTTGGAATATTTATAAACCAATATCAGTGACACTTTATTGCTGATCAGCTGATCTCCTTACTAACACAATGAAAACACATCTCAAAATTGAACAAATTACATGAAATATATATATATATATATATATATATATATATATATATATATATTTATCATTACTTCTCACCCCATTGTTTCCCCTTTTTCTGATTCTGATCATTTTGTGTTACCCGCCTGCCAGACGTTTAATTATTGGCTTAGTTTAAAATATACACATATAATGAAAACACATATTTTTCCTATATCTAACGTACAACAATAAAATAATACATTTAAAATTATAGCATGAACACCTTATATTGAGTGTCTGAGCAGCTAGTTATTTAAACAGAGCACGAGCATTTCTATAGGATCAAAATTTTTTTTGTTTTAATTAAATTGATTACCAAAAATATAAATTATATAGTTATCGACACAATTCCAAATAATCAATTACTGTTTTCAAAATTAATTCTGATATTTATTTATTTAAATTACAAAATATTATTATTATTATTGCAACATTTACACACACTTGTTTACTTAACATCCTACAATGCACTCAAATAAATTTACTACATTTTATTTACAAATTTTTGTTATTAACTGTTCAGTTTTTCCGCACTTCATTGTCCAAATCTGCCATGTCAAAGCCCATAAAACCTAATGTTTATAACTGTCTTTTAGTGATTTATAGTTTAACCTCCATCGTCCCAAATAAGTCTTGGTTTTATACAACACTGTTGATTTTTATTGACAAACAAATGGTTACTTTGTGTGTCATAACCAGAACAACCAAATTCACTCATTTTACCAGAATACTCATTAAACCAGTCTACGTTAGGTATTTTTGTTACATCTCCATCGGTAAATACATTCATGATTGGGTTAATTACTTTAGTCAAATCATTATTATTCAAATATACTTTTAAACTTTCCTTCCATTCGTCATACTTCCTATGCAAATTATACAATTCTGTTACATACCATTCTCTACTTACCTCTCTCTCTTCATAACACCACATCACACTCTCACAATTATTCCGGACAGAGGGTATAAAATTACACAACAAAAATAAATACCTCAATTCATCTATCAATACGGGACTCTTGCCCTTCAACAACAACACTTGTGAACTCAATAAATCATCATAAACATTATCAATAATAAAGGGAAAATTTCCCCTCTGTCCCCACTCTACCACAACATTATTTTTCCACTCTCTCTCTAACTCATTAACACACATTGTGATGTTCTATTCACATACAAATACACAAATTTTATTTTATTTTCCACCTACCTGTTTCGCCTTCCGCCAGGGTCCGCTCCACGAACATTAAAATGCAAATATGATTATAGGTTATCGTAAAAACTTACGCAACGCATTTTTAAAAAGAAATTAATTAAAAGTTTATTTGTTACTTTAAAATATCCTTCAAGTATTAAATTGGTTATTTATTTGGCCTCTTGGCTCAAATTATTGAAAATGCATAAACCCTTACTGATAGTTACATGATGGTATTACACTTATACTTACAGAATTACAATAAACACCTTACCTTAATTAGACAGCCCCAGTCTGCTATTTACTCTCACATTCACACCTTTACAAAACCAACTACTATTATTTAATTAACATGTTTGCACAAAAACCCTTTATAAAAATTTGTTGAAAATATGGTTACTGGTTACCCGACGGCTCACTGCTTTCGTTGCCACGCGACTCGTATGTTTATTAATCTTTATTAATAATTGCCCGAAAGTGTATTGTTCACTTGATTTTGGCCCGCTCACTTCACTAACTCTGTTTTGTAATTTTATATCTTGGTTACCACTCTTTACATGATGAAACTGAACTGTTGTGTGCACACGGTTTTTTACGCACCCGTTATATTCAGACGGCCGCCGCCGCCTCACCACAACACCACTGCTGATTCACATTTTGCTATATATGATGAAACTTTGTGTCCAGTCGGCGGACGCACTGCTATTCACGTCCGGCAGGTTAGGATGTTACTTTCTGACTTGAATAGATAGGCCGACTAATTATTATGGCCTATCTTGCACTCCCGAGGCCACAGTTTTACTGTTTCCAGCACTTTATGCTGCTGCTGGCTATCTGTTCACTCTCTGCTGGCAGACTGCAGACTGTAGACTGTCACAAGGCTGCTGCTGGGCGGTTACGCAATACGTCTGTACATTTGTTTTGGCTAACACTGTGCATTGCTGTACTGAGGCTCCCTACAGGTGCAGTTAACAATTTGATACTGGATGGAATTGATGATTTGAATTAATTAAATTTGATGATGATAAAATTAAACTGGGGTGGCTCACACATATGAAGTGAATTTAAAATCTTTATAAAATCGAGACCAAAATCAATAAAATAAAAACCTTCTAATTCGACCCATTACAATACCCCCCCAATGAGAAGTCTTCTGTCGAAACAGAAGAATTCTCATTGCTAAAACCCCTAAGAGGATCGGTGAGGATATGGTGCCAACAACCCCCCATTCATCTTATACCTCATGGGTAAACAGCCCCCCTGGCTCGGCGACTACGGACGCATCTGAACGAGATCACTGGACTTCTCTGTGCGAGATCCCAACACCGAAAAATCGAACAGACACGCACCACTGTGCACCTAGCCTTCTAACATGCCTCCCCAAACTCCAAATCCCTGGCTTAGATCATGCCAGATCCTCAACCGATATGTTCCCCCTTATATGCAAACTGGGCTGCCTTTAGCAGATACTGGGGTCACACACACACACCTATAATAATTTTTAAACAAACTCATCATTTAAAATAAGTTCAAAATTAGATTGTATCAAAAGAAAAAAAATCTCTTATCTGGATAGATTAATTCTCTTCGTTATTATTACTGATACAAAAGAAAACCAATAAATTGAATATTTTAACTAAAACATGGACTGCCTTATCCTAACATTTGATTATACATATATCCTATACCATCTAATTCAATAATACTATTGATACATATAAACAATAATACAACCAAAAATGCAAAACATCAATTTAATGGCAGGCACAAAAAGTATATACAAATATATATATATATATTTTTTCTCTACTACCCCCCTTTTAATCCCTTAACCCCCGATACCCATTACATATTACATATTTAAGTAAAGTACATATTTCCTTTATTTGACAATTACCTTTGAAGTTTGAATCAGAATAAATTTAAATTTATTATTAAAATTTTCTTTCCAATTAATTTAATTACCAAATTGATTTAATTATATTTAATTTCTCAAACTCTGAGTTGCAGTAATTACCTCATTATTATTTGGTCTGTAAAGAAAAAAATTAACTTCAATTCTTTTATGTCACAATAAGGTTTTGCTCAAGATACTGATTCAGCAGACTACAACATTTTTGTTATTGTCACCAAGCATGACGGTAGGCATTAGTCATAACATACCACACCTGTTTACATAAACACTTGTGTGCCAGACGTGTTATAAACACTCTGTCTCAATACTCACATAGTCTAAACATTCTGGTTACATCATATACTGACATATATCCTTGCTGCACTTTTCAATTTTTTTTATAAATCTTTTATATACATATTTCTTACAATTCAAACCAAATAGAATTTTAATTCACCTTTCAGTTATTATTACTTTTTAATTACAATTTCTATTTAATACCATTGTCTCAATTCATTTATATTATTGAATCAAAAATTCTTTCACACCTGTAAACATATTATTTTTATCTAATTGTTATTAGAAGCTTTATACTTACAGTACATTATTCATCTACTAACACAAGCACAAAATATACACACCAATATCTCCACGTAACCTCTGAAACATTTAACAACAATGTTATTTCATAAAAACAATTTAACATTTATTCATTAATATCAAATCTCGTACAACAATTTAAATCCATTAGAAAAATTCAACCATCAAGCAAAATATTTAAACATTTCAAATTATTTTAATTAGATCAATTATTGAAAACAACATTTTTAATTACTTTCACCCATTGCAATAACTACAACTCATTCATTATCTTCTTCCCAATTATTTTTGTTATTTATTTAAGCTGCAAAATATTAATATTATTATTATCATCATCACAACAATTTCTGCTACATACATACATTGTTTATCTAACATTTTATATAATACATACAATTAATTTCACTACACATGTATTTACAATTTTTCAGCAATAATTATTCAGTTATATCACACTTCATTGTCCAAGGTTGCGAGGTCAGGACCAATAAACAAACTGTTTAAAATTGTTCATTTGTGAATTTAAGGCTCAGCCACCATCGTCAAAAATTAGCCTGGGTTTCAAATAACACTTTTCAATTTTATTTGCATTCCACATACGGTTATCTTGTGTATAGTAACCGTAACATTTCAGTTTATTCATTTTACCAAAATAATCATACAACAAGTCAACGTTATTTATTTCTGTCAAGTCTCCATTAGTAAGTATATTCAATATCAAGTCAATTATTTTCTCATTCATTGCAACATAAGGTAAATTATTATTCTTTAAACATGTATCATCAAAATAATCTTCACTCTCTATTTTAACAGGTAAGTACTTCAAATCATTTAGCATCTCTTTCAACTCATTATAGTCTCTCTTTAATTTATATAATTCTGTCTCTCTATCAACACACAACTCTCCATCTAAATCTCTCTCATCATAACACCATATCATACTTTCTCTCTCATTCCATGCAGAGGGTACAAAATAATTCAACAAAAATAAACAACTCAAATCTTTCACTAATAAGGGTCTCTTGCCCTCCAATAATAACATTTTTGAACACTCTGGTTCATCACGAATAAGGGGAAAATTTACCCTCTGCCCCACACATTCATCTACTCTTTCTTTCCATTCTTTTTCTAATTCAACAACACTAATTATTACTTCATTACAACTTATAACTTTCTCTCTCTCACTCACTATTTCACTATCTAGTTTCAACGTTTCACTCTCCGATACCACCTTTTCAATTACTTTACCACTTTCAGTATCATTGTTACTATTTGTTATCTTACTCTCTACTACTACGTTTTTACACATATCGTTATAATTATCCTCTGTTTTACATTCAAAATTTTCTATTACCTTTTGTCTTTGTTTATCAATTTTTTCCACCACATTACTCTCTATTTTGTCAATTCTGTTATTCATATTTTTTAATGAATGACTCAACATTTCATTTAATTCATATTTCAATTTGGTAAAGTTACTCTCACAGTTGATTTGTACTTTATTAATATCAGTTTTAAGTTCATCAAATTTTACGCTAATACTCTGCTGAAACTGCATATTCTGTATATCTAACTTCTCATTTATACTACTTTTAAAATCTTGCATCTCGTTTTTCTGTTCATGAATGTCCATTGATATGGTTCTTAATATACTCATTATATCATCATCTAATTTATTACATTTTGTTGAGGTGGGGGTTAACTGTACTCCTGAATCCTCCGTAATATTTGTTTCATCTGAATTGTTTTTTGTTTTATTTTCCTGACTCACGTTTGGAGTCGAGTGGATTTCAAAATCACTCATACTATTTGATTCATTATAGTTTTCGACACTAGTCGTTTCATGTATATTACTCTCATTCTTTCCTGCCATTTTTATAAATTTATTAATCTAAATTTACTTACAAAAACATCTAGCACTTAACTCTTAAACTCTAAACATTGATGTACTAGTTTGTATGTGCTGCGTAATTTTTTACGTATTGTTACTCAACCCTCAAATCGAACTTGCATTTATCGTAGGTGTGGAATTTTAATTATTCAAATTCAAGTCCCGTTCGTAGCGCCAAATGTGACTTTCTATTCACATACAAATACACAAATTTTATTTTATTTTCCACCTACCTGTTTCGCCTTCCGCCAGGGTCCGCTCCAAGAACATTAAAATGCAAATATGATTATAGGTTATCGTAAAAACTTACGCAACGCATTTTTAAAAAGAAATTAATTAAAAGTTTATTTTTTACTTTAAAATATCCTTCAAGTATTAAATTGGTTATTTATTTGGCCTCTTGGCTCAAATTATTGAAAATGCATAAACCCTTACTGATAGTTACATGATGGTATTACACTTATACTTACAGAATTACAATAAACACCTTACCTTAATTAGACAGCCCCAGTCTGCTATTTACTCTCACATTCACACCTTTACAAAACCAACTACTATTATTTAATTAACATGTTTGCACAAAAACCCTTTATAAAAATTTGTTGAAAATATGGTTACTGGTTACCCGACGGCTCACTGCTTTCGTTGCCACGCGACTCGTATGTTTATTAATCTTTATTAATAATTGCCCGAAAGTGTATTGTTCACTTGATTTTGGCCCGCTCACTTCACTAACTCTGTTTTGTAATTTTATATCTTGGTTACCACTCTTTACATGATGAAACTGAACTGTTGTGTGCACACGGTTTTTTACGCACCCGTTATATTCAAACGGCCGCCGCCGCCTCACCACAACACCACTGCTGATTCACATTTTGCTATATATGATGAAACTTTGTGTCCAGTCAGCGGACGCACTGCTATTCGCGTCCGGCAGGTTAGGATGTTACTTTCCGACTTGAATAGATAGGCCGACTAATTATTACGGCCTATCTTGCACTCCCGAGGCCACAGTTTTACTGTTTCCAGCACTTTATGCTGCTGCTGGCTATCTGTTCACTCTCTGCTGGCAGACTGCAGACTGTAGACTGTGTCACAAGGCTGCTGCTGGGTGGTTACGCAATACGTCTGTACATTTGTTTTGGCTAACACTGTGCATTGCTGTACTGAGGCTCCCTACAGGTGCAGTTAACAATTTGATACTGGATGGAATTGATGATTTGAATTAATTAAATTTGATGATGATAAAATTAAACTGGGGTGGCTCACATATATGAAGTGAATTTAAAATCTTTATAAAATCGAGACCAAAATCAATAAAATAAAAACCTTCTAATTCGACCCATTACAACATTAACATCTCATAATCACTACATTCCCCCAGCTCATCAGTACTCTCCTTCTTTATTTTTACCGTATCAGTCTCCGATACTAATTCTTCAAATACATTACTATTATTCTCATTATTTTCAACATTATTGTTATCATTTATTAACTCTTTCTCTGGTATCATATTTTTACATTTGTCACTACAATTTTCATTTGTTTTATTTTTCTCTGTATTCATTGCAACTACTTCCATTCTCTCCACACTCTGTTCTAATTTATTTGAACTAGATCTTATTATTTCGTTATTATTTTCAACATGTTTATTCATTTCTTGAATCTCATATTTCAACTCATTAATATCCGTACTTTGTCTGTCTAATTTTGTCATTACTGTCAAAACGACTATCAAATTTATTACTCATTTTTTCTAATAATTTATTATTCATTTTTTCTAATTGATTAAGTATAATACTCAACATATCATTATCTTGTATTAGACATGTTTAAAGTTTATTTATACACCACTTTTTATATATAGAACCACTTTTTTCCTATAATCACACGCCTAATACTACTGTGCATCACAACACAAACATAACCTACGTAAATATGTGCAATACAATTTTTATACATTCGTCATTACCACATCCTATTTTCTGTGTATTAAAATAGGTCTATCTCGTATAAAATTATAATTAAACGAAAATCCTGGCAGCGAGAGCCATTTGTAACAATAAAAAATAGGCCAAAATATATAAATACATAAAATACACTACCAGGACTTACCTGTACGCATATTCAATTACTTACCTGTTATTTGAATTTTACCAGAAGACCAAGGTCGCCACGATTATTTTTTATGTAGGATAAAATATCGAAAACCTTTACACTCCACCTTAAATAAAAAGGACAATTTTGCAATCTGACCCCACCCAATTAATAACTCAGAAAGATTCCGGTCCGTTAGACGAATTTTGCAACACAGAAATGAGAACGTGGTAATGACGAAATAACTTAGTCTAACTCATGTTCAAAGTAAACTAATTTGCTTTAATGGATTAAGTCAATTTTCATTATTATTATTACAAGAGAATTAGTTATAATTAATGATTATAATTACAAGAATTAGAGTACTACAAAACCAAACATGAACTATTCTTACATCTAAGGCAGCCCACTCTGCTCACGCACGCTTCCATACATTTTTCATACATTACCCTTGATTTATTAAATTTTATGTACTCCGTAATTGTTATGCGAGATACCCGTCCACGAACGCGTTGCCGGCCGAACACGTGCTTAGTCCCGTAACTTCAATGTCCGTACTTTATCACTTTAATTCCCCCACATCACTGTACCGATTTTTTACTGCGATATGTATATTCTGGGGTCCCGGTCGGTCTTATTGAATTAATTACATTTACGAAAACTTGACCAACCGGGCCCGAAACGAAACTTTAGGTGTCTGTAGCGGTACGCTGTTTTTCGTAGACCGCTTAGCGTCTCTGACTAAGGTAGACTACCAACGTGGACCGCAAGCGGGAGGAAGCTGCCGTTCACTGCCACCTGATGTTCGTCGTCGTATATTGTTGATTTGCTGTATCGTATTCACTCTATACATGGAACATAGGCGTTATTTGTGTGGTAACCGGGGACGATATTTGCCTCTGCTATACTGATGTCACTAGCAGTGGGCGTGGCTTAAATACATTTCCTGTAGCTGGCTGGTTGGTTTTACCAATTGTTCATTCCAGCGCCATTTTTTGCATCGACGTTGGAGTTTCACGGCGTCACTTCAGCGCCCCGTCCTGAGATGTTAAGTGCGGGCGTCGCCACACATATACAGAGTTCTGAGAAAATTAGGGTGGCGCGAATTCCTTGCCGTGTTACACAATAGAGATTGCGCCTCGCCTTTGTCTCAAACTGTTCTACTTGCCATGTGTTCTGTTGTAATGGAAATAACGTTCATCGGGAAATAAAACTTTCACAATAAATTTACAAAATCCCACACAAAATGAAATAAATAAAAATGCAAATACCCCATACTGTAATGAATAAAATAACCCAATTTTGGACACGTTACACATGGTGGTGTACCGGACTTGCTTCGGTTGTCAACAATGCATGCAGAAGGTTGTTTGCAAGTTCCTAAATGTTGTGAAATTTCCTGAAGAGGGAGCCTTTTGAGTATGTGGACCCTCCCCTCGACAATGGTCAGGCCCGCGGTGGCGGATTCCTTGTAAAGGCGGGTTGATCGTCTAATGAAGACACATCGACAACTCAGCATTATTCTTTTGCCTTTACATTTTTATGGCTGTGTCATCATGTCAGCAAACTATCATAACCCACGTTCTAACTGGCATCGTTACTTCTGGGAACTTATCATCTCTATATACAAAGAAAATAAATCATTGGGCCTCAAATTGGACCGTCAGTGGCAGCGAATTTTTTATTTTAAGTTAATATTTTTACTCACTAGTGAATCTGAGTAACAAAATTTAAAAATTAATTTGAATAAAACATTATCCATGATTTAAACTATTTGGAAAATATTGGAGGATTCCCCCCCTGGGCGTGATAATCGTTATAGTAATTATGGTTTGAAGAATTTTTCTGACCTCTATTCAGTCTGCTATAGAGAAAAAAGGTCATAAATTTTGCTTTGTGGGCTGTCTGCATAGTTTTATTAGAATGACTGCTTTTGGCGAAGTCATGTCCATTAAAATACGTAAAGATTAGGAAGATTATTTCAAAACTGTCAGTTATAGTTATCTGCTAAACAGAGATTTTACTGTATTATGAATTAGTATTATTCATTATTAGTATAATAGTATTTAAGAGAATTATTAAATATTAGATATACACATACTCACACACATAGTATTTTAGAGAATTATCTGCTTGTATATTGATTTCAATTATAAAGAAATAATTTTAGTCTAAGAAAAAATGGCTTTTCTATGTTCAATTTTAAATGCTTTTTGAAAACATTTTTGTATTTTGTACTTGAAGTAAAAAATTATTCTTGGATTTCGTTGTCCATGACGTGTCTGTTACTTAACTAAATATAATTATTTCACTACCGACTCGGAACACAAAGTTTTTTATGGGTAAAAACGTAAAAGTTTTACCTTATAGCCTGAACTGGTTTTCACTTTTAAAAAGCTTTACTTACTTTTTTACTTTTAAAAAGCTATATTTACTGCCGACCTACCTGTGACAGACTACACTACCACCGCCACCTTCGCTGATGATATCAGTATATATTCTTGCAGTAGATCCCAACCCGGAACGAGCTCTGAGAAACTGCAAAGCCATCTTTACCTCCTGCAAGATTGGTTCCAGCGGTGGAGGATCCGAGTTAATTCTGCAAAATCCACTCAAATAACCTTCACCATGAAACGTAGCTCTTGTCCACAAGTCACCATAAACGATGCCCCCATACCTATAAAATCAGAAGTTAAATACCTGGGACTGCATTTGGACAACAAATTAACATGGAAAGCCCACATTCAGGCTAAGAAACAACAACTCAACTTAAAAGCTAGGCAAATGTACTGGCTCATAGGTAGAAAATCTCAACTATCTCTCGCAAACAAAGTCATCATATATAAAGCTGTGCTCAGAGCAATCTGGACTTACGGTATAGAATTGTGGGGCTGCTCTAAACCTTCCAACACAAAGATTCTGCAGACTGTTCAGTCAAAAATCTTGCGCTGCATAACGAATGCTCCCTGGTTCATCTCTAATTATACTCTTCACAAAGACCTCAACATTCCATACATTTCTGATGTCATCAAGATGCACGCCGCTAAGTACAGGAACCGCAACATAGGACACAGCAATAACCTGATCAACGAGCTCCTCAATCCATCACTGGATGTAAGAAGGCTGAAGAGACAGTGGCCAGATGACCTGACCCGGTGAACGTGGTAATCATCGCTGGATGGTTCCCACCTCAAGTGACGACTTATACATCAGTTTTACTTATTACTCTGTGAAATGAGTAGATTGTAAAACTGCATTATAATAAATACAAAAAAAAAGCTTCTTCAGAGGCTGCCAGATTCTACAGAATCCACCTTTACAAACCACCTCATTGAAGCAAACCACACATACAAAAACATCGACAATAACACGGACATTCTACAGGTACACACAAAAGGCCGAAAACTAGACACTCTAGAACAATTGGAAATATACAAACACATGAAAACAAATAAAAACGACATCCTAAACAAACAGACACAATTCAAATCACACGCATTATTCGAACATATCACACCCCACACACACAATCTTTCAAAAGTCGATACTGTCACCAACAACAAGACGGACAGTGCTCTCAGCGGCAGCCTCTGAAGAAGCTTTTTAAAAGCGAAAACCGGTTCAGGCTATAAGGTAAAACTTTTACGTTTTTGTCCATAAAAAACTTTGTGTTCCGAGTCGGTAGTGAATTAGTTATATTTAGAAAAACTATGTTTTGCTTTTTCTGTTTCAAATGGATTAAGATACCCATTTTGCACATCACTCCATACAAAATATTTTCAAAATCTCAAACAAAATAAAATTTTCTTTTTATCAATGATTTTACAAAGCACGATGTTTTTGTTGTTTGTTAATGTATATATCAGTACTTATAGCTTGGTACTATCAAAGTATCGGTAAATACTTTGGTCTGTAGCTGGTATTGATTCAAATATCTTATCAAACAAGTACTGTGATTTCTTTACCTGACTGCAATTGGTTTAAGCAGTGTTCTGCAAACTGAATAAAACTTAGCAAAGCACAACAGTGATTACATTCCTTTTTTAATGATTTATCCTAAGCCTGTCCAAATACGTCTGTTGCTGTGGTCATAGGCATAACTTGGGATGGGCAGTCCCCCCCCCACCAATGTTCCGAGCATTATAAAATTTTGTTTCCAGTTGTTATAAATAAAAACTAACAAATAGTCAAACAGGAGACAGTTTCTAAGCTTGCGAGCACAATAAGCACCATTTATCAACGTCTGTACTGTTATCAGACTAGTTGCCATAAATTTATTATTCTTATTTCTTTCGAAGAAACTTATAAAGGCAATGTTTGATAGATTTGAAAGGTATATGTCAAAATAATATTTCTGTTCGAAAAAACAAACGCTAGAGACCTAATTAACTGGAATACAATGCGTGCCTTTTACACAACCAAAGACTTGTTTTGGAACACCGTAATGAAATTAATAATAAGCACGGCTGTACTTCTAAGAATTTGCTCTCTTTACTTTCCTCTCTTTGTCACACATATTCTTCTGTGTCATCATCTCTGTGCTCGGATTGTTTACTGTTTGATTTGAGATTATCGCTGTTTTCAGTTCAGCAGAAGTTCGAAACACTACAGGCCCATGTAAAAGAGAGCGGTATGGTAGGGGTAACAGACTCGGCAGTATGAACAAAGCTGGCTTACTGTGCAAGACGTCGATGGCTTTGTTCACGAAGCTTAAAAGATGGTCGATTGGAGCCATTATTTGTTAACGATTACTGATACAAGTGTGGTCGGTTGTAGCGGGTCAATTTTTGGGTGTTTTTGTTTTTATCGTTTGGGGCATTTATATATTTTTATTCATTTCGTTTTCGGTCGGGAGCTTTATAAAACATTGCGAAATAATTGTATTGTGCAACGTATTTGTCCGTACAACAGAACAGTGTTAAGAAACAGTTCGAAACAAAGCAGTAAGGCGCAGTTGTTGTTGAGGAATGCGGCGGAGCATCTGCACCTCCACAAAATTCTGAGAACTTTGTACCTGTGGGTGGCAGCGCACATACGCAACTGCTCAATCATGCTCAAAGGACGCTCTAACAAAAAACCAAGATGGCTAGAGAGAATAATATTTGTCGTTTTCTTCAAGATACCCCGGAAGCACTGTTTTAAGTCCCACCCACTTTTATGACATTAGCCAGTGCCTAGTTGAAATCGTCTGCTATCGTCACTCCAACAACTACATGACTAGTATGAGTCGAAACTGGGACGACTAACTGAAAGGCATTGATGTCCGTCGTCTTGACTAAAATGCTCCCGGAGTGGGGAACTGAGAGACGCCAGCAGTTCGTTGTCGACTCCCGCCTGCGCAGGCTGCCCGACAACCAGGGCTCAGAAACAAATTTTTGTAATTAATGTAACAACTAATATAACAGTGTAAAACAGTATAAATTTATATGACCGCGGTCGTGTTTAGAAAAAAACATCATCAAGAATAATGTTGGAATAACTTAAAATCACCAATTCTCGGGAGAAGATGCGCGTGTGCGGTGACCGCGTGGCCGGCTTTTGGGGTTTGGAATTTGTAATTTAAAATGTTCAGGGTTTAATCATTTACCGTATGATAGAGTGTGTGGCAAAGCTGGGCGGCTTTCTGTGTGTATTTGTGTTTGCCTTTTATGTTTGTGTACTAGAAAAGATAAGGTAAGCCATAGTTAGTAAGTTCAGTTACAAGCAAGGTGCAATGGCGCACAACATGTGACACATGTAAAACCTATATATGGAAAACGTATAAATTCAATATTGCTGATAAATAAAAGAAAAATAATTTCTCTTCCAAAAAATTGAGATTTAAATTCTTTCAAAACCTTATTTCGTTATATGTATCGTCAGAGTTCGTCGAACGAAATGGGTTAGTCCACACTATGCGATCCGGCCAGATCAAAGTCGTAAGGTAAGTGGGAGTTTTAATCTGAATAGATTTAATAATACCAAAATTAATAAAGTTACAATTGGTGCCGTGACCAGGATTTAATATAACTGAAGAGGGGTTATTTTAACACCGGCCTACATCTGACGATGCATAGCGAAGTAGGGTTATGAAAGCAAATTGATTTGGTAAAATATCAGTTTTGAAATAAAATTACTAATTGACAGTTGTTACGTAAGAAAAAATAGATAAAGTAAAAATGTCCGAGAATACAGAAAAAAGTAGTATAATAAATTCAATTATGAGTGAAAGTGGCCTTGAGTCGCAATCGCTGGATGAAAGTGGTATGTTGAGGGGGGAGACGGGTACTGTTGCAGAAACAGTTATCGGCAGTAATGTAATAGTTCATTCCACTCCGATTGCGTCTCAACCACAAGTAAATGAAACAGATGCTGATTCGGGGATTCAATTGACACCCGTTTCAATTAATAAAAGTAAACAATCAGAGGAAACAAATATGATGAGTATTATGCTCAGTCAATTCGAGAGAATGAATAGTAATTTTGAGACTAAATTCAATATAATGAATAGTCGTTTTGACATAAATGAGAAGGAATTAAATAAACGTTTTGATGATAATGATAAAATTTTAAATATAATGAAAAGTGACTTTAATAATAAGTTAGATGAACAGAGAATAAAATGTGAACAACAGAATATTCAGTTGCAGCAGAATATTAATGTGCAATTTGATAATCTGAGTAGGGTACTAGACAAACATATTGATGAACGTTGTGAAAATATGAAATCACAATTGTCTGAGTCCATAAATGAGCAATTAGAGTGCCGTGTTTCTGATATTACTAATAATATAACTAATAAAGTAGAGAAACAGATCACGGAACAATATAGTGTCATAAATACAATTGTCGAGAATCAAATAAGTGAGTGTAAAACCAATACTGAATGTAAGGTTGGTTATGCTATGAGCCAGATTGAAAATAATAATAGTAAAATAAGAGAAATAGAACATAATTATAAGATTGAATTTAAGACCATACATGATACAATAAGTGACCTTGAATGTGATAATAACCTTAAATTAATGAATGTCAAAAATGAATTGAGCAAGGCCATCAGCCAACAAGTTAACACTGTTACCGAGCGAGTAATCATGACTCGTGACGTAAGCAGTGAAGTTGAGTTAGAGACATTCAGTTGTGATAACAAAAAAGTACACCCTATGCAGTTCATAAGCAGAGTGCGAGAGTTCAATAAGTTCAGTACTAATAACTGGGAAGTCCAATTATTAAAAATTTTAAAATGCTTTAAAGGTAGTTCGGAGATATGGGCCGAAGTACATAAAACGGAATGGGAGTGCTTTGAAAATTTTGAGTATGCATTTATAAATAAATATTGGTCGGAAGAAGATCAAGAAGTGTTACGAAGTAGAATCATGGGAACAGGGAATTTCGGGGGGCCCAATAATAATATAACAGGGTATGTGATGAAAATCTTTAACGAGGCGAAATACTTAGAACCGCCATTGCCATTTAGATCCTTTGTGAGGCATATAAGCAAGCATTTGCCAAGGGAAGTGCAAATAACACTTATGACAAGGGAGGTAGCTAATATTAGCGAGCTAGAAAATATTTTAGATGTGTTTCAGAATATCCGGGACCAAGAATTGAGTCGCCGTCAGAACCAGCAGAATGGAAATAATGGAGGTAATCAGGGACCGCCGAGGGGACCTACAAATGGACCGGCATACCCTAGACGAGAACAAAATAATCGAGGACCCACGTGGACTTGTCCAGCATGTTCACAAGAGAATTATGCGACACAAAATTTTTGTTTTAGATGCAGGAGAGAGAGACCGGGTCAGCGACAGGGACCACCACCCGCACAGAACCAGCATGCATACCAGCGAAGGGGAGAGGGCCCAGGAGGAGCACAGAGAGGCCAAACTCATGAACCGCGAGGAAACCAGCATGAGCGAGGATACAACCATGCAGTGGCGAGCACCTCTGCGGGAAACTAAGAGAGACAATGGAACACCGGACCCGACCGTTGTCGCCGGAAGTTTCTGGGGTCCTAATGGATGATAGATACCAAAACAACGTTGTGATTACAGATTTATCTGAGGAATTATTGGAGGAGGAAGACTTCGAAGCAGTGAGACGGGAGAATGGACTGACTGAGGTGAAAATCAACATAGAAGGTAAGGAGATTAAAACTTTAATCGATACGGGTAGCGAAATCTCTGTTATTTCTGAACATGTATTAGATGAATTAAAAGAAATAAATAAAAATATTCCATCTTTACCAGTAGCGGGGGTGACGATTGTAGGTATTACGGGAGTTAGAAGTAAGAGAGTCACGAAACAAGTACAGTTAAACATGATAATTAACGGGGTAGGGTATGATAATACATTTCTAGTTGTACGGGGACTAAATCTTGAGGTGATACTGGGAAATGATTTTTTGATTAAACATAAGGCGTTGATTGATTTTCATAAACGGGTATTAGAATTAAATAATGAAGGGGAACCAGTCCGTATTAATTTTGAACGGGTGTTAGAGGCGGTAAGAATTTCAGGGGTAAGGGTGATACACAATCGGAATGATAAACAAGACATGGAAATTAGTATGAATGTATGTAGTGAGAGTAAGATAGAGTATGAGGAGAATGGGGATCACTTATGGAATGAAAGAGCACTGAAATTTTGTAGTGAGGGTGGCGTGATAGGGAGTTCTCAACGTGAATCGTTGTGGCGGGTAGTAGAGAATTTTAGAGAAGTGTTTGCCGATGTACCAGGGAGGGCAAGAAACTATGAATGCGAGTTAAAGGTAAGGGAACACGCACCCTATGTGCAAAGAAGTTATCCGGTGCCCTATGCGAAGAGAAGAGCGGTCCAGCTTGAGTTAGAGAAAATGTTAGACGGAGATATAATTGAGCGATCTGTGTCACCATATTCCAACCCCTTAGTAGTCGTGATTAAAAAAGATGGTAGAGTTAGGTTATGTTTAGATGCCCGCAAAATCAATCAAATAATTATTCCAGATAGGGAGTCACCCGAAGCTATTGAAGAAATATTTCAGAAGTTTAGCGGCGTACAATATATGACTTCTTTAGACCTAACCGCCGGGTATTGGCAAGTTCCATTGGCAGCAAATAGTCGAAAATATACAGCTTTTTTATTCAATGGAAAGAATTACCAATTTAAGAGACTACCGTTCGGTTTGAACACAAGTGTAGCTAGCTTTATCAAGTGTCTTGACGAAATTTTGCAACCACACAACTTAGATTTTTTAACTATTTACGTTGATGACATTTTAATAGCATCCAGAACATTTGAAGAGCATGTAGAGCATTTGGAATATGTGTTGGGGAAGTTATATCAGGGAGGTTTGACAGTGAATTGGGACAAATCGAAATTTTTGCAAACTGAGATACATTTTTTAGGTTTTATAATAACACCTACAGGAATACGTGCTAACCCGGATAAAGTAGAATCCATCTTGACATTCCCAGAGCCAAAAAATATAAAACAATTGCAAAGTTTTCTCGGTCTTTGTAATTTTTACAGGAAGTTTCAGAGGAACTACGCACAGACGACGGCACGACTCAGCGCAGTGTTACAGAAGAACAAGCAATGGAGATGGGGCGATAACGAAAGAGCGACGTTTAATGACATCAAAATTAAGTTCACAGACATGATATTAATGAACCATCCCAATTTTAATGACAAATTTTATTTGCAGACAGACGCTAGTAATATAGCATTGGGAGCGGAGCTTTACCAAGAGGACGAGGCAAAAGAGCATAAAACCATCGCCTTCGCCAGCCGGACGTTGCTGGCCGCAGAGCGCAATTACACTACCACCGAAAAGGAGCTCCTCAGTATAGTGTTCGCTGTGAGGAAGTTCCGAACGTATCTGCTGGGTAACAGAACTATCATTAGGACGGACCATAAAGCGCTGTCGTTCCTGAATACTTGTAAACTCACACACAGCCGGATTACCAGGTGGGTGTTAGCTCTTCAAGAGTATAATTTTTCTTGGGAATATATCAAGGGTGTAGAGAACAGGGTGCCAGACACACTATCACGAATAGACACAGACAGAAATAGAACAGGTAGAGATATCAAAGAGATAGAAATTTATAGACTATCCCGGGAAGATAAACTTTTTGGGGAGGAATTAAAAGATATAAATGTAATGCAAAGAGCTGATAATAAATAAAATAAAATAATTACTAGTATAGAATCAGGTATAGACGAATTAGGGTATAAGCAATATTTTCAAGTGTTCAAAGGGAGTTTGTTTAAAAAAGTAGAGGGGAGAGAGAGAGATTGGAGGTTAGTCATACCTGAAGTGTTGATAGAGAAAATAGTGTGGGACTGTCATTTTAGATACGGGCATTTTGGGGCACGGAAGTGTGTGAATGTATTAAAGGAATCTTGTTTATTTAAGAACATGGAGAAACGAGTCCGAAGAATACTTAGAGTTTGTGCGTTATGTCAGAAATCCAAAGTTGTAAATTATAGGTTAGAGGGAGAACTAAATTATATTAAAGTAGAAAAACCATTTGATTTGGTAGCTGTAGATTTGTACGGCCCACTGCCGAAAGGTAGGGGTGGAGTGATACATATTTTTGTTGTACTTGATACTTTTTCTAAATATGTCAGGCTATATAGTGTAAAGCGAGCCACAAGTAAGGTGCTGAGCGAGAAAATCACACGCGACTATATGATCAACGTGGGAAAGCCGAAGGTGATATTATCCGACCACGGTCCGCAGTTCATCAGCGGAAGATGGCGCCAGACTCTTGGATGGGAAGGTATTATCCCAAAGCACACTGCCGTATATCATCCACAGTCGAATCAAGCTGAGAGAGTCATGAGGGAGTTGGGCAGAATTTTTCGAACATACTGCCATGCCAAACATAGCGAGTGGCCACTCTATGTGCAGAAGATTGAAAACTGGCTAAACTGCACCACCCACGAGTCGACGGGGTTCACGCCTTACGAGTTGATACGAGGAAAGCGCCCACAGCGGATTTTGGAACAATTAATTGAATATCCACCGGAAACCAACACTATTAGCAACGATGTTAAGCTGAGACTAGCCAATGAAAGTCTGTTGACAAAAGGGGAGAGGAGAAAACGGAAACATGACATGAAAGGTAAGTGGACGCAGTATGAGATTGGACAGCTGGTATTGGTACGACGACACGATTTATCAAGTGCACAAGATAAGGAGATCAAGAAGTTTTTCTTATTGTACGAGGGGCCGTACGAGGTAGTGGAAATAAAAATGAAAAATTCATATGTGTTACAGAATAGAGAAACCAGGGAGATAGTGGGTACGCACAACGCTACAAATTTGAAATTATTTTGGTCAACATAAGTATTTTGTTCATTTGTAAAGGTATGAATGTTATTTAATTATTCTTTTATGTTTTTAGAAGGGCTCCTCCCCCATTTTCGGGCGGCCACGATCTTACCAGTCCTGGCCGTGGAATTCGGAAAGCGGAGGCGGGCCATGGTTGGCAGGATCTTCCTTCGGGCGGTGAAAACAACGATGGTCCGGCTCCACCAAAATTGGTACAAAATAGAAATTTAACCACACATATTTGAACGGGGAGGGGGACCCCAACAGGTACGTGACTCGACTTAAAATTTTTTAATACACTCATGGTGCAGCGGTTTTGGTGTGCCTGTCACGTGCCTGCACTGCCTTAGAGTGTTTGTATATAATGGAGGCTGCATTAAATAAAAGGCAGTGCATTCAAATTAAATTTTTTGGTGTCCAGGGCAAAATTAAAATGGAGCCTTTGACAATATTTTATGATTAGTCTGAAAGGACGAATTTTGTGGCAGGACGTTTTGGCGCACGGTAGAAAGTGGGGTAGAAGAAATGGTAGGAGAGGGGAAGTAGTGTGTTTCAGAGGGGGGACGTGAATTCACGTAGTATATCTACCTAGTGCCGATCCGTTTTGCGGCGAAACCCGACTTTTCGGGCGGTTACTGTCTACCAGCACTAATCTTGATTTTGGAATGTTAGTCAGCCTCCAGTGTAAATAGATTTTTGGAAAAAAAAAAAAAAAATAATTTTGGATGTGTATAATTTTAAATTTAAGATATAAAATTTTTTCTTCTAAATTTTTTAGCATTAGGTGACCAAATATAATTGTTAGATTTTAGTATTAGTGGGTATAGGAACGTTTTGAAGAAAGGTGTAGTAATATAAGAACTTGTTATCAATACAAGATGTGGGGATAATTTTGGGGGGGGTAGTTTGGTGCTCAATGAAGTGACATAACAGTGTAGTGTGGAACTGCTATGGGGGAAAGTTGTAGATTTTTGTATTAATTATTTTATGTTACTAATGGTTAAGCTTCCATATAGAGTGGGTTAAAAACCCCATCTAAATTAATATTGTCATTTAAATATAAATTCTTAAATTTAATGTTACGAAAGATATTTTACTTGTGATTCCCCAAATTTTCGGGCGGTCACGGCCTCACCAAACCCTGACCGTGGAATTGGTTTAGCTTTAACAGCTATGGTTGGGGCACATTACGATTACGCGCTGACCATAACCGGCCATAGCTGTTATCGTTGTAAAGGTGTATTTTGAAATTGATGGGGGGTAATAAAAAGGGGAATCACCAAACTATGGAACGGCGGCTGCCACTCTGTTCGAGAGGGAACAGCAGAGCCAGGTGGTAGATCCGTTTAAGGGTGCATGATTATTAACGAGAACATGATGATGTTCACCAATTTTAACTTAACAGCGGAAGCAGAGACACGGAGAGGTAAAAACCTGCTCCAAAATATACCGTCTCTGTGGAAGCGAAAGGGCGAGACAGTCCTACATAATCTGAAATAGTGTGTGTGGCTGGGAGGTGACGCAAAGGAGTCACGAATTTTAAAATCTTATGACGTAACAGTTTTGCTTATTCAAGGTTTAATCCAATCAAAAATGCTTGTGCTCTGTCCACATAATTATATGCTCAGACTCGTAAAATAAGGTTCATACTATAATTTTAAAGGTATCATTTTATTGTTGTGTGTTAGATATAGTTGTTGATAAAATGTATTTTCATTATGTGTGTAAATTTTTTTTCTAAGCCAATCATTAGACGCCTGGCAGGCAATCAACATAATAGAAGTAAGTGTTGATAATGTATTACATGTAACTGTTCAATTTTGAAAGGTATCCATGGTGTTTTAATTATGTTAGGATATCAGCTGATCAGCAATAATGTCACTGGTATATTGGTTTGTAAATGTTACAAGTAATTAATGTTTGGTGTACTACAGATATTTTGAAGTAAAGATAAAAGGAATATGAGAAATAAAATAACAATAATTCATGCAAATTAATAAAAGATAATTCATGGGTGATAAAGGTTTTATGGGACATGCAGACCTGTCCAAGTTGAATTAAAAGTTGAATTTGCAAGAGTAGAGATGAATATAATGTAATGTTGGTTTTGAATTGATGTGATGTAACAGAGTTGGTGAAGTATTAATGCTGACACAGTGGTAATGGAGACTTTATGTAGAGTTTTGAATGATCTATATTTATGTTTATAGTTAATGAGGTTATTTTGTGTATTTGTAGTGAGGTAATGAGATTGAGATTTTTGGGGATGGCAATTTTGTATTAGGGGGTAGTGTATTTGGGGAGTCCGCAACAAGGGTTGGGACGGGATAGGGATAGATTTAGTGGGGAAGGGGCCGCCTTAGGTAAAATCCGGGGGCCAAATAAGGGAATTGAGTTTTTTGGGAAGGAAACACGTATCCTATGTACAAAGGGTTGGAGAGTATTTTTTTTTATATATGTAGAGAAGGCGGCGTTTTGAGTTAAATGGTAAGTTGTGGATTAGAGTGTTTTGATTAGTAGATATTTTTGATAGAGATGGGTGTCATGAGCATGGAAGTTGATGAATATTAGAGTCAGAGGGAGAAAGTTTAGGTGTATAGAAATATATAGAAATCTCATACAGAAAAACGAGAATAAATAATTTACATCACCCACAGTATATTAAAGTAAGATTGTTGAAAAGAAAGAGGAATTTATAATAAAGAATATGCAATTGTTTATTTTTTAAACCAGTGACAGAATTTTGATAAAATTTGAAAATAATGTAAAGTTAAGAATTGTTTGTTTTAAATAATTTAAATGTCAAGTTGATGATTGATTATATTAATATTTTGTTTATTATAAATATTTTATGTTACTATGTTTTGTATTTCAAGTTAGGATATTACAGATGTTTAAAGTGCTTTCAGAAATCATACATAACATATGTAGGTCAAGGGTTTTGTACTTGACCTAGTTATGATCAGCTGATGAGTTCATACACCTACTAAGCTTGTAGAGTAGGAATTCAATTTTAATTTGTTTGTTTGATTAATTCAAACTAATATTTGAATAATTTTAATAAATGTTATTTAATAAATAAATTTAATAAAATCTTTTACTGAATAAATTTAAATTTTTTTTTGAATTTTAAAATTTTGGAAATTTTAATTTTTGAAAAAAAAAAAAAAAAAATTTTTTTTTGATTTTTCGCCTGTCAGCGAGTGACTATTTGAGTAATGATTATTTTATTGTGTATGTATTAATGATGTTTCTTTTATTGTATTGCTTTATATTGGTAGGCTATAAATTGTTCTCATGCTAGAGTAAGGATGTATTTGTATTAATAGGAATGTTTAGGTTAAGTCATTGAAACAAAAATTAGAAAAAAGAGGAAGAGAATTTTTTGATAAACGATTATTTTTTGAATTTTGAATTTTTTTAAATTTTTGAAAAATTTTAAAAGAAAGTTTTATTCTTATGTGTTATGGTAATATGTACTGTTAGAGTGTGTGAGCCCAGTATTTGCCAAAGGCAGCCCAGCTTGCAAAAAGGGGATCCACATCGGCGGAGGAGCTGGAACGATTTTAGCCAGGGATTGAGGATTTTTGGGGGTAGCATGTTAGAAGGCAAGGTGGGCTGTGGTGCGAGTCTGATCGATTTCTCGGTGTTGGGATCTCTTACGGAGAAGTCCAGTGATCTCGTTCAGATGAGTCCATGGTCACTGAGCCAGGGGGGTCGTGTACCCATACAGATTAAGAACCAGGGGGTTGTTGGCACCAGTTCCTCTCCGGTCCTTTTCGGGGTTATCGATGAGATTTCTTCTGTCATGAACAGCAGAATTCTCATCGAGGGGGTATTGTAGCGGGTCAATTTTTGGGTGTTTTTGTTTTTATCGTTTGGGGCATTTATATATTTTTATTCATTTCGTTTTCGGTCGGGAGCTTTATAAAACATTGCGAAATAATTGTATTGTGCAACGTATTTGTCCGTACAACAGAACAGTGTTAAGAAACAGTTCGAAACAAAGCAGTAAGGCGCAGTTGTTGTTGAGGAATGCGGCGGAGCATCTGCACCTCCACAAAATTCTGAGAACTTTGTACCTGTGGGTGGCAGCGCACATACGCAACTGCTCAATCATGCTCAAAGGACGCTCTAACAAAAAACCAAGATGGCTAGAGAGAATAATATTTGTCGTTTTCTTCAAGATACCCCGGAAGCACTGTTTTAAGTCCCACCCACTTTTATGACATTAGCCAGTGCCTAGTTGAAATCGTCTGCTATCGTCACTCCAACAACTACATGACTAGTATGAGTCGAAACTGGGACGACTAACTGAAAGGCATTGATGTCCGTCGTCTTGACTAAAATGCTCCCGGAGTGGGGAACTGAGAGACGCCAGCAGTTCGTTGTCGACTCCCGCCTGCGCAGGCTGCCCGACAACCAGGGCTCAGAAACAAATTTTTGTAATTAATGTAACAACTAATATAACAGTGTAAAACAGTATAAATTTATATGACCGCGGTCGTGTTTAGAAAAAAACATCATCAAGAATAATGTTGGAATAACTTAAAATCACCAATTCTCGGGAGAAGATGCGCGTGTGCGGTGACCGCGTGGCCGGCTTTTGGGGTTTGGAATTTGTAATTTAAAATGTTCAGGGTTTAATCATTTACCGTATGATAGAGTGTGTGGCAAAGCTGGGCGGCTTTCTGTGTGTATTTGTGTTTGCCTTTTATGTTTGTGTACTAGAAAAGATAAGGTAAGCCATAGTTAGTAAGTTCAGTTACAAGCAAGGTGCAATGGCGCACAACATGTGACACATGTAAAACCTATATATGGAAAACGTATAAATTCAATATTGCTGATAAATAAAAGAAAAATAATTTCTCTTCCAAAAAATTGAGATTTAAATTCTTTCAAAACCTTATTTCGTTATATGTATCGTCAGAGTTCGTCGAACGAAATGGGTTAGTCCACACTATGCGATCCGGCCAGATCAAAGTCGTAAGGTAAGTGGGAGTTTTAATCTGAATAGATTTAATAATACCAAAATTAATAAAGTTACACGGTTACTCGGTCGTGTACGTAGTCCGTTAAAGCACACGTCGCTTGTCTCTTTCTTCATTTGTTATTGTTGTGATTGTTTTGGTTTTTTGTGTTCTTAAGTTCTGAGAAATGGAAGATAAGAAACGCAGAGGAGTAATACTGCTCAATTTCTTTGAAAATTGCCTGACTGGCAATTTGAAAATTTCTTTGTTGTGACTGATTCGGCTTACTGCTACTACTGCCGAGCATTTTCTGACAGTGTGCCTAAGGGAGAGGATGCGTTTACGAAAACTGGGTATAAGAATTGGAAGAACTGAAATTATTTATGTTTATAGGCCTACAGTACATTTGTTCTAGGTAAACATAACTGGAAGTACAACTTATGAAGAAAGGTTTGTTGATAATTAAAAATGAAATTGTCCCTCGTTTACTAACTAAGAATTATTACTAAACTTTCTAATTTCGTATATAATACATTTTATTATGTAGATGGTTTCACTAGACACTTGAATTTGTGAAGCTTTATCCTGCCCCTGCAAAGTTAGGCTCCAAGTTATGCCCATGGCTGTGGTCTATTGACTCACCCGAAGTTTGGTTACTTTTAACAGATTTGTATCAGCATCAGAATTCATCCGCATATGAATGACGTTTCTGTTTATTATGTCTTGAATATGATGTTCCACTTTCTTATAGACATAAACAACATTGTGCTCCTGTCGTCTTATCATAATCGTCCCTTAAAATAAAAATGATACCGATGAAGTTTACAGTCTCCTACAAAGCTCCTATTTCTTCTGTATGCTACAAAGTTGTAATCAGTGGCCGCTTTTAAGAATTGTATGTTGTTGCTAGTAGACATTCACTTGCACACCTGTACCTAAGAGTCCTGTAATGGTACATGATCCGTATACACTGTAAATTCAAAATACCAAGCCAAAAAGACAGCGGCAAATGTATATTATGCGATGCCTTGTTTTGGCTGGCGCCTTCACTAAAAATCTGCTTAAAATATTTTTTCCCAAAGCCCCAGAGTAACACCAACACTTTAATATTGATTTGAAAACCCTTCACTTTTGAGGACATGGGGTCCTCTAGGTTGTTAGTGTTATACCGGGTACGGCCAGAAGGTGTTTTAATGATGTTTTGTGCCCTTTGCATGGAATGAGGTAGTTCAGGGGGTTGGAATATTCCACCATCTGGTGAGTAGTTAGTCTTTTTTTTTAGCATTTCCGTTATTAGTGGGGATTATGATATGGCTCTCGCACGCCATCTGTCAAGTGTGAGTGGCGATCCGGGGTATATATCTATTTATCTGTTTCTTCACAAGTCCTTACTTCTATAGCAGTCATTTTGTACTGTTAGAACTTGTATTACATCATAGAATTCAATATGATATTGTGTCTAACAGATGAAAGAGCAACACATTATTATGTATAGTTATCAAGGACATAATTAAGCTTTGTGGTCCAGGACGTTGAGGAGGGTTAACACAAAAACACAAATGTTTTTAAATGTAATATAGTATAATACACAAGCGCTTTGTACAGATGGTAGAAATAATGTTTAATGATACTGAAGAGTAAAACCAATACTTTTAAAGTGTATAATTTATATGGTACAAAATCAACATTTTTAAAACAAGTACAATTCAGTTCTGAACACAATACAAATTTGAGATAATTCTGTGTTCCCAGTGGAAGCTTGTGGTTTTTATACAGATAGTATATAATGTACATATATATATGTAATAACAATGCATATATCAAATACAGTGTTCCTATATGTACACACAAAATAGATACTAAATTAAAAAAAAATCACACAAATAGGAATCGAATACCTTGAATAACAAAAGTATTCACAAAACAACATGACTTAGAGTAATGACCTTATAAAACTAGACTTAAAGATGAAAACAAAACGTACACAGTTTTATACAGTACTAAAACACGTACACCTGCTATCCACAAAGAATTTAAAAATAACAAGAAAGAAAAAGCGCTGATGTTTAATAAGTCAAAGAACAGTTTCAATTATCTACAATAAAATAAAGTCCGCCATGCCACTGAAAACCTGTAATTTAACAGACAACAGTAACTGAATACTGTTGAATTATAGATTTAATAAGTGATCTTGTAATGGAAAACAATGTAGACAAAACTTGGTACTGGAAGATAAAGGAAGACTTATAATTCTTACCGTTTCATTAATACTTTGAATCCTAGCCTTTGGCCACACGTAATTGCACTTTGGCCACTCTATTACACTACAGGATTGATTACATGCAACTGATTTCAAGGCTATGTGAAACTAGTTGCAGGGTAGTAAAAACAGTCTGCAACTGCTCTGCAGAGTAAGCGTGCCGTTTACACTACTATTATAAAGAGGTAAAGGTTGTCTATTTCATTGTCCGGGCTAACCTCAGAAACTACTGATCCGATAACTTTAAAAATTTTCAAGAACCAAGCCTTAAAACAGTCTCATGTCATGACATTTTTTGTTAGTTTGTGTGTAGTGAAATTTTCACCATGCGACAAACTTTCGCTCTAAAAAAGATGGCTATATGATCTCAGGAGCGAAATTTAGAAAAAACTGCAAAATTTATTTTGGTCTTTGTTTCAATAAAATCCTCCTTTTCGTTGCTGAGATATTGTCTATTTGTGAAAAATTGTATATGTTGTGTCAGTCCTTTATTATGAAATTTCTTCATTGTGCAGAAAGTGCGCGCAGGCGAATTGCATCCAATCGGTTGCATAGTGTAATAGGCTACATTTGAATAAATGCCCCACATCGAGTGCATGAAATTAATAGTTGCCCGAGTAGTTGCATGGCTTTGCAATCGATTGTAGTAATTTAATAGCTCTCATTTAAACCAATGCCCCACGTTTTCTTGATCAGTTATAATCAGTTACATGCAATCACTTGCCTAGTGTAATAGAGGGCATAGAGGTTAGATAATTTTTGAGTTTTTAAAAAACAGAGTTCTTTTACTACAAACCGATTTCAATGATTCTCATACTATATTAAAGTACATATTTTCAATCTATAAACATATGTAAAAAATATATGAATATATTGTACAAATTTAAGAAGCACATTACATATATAAAAAAATTTTTTTTACTTTTGACAGCCTATTTTTATACTGCGGACTAGTTTTCGCTAATTCTACTTGAAAATAAAGTGATACCACTATTTCGTTGATAATTAACAATTATATACAAAATGTCTATAGATTTTTACTACTGTAGGTCCTAATTAATGCTATCTTGCGACTGTATGGTACAACCTAAACACTAAGAAAAACTACTGTTATCATAATATTTACTTGGTAAGCTGTGTAACAGATTGCACATATTGTAGGAACTGTTCCAAAGCTTTAATTAGATACACCCTGCCTGAACGTTTTCAGCAGGCGCTCGTATAAAATAATGTAAACAATACAATGACCCGGGCCAGGGTTTGGGAGTCAAAGTATTAACTGGCTGATGTTGCTTCATTTACAAAAACTGTTGTAAAACAACTTCCTTTTTTATATACAATTGTATAAATAATAAGTATATGAATTTCTTATAAAATAACACTTCCTTCTAGAACAACATAACTTGGTGGCACTTTATTTTGATTGTATTAAACCTTTTAGTTAGCGAGTGACTATAATAATGCAAATTTTTATTTACAGATTTTATATTGCTCTGTGGAAACAAATTCGGAGTTGCATGTATAAATGCATGCATACACAGTAATTCGTAGCAATGTGCAGGTTAGTTCCTAAGAGCTTTGAACTGTTACATATTTTTTTCTTTTAATTATATAAGCACCTTGATAACCCAAACTACCTGGGAATGGGGTGGGGATTTTTCACATGATCAAAACTACGTGGGATTGAAAATAAATATTAAGAGTACTGTCATGAACTAAATTTAGGTACTTAAAAAAAAAGCTTACTTTGGTAATCAATGTATTTAGACTGAGCTATATATTAGATTACATTTTTGAATACAGAAAGTAGTCTAATTATTTAGGTTTTAATAACTGCATTATATATTTAATTGTTCTCATGAAAAAAAACAACAACAGTTGAAATCATTCTGTGTAAATTTGAATAATTCAGTAACATACGATTGGGCTACCATAGCAAAAATGGTAATAGTTCCAAGCGACTACCTGTGCTCTGGCAGTCACAAAACTTGCAAAAAACTGTGTTTTTGTGTTTATACATAAACTACACGTCAAAACTAAGTGTGGACGCGAAAAATGCACACTTTTTATTTGCAATTTGCAAAAAAAAGTTTAATCACTTATAGCAATACAGGGGGGTGAAGTTGATCGCCTGCACGCGGTGCCCCCTGCGTAATCTAAATGTTCAACACGAGGTTCGCCTTTCAACGCGCTGACTAAAATGAAGATGGCTTCAAAAAACCTCACACAAACACAAAACAGCTCTTTTTTATGAGCTCTGACACTAGCCTCCGTATTATTTATTGGAATGCAGGAGGCCTCAATGATGTAAAATTTTTGCAATTCAAACGAAACGTCAACTTAGACGTAGATCTATTTTTTTATTGTTGAAGCAGGTGCCGCTACTGAAACCCCTGATTATTATCAGATGAACGGCTACACCGTTACTATGATGAAGAGATCGAGACAGATCGCCTCTGGCATCCTAATTGGTGTTAAAAATAACCTAACAACAAAACTACAAGTTCTGAACGAAATGGAAGCGGATGACAAGTTGGAGGCCGTCCTGGTCGAGGCATGGAAAAACAAGCAACACTTTAGTGTAATAAATCTGTACAACCCACCCGGCAACATACCCTCTTTAGAAGTGATTGAGAGGACAATACAGGCAAATAGCGTAATTGTCGGAGACTTTAATAGTCAGTCACCAAGATGGGGATACTCAAGACTGCCTGGATATCTGGAAAATGCCTGGAGGAGTTAATCGACAACAACCAATTGGATGTTTTAGATACACTTCCAACTTTCCTTTCCTTTACAGGTCAAACGTCAAGGCCAGATTTAGTCATCACCCACCCACACATCTCCGACAAAACAAAAGTCAGATTACTTGACGACGCCGGTGGGCATGGCCATAGAGCCCTCCTAGTCACGTCACTTACTACAAGGACACCCTACAGTAACTGCAGGGCCCCGCACTGGAATTTTAAGAAGGCAAATTGGGCGAAATTCCGCACACTTACAGATGAAGCTCTTTCCCTCACGTTAGTATCAGACTCCCCTGAGAAGGCTATTGAGGCGGTGTAAATAAAACATTGCTCAACTGTGCTCTCCAATGTATACCCCGTGGACAGGAAAAAAAATTCCAACCCTTTTGGAACTCTACTCTGTCCTACTTGAAGGGAAAACGAGATCACTGCCGCCGCACAGCCGAACGGACGAAAGCACCTGAAGACCCCATCTCCCTCAGGAGACACCAAGCCAGGCTGCAAGCAGAAATAAAGAGTGCTAAGCGCTCTGCCTTCAAGACTTTTATAGCCAAACTTGACTTTAGGAATAGCGGCACCCAAGCCCACAGATATATCTCATGGCTTAATAACGACAACCCGCCAAAGGCACAACAACCATTGCTCTGTGCCAACCGCCCACTCACCGATCCCTCGGACATCGCCAATGCCTTATGCAAGCACTATGCGAATATAAGCCGAGCACACGGAGATAAAGCCATAACCAGAACTCTGCTAAAACGACCCTCGGCCACATGTTTAGACAAGATCATCCAAGACCTCTCCTATGATCCTTTTACTATTGTTGAGCTAGAAAATGCCCTTGTGCAAACCAAAAAAAAGAGTCTGCAGGCGTGGATGAAATTTTCCCCGAATGTCTCACACACATGGGCAATACAGGCAAGAAACCGTGCTAGCCGCCATCAATTTGACATGGGAAAAACACGTGCCTCACATATGGAAGAAGGCCGAAATCGTCCCTATCCTAAAAAAGGGAAAACAAGCAGACTCAGTAGAAAGCTACAGGCCTATCTCCCTGACGAGCGTCCTATGTAAACTAGCAGAAAAGATTGAACTAGCACAAACCGATTGAATCAACTAGTCGAGGCTAAACAAATTGTTGACCACGCTCAAGCCGGATTCCGCAGACACCGCAGCACAATGGATCACGTATCCAATTTCACACAACACGTCAAAGACGGGTTCCACAGGAAAATGTCAACATTAGCAGTGCTAGTCGATATAAAAGCCGCATATGATACGGTATGGAAACCCATGCTCATCCATAAGGTGGCCATACACGGAATATCTGGCAAACTATTCAAATGGATTAAGTCGTTTTTGTCCCAAAGACAAATCCGAGTTCGATATTCAAATTGCACATCAAAATTCCGCATCCAACAGCAAGGACTAGCCCAAGGAGCAGTGCTGAGCTGCTCGCTGTTTAATATCATGATCAACGACATTCTCGAAGCAGTAAGAACAAAGCACTCCTCTATGCGGACGACCTTCTCATCTGGGCAACCAGTGGAAACACACTGTCACTTGAGGCGTGCCTGAACGAGACCTTAATAAAACTCGAGATGTGGGCAAAGCGAAACGCAATGACAGTAAATTCTGGCAAAACCACCTTTCAACTATTCTCACTCTCTATAAAAGTACCGCCGATTAACCTATTTTACAACGGGACAGCACTGGAAGAAAGCGCCATTTCTAAATACCTGGGAGTACAATTGGATAGGCGCTTAACGTGGTAACCTCATGTGGACCAAAGCGCGGAAAGGGCTTTAAAAAGAATACAACTACTAAAGAGATTGAAAGCCACTAAGTGGGGAGCTAACCAAGATGTCCTAAAGACTACCGATAAAGCATATATTAGACCCATGCTAGAATATGGAAGCAAAGTCACCGTCACGGCAAGCGCCAGCATACAAAACAAACTCGATCTCGCACAAAATACAGCCCTAAGAGTAATAACAGGCGCTGGAAAATCCATCCCACTGAGGCACAAACCCAGATAGAACCATTACAGTCATATAGAGAAAGGTCAGCACTGCGATTCTGGGAGCGCTCCAGGCATGTCTACAAGCATCTATGGAACGACTACCGACAACCTACTCCCAGGCTAAAGACACAAATAACCCCATTAACCATGTACAAAAACATCGCTGAAAAATACGATATTGCCCTCACAGAAACAGCGCCGCTGAATACCCATCAGGACTTCTTCAGTCTCTTACCCCAAGGCAGCTACCATCTTAAGAACCACTCAGCACCTAAACATGCATCCACAGATTTAGAACTAAAGCAATCAGCTTTGCAAACCATCCACGAAGATTATCCCGAGCAAGAGTGGATCCATATCTACACTGATGGCTCATCAATTCCAGGCAATGGAAAAACAGGAGATGGGTACTATAGCTGTCTTTTCCAAGGACATTTAGCCATGGGCAGCCCCCTTAGTAACTACGATGGGGAAATAGAAGCAGTTCACGCTGCCGTTGATGAACTGGAAAAAATCACTCCCCCTTCAAAAGCTCCTAGTCAACTCGCAGGCCGCAATCTATCACACAACTCTCAAACCGACTGCCAAAGGACTATCGACTGTAGAAGAAAACTGGAGACCCTGGCAAGCCGAGGGTGGATCCTAAAACTCCAATGGATATCCAGTCATGTCAACATCTGGGGCAACAAGGAGGCCGATAAACTGGCCAAGCAAGGCACAACCCTACTCGCCCGCTGTCCCTACAATCTTCCAAGGCTCAAATAAACTCCGCCGTCACCATATGGAATAAGCAAAGACTCTCTGAGGCAGCCGCCGGCAAAAAATGGGAAAGCTTCGTCACCGACGGTCCAATCAACCCCAACCTCCCTCATGCAGTGTGTGTCGCCAACTTCCAACTAAAAACCGGACACGACTATCTCGCTTCACATCTGCACCGCCTCCGTGGGCTGCCAACCCATGAGTGCCAGCTGTGCGGCCACGTGACGATGGACGCCGACCATCTGAGAGACTGCCCGGCCTTAGACCACACCCCGTCCAACGAGGACACCGAGATCACCGAAGCCCGACGCTACTGGTCAGGGCGTCGCCTAATGGCTCAACAGCCAAGGGTGGGCGTTGGCTAGTAAGTAAGTACATATAGCAATACAGCATTGAAACACAATACCGTTTCAAGTTGGTTGCTTTTCCAGTAATCAGCAAAAAAACTGAGTATTAGTGGAAAATCAATTCTGTCACAGAAAGGAAGACATGTATAGTAACAGGTAACGTGGCTTAATTTAAGTTGGTTATTTTTTATGTGGATTTCACAAACAGCAAGAAAGGTTAGTAGTTAGGTTAGTTTGCATGTTAACCTAACAATGTCAATTTTAACTTACTTATGTCAAAAAAACTATCTTATTTACTACATACACAACTAAATTACACGTGGATTCCACTTATAAAATGGAAAAAACTGAGTTTTATGTTATTTGGATCCCATGATATTGTTCTTTATACAAATTTTTTACAAAAAAAATTTTTGTGTCCACACCTAGTTTTCACCTGTAGTTTATGTAGAAACACAAAAATAGTGGTTTTTGCAAGTTTCATGGCTGCCAGAGCACAGGTAGTCACTTGGAACTATTACCGCAAAAATAATTACCAACAATAATTGGATTTTTTCTGCAGTGAGATCTCGTGAGTCTTTCAACAATAAGAATTAAGCTCTACTGCACTTATTTATTTTACCAGCTAATTTACTCAAATTACATCAAACTATTTTTAATGATTTATACATATCTGTGTTTCAGTTCTATTTGTAACTCTTGGTAATTTATTATAATTTACTTAGGGTATGTTTGGATTATCAAAATTTCATATTACCTCGGATCGAAATATCAAGTTTTTACTCCATACTCATCTATGATCTATAAATAAAACAATATTTGGCACCAAAATTGTATAAACTCTATGACAAAATATAACAAATCGTTGATATCAACATTACAGATAAATGCTGTTATCTTTTAAAAATGTATTTTAAATTTCTAATCACCTATTTCAATTCATATTTAAATTCACTATACCAGTCTCATAATGACTTAGACTTTTGTTATCATGAGATCACATAATTTTTTCCGTTGACGTAGCACGCATGTTAGTCATTAAAATTACGGATTAACACTGTAATACATGGAGACTGCAAATACACAAGCATCTTAACTACATTGTAAAATGATTTTCCATTAAGATAAACTTAATATTAGTTATAATTTAGACAAACTAGAAATATTGGAAAGACGAATTATTAGGAAAATATTAGGCCCACGAAAAACTTCAGAAGGTTGGAAATTAAGAAGTAATGATGAAATATATCAAAGTATAGAAAAATATAACAGAAACAATGCGAAAAAGAAGACTATTATTTTTTGGACATTTATATAGAATGGACAACAATAGGTTGACAAAGCAAATCTTCAGATATCTGTGGGGGAAGAAGTCAACATCAAGTTGGATTAAAGAAGTCCAAAATGATTTAGAAACAAATAATATACACGTGGAATAAGCAACTGACAGAGAAGTTTTTCTGGCAAAAGTGTTGAAAATGGAGGGAGTACCTACAGGGTAGGAGAGATAAAAACGTAGGTTCAAAGTGGACTGAAGACAGGAAGAAGAGACACAGTGAGAAGATGAAAGAATATTGGAAAAAGAGAAAAGAACAAAGAGTAAAGAACTGAAATTGGCATGTGGTCCTTAGATGGCTGATACGAAAAAAAAAACTTAATATTAGACTTTGGTTGGAAATTTACTTGACATACTTTAATAATCGTCATTTCTTGAGCATGTTTATTAAAATTAATGAAATGTTATTATAGTCATGCTTCAGATAATTATAGCAAAACTGAAAGTTAAGGGCATGGGAATGTGCGAAATGCTGGTGGTCAGAGGGGAATAGTGATGTGGTGGGAGTCGCTTTGAGATGCGGGAAGCGAATTGTTGTTATGAGCGTCAGTGCAGCCAACATATATTATTTCGAATAGTAACCAAAACTCGTATGAAAGGTTTGTTAGTAATCTGTGTTTCGCTTACCACGGATGTCTCGCTTTCTCTCTCTGTTACATATCAAATGTTATATAAACCTATATCGTTTTTTTTTAGTCCTGTAATTGTCTGCTGTTGAGACATACTACCAGCTGTTATCGGAATAGAATGGAATGTGCAAACTATGCATTTGTGCACTTCCGCTCCTTAATTAGACTCGACCATCTCTACAGTTTATCATAAAGGGAGGACTTCTTCGTACCGGTATTAGCTTACTTGTAAAAATCTTTTATACTAGACAACAAAAATCTGTTTCAAGAAGAAGGAAAACTCATGTTATTTTAGGTAAATAATGTCTTTTACCCCCTTAAAAGTTACAACTCATACAAGTAAGAGGCAAATGACAGTGTAGCGGGTCGATTTTTGGGTGTTTTTGTTTTAACCGTTGGGGGCATATATTTATGTTTTTATTTATTTCGTTTTCGGGCGGACTGGTATAAAGTATGGTAAAGCTGCATTATTGTGCAACATAACAGAACAGTGAAACAACGCAATAGGACGCAGTTGTTGAGGAATGTGGTGGAGCATGTGTACCTCCACAAAATTCTGAGAACTTTGTACCTGTGTGTGGCAGCGCACATACGCAACTGCTCAATCACGCTCCAAGTGACGCTCTGACAAACAACTCAAGATGGCGAGAGCGTAAAAAGAAAAATATTCGTCGTCTTCTATAAGACCTCATGGAAGTCGCATTAACTCCGCCTACTGTTGGTGACATCAGCGGAACCAAGTCCAATATCGGCCTCTGGACACACACATATACCAGCTCTATGCCACGCATAAAATGGTTACACGACAGCAGGAACAAGGAGCGACGACGAAAACATCATGGCATGGAAGAACAACTTCCATGCAGGAACAGGTAGTTGTACCTGTTACACACAGCCATACAGTCAACAGGACGCCAACACCGCTACAGAATGACCGTTTGGTTTAGGCCCCGGTCGGTGGTGTTCTAAATACGCCTAACTCAATCATATCGTGAATACCGACCGGGACCCGAGGAATTGACTACGTTATAGACGAGTGCAGTGCAGTGGCCGTTGAAAAGCAGTTAATAACGAATAATGTAACCGGGAAGGCACGTGTTCGGTCGACCTCGCGCCATATAAAATGAGACGGGAACTTGTAAAGAATAAATATTTCGCTCGTGTATCTAATATGGGTTAAGGGTGTTTTGATAAATTAAAATAAATATATGTGAGAGTGTGTGAGCAGCTGGGCTATCTTCTTAGACGTAAGTAATATTAGGTAAGGCTATTAAATAAGATGTATAAACAAGAGTTACCCAACCTTTAAAAACATGTAAGACAATTTATTTGGAAAACAAAGTTATAAAATCGCACTATTTGATTATTAAACAAAAATAATTTCTCTTCCAAAAAATTGAGAGTTAGTTTCTTTCAAAACCTTAGTTCGTTTTATGTACTGTCATAGTTCGTCGAACGAAATGGGTGTACCACCACTACTCGATCCGGCCAGATCCAAGTTGAAAGGTAAGTGGGAGTTGTAATCTGAATAAAATAGAATAAAGTACCAAAAGAAATAAAGTTACAATTGTTGCCGCGTGACCAGGATTTAAGATAACAAAAAAGTTATTACAACGGCCTACATGTGACAGTACATTGAACGGAATACGGTGGAGAAAGTAAAGTGATGTTGTAATATCAGTTTTGAAAAAAGACTGATCATTGGTAGTTGTTACGTAAGACAAAATAGATTAAATAAAAAATGTCTGAAAACACAGAGAAGAGCAGTATAGTAAATTCAATAATGAGTGAAAGTGACCTTGAGTCACAGTCACTGAATGAAAGTGATATGCGGACAGCTGAGCCGAGCGCTGTTACAGAAACAGCTGTTGGGGGCAATGTAATCATTCATTCTACCCCAATTGCTGCTCAAACACAATTAAGCGAAACAGATGTTGATTCTGGGATTCAACTAACCCCAGTTTTAACAACTAAAAGTAAACAGTCCGATGATACGGATATATTGAGTTTTTTACGAAAGATGAGAGGTGAGTTGGAAAGTCGTTTTAATTCTAATGACGAAAAATTTGAGATTTTAAGTAATGACTTTAATAAACGTTTTAATTCTAATGACGAAAAATTTGACAAAATAGACCGTCGTTTTGACGTTCAAAATAGCAATTTTAATAAAAAATTTGAAGAACAGAATATTCAGCTTCAGCAAAATATAAATATAAAATTTGACGAGTTGATAAATAACATACAAGACAAGAGTGTATGTCTTGGAAATGACAAAAATTAGTTCGAATAAAGTAGAACAGAGTAAGAATAATACAAACGGAAGCTGTAATGACAGTGTTGTGTTAGGCAATGAGTTAATAAATAATAATGTTGAAAATAATGAGAATAATAGTAATGTATTTGAAGAACTAGTATCGGAGACTGATACGGTAAAAATAAAGAATGAGAGTACTGATGAGTTGGTGGAAGGTAGTGATTATGAGATGGTAATGTGTGTCAGTGAGTTAGAGAGAGAGAGAAAAAATAATGTTGTAGTAGAGTGGGGACAGAGGGCAAATTTTCCCTTTATTATTTATGATGTTTATGATGATTTATCGAGTCCACAAGTGTTGTGGTTGAAGGGCAAGAGTCCCGTATTGGTAGATGAATTGAGGTGTTTATTTTTGTGGAGTAATTGTGTACCCTCTCTCCGGAATAATTGTGAGAGTGTGATGTGGTGTTATGAAGAGAGAGAAGTAAATAGAGAATGGTATGTAACAGAATTGTATAATTTGAATAGAAAGTATGATGAATGGAAAGAAGGCTTAGAAATATATTTGAATAATAATGATTACAATGATTTGATAAAAATAATTAGACCGATAGTGAACGAATGTAATGACGGAGACTTAACAAAAATACCTAACGTAGACTGGTTTAATGAGTATTCTGGTAAAATGAGTGAATTTGGTTGTTCTGGTTATGACACACAAAGTAACCATTTGTTTGTAAATAAAAAGCAACAGTGTTATATAAAACCAAGATTAATTTTTGACGATGGTGGCTGAACTAGAATATCAGTGTATAGACCTTGTTAGATACTGTAAATTCTGGTAATGACCTTGCTGATTTGGACATCTGAAGTGAGATACACTTGAACAATTTTGACGTATATTTTGTAAATAATATTGAATTCATTTGTGTGTATTGTGAAATGTAATGTGTATATGTTTTAGAAAATGTTGTATTAATAATAATAATATTATTAATATTTTTGCACTCTAATTAAATAACAAAATAATTATGAAGACAATAGTTAATGATTTGTAGAATGTTGATAATAATTGAGATAGGTTATTTTAATAATCAAAGGAATATTTAATTTTAATAATAAATTGAATTAAATAAGTGGAGATGTGTAGATAGTGTGATTGAATATTATGTGTTTGAATTTTATAAGGTAATTAAATTGTTTGGTGAGACATATAACAGATATTATTCAAATGCCAATTTGATTATTATTTATATTAATATTTTGTTTATTATAAATATTCTATGTTACTATGTTTTGTATTTCAAGGTAGGATATTACAGATATTTAAAGTGTTTTCAGAAATCATACATAACATATGTAGGTCAAGGGTTTTGTACTTGACCTAGTTTTGATCAGCTGATGAGTTCATACACCTACTAAGCTTGTAGAGTAGGAATTCAATTTTAATCTGTTTGTTTGATTAATTCAAACTAATCTTTGAATAATTTTAATAAATGTTATTTAATAAATAAAGTTAATAAATATTTAATGAATAATTTTTTTTTGAATTTTAAAATTTTGAAAATTTTAAATTTTTTTGAAAAAAAAAAAAAAAATTTTTTGATTTGTCGCCTGCCAGCGAGTGAATATGTTGAGTAATGATTATTTTATTGTGTATGTATTAATGATGTTTCTTTTATTGTATTGCTTTTTATTGGTAGACTATAAGTGATTCTCCATGTTAGAATAGAAATGTTTATATTAGTAGAAATGTCTAGGTTAAGTCAATTGTAACAAAAATTAGAAAAAAGAGGAAGAGAATTTTTTGATAAACGATTTTTTTTTGAATATTGAATTTTTTGAATTTATAATAAATTTTAAAAGGAAGTTTTTATTTTAATGTGTTATGATAATATGTAATGTTAAGGTGTGTGAGCCCAGTATCTGCTAAAGGCAGCCCAGCTTGCAAAAAGGGGAAACATATCGGCGGAGGAGCTGGGATAATTTTAGCCCGGGATTGAGGATTTTGGGGGTAGCATGTTAGAAGGCAAGGTGGGCTGTGGTGCGAGTCTGATCGATTTCTCGGTGTTGGGATCTCTTACGGAGAAGTCCAGTGATCTCGTTCGGATGAGTCCATGGTCGCTGAGCCAGGGGGGTCGTGTACCCATGCAGAGTAAGAACCAGGGGGTTGTTGGCACCAGTTCCTCACCGGTCCTCTTCGGGGTTATCGATGAGATTTCTTCTGTCGTGAACAGCAGAATTCTCATCGAGGGGGTATTGTAGCGGGTCGATTTTTGGGTGTTTTTGTTTTAACCGTTGGGGGCATATATTTATGTTTTTATTTATTTCGTTTTCGGGCGGACTGGTATAAAGTATGGTAAAGCTGCATTATTGTGCAACATAACAGAACAGTGAAACAACGCAATAGGACGCAGTTGTTGAGGAATGTGGTGGAGCATGTGTACCTCCACAAAATTCTGAGAACTTTGTACCTGTGTGTGGCAGCGCACATACGCAACTGCTCAATCACGCTCCAAGTGACGCTCTGACAAACAACTCAAGATGGCGAGAGCGTAAAAAGAAAAATATTCGTCGTCTTCTATAAGACCTCACGGAAGTCGCATTAACTCCGCCTACTGTTGGTGACATCAGCGGAACCAAGTCCAATATCGGCCTCTGGACACACACATATACCAGCTCTATGCCACGCATAAAATGGTTACACGACAGCAGGAACAAGGAGCGACGACGAAAACATCATGGCATGGAAGAACAACTTCCATGCAGGAACAGGTAGTTGTACCTGTTACACACAGCCATACAGTCAACAGGACGCCAACACCGCTACAGAATGACCGTTTGGTTTAGGCCCCGGTCGGTGGTGTTCTAAATACGCCTAACTCAATCATATCGTGAATACCGACCGGGACCCGAGGAATTGACTACGTTATAGACGAGTGCAGTGCAGTGGCCGTTGAAAAGCAGTTAATAACGAATAATGTAACCGGGAAGGCACGTGTTCGGTCGACCTCGCGCCATATAAAATGAGACGGGAACTTGTAAAGAATAAATATTTCGCTCGTGTATCTAATATGGGTTAAGGGTGTTTTGATAAATTAAAATAAATATATGTGAGAGTGTGTGAGCAGCTGGGCTATCTTCTTAGACGTAAGTAATATTAGGTAAGGCTATTAAATAAGATGTATAAACAAGAGTTACCCAACCTTTAAAAACATGTAAGACAATTTATTTGGAAAACAAAGTTATAAAATCGCACTATTTGATTATTAAACAAAAATAATTTCTCTTCCAAAAAATTGAGAGTTAGTTTCTTTCAAAACCTTAGTTCGTTTTATGTACTGTCATAGTTCGTCGAACGAAATGGGTGTACCACCACTACTCGATCCGGCCAGATCCAAGTTGAAAGGTAAGTGGGAGTTGTAATCTGAATAAAATAGAATAATACCAAAAATAATAAAGTTACAACAGAGAGAGGATTTATGTTTCTTGGAAAACAAACTTTTATTGTAAATAAAACAAAAAGGTAGTTATAACATGTGGTAATCAAAATTTTTTACTTCAATATTCTACTTCATTTTTTTTTTTAATCGGTCATCTAAGGACCACATGCCAATTTCAGTTCTTTATGCTTTGTTCTTTTCTTTTTCTTTCTACTTCATTTTATTATTACTAGAGCTAGGAATTTTAAGTGCAAAATTTTGGTAAAAAAGGTGCTTAAATTTAGCTGAAAAAGGTGCAAATTTCAAATATAAATATTTATACAAACAGTACCAAAACCAATTACATCACATATAAGGACTCAAAATTCACTCATGTATTAAAAGGTCTGCCTAAAACAAGTCCCAGAACACAATGTTATTAAAGTCACAAGTCCAGAAACTGTTAAAACAGATAACGTTTAACATTTCAATGTTTTTTTTCAGTGAGGCTGCATCTCCGGTCGCTAAGTAAATACTTGTATGTAGAAAAGGAACGTTCAACGTCAACAGACACAAGTGGTGCATATTTTGTTTATAGTCGGTAATTTAAATCCTTGTTTGTTGCAACATCCTCAACATCAGGGTTTTTGGCTAAGCTCTGTACTAGCTTCTGCTTTCCAATACCCTCCAGTGCTTCCTTCACATCCATCAGAACAGCCTATTGTGCATCTTTCTCAGGACACTGCTCCTCCAATGTTGTAATGGCAGTTGTCAGGAAAGAGTAACCATGCACAATAAAAAGTTCATCTTGCAACTCCTGTTTACCTGCTAGTTCTTTGGCCTTTTCTACAGCTGAAGAATCACTTGGTACAGCATCTAAGAAATCACATATAGCCTTAAAATTGTTACAAATAAACACTGCAGCCTTTAACCAAGTACCCCATCTAGTGAGAATTGGGGAAGTTGGAAGAGGAAGTCCTATAATTTCAACATACTTTTGTATCCTAGCAGGAGCCTTTCTCAGCAATTTCTTAATGCAAGACAGAAATTAATTTGCATATGAATATTCATCTTTTAGTGCCTCACAAACTCGATGCAATGCAGGTCACATGTTTTAGATTAGAGTACATAGGTTTCAGGTTGGCAATAGCCAATAACATGTAAGGTGCTTGGTCCGTAAGTACTACTAGGCACATTCGATCATATTCTATTCCTTCAGGCCACAACACAACACATGCATTGTTGAAACTTCGCATCACACTGGCATTGTCTGCTTTGCTCAGAAAGTAGGTTTCCAACAGCATGGGTTTCACTTGCTGTCCATTTAGGGGTGCTACTAAAATGTTTAAAACGTATCTCATCTGCCTATCAGTGGTTTCATCTAGTATAAAATATACTGGATTTTCAGCTACTACTTGCCTGATCTGTTTTAATTTTTCTTCATGCAGAGGCTGGAGATATGATTTTCGTAAGGTGCTCTTATCTGGAACAGGCTTCTTAGTATATTTCTCCAAATACGTTTTCATAATAGGGTTGTTAAGCTTGGAAAGAGGAATACCACACGCCACAAATGTCTTTGGTATTTCAGTGAAAAATTCATTTTTATTTATTGCAGTTGAAGAAGCCAGTGCCTCGACAAAACACTGTAGTCGCACTCCACCTTTACTGCATTGTAGTTCTTATTCTTCATGTGTTTTGCACTACCTATATGCTGCGTAACACAATTACGTTGGTGTTTTTCATCAATTGTTATTGAAATATCACAAACATTGCACCTCAGAACAGGCCTGTCACTCTGAATACCATCTGCACTAAACTGTTTAACAATATTATGTATTTTCCCGGCGTTCACTTTCTGTTTCGGCATACTGGATACTGGCAACACAGGAAAATGGCAGACACTACACTAGTGAAAACGTATTCTGAACTGAAAAATTAAAACAGTTTAAATTTGTTCCAGCACTCAACAATACCGATTGGTGACTGATAGCCGTGATTGGTCAGTTTGATTTTGCCAACTCCCTTTACTTCTATTCAATAGCTTTCGCCTAACGCTGGTGCAACACTAATTTGTGGACCTTTTGCTTAACGGGAGTTTATTGAGGTGGAAACTAATTGAAAAGCTTTAGCCTAATGGGACTGCACTGAAGTGAAAGTAATGTGATGCCGCACACGTTCAGTGTTCCTTGTTTAATTATTATAGGAATGAAATGCAGCAAAAAGAGGTAAACAATTTCAAAAAAGTGATGACATTGAGAAAAGGTGCAAAAAGGTGCTTGCATTGACAAAAAATGCAAAAATGTGCAACCAAAACACAGCTAGGAGTGTTTATTTAATGTTTTCTTTGCAAGACAAGCTAATTTGGTGATTCTAATAGCAAAAAAAAGTTAAGGTGCAGCACCTAAAATTCCTAGCTCTAATTATTACTCATAACGAAAACTCGCGTGTGTGTGCATACATATGCGCACATGCGCGGGTATTTTATCATAATAGAACTAATAATCTACTATTATTTCTGTACTGTTCGTTTTATAATTACTTATTTTTATTGTAAAGATAAGCAAGATGTTAATGAAAAAACCTTCAGACCCGCTCAAATATGCGCTTATGCTAGCAATAATAGTTCCTTTTAAACTATTAAAATGAACTGTAAAACAATGACATAATTAATAACAAACTGAGGTAATATGTAACACAGTAATTAACAATGTAACTAAAATGTGACACGCATGTTGGCAACACCTTCACTTGTATAGCAGCTGATTCTCCGTTACCCTCCCGCCATTCACAATTTCAAAGTGGATTCGTCCATGAAGAAACTGGTTTCTGCGAATATGCCTTTAGCTTTCAATTTTGCTTTACAACGAAATTTATGGAAAATTGTTATCTTAGTTACACATGGTGTGAACCTAAGACTGTCTCAAATTTATCATTTATGCTGATATCTAAAACAAGATGTGTATAAGATTGTATATCTCCATTCAATATGAAAATAGAAATTCCAACTACAATGAGACGAAGAAAAAACTTTTTTTCAAATGTATAACACTCTATCAACGTTTAAAAAGTTGGATATGCTGTTTTCCTGTTAGCTTTATGTTTGTGAACATGTTTCAGTGTTGTAGCATTACTGAAACACTAAAACAAGTTATAGAGAAGAAAATAGAAAGAAATAGACCAATATAATTAATGTTTATAGACTTACAAAAAGCCTATGATAACATACCAATATCATAACTATGGGAAGTGATTCAAAATGCCAACATCAATCATACCCTCATAAAGGCTGTCCAAAACTTATACAATAACATGAAATCTGCAGTAAAATTAGGAAATAAAATATCAGAACCCTTTACAGTAACAAAGGTTTGCGACAAGGATGCTGAATTTCCCCAACAATTTTTAAAATATACGTCGCCAACGCTTTAACAACCTGGAAAAAGAAATTCAGTGGAATGGGCATCCAAATCGACGATGACACCTGTCTATATACACTTCAGTTTGCAGATGATCAAGTAATATGTGCAAATGACAAAGATGACTTAGAATACACGGCTCGCAAACTGAAGGAAGAATACGGAAAATGGGGACTGCAGATGAATGTGGAAAAAACACAATATTTGTGTATAGGAGAGGACATGACCGACATTGTATTGGAAAGCAGTGAAATTGTAGCAAAATGTGAAAATTACAAATATCTGGGAATAAATTTTAACAAGGAAGGGACAGACGGTACAGAAATAAAGTGTAGAGTAAACAAAGCAAGAACAATAATTAAGTCCCTAAATGGAATACTGTGGAGCACCGAAATAGGAAAACAAAGGAAAATGAGAATGTACAACACAATGATTAAGAGCACATTAGTATATGGGTCTGAGATATGGAGAATGAAAGAACATCTGAAAAGAAAGATAGAAGCCACAGAAATGGATGCCTTAAGAAGAATATGTAGAACATCAAAATTAGACTGGGTCAGAAACGAAACAATTAAGCAACAAGTGAATATAAAAGAAACTGTTTTAGAACACATCGAGAAAAAACAATTAATCTGGTATGGGCAACGTGCAGAGAATGGGGGAGGAGAGGTTGCCAAAGAGAGTGATGAAATGGATACAACAGGAAAACAGAAAAGGGGAAGGCCAAAAGTAACATGGATACAGGGTGTAAGGAGATCAATGAGTGTACGAGGTCTAACCGAAGAAAACTGCAACGACAGGAGATATTGGCAATTAGGCATAGGACAATGTCACAGGACGCTTTTAACCCGAATGTATATATAGCATCACTGTATGGAAGGAATACTACACAGTGACACTTTGATGACAGGTTCACTGTGGGCAAATGATGAAACAAACCCTTGTGGGCATAAACAAAACCTTAGAGAAAAAGACCTGAACTTTTTGCTAGCGATCCACTGACTGTCCAGTTTGAGAACTGGACTGTTTTGTGAGGGTGTTTGATGGGAAAAAAGATGCCATGTTGGAACTTACACCATATATTTACTACATGTGTAGTGAACACCTGGCCACTCGAGGCTCTTTTCTTCCCCTACTGACACAGAAAACAATTTTGAAGACATCAAGTAATGAAGAGTGTTTTACCAAACCAGTTCAAATGTTTCTTCAAAGGGTGCATTAGGTGCTTCCTAAGGTGGTTAATTTCAATAATAAGTACATGTTTGGCAATAAGGTAACACACACACACACACACACACACACACACACACACACACACACACACACACACACACACACACACACACACACTTTCCTTCTTCCAGAGGGGGTTTTATTGTCATGTTTTTCTTTCTGTAATTTCTCTTCCAGAAAGAATATTCTTCTTGACTTTTCTTTTTGACTAAAATTGGGAACCATTTTTTTTTTTTATCAAACAGATATATCCATGTCGTCATCACGAAGAAGTGCTAAGAGGGCATAAAATACCACTGCAAAAATGAGAACATCTACTATTTTTTAATGAATACCACAAAATTAAAATTGTTGACACCTTACAGAACCTATTTGTAAGGGGGCCCTGGAGTGATTTGCTCTGCTCAAAAAAATGTTTGAACTTCTCGATGAGATGTGTACACATGAGTACTTCTTCCTTGTAAATCTATAATGAGTCTGGACAATCTGGACTGTAAGAACATCTACCATCAATGAGGTCCAAGTTTTATACCCATGTGCTATGGATAAAGTATAAACATGGGTCCCAAAATAATTTATGTATCAGTTGGTGTTTAGAGAGAATCTCTCCCCCTTAACTCTCCAACAGAGAGCTGTTCCATTAACCACTACTCATAGACATGTTGTGTCATGGATTAAAAAACTCCTGACTAATAAGAATATAGTTATAATATCTTGTTTTAACTTAATAAAGACACAAATGACTATCAAAAAATTATTAATGCCTCGCTTTACTAAAAAAAAACCTGTGTCACTGCTAACCTTTAAATCTTAATCACTAATCGCTACATTGAATGCCATATACAAGCATTGTTCTAACAAAGTACTGGTACTACCACCAGAATGAGAAACACTGTTACTGAGTGTAATCTCCATTTGGTGCTCTCACAAGGAAACTGCAAATGGGCAGAGATTTGAAGAGAAGGCGGAATGATGCTAGTATACTGGTAAATTAGAAACAAAATTATATAAACTTATTCCACTGTACATTTTCGACTCTACAGGAGCTGAACATTTTCTATAAAGGAGCTGGAGTGTTGTATTCCAGCAGGTTTTGACTTGAAAAAGATTCATTACATTCGCCTGTTTTTCAAGTTAATATTAATTAGGAAATTACTATTACACACAAAATAGACAATAATATTGGTGATGTTAATCCACAACTGAGTACACGAGGTGTGTTAAAAAAAAAGGCTTAACTTTTTGAACAACACACTAACCGGCACAAACGATGCGCTGTAACTTTGAGGGCACCTAGCAACAGTCTTTGACAACAAACTGCCACTTATTCTGTTCTGCTATAAGCATTAGTCTCCCAGCTACATCAGACTGAGTGGGAACGTGCACACACTTTCCATCAGGTTAGTGAGAAAGTGACTAAAAAAGACCTCGAAGAACAATGTGTGGAGTATAAAATTTTGCGGGAGAACTTGGTTAAAACTTTATAGACATTCTGGTCGGGATCCACAAAGCATACGGGGATGATTATTACATGAGCCGAATGATTATTTCAAGTGTTTTTAAAGAGGGTAAAACATCGGTTGGTGCAGATCACAGCAGTGTCGAAGATCGTGGCAAGTGATGACAAGATGTGGTAATTGTAAATCATCGTTTAACTGTTTGAGACGTCCAGTGGACATGAATACAAGATCTTCTTCTTCTTCATTTCATGTTTTAGGCATTCTGCCTGTTACGGTTCCCACCTTTTCCTTGGTCTACCTAAATTTCTTCTTCCTCTGGCTTTGTATTTTATAGCTTTTACTGGAATCCTGTATTGTTGCATTCTCTCTAAATGTTCTTGCCACTTGTTTCTATTAAATTTTATTTTTTCATTTAAGTTGAATACCTGAAGTTCTTATCTAATTGTTTCATTTTTTATTCTGTCTATTCGACTACAGCCCTTAACTCGTCTTAAGAATCTCATTTCCTGAGCCTGAATTCGATTTTCTTGTGCCTTTGTCGTTACCTATGTTTCGCTGCCATATATAAGTGCGGGGACAGCCACTGTTGTATAAAATTTCAACATTGTCTCTTTTCTGGCTTTATTTTTCATGCATCGACTGATAGTTCTGCAAATACAGTTAAAAGTAATAATTTTTTTGTCAATATCTTTACTGTAATCGAAGGAAATATCACAACCTAGGTATTTAAAATGTTTTATTTGATGCACTGTTTTATTGTTTAAGATGATTTTGGCTCTTTTCCTGCGAATGCCATTATTTTTGTTCTAGGAATTGAAATTTTTAAATTGTATCCTTCACTAATTTGCTGCAGTTTGTATAATCCCTTTTGCAATTCTTCATGTTGTGTTCTTCGGTCTCAATTTCTTATAAATCCGACAGATGGTGTGTTATCGTGCCCACTACAGCATGTGTAGCTCAAAGACAGTTTCTTATAAAAAACTATCGCTAGCTGCACTTAATTGTGCAGCTTACTCTATGCGCAGGTTGACGTGCTATACAAATAATTCGGTATTTTTTTTTAACACACTTCGTATATCATTTCCATTCTATGGCATGTGACCAGAATGCCATGCTTATACACGAAACATTTATAGATGTGATTATTAAAGACTTGTAGATTGTTTTTGCTACCAAAAACATTTACAACTATATAATGATAGTTGTCTTGTTTGTTCATCATCTTTTTTCACAGCACTACACTTTATATAATAATGAAACTTTCTCTTGTGAACTTACTTGTCTTTTTCCGTCGAACGCGTTTCGGCGTCGTGTTCGCCTTCGTCAGCTTAGAAACAGACTGCCAGTACTTTGTAACGGTTATTGCTTGGAAGGTATAGTGGGGGTGGTGTGTAGAGGAAGGGGATTGGCGCGGGGATCCAAATTATTGTTTGTTTTTTGTATAACTGTGTCGAAAAGTGTATGTGATTTATATTGTAATTGGTCGTTAAGTATGTTGTTTGGTTGTGTTGTGTGGTGTTTGTATATTTCATATTGTTCTGCTGTGTTGAGTTTTCGACCTTTGGGTAAGTAGTGTAATATTTCAAGATTAGTATCTATGTTGGTGTAGTTGTGGTTTTTACAATTTAATAAACAAACTACACAAACGCATCAAAAACAAAAACAACAAAACACAAAATACCATCAACACACAACACAATAAATACATCACACTCACATACCATAACTCCAACACACACAAACTTGCCAACACATTCAGAAAACACAAGTACAAAATAGCATACAGAACTAACAATACCATCAAAAAACACATCAACGATACAAACACAGACATAGACAAATACAATAGAACAGGTGTTTACAAATTAAATTGTAATAACTGCAATAGTTTCTACATAGGCCAGACGGGAAGATCTTTTTCATCCCGTTACTCTGAACACTTAAAAGCCTTATCCAACAACAATATACATTCTGCGTTTGCCACACACATACACACACATAACCATAGCTACACCAACGTAGATACTAATCTTGAAATATTACACTACTTACCCAAAGGTCGAAAACTCAACACAGCAGAACAATATGAAATATACAAACACCATACAACACAACCAAACAACATACTTAACGACCAATTACAATATAAATCACATACACTTTTCGACACAATTATACAAAAAACAAACAATAATTTGGATCCCCGCGCCAATCCCCTTCCTCTACACACCACCCCCACTATACCTTCCAAGCAATAACCGTTACAAAGTACTGGCAGTCTGTTTCTAAGCTGACGAAGGCGAACACGACGCCGAAACGCGTTCGACGGAAAAAGACAAGTAAGTTCACAAGAGAAAGTTTCATTATTATATAAAATATAATGATAATATATTTTTTACATGCTTGTGTACATGTTGCAGCCTCCAGTTATAACAAAAAATATAAATAATACACTTTAACAGCCAATTATAAAACAATGACTATCATGAAATGGTAAAACATAAATTTATATACAGTAGACTCCCGACTATCCGGCCTAATGTGGCGGAAGGGCAGGCCGGATAACAAAAAAGCCGGATACGCCGGAGTTCTACAATTACTCGCTTCCTGCCCCACCCATACCATTAAAAACACACTTTTTATACCAAAACCCACTTTTATTCTTATTTTCTGACCTCTTATTACAGGCCAGTACTTTATAAATATTTGTTATGTACTGTACTGTACATTTTAAAAATGTATTACAGAAAAAGGAAGTTCAAGAATAAAAATACTGTATACACTTTTTAGATAAATTTTATGATGTCTAACTTAATTGCAGGAAACATTAAATGATGTACACTGTACAGTATGAATACATACAATTTTAAAATAGACAAAACATTAACGTAAAACGTAGCTCTAATTGTTAAAATAAAATGATTTAAACTTATTTTACTGTTCAGTGATAAATGCTTCACAAATGTGAAAAAGTAGGCCTAAAATAAAAGAGTCAAAACCTACAGTTTTTAGTTTTTGAAAAAGTCCTTGATATCTAGCAGTCATCTGACTGCTTCTCCCTTTTAGCCCTCTTCCGCGACGCAATGTCCTCCACTTACACAACCCGATGATATCAGCTGGCGTTGCTTCCTACTGGTGACTAATGTACTGCAGCACTGCCTCAATCGTCTTGAACCTTTCCGAATGCGGGATGAGATTTTTTCTGTTATCTAAAGATGCCTCCTCCTCCTCTTCTTCTACTTCTTCTCCCTGTGTCACCATTTCCACAATACCGTTGTCAGTTATTTCATCAACTTCGTCGTTTGCCATCCATTCTCTAATGTCCTCTGCATTGACATCGTCACAGCCCGGTACTTTTTCCAGCAACTAAACAAGTTTATCATTTTCATCTTTCACTTTGGTTTCACATACGAGTTCAAGGTTGGTCTGTCTTCATGGTCCAAAAGAATTTTTCAAGACCTTACAAGTGATATGTTTGGAATCTCTTCCCATACTTCGGCCAACCATCTTATGACATCTAGCATGCAAATCTTTTTCAGAGTGGTTAAGTAGTCTTCATTATTATCAATCGCTGATATCAGCGAACTGAGAAGATGCCGGCGATACTTTTTCTTTAGCATTTCAAGGACGCCCTGGTCCATCGGCTGACAAACAGCTGCCACATTGCCTGATAAAAATAAAGCTTTGATGTCTCCATTTGTGAGTTCGTCAGTGGCCAAATGCGAAGGTGCGTTGTCAAGAATTAGCACAGCTTTTCTCGGCAAATTGTCTTTTAACATTTTTTCTACAGTCGGTACGAATTCATTTTGGATGATTTCTGAATTCATCCATGCTTTCTTTTGTTGTGTGTAATATAGGGTAGTGATTCCTAATTTTCCAGTTTTTTAAAAGCTCTAGGTTTCTTTGATTTTGCTATTAAAGTCAACCTAAGCTTGTGGTTGCCCGTTGTATTATTGCAAGCCAAGATGGTGACTCGTTCCTTGCTTTTCTTGTATCCTGGTGGAGCGGCTTCTTTTTTTGATGCAAGCGTTTTTCTAGGGAGCATCTTATATATTCCGGTCTCATTGCAGTTGTACAACTGCTCCCCAGAAATTCCCTCCTTTTCAACAAGCTTAAAAAGATAGTCTTTGAACAAAGGTACAGCCTCTTTATCAGCAGATAAAGCCTCCCCATTTATGATAATCTGACAAATACCGAATCATTTTTTCAACCAATCTAACCATCCATCACTGGCAGTAAATTCTGAATCTTCTCCTTCCATTTGCCACTTAGACTGCAATGTTTTTCCTGCAAAAATCGGCCCAGTAACAGGCAAGCCTTTTCATCTTAAGTGTTCATGCCACAAAAATAAAGCTTCCTCAACTTCTGTTAGCCTGGCTTTTCTTACTTTCATTCCACTTCCACAAGTTTGGGCAGCACACTACTTTTCAACTTCTGCTCGATTTTTCTTCTAATCACCAACTGTACTTTTCCCAACTCCTAACTCCGAAGCAATAGTTTTTGTCGTTACCCCAGAGTCCAGTTGTTTTATAGCGCATAGTTTCTTCTCCATAGTCACTACAACCTTTTTTAATTTGTCACCCATTTCGTAATCTTCAATTAAAAAAACAACGAAGCATACCGAAAAACAATTTACGAATGTAACCAGGAACAGTGGCAAATATATTCCGCACTTGTTGACATTCGATACACAACTGAAGAAACAAAGAGGAGGTAGCAGAGCGGGGGGAAAGGGGAAATCATGTCACAACTTGTGTTTTGCACACGGCATGTAGGTTCAAAAATAGGCCGGATAGTCGTGAGCCGGATAGTCGAGAGTCTACTGTATTTTTATCATAATATAGCGAATTATCTATTAATACAAGTTTTAACACTAGCAAGACATGAGCATTTTATACATTATAATTACATGTTACTCTGTTTAATAATTTTGTACCATTTATAAGTTCTGTTACAAAAATTCATCCTAAAGATTTTACAAAATTTGTTTCTGTTTTAGAATACTAAAAATTACACAGTATCATACATAACGAATTGGAATTGTCAGTTTTACAATATAGTGTCTTATCTACTACAACACAATAATACTAACATAAGAGAATAAAACGGATTACAAAAACAAAAAAATGTTCTATTTACATTCTATTTAGTTTGCACTGTAGTGAAATCGATTCTTGCTTTTGGACATTATGTAGAGAGGGGGCAGAAAGACTGGCATCGCTGACAATCGCCAGACTCTTCTTCCACATCCCTACCAAACAGATGTACTTAACTAAAAGTCACCCCTGCAAAATAACCAGAAATTATACCTCTCACAGAAGGTATGAATCTGTGAGTAAGCTCATTCACCGAGGCCGAACAGTGGAAACGCTGTGCTAACTGTGGCCCCAAAGTAAGCAGTAAAATTGATAACTGCAGTTAGCACCTACACGTCATGGCAAGTAGAGGTATAAAGAAACTGTCTCGTTTCATTATTGTATATTTCCGATCTGGTGATGAGCTCAAGCCCGGATTTCCCACTACGCACGTGCCTAGGGGCGGCAGGGTCAGGGGGACGGCACAAGGTGAAAAATTATTTGTTAAAATTTCATGTTTTCGGTTTTTTAATTACAGTATTTGTATTGGGCATTTGCTTTATGGCCAAATTGAAAAAAAAAATTGTTTTGAAATAACCTTTAATTATATCATTGAATAACACGTTATTGAATAACTTCGATCTTTGTACAAAAATGATCTTGAAGAGTCATTTGCTGGACTAATAAAAAATGCTGATACTAAGAACATTCCACTGCATATGATGTTATTCATGCGACAATCTCAACTTCAGTCAACATTTCCAAATATTGCAATAGCTCTTCATATGTATTTGTGTACAGCTATCTCTAACTGTTCGGCAGAACGTATGTTTTCTGTTTTAAAAAGAATTAAATCATGTATTAGATCAACAATGAATGAGGAAAAACTCGACTCGCTCTCAATCCTGCATGTTGAGGCAGAACTTTTAAACAGTGAACAAACGAACTTTGAAGGCCTTATTGAAGAATTTTCACTGATCAAAGCAAGACGAAAGCCAATATAAAATCAAGCCATTTGTGTAATTTGGGATCTTATTCAATCACTCTTAAATTATTTGTTCTATTTATCCAATTTATATTACTTTCATTGATTTTACTATGTTTGATGATAAAACCAAACCATGTAGGTCTATAAATAAACCAATAAAAAGAAATTAGGCCTACATATATTACTTGTTATAAAACTAATCTATGTGTTACTAAAGTGTACATGTGAATAAATACTAATAAAAGTTTAAAAAATGTAGTCTGTTTTACAATTCTATCACACTTCCCTTTTAGATTTAAGATCAAATGAGATATTTGCAATAGAGATAGTTGAAATTACTATTTTCAGCACCTTTTTTTAGCAGTCAAGGAGAATTTAATATATAGAAGTTACTTGTTGGGGGTGGGGCGCTAACAATAGTGCCTGGGAGTGGCAGGACACCTAAATCCGGGCCTGGATGAGCTGTGAGGTTTGAAAGCTCTAATCGGGAATTTTTTCTATAGCGGTGTGCAGCAGTGTTATTTCTGTTTCATGTTTTGGTTATCATCAAAAGTAACCTGAAGATGAGATTATGAGCTCAAAGTATGTTATTTGTAAATACACCAGGTGTAAGGACACCTGAAAAGATACATATTTATTACTGTCATACAGATTATCAGCAACCCGGAGACAATGCACTAAAAAAAAAATCACTGGTACCACAATCAAACAGTAAGATATACCAACAGAAAACAACTAAGCGACTGTAACATAAGAAGAAATTTACACAGAAGAACAGTATAACAACACTCGCTGTTTGTCGTGCAAAATGAGGTAGAGTAGGTGGTAATGTACCCTGAACTTATAAATGCATGGCTAATTAAACTACACAAGTAACAGATCCTCAATTTAATGGACTAACACAGAGGACTAGTGGTGTCTATTTTGGTCAGTGGCGGATTATCCATAACGCTAGGGTATGCTGCAGCACCGGGCACCAGGGCCTCAACTGTCAGAGGGGGCAACACCCAACTAAACTGGCTAAGCGAAGCAAAGCTTATGATCACAGCATGCAATTGGTTGGTTTTCTTATCCAGTTATTAACCATGGAGTGTCCAGTTGGAAAATCGAGCGAAAACTCTTATGGAAGTTTACTTGAATGATCTGAATAATGATCTGGTAACAGAATTGAAGCACTTTGTGCCACGAGTAAAATTGCAAGTTTTTTTTTCAAATCGTTCGAATGGAGATAATAGATTCCATGATACTACAGTTTGTCAGTTCCGAGTATTAAACTGGATTACTGATTGTACAATTATTGATGTATTTCTGAATATATACATTGCTTATCATCTGCTTTTGATGATTTCAATAGCAAACTGCGAATCTGAAAGATCACAAACATTATGTTGAGTTCAATTATCGGAGTTGAGAGATTATCTTTGTTAGCAAGGTTAAATACTGAAAGTGAGATACTTGAATCGATTTAGAAGAAATTATATAAAACTTCGTTAAAGCAAAGTTAAGAAAAAATGGATAAATTAGCATTTTCTAAGCTTAAGTACGCCTACTACTGCGCTCACTGTAATCACCATTTAGCTAAATATTTGTTGTTATTTGAGTTTATAAAAATAATTGTTAACTTTCAAAATTGTGTATGCCAATTAGAAGTGTAAATAATGGATAAATGGTTAAATTTTGAATTGGGGGGGGGCACCAATCTGATGGCAGCATAGGGCTTTTAATCTGCCCCTGAGTTTGGTAATGATGAAAGAAATAATTGTAATTTGAATGCCATTAAAATACCAGAATAACATACTGAAACTGATGCCTTCTTATGTATGTACAACACATAAGTGTTGCTTTAACTATCATAAACTGGTAGACTGTCATTATATTTTATATTATACTAAGTGACCAATAACTCTATGCAGACATAGCTGCATACAGTGAGTGATTATTACATGTTAACATACATGGCTACACTTGAATCTATTCAAGTTCAAGGAATTGGAAGCACTTCGATGAATTCTATTCAAGTGGACATTATATATCAAATTTGTTGTCTAGTAATTCTGAAGTCCCTTAAATTGAGGATCTTATGTATTAACACTGCAGAAACAGATTAGCTAGGGGCTCTTATTTATCGGTATAAATTAAATATTGTTGATTTATAATAAATGTGCATCACAATGTGTGGTGTGTGTGTGTGTGTCAGAGTTCACATTATCCAATCTGCCCCCCCTTTCTCTCAGAGTTCACACTATCCAATCCCTCCCAACACACACACACACACACACACACACACACACACACACACACACACACACACACACACACACACACACACACACACACACACACACACACACACACACACACACACACACACACACACACACACACACACACACACATCTGAAATTTGAAAATACTTTTACGTTTCAATTTATGTATACATGTTTCTCAATTAAAAATCTAAATCTTAACTATTACTGATTTACAGTATGAATTTTATAATCAATATCAACAATTAAAAATGAATATGAACTTTTTTTTAGTATCTATATCAAAACAATGATTAATGAAAGTGTCTATATCAAAACAATGCTTAATACATATTATCAGGATTTTCTTATTTATGTGTTATGGATGAATACACACATTTAACACACAATTTAAGCAATTGTACAAAACAAATACATATAATAATTGTACATGAAGTCTTATAATAACCTGCTTACGTAAGATTTGAATTCAGTATCAAATATACTTATATAAATATTATATCTATATGCTTATATTCTTCTCAATGTAATTAACCACACGCACATGCACACGCACACGCACGCACGCAGTGTTTGATCTTTGGGTGTAACCGTGTGTGTCGCTTCATGGTTGCTGATTTTTATCACATCTGACATCAGTATATTTCATTCACAGCGATAAATGGTTAAGTATCAATCTGATTATATAATAAATGTTTTGTGTATGTTGATGAAGCATCTATTTTCACAAATGACAAGGAAATAAAAGTTTTTTCTATACGATGTTCCCAATTTGTAACACATATTTTGTATCAGGCTCAAATACAAGGTAAAGTCATATATAATAGACCTTTTTGCACCATCTTTGTGGTGTAGAAGTGGATTGTAGGATATGTAAAAATATAAAGCCGGCTGCTTATGTGAGCTGTAGTCACCATCAAAGGCAGTGTGGCTAATGTATGGTTTTAGCATTCCGTTATCATGCTAAAGTACTCACTTTGCAAGAAGTCAACCTGGGAGGTGGAAATGCATTTTAATTTTATTATGTACTGCCAGGACTTGAAACCATGTGACTACTACACTTCCAGATTAAAATATCATTACACTAAAAATGCAAGTTGTACAGACAATGATTTAAGTAGTGGCCTTCCAGGCACACTGCAAATCCATCTTTAATATCTGTGGTATACAAGGTTTGATCAAAAGGTTCATGCAATTTTTGGATTTCATGCGCTATAAATTCCAATTAAAAAATTGTTATTATGCAATGTTTGTACCCATCTTAGTCACAAGTGCCTAAAATTTGTATGCTATTGGATGAGTAGTTTAGATTTGAGAACCAATTGAGTAAGTTATGTTTTGAGCATTTGGCGATTTTTTGACATTCTGCAATGCAAAATTGAAAAATATGGAGTGAATTTTGTGCAAAGAATTAGATAAACTGTTCTGTCGTGGAGAAAGTGTTGCAGAAGGCTTCTGACAAGCCTACTATGCATGAACAAGCAGTTCAACTCTTCAAAAGATTGTCACAATCTTTGAAGATCATGATAATCATATGACGAGTGTAGTTTTTTCCATTAATTTTTTATCATTATGTGCAAACATAAAAAAAAATTCTGGCATTTTATGTCACATGTGTGTGACGCTATTCATAGGAAACAGCGAAATGGAAGGGCAGTTTATGGAAACTGCATGCCGAAAATGCACCAGTCATTGATTCTTCAAGAATGTTAGGAAAAAAGAAAATTGTAGAGACGCTGCAACCACTGTATTTGCCATATTTGCCCCAACATGATCTTTCTTCTTCTGAATAATGAAAAACATCAAGAAAGGACAATGTTTTGGGACTGTTGAAGGCATAAAAAGAAAATCGCTGAGCGAGCTGAAAGCTACACAAAAAGTGCATTTGAGAACTGTTTTTAAGACTGAAAAAAATGTTGATATAGTCGTGTTATAACCGGTTGATGCTATGTTGAAGAGAGGATTGTAAATGTAGATGAACCAATTGTTACGATGTCACAGAACAATCTACGTGTTTATCGAATGTTCCAGAGAGATCCAGAATGTAAGCGTGTGGCGTACGTGCTTGTAGATGCATCTACGAGAAAGTTCTCGACGCCACCAGCCGTGCGGACTGTGTCAAGGCCGCAATTAATTATGTAGTTCATACGCACGCTACGATGCAATTAGGAATCGTCTAGATATTCGACTAGCTATAAATACTGGTACTCAACAACGTTCAGTTTAGTATTAGGCGAATTTTTGACTGTGCGGTTCGAGAGTATTAGTGCGATATATTTACAGAGCGGCTCGAGTTATTACTGTGTACGTTCAAGTAGTTATTAGTGAAGTGTTGCGTTTTATAATCAGACAGTATAATTGTATACAATTGAGTTTTAATATTAGTAGCCATTTTATTGCGTGTGAACAATTTTCATTTGATTTGTTGTAGACACTGTGTTGTTAATTACGAACTGTTTAACCGTAAAAATTAAAGGTGTGATTAGTGACTTCATTGTTGTCTTGTACTGTATATTTTGTTGTTTTCCACTGTACCTAAGACGATCGAGTAGACCGTCGTAACACAATGTTTAGTTTTTCAAATAAACAAAAACTGCACGAAGTTTCTGATCGAACCTCATATGTACATACAACTTTGCAATACTTCATAATATTGCAAGTTCAGCGCTTTACAGACTATTTTAAAGTATTTGCACAAGATGCGAACGCATAGTATAAGCACAGGCTACAGTGCTACAATATTCTTCATATATATTTTGTGTGTCATTGGGTCTGTAGATGGTGGCAGGCTATTTTGTTTTGGTGCTGTTTAGCATTATATTGTTGTGATGAAAAAGTCAATTCATGCTTCAATTGTGAAGACACTTCAATACACATGTCACAATTTAGGCTCTTAGGCTTCTACCAAGATTATTTTAGCCCAAACATAAACTAATTTTATTCTGTAACTGTTATTACATTTGGCCAAAAACGATTAGAGAATGAAAAGTTATCTGATGGATGATCAATATGTGGGAAGAAGAGAACGCCAAAAGCCACTATCAAAAATGTTTAGGAGTGTTGTTTCCCAGCTGGAGGCCTTTATTGAACAACTTTCAATTGTTGTAACATCACCTGTCAGTAAAGTTTTGTGACAACATCGGCAACATCTGGGTGTACATACACACATATGCAAACGAACAAATAAAATACTGTCCTCATAATTCAACATGTTTCAGTGACACTGTGTGTGTCTGTGCATGTTTTTCTAACCTCTAATAATTTTTGAGTCACTCCAAATTAGAATGAACCCTAAACCACTGTATACTTACAAGGTCTGGCTTGTATATAATGAAAGTTAACTGAAACCAAGTCATCACAATTTGACAATATAAACGACCTAAGAGTTCATCGAGAACCACAGGCAGTCCTCAACACACTAACTAAAGGTGAATTTTTATATGACTTACACACTTTTTTGAAATGGTAATGAAATGTACTGGTATTAAGATTAATTCGACACACACACACACACACACACACACACACACACACACACATGCACGTACGCACGCAAGCACACGTTTTTGGAACTATTCCATAGAACTTCTACTTTACAATATAAGAATTCCACTTCAAAAACATAACATTCAATATCAGTAAACGCACATCCTTACAGAAATAATTCAGTAATAATACACAGCACACATTGTTGAACGCACTTTGCTAACAAAATAATTGTGTATAAATAAACCCATTAACAAATCAACAGATTATAATCAAAACATGCTCTATCCGCATATTACACATTTGTTTATACACAACTTATGTTCATGTACAAAATGCAGCAATATTCCATACAACAGTGAAGACTGAGACTCAGAGTTGGAATAACCTTTCTGCTGTTTCCTGAAAAAAAAGAGAAATCAACAATCAAATGAAAGAAAAAAATTTAGTTAATGTCAGTGGGGGTTGGTACAATGTGTTATCTTTCTGCTGAGTGGCTTAGACATACCCATTGATATATACGAGGGCGGACTGTAAAGTTCGCGGCCTACCATAGAAATGAATGTGTGGCATTTCTGTCTTTTACCGCATTGTGGCGCTTCATTCGCCCCACGAACAACTGTGAATCGTCAAGTCATTACCCCGTCACTTACCCCGTTGAGGAAGTCCGATTCTTCTAGGTCCTCAAAATAACCATTATAACCGTTTACTGCCGCTTTCAGCTCGTCATTTGAGGAACATCGCTTCCCCCCAAAAAGTTTTTGAAGTTTGGGAATAGATAAAAGTCAGATGGCGCTAAATCAGGCGAATAAGGCGGACGGTGCAACAGATCGTACTTCAACTCGGCGATTTTTCCCATAGACATAACGCATATGTGAGGGCGTGCATTATCCTGATGGAAAATGACCTTCTTTGCGAAACCTGGTCTTTCTTCTCGAAATTGTACATTTAATTGGCCCAAAAGGTTAGCGTAATACTCTCCATTTATCGTCTGACTCTTTTCAAGGCAATCTAGTAACAATATTCCCTTAGCATCCCAGAAAAATGGATCCATACACTTTCCAGCCGACAAAATTGATTTTACCATTTTTTGGAGACGGTGAATCACTATGCCTCCATTGTTTCGACTGTTGTTTTGTTTCCGGAGTGAAGTAATGGACCCAATTTTCATCAGTTGTTACAAATCTACGAATAAAATCTTTTGGATTTTTCTTAAAACGGTCCAAACATTCCTGAGAAGCTTCCATTCGCATGTGTTTTTGGTCACTTGTCAACAAACGCGGCACCCATCTTGCAGACAGCTTTCTCATACCTAATTCCTCAGTAAGAATGTGAGATTCCTCACATTCCTCAGCCTTTCATCTGAGATGCCCACAGTCTTAACAATTTCGGACACCTTCAAATGGCAATCTTCCAAAATAATAGCATGCACTTTATTGATGATTTCTGGTGTAGTGGCACTTTTCGGACGCCCAGTACGCGGGTCATCTTCCAAACTTGTATGGCCACGTTTAAATTCAGTAGCCCATTTTTTTTTACTATAGTAAATGAAGGTCCAGCATCACCCAACACATTCTTCAGCTCATTAAAAATTTCTGTTGATGTTAAACCTTTCTTAACAAAACATTTGGTGTTCAGTTTTCTCCATTTTCAGCGTTGATATGAGATAACCTTATTTATACTGCTGTTTCTCTGCAACAATGACTTGACGCTTCACAGCTGTTTGTGGGGCGAATGTGGTGCCACGATGCGGTAAAATACAGAAACGTCACACATTTGTTTCTATGGTATGCCGCGAATTTTTCAATGCTCCCTTGTATATACTACTGGATCATTAAGCCAATGCAGGGTAAATGTCCGTCGTTGCCTCGCTACCCCCACTCCTAGGAGGGAGAGGGAGTCACAGCTGGCTGTAGATAACGACGTGCCCATACATGTATGGGCAGACTTTATTTAATTTTTCAGTTGTATATTTCAATCAATCTGAATATACAAAATAACATTTGTTATTACCATCGATGTATACTATATGGATCGTGTGCTGACAGGCAAATTGAATGGCAGAAAACGGTCCGAAGCACGTACAGTTTCCCACACAATGGTGGGCAATAAAGCGTTTGGCAGTAAGTTAACACGTGTACTAAACGAGTCATTCAGTCAGTAATGTACTTGTTTTGACACCTTACAATTATTAAATTTGGGACAGTTCTACTGAAAATTTGTGGTTATGAAGATTTTATTATTATAACAGTTTGTGTTTACTTTTGCATGACTGATAACAGATGACAATAGCTTGACCGTTTACACTCATTTTACTGACTTTGTGTCAAGCAGAAAATTAATTAGAGCTTCATCAGACGTTTTAAAGATTGCAAAATATATGTATAATTTATTGATATCTAACAGTAAACTTAATACAAAACAAATGATTATATCGGCTTGCAAAAACTTTGCCGGCACAGTGTTTAGAAAACATATTTCAAACAATGATTTTTCTTAAGACAGCCATGAAGTGAAACTTATCAAATTAATAGGGACATTATTTTATAAAATAGTCTGTCAGGATGATGCCTGACTGATGTCAAATTCTTGGCGTTCTTAAAAGAACGGTTTATGTTGGTATTGTTAGAGGACTGCATAGCTGACAGAATTGCAGCTTCTGTGAGTATCTCTTAGTTTGCTTAACAATGCTTAAGCTAAACAATGCCCCCCTCACCACGTCAAGGTGAATACTCACGAGGGGGGTGAATACTCACTGACCTGCTGTGCCGGGATTTGAATTTCCCGGCATGATTCAAACATAAAAGGCCGCCAATGTGTGGCGATGGGGCAGCCCGGCTAGCTAGATCAGTGATGCCATACCACGCTACAGCGATGTAATTCAGCTACCCGCATCAGCTGTTCGGTTAAAGCTTCACAATCCATAACAAGTTTCTTTTTGTGGCATGGTTCGTTTAGAGGTCTACAAGCTGCCTCATTTCATCTTTAGCCTTCCGACTGGGCGTTTCGTAGTCTGACGGCATGGCAAACAACTTGTTCAACTTACTATGAGTTCGTAAATTTATAAAGTGCCTCAGGTGAGAATCATTACATTATTCGCTGTTAATTTAAAAAGGGGTTAGGTGTGTTAATTTAATAATGAGAATGCGTGTTAATCTGTGTATGTGTGTGACTCACACGTTACTTCCAGTATCTGGGAGCACGTGGCGACTTTGCACTTAACTGCAGGAGAAATTTAAAAGTAAATGTAAAAGTAATTTAATGTAAATGTTTTGAATTTTGTAAATGTTAATGAAAATGTAAATTTTCAAACTTGCTTATTACACAGAACAGTATTGCTAATAACAGAGTAGTAGTGTGGATAAAATTGTGACAGTGTGTGTGTGGTGTCTGTGTTCCGAGGCGAGAGAGAATTGGGGTAGTTGTATTTCCTGATGGCCCACTACAAATAAAAAATGTTACAGGGTCCCTGCACAGTCAGGAGAAGGGGAAATGCGGAGATGATGACACCAACATCCGTCATCCATCACCATCGACAGAGCTGTGCACTAGAATGCTCCGCATCGCCGTCAGACTTAGAAATACTCCAGAACACCAAAAAGACAGCTGCCTAGAAGGAGACAAGCAGGAGTTCGGAACTCACCAGCACCATTACCACACTCATCATCACAGGCTCTAACGGGTATCATCAATTCTCCAAAAGCACAGGTGGGAGGATTCCATTTATTAAACCTCAACAACAACACTCCAAAGTTTTCAAAGCATAAAAGAAAGCATACATATAAACAGTATTTTCATATTTATAATGATTACAATTTTGTTAGAACAAGTCCTGTGGATATAGATTTGTGATTTATATTATTAACTGTGCTAAAAAGGATCCACTTGTTATACTGTTTGATTAATTTTTATTGTTACTAGTATTGGTAATTGTGATTAATACAGATTGAATATATATATATATATATATATTACTATAATACCTATAACTAATTTACCTCAAGATATATTTTTTCCTTCAGGAACATGTTTCGGGAGATCCTGTTCTCCCATCTTCAGCCTTCGCCATCTTGCTTCTGGTGCAGTATTTGTGTGTTGGCTTCTGGATGTTATTAAGGTGGTTTGTTGGTCTTTGGTTCTTCAATGTTGCATTATTGTGTGTGGTTGTGGTATCTGTTTTTGTATTTTGTGTATTTTCGATGTTGAGTGCTTTGAATATTGTGTCATGTTTTGTATTGATTTGTATTTGTTCTGGTATTAATTTGTTTTGTGTTTTATGTTTGTAAATCTGTAAATTTTCCCAAATGTTCATTATGGTGCCTTTGTGTGGTATATGTTTTATTAGTGTTACATTGGTTATGTCTGGGAATTCATGTCCTGTGTTTATTGCATGTGTGGCTAAATTGGATTTATATATATTTGGTTTTTTGTATGCATTTAGGTGTTCAAAATAACGTTTTTTCAGCTGTTTTTTTGTTTGTCCTATATGACATTTATTGCAATCTTGGCATTCAATTTTGTATATACCGTTGGTTGTTGTATTATCTTTGTTGTGTGAGCTATTTAGATTTTGTAATTTATTTTTATTAGTTTTGTATGCTATTTTTATATCTGTGTTTTTAAATAGTTTTGTCATTTTATTATTTATATATGTGAATGTGGCCCATTTTTTGTTGTTGTTATTATTTATGTGTTGTTCAGTTTGATTAATTCTTAATTGTTCAGTTTTTATTTTGAATTTGATTTTATTTTCTATTTTGATCATAGTATTTTTATTGTGTCCATTTGCATAACCAATTTGGTATATTATATTTCTTTCTTTGTCAGTTTCTTGTTTGTTTAGGGGTATTTTGTACATTCTGTTAAATAACGAATAAAATGCTGACATTTTATGTTGTGGTGGGTGGTCAGAATGGTTAGGTATAATGATGTTAGTGGAAGTTGGTTTTCTATATATTGCATATTGTATGTGTTTGTTGTATCTTGTGATGGTTATGTCTAAATAGTTGATTTTGTTATGTTTTTCTTTTTCTTCTGTGAATTGTATTTTGGGATGTATGTTATTGATTTGTTTCAGTATGTTCTCTGCATTTGTGTTTTTGTTATTTGATACATATAGTCCATCATCTACATATCTTATCCATATGCCATCTGGGTCATGTGTTTTTATGATATTTTGTATTTTGGTGTCTATATGTTGTAGGAATATTTCTGCTATTATGCTTGATAATGGTGATCCCATTGCTAAACCTTCATTCTGTTGATAAATTTTGCTATTAAATTCAAAGTAATTTTGTTTTAGTATTAGTTGGAGACTATTTTTTATTTCGGTTATATATTGTTTGTTTTCATTTTGTTCTATAAGTTTGTTTATCATTATGTCAATTGTTTCTTCTACTGGGATATTAGTGTACATGTTTGTTATGTCATATGATGTGAAAAATGTATTTTCATTTATATTTATTATTTTTAGTTTGTCTATTAATTCGTATGTATTTTTTATGTTATGATGGTTATTTGTTAGATGGTTATTTTTTAGTTTTTGTGCTATTATTCTTGCTATTTTGTATGTAGGAGCTTTTTTGAAATTGATTAATGGACGTATTGGGTTGTTTAATTTGTGTATTTTTATTAGGCTGTTCATTTTAGGTGGTTCTGGATTATTGTTTATATATATGTCTATGTTTTTATTGTTGAAAATGTTTTTATTTGTTTTTATTAGTTTTATTGTTTGTTTAAGATTGAGATGGGACAATTCTGAGGGGTTTTATTTTTTATTGCAATTATAAGAGTAACATAAGGTCTACCCAAACAGGGCCTCAGTTTTAAACAATTAACATTCCTTGTTTTACTTCGTCGGGGCACCAAGACGCATATTTTGTCAGAGCCCTGCAATGAGCACTGCTCCTTGAGGTGTTGGAATGCGAACCGGTGCGCGGATGATTGCGTTTTCCGTTGGCAAAAAGCACAAACTTTTTAGCGAGCCCAAAGACAGAACGAAACTACTCAGACTCGCTCCACAAGTGATATCACGTGACGACTCATTAAAGCGTCACGTGATTTTTACCGACCAATCACGAACATAGTTGCCATGGATGGAGAAGGCGTGGTTTATATAGACGCTTAGGAAAACTACGTTGTCGCCTTCAACACCGATAGCCGGCCGGCTGTACAACAGTACCACGTGTTAAAGTAAAATTTTAATTATGTGAGTGCAGAAACAAAAAAGTAGTGCAAAATGTGATTGGTGAATATCTAAATTAACAGCAGAAACTTTTCGGACATAAAAAGTGAACCCTATTCAGACAACAAGGAAAACAACAATGAACTAAATTCACCATGTGGTCGTTATGGATCTAAGTTCAGGAAAGTAATCATTTAAACATCTATTAACAAATAAAAATCAATTTAAAAGCGCTAAATCTAAATTATGGGGTTATAACTAAATTATGGGGAATTTTATGGTATGAGAGAGAGCAATATGGGTCGCTTTCATAATTTAGATACCATGGTTAGAATGCTAAGTGCTTAGTCATAAGTATCGCAACTATTTTCATTTCATGTATAACAAGTATCAGTGTTTTCAAGCAAAGTTTTTCGAATGAATAGCTAGTAAATCAGAATTGAACTGATATTCCAATAATTATTAACGATGTAATATAAAAGAAATTGATGAAGAGGGAGTTAAAATTTAGTAATTAATATTACAAAATTAAAAGTTAATAAAAAAGTGTCAATTAACCACATCAATGTGTGTTTGTCATTGCATTGCCTGTTTTTCTCTGCCTAAGTACATCAGACGACACCCTGGTAAACTCTGGTAAATAATTGTAACTGGTAAGTGACAAATTTCAGTATTTAATAATTTATTTAAAGCTCGCAACGCTTTAATTGGCGCCTGAACAGTTGACATTGTAAATTAATTTTTAATGTAATATAAAATAAATTAATTTACAACCTGATCGAAAAATGGCAGAGAAAAGCGAGAGTGTAAATTTATGTGAAGATGTTGTGGAGGGGTCAATTTTCAATGTTACGCAAGACAATTTAATATCGACAAATATTAACGAAAGTATAGACAATACAACACACGAATTAACGATTGACACAGTAGACGCAAAAGTAAGCGATAATGTAAAGATATCTAATCAGTTAGCGTTAATAATGGAGATGATGTTAGAAATGAAAGCTGAAATCATATCAGACATACGTAATTTAAAGACTGAAATAAAATCATCAATAAATGCTCGTAACATAGAGTTGAAAACAGAAATAAACAAACAAGACAAAAAATTAAGAGAAATAGACAATAAGTCAGCAGAACAGAATAAGACTATAAATGATGAATTCAGAAGTAACTTTGAACAAGTTGATACAATTAAAATTAATGTAACTAGTTTAAAAAATAAACAAGCAGAACATGAGCGTGAAATAGTTAAAGTCAGAGAAGACTTAAATGTAACCATTAATCAGATATTAACTAATGTGAGTGAGAGAGATTTATATAGAGTTGTATGCAGATAGAGAAATAGAATTATATAAGTTAAAGAGAAATTATTATGAGTCAGAGAGAAAGTGGAAAGAGAGATCTGTGGGGCAGAGGGTAAATTTTCCTATTAATTTTTCTGAACCAAGGTGTTCACAAGTGTTGTTTAAGAAGGGAAAGAGTCCCGTATTGATGTTGTATAATGTTGTACCCTCTGTCTGTAATAATGATGTTGAAAGTATGATTTGGTATTGTGGTGAGAGAGATATAAGTAGAGAATGGTATGTTAATAAAGAAACAGAATTGTATGATTTAAATAGGAAATATAACAAATGGAAAGAAAGTTTAAAAAATATATTTGAACAACAATGATTACAATGATTTAATAAAAATAATTAACCCGATAATGAGCGAATTTAATGATGGAGAATTAACAAAAATACCTAATGTAGACCGGTTTCATGAGTATTTGAGTATGATGAATGAGTTTAGTTTTTATGGTTACAACACACAAAACAGTCATTTGTGGGGTAATACAATTGAACGATGCTATGTAAAACCAAGGTTAATCTGGAACGATGGAGGATAAACTATTAAAACAATAAAAGACGGTGTAAACATTATGTTTTATGGTTTCTTGACATGGCAGATTTGGACAATGAAGTGCGGAAAAAACTGAACAATTAATAACAAGAGTTTGTAAATAACATATAGTGAATTTCTTGGTGTGCATGGTGGAATGTTAAATAAATAATGGGTGTATGTAAGATGATTGTTGTGATAATAATATTGAAATATTTGCAAGTAAATAAATATCAGAATTAATTTTGAAAACAGTAATTGACTGATGGTAATTGTTTCAATAACTGCATAATTTATATTGTCAGTCATTAATTAAATTAAACCAATTTGATATGCTTAAATACTTTGATTGCTTATTTAAATGTTAATTAATTAAATTTTTTTATGGATTTAATTTATTTTACGAGATGGAAATTTGGTAATGAATGATAAATTATTTAATTTAAACTAATAAATTTTGTGAAATGTTTCAGAAATGGTGGTGATTATGTTTTGGGTGTATATCATGTTAAATGGATTGTAAGCAGAAAAAATTTGATAATCATGTATAATAAAAATGTTTACAGGCGTGATTGAGGTGTTAATGCAATAGTGAGATTTTAATGCAATCATTGTGTTTAATAAATATGATAATTAAAAAATTTTTTAATAATAAATGAAAAATGATATATAATAATTATTAATAATAAATTTTGAAAATTTTAAGAAAGTCAACTGGTAAAAGGTTATGAATGGGTTAAATGGTTGTTGATGAAAATATTATATTATAATGTATATAAAATTTTTTAGTTAGTTAGTAAGTTGCTATTGCGGGGGTGGCCTGTGCTCCCGTAGATAGCGAAATGGGTTGGGGGTAACAGTGAGTGTTACCTCCATCGGAGGCCAAAAGGGCGAAAATGTGTGGCACACCTTTTTAGTGTAAATTAAAAATTTACACACTGCTAAACGACCGTGTCGCACATAGTAATAATGGATGTAACAGGCAGTGAAATGCAAGTTTAGATTTCCCCGACTTTTCGGGCGATTACTGCCTTACCAGCACTAATCGTGGGTTTGGCTAGCGGTTAGCTATGGTCATACCAAGTCCCTTGACCATAGCTGACTTAAAATTGGTATATATTGTAACAGTACCAAAAATGGTAGTTACATAATATAAACTAATGTAACGTCAAGTAAGAGAAAAACATGGAAGTATGTCTAGATAAATAAACCTAAGTGTATAAAAGTGTGTATCTACAAATATATTAATAAAAAATCCAACGATGAAGAAGAGAATATTAATATATCAACATTAAATACAAAATGAAGAAAGAAAATGCCACGAGCCAAAACAAAATATCAGTAACCAGACCCAATAGGATCCAACAGTGAGGGGAATCAACGTGGGGCTCGACATAATAAGACCCCAAGAATGTAGATACTATATAAGTACTTGTAACACTTGTAATTTTTACATTACAAGTTGGCGCCCAACGTCTGAGCACGATTTAAGGAAATTACACCACAACTAGTGACCTAATCACCCCAATTCGTGAAAAGACAGCAGGTACATTACCAGTATATCAAGATGTACACCGACAGATTAAAATCGAGATCAAAATCAAGATCAACGTCGAGAAAGAGGGCAACCGAAGTGGAGAAGGAGACCAGAAGAGAAGAAAAGGAGGCCATGTCGACGGAAGATGTCGAAGAAGTTTTACTGGAAACAAAGGAAAAACCAATTGAACCAGTGGAGGGGGTTCAGCAGCCTATGGAGGAACCGGAAATAATATCTCAAGGAGTTCTGCCGGAAATAATACCACAAGAAATCCTATCGGAGGATAGGCAACCCGAAGAACTGATGCACACCAAAGACAGATACATCATCGAAATGTTGATGAGAATAGAGGAAGGCCTGAAATCCACCAAGGAGGAGAACCAGTCCACAAGGGAAGAACTGATCAAGAAGATAGAAGAAGCCAGCCGAGCCACCAAGGAGGACAGTCAAAATTTGAAGGCGGACGTGAACAGTAAAATAGAAGAGGCCAGTCGATCAACAAACCAAAAAATAGAAGAAGGCCAGAGGGAGACCCAGAAACATATGGAGTTGTTAAAAGAAGAATTTAATAACCAGATAAACGAGACGAACAGAAGGATGGAAGATGGGCAAAGGAAAACCGAAGAATTGTTGGAGAAGAAAATGGCCATCATGAAAGAAGATTTATCGGCAGAGTTGGGAGTGAAGATTGATCAGGTCAACCAGAAAATCGACAAGATCAATAGGAGATTAGACTACATGAATAAGAGAATAAAGGGAGATGACAAGGAGATCGTGGAGTCAATAAATACGGTAGTGAAGGATGATTACAAGCAATCAAGAAAGACAATAAAAAGATGTTGTGAAGAGGCAGAAGAGAGTATTAAGAAGAGAAGAAGAGAATTGATAGTAGACGATCGAATGGAGATTGAAGAGGTACCTGAAAGTAAGACCATAGAACCCACGAATCCAGAGCCTAAAGATAGTGGCGATAAGAAGATCCAAATAATTAAAGAAAAGGAAGAGGTGAAGATGGAAGAAAGAAGAACCCTACGTCCGAGGAAGGCAAGGGTTACCAAGGAATTGATTGAAATGACTAGAAATGGTCTGATTAATGTGGTCAACTTACCAATTGTCAACCATGAAGAAAGGGTTTTCAGGAAGGAGTATCGGAGGAGCATCATGGAAATGGACAAGGAGGAAGATTATGTAACAACAAAGAAGAAGATGACCAACAGAATATCTCAACCACGTATTTCCAAAAGAAGAGTGAGATATTTTAAGAAAAAGGAAGGCTACCAAGAGAAATGGGACCGGATTGTCGAAGGATACGCCAGAGAGATCAGAGAACTGCGGAAGAAGAGGAGTCAATTAACGGAAGTACCCAATCAAAAGATAGATGACGATACCCAAACCAAATGGAGGGGGTTACCAAACACCAGTACTGACAGCCACCAGGAGAACAATGGAAACAAATATATTGAAGAAAGAGAGGGAAGGAAGACAGAAGGATGGAAGGCAGACTCAGCCCTAATAGCTTTCAAATGGAAAAACCAGATGATAGCCCGATATGGGTCAAGAACAGACAAGAGTATGAATGCTAAAGAAGTCCGATCGACAAGAAGAGAGGAGAACGACGATTACGGTTAAAATAAATGAAATATACACTGAATTATGGGACCGTCTATTATGATAACCAGTAATACCTATAATCAAACTTCAATGAAGAAATATATTGACAATTAAAATATGGGACCAAAAGTGAAAAGATAGCGATAAGGATTATTTTATTATTGAATTTATGTGAAGGATGAAAATATTTGTTATAAAAAATGAAGGTATAATTATGAATATAACTGTTGACTATATCAAGATGAAAAATGAAAAGTGGCCATGAAGATTATTGTTATTTAAAAGTAAAAAATGAAAATATGATTATAAAAATAGATGTTGACTAAAGAAAAAAGGATGTGTTACTATTATGAAGATTATTATGTGTGTATACTAAATGAGAAATAACTATATAATTATGTATTGAACATTGAATATATTGTAATTTTATAATGTGAGAGAACATGCTCCAAGAGAATTAATGTAAAGGATTCAGAACATTGTATTTATTAATAATAACGTACTATACGAAAGAATAATTTACGAGATCGACACACTCCATCCACAGCATAACTAATTCCAAGAGCCACGTCAACAAGTAATAAGAACATCTTGCCCGTACTATATAGAATAAAGATGAAAATACGAGATCGACACACTCCATCCACGGCATAACTAATTCCAAGAGCCACGTGAACAAGTAAAAGAACATCACACCCGTACTATAGAAAAGAAAAATTTACGAGATCGACACCCTAGATCCAAGGCACAAATAAATTTCCAAGAGCCTAGTCAACAAGTAATAAGAACACCTTACCCGTACTATAATAAAAATGATATACGAGACTGACGCATTACATCCATGGCATAACTAATTCCAAGAGCCTAGTCAACAAGTAATAAGAACACCTTACCCGTACTATAATAAAAATGATATACGAGACAGACAAACGACATCCACGGCATATATGAGATGAAATCATTAATTCCAAGAGCCTAGTCAACAAGTAACAAGAACACCTCACCCGTACTATTGAAGAAAGAAGAAGGAACAAATGAGAAGTTGGAAAAAATAAAACCAAAGTAATGTATTAATGTAGACAAACCACCACACACAACCACATTGTTTCTAGTGTATGTTACTAGAGAAAAAGCCAATACCACATGGAATATAAATACCAAATAAAAACCATGAAGAAGAAGAAAAACAAATGTACTTATGAATTATATCTAGAAGAATGAAACCTGAGATGAAGAATATGACGAGACGACATTCAAAGTGACAACAAAATGAAGAGATTAATCAATGACAAAGAAGAATGAAAAAATAATATACTAACGAAGATAATCATGAGAGTATACCAGTGAGGAAGTGTAAAACAAACTATCCCTATAATATGTGAAGAATATAGTTAAGTTGAATCAAGAAAAGAGAGAATAACAATGTATAAACCGCGGATGCGTGAATTAATCCCAAGGATATTTATTATTTGTCGGAAGAACGACCACTATTATTATTTTTGATGATTTGAGATGAATTGACTGATGAGTAATGCCAGCAATCATTTATTATTATTGAAGGAGATGATTTGCCTCCATATTTATTGAAGTTAGTATGGCCAGTAGAGTTGAATAGCCAAAGTGAGCCGCTCTAAACTGCCCCAGCTAAACTTATGTTAGGGAATTAGGGAACTAAATAAACAAGGGAGATGATTATATAGAGAAGATATAAATACGATTCAAATAGAAGAAAGTGAAGGGATATATGGAAAAAACATGTAAATCAACATGGAATGTACAACAATTGATAAATTCTTCAATGAAAAATATAGTATAATAATTCAGAATTAATCAATTCTTATAGGAAGGCATATGTAACAGTACCAAAAATGGTAGTTACATAATATAAACTAATGTAACGTCAAGTAAGAGAAAAACATGGAAGTATGTCTAGATAAATAAACCTAAGTGTATAAAAGTGTGTATCTACAAATATATTAATAAAAAATCCAACGATGAAGAAGAGAATATTAATATATCAACATTAAATACAAAATGAAGAAAGAAAATGCCACGAGCCAAAACAAAATATCAGTAACCAGACCCAATAGGATCCAACAGTGAGGGGAATCAACGTGGGGCTCGACATAATAAGACCCCAAGAACGTAGATACTATATAAGTACTTGTAACACTTGTAATTTTTACATTACAATATTAGAAATTCAATGGGGGGAGAAATTAGGGGAAATCTTCCGGAACTATGAAACAGCGGCTGCCACTCTGCCCGCTTGGGGGTAGCAAGACAGGTGGTAGACCCGCATTAAGGGTGTGTAATTATAACAAGAATATGTTGATATTCGACTATGTTTAAACGTAATAGCGGAAGCAAAGACACGGAGAGGTAAAACCTGCTCCAAAATATACAGTCTTTGTCGAAGTGCAAGGGCGAGACAGTCCTCCATAATTTGAAATAGTGTGTGTGGCCGGGAGGTGGCTCAGAGGAGCCACGAATGTAAATTTTATAACATAAAAATGTTTTACTAATTCAAATTTGATCCTATAAAAACTGCTTGTGCTCTGTTAAATAACTAGCTGCTCCGACAGTCAATACAAGTTGTTCATGCTATAATTTTAAGTGTATTATTTTATTGTGGTACGTTAGATATAAGAATTGATAAAAATATATTTCATGCGATTTGCTCAATGGTGAAATGTGTTTACAATTAGCTAGGGATGTCAGCTGACCAGCTGTAGAATATCACTTAGGAATGATTTGCAATTTGTTCAAGCCAGTATAAATAACTAAATCACCCAAAGTAGTGGAGATGAGATTATCAAAGAAAAGAGGTTCATAGTAAAAAGGTAAAATTTTGATTGAAACCAGGGAAAATTTTAATAGAATTTGAAAATGTAAAATTATAAAGTGTCTATTTGAATAATTTAAATGTCAATCCAATTGTTAAGTATAATAACATTTTGTTAATTTTAAATGTTGTATTTTATTATGTTTTTGCGTTGCAAGACTGAATTTTACAGGAGTTTAATGTATTCACAGATGTAACTTGTACATAACGTATGTAGATCAAGGATCTGGACTTGACCCAGTTTTGGTCAGCTGATGGGTGGTGTTCTATACTAAACCAGTTTGGGCAAGGAAGCGATGCCAATTTTGTTTATTCATTAGTTTAAATAAGTTCAAATAAATCTCCCATTGAAAAAAAAAAAAAAATTTTTATAAAATGTAAATTTTTGAATTTAAATTTTTTTGTTTTGAAAAAAAAAAATTCTTGATGTTAATTTAACTGAAACTTTTAAAATTTGATGGGTAGGAATTAACAAGTACATGTATGCGCCCAGTATTGCTGAAGGCGACCCAGTGTGCATGATAAGGGGGAACACATCGGTTGAGGATCTGGCATGATATAAGCCAGGGATTGAGGATTCTTGGGGTAGCATGATAGAAGGTAAGATGCGCCGTGGTGCGTGTCTGTTCGATTTTTCGGTGTTGGGATCTCGTACAGAGAAGTCCAGTGATCTCGTTCAGATACGTCCATAGTCGCCGAGCCAGGGGGGTCGTTTACCCATGAAGTGTAAGAACAAAGGGGGGTTGTTGGCACCAGTTCCTCACCGGTCCTCTTAGGGGTTTTGGCAATGAGATATCTTCTGTTTCGGCAGAAGATCTCTCATTGGGGGGGTATTGTGATGGGACAATTTTGAGGGGTTTTATTTTTTATTGCAATTATAAGAGTAACATAAGGTCTACCCAAACAGGGCCTCAGTTTTGAACAATTAACATTCCTTGTTTTACTTCGTCGGGGCACCAAGACGCATATTTTGTCAGAGCCCTGCAATGAGCACTGCTCCTTGAGGTGTTGGAATGCGAACCGGTGCGCGGATGATTGCGTTTTCCGTTGGCAAAAAGCACAAACTTTTTAGCGAGCCCAAAGACAGAACGAAACTACTCAGACTCGCTCCATAAGTGATATCACGTGACGACTCATTAAAGCGTCACGTGATTTTTACCGACCAATCACGAACATAGTTGCCATGGATGGAGAAGGCGTGGTTTATATAGACGCTTAGGAAAACTACGTTGTCGCCTTCAACACCGATAGCCGGCCGGCTGTACAACAGTACCACGTGTTAAAGTAAAATTTTAATTATGTGAGTGCAGAAACAAAAAAGTAGTGCAAAATGTGATTGGTGAATATCTAAATTAACAGCAGAAACTTTTCGGACATAAAAAGTGAACCCTATTCAGACAACAAGGAAAACAACAATGAACTAAATTCACCACGTGGTCGTTATGGATCTAAGTTCAGGAAAGTAATCATTTAAACATCTATTAACAAATAAAAATCAATTTAAAAGCGCTAAATCTAAATTATGGGGTTATAACTAAATTATGGGGAATTTTATGGTATGAGAGAGAGCAATATGGGTCGCTTTCATAATTTAGATACCATGGTTAGAATGCTAAGTGCTTAGTCATAAGTATCGCAACTATTTTCATTTCATGTATAACAAGTATCAGTGTTTTCAAGCAAAGTTTTTCGAATGAATAGCTAGTAAATCAGAATTGAACTGATATTCCAATAATTATTAACGATGTAATATAAAAGAAATTGATGAAGAGGGAGTTAAAATTTAGTAATTAATATTACAAAATTAAAAGTTAATAAAAAAGTGTCAATTAACCACATCAATGTGTGTTTGTCATTGCATTGCCTGTTTTTCTCTGCCTAAGTACATCAGACGACACCCTGGTAAACTCTGGTAAATAATTGTAACTGGTAAGTGACAAATTTCAGTATTTAATAATTTATTTAAAGCTAGTAACGCTTTAAGATAGTTTTCTGTTGGGTTTTTATCTAGTTGTACGCATTTATTATTGTTGATGAAGTTTTCGGTTTTTTTGATGTAGTCTGTTTTATCAATGATTACTGTTGCTTGACTTTTGTCTGCTTTAGTTATTATTAAATTATTGTTCTTTACTTTATTTTTAATTTCTTTTATTGTTTTATTGTTTTTCAACAACAAAAAATGGGCCACATTCACATATATAAATAATAAAATGACAAAACTAACAAAACTATTTAAAAACACAGATATAAAAATAGCATACAAAACTAATAAAAATAAATTACAAAATCTAAATAGCTCACACAACAAAGATAATACAACAACCAACGGTATATACAAAATTGAATGCCAAGATTGCAATAAATGTTATATAGGACAAACAAAAAAACAGCTGAAAAAATGTTATTTTGAACACCTAAATGCATACAAAAAACCAAATATATATAAATCCAATTTAGCCACACATGCAATAAACAAAGGACATGAATTCCCAGACATAACCAATGTAACACTAATAAAACATATACCACACAAAGGCACCATAATGAACATTTGGGAAAATTTACAGATTTACAAACATAAAACACAAAACAAATTAATACCAGAACAAATACAAATCAATACAAAACATGACACAATATTCAAATCACTCAACATCGAAAATACACAAAATACAAAAACATACCACAACCACACACAATAATGCAACATTGAAGAACCAAAGACCAACAAACCACCTTAATAACATCCAGAAGCCAACACACAAATACTGCACCAGAAGCAAGATGGCGAAGGCTGAAGATGGGAGAACAGGATCTCCCGAAACATGTTCCTGAAGGAAAAAATATATCTTGAGGTAAATTAGTTATAGGTATTATAGTATTATATACATCAAGAAACGGACTGTAGCAGAAAGTGATTGAAATATATATATATATATATATATTTGTTGATAAAATGAAAACTAAGAACTGCTATGAATTACACAAGAATTCAATCGTTTGAACACTGTATGATATTTCAATCTAGCAAAATATGTTATGATAATGAAATGAGGAAACGCTAATAAAAAGTTGTTACGGTTTATATGAGTGTTTTATTGCAAGTCCTGTCACTCTGGGCTCCAGCACATTTTCGCTCCATCTAGGCCAAGCGTCTAGTTTTTAAATTTTATGTAACGGTCGTAACTGGGCCATTACACTGCTGCCTCACCTTGCACGGTAAAAAGTATGTATCTTCACAGATTCACATGCAGCGCTACTATTGCTGCAACAATATAAACCATCAGCATACTATTTCAATACAGTTCACATATTCCACATAATCAAAAAACTGGAAAGCAGCAAAATTGGGTTAACTTTACAATGGATACCCAGCCACGTAGATATTGCCGGTAATGAAAAAGCGGAAAGGATGGCTAAGGATGAAACTATACTGTCGCCACTGGAGGAAAGTGTAATATCACTCCCAGCTGCTACTTCAGATTTCAGCAGAAGACTCATGGAGACATGGAAGAACGCATTTTTAAACTTCACCAAAGGTTCAACATACAAACAGCAAGTCAGTGCACTCCATATATAGAAACATCCCTAGGAGCGTTCAAACGTTCGGCTCCAGAGGAAGGCTTGGACATATTGTGACCAATATGTCCATACTTCTTGTCATACTTATACAGATTCAACCTGACCCAGGGCGCTATTGGGTGGTGGCAGAGTGGCTCTACAGGAGGAGGAGGAGGAGGAGGAGGAGGAGGAGGAGGAGGAGGAGGTGGTTTTATAAAATCTTGTGCTATGATATTGCTAAGGAAAGAACCGCTGCAGCTACCGTCTCTAGGCTTGGTGTCTGTCAAAAGTTAAGTAAATTTGTATTATTTAGTAATGTTTAATGTAAACAATTTTATACAATTAATACATAGCTAATTAAATAAAATAAACAAATTTTATGTAAATTAGCATTGCTAATTGAACACTTTAATGACCATGGCGAGCGAATACGCCAGCTTCTTTTACGCAATAAACATTTTAAAGTTTACAGCTGACGTCTTTTATTCTTTGTTTCCTTTATTCTTATCTTTATTCGTCTGGCTTCAACAATAAATGTTCATAAATAAGAACGCAACAGAACTGTTTATGAGCGCAACAGAACTTAGTGACAAACTGAAATAATGTGTCAGAATACTGAAATCTTACAGTGAAACAAACGTGTATATTTTGGAAAAGAACTTATTAAAAACCTCCCACTTTGGAGTCATTAATTGTTAAAATGACACAACTATAAAATTTAATGCAAAATATGCTCCCCTAAGCAACAAAAGCTATAATAAAGCAGAAAAGTCAGACTTTGTACAGGTACAGTATATAGCATACGCAGTGTTCTTGCCCACCACTAGTGCAGCGGTCGGACCGAATTCAGTGAATGCAGCACACGCTCTATATAGTATACATCGATGGTTATTACCTGTAAATTGAGGTAAGAAAATAACACATAAATAGTGGATCTCGTTATTAATTAAAATGAAAAAGACAAAAGCTTTAGATGTTATACATCTACATAACAGGCAGAAAACTGCTTACACATTTAGGAACAAAACAAATTTGTCCAGTTTTTGCCTTAAGCCAAACTTTGATTTGTTTAATAATATAGTTTTTTCTTTATCAGAATATGAAAAAGTGTATTATAATATAAAATATCAATACGCTTAATGTGTTTGAGCTCATGGCTATCATCAATATACTCACAGTTTGAAATATGGTCTTTAAACAAACTCCCTTTAAAATGTCTACAGGCTAAAATAAAACAGTATATTCATTACTAATAAATAGTGTCCGACCGAAACACGATTTTCAGCCGAAACCGAAACCGTAACCGAATATTCGGCCCGTCTTCTAGTTTCGGCCGAAACCGTAACCGAAACCAAAACTTATATAGTTAAGTTAAAATTTAGTTAAATTAAATAAATTTACACTATACCCTTAAACAACTAGTTTTTCCTAGCTTTGTAACAGATTATTCGATTAAATGAAAGACTTCAATTTATTAGTAAATCACTTTATTTTTGGAATACAATGTACCTAGGTACAAAAATATTTAGAAAGAGACCCATAAAACTACAACTTATATCAATTTTTAAGTCTTTAGTTATCTATCACAATCAAATAGTCTTTTCAAGAAGTATTTGTTACTAGCAGGTTGATAACTAACAGGTTCTATAATGTATTATATTATGTATGGTATTCTCTTAAAATAATATTGTTATTTTCTTAATTCAAGAATAAGTCAATAATTAAATTAATGAGATCTTTCATTTGGCACCTTTGTACTAACAGCCTCAGAATAACGATAATAATCATATCTTCGAAAGGAAGAAAATTGAATTAACGTACAAAACAAAAGTATTAACAAACAAAAAAACTAAAAAATAACAACTACCTATAGATAGAAGTCACATCAGAAACACTTTAAATGTTTAGCTAACTTAGTAGTTCTAGTAATCATAATTAAAAAGTCTTATGTTGTAAGCTAAGAAAAGAAGTTTTTCCGCATTTTCACTGAGTAAATTACTTTGACGATCTGCGTAAATTTGCCCAGCGGCACTGAACATCTGTTCACTAGGAATGCTAGTAGGTGGAGCAGAAAGGTACTTCAACACTGCTTTTCTTAGAGTAGGATATGGACTAGAGTTCCAATATGAGTATATGTCAGCATTGCGTTGTAACTGTGGCTTCGACAGATAACACTGGATGGTCTGTTTAAACACTGAAGTTTGATCCTGGAATTCTATTGTGTCTGTATCTGTCTGCATCTGATCAGAGTCGTAGTCGTGGGTATCCCATAGACTTTCTTTTTCCTGCTGAATATTGGCTGCAGGCAGGATTGGTTCTGCAGAAGATGAAGGCACATTGTCTCTGTCTACCACTTCACAATCGTTATGCCCCTTCAAAAATTCTATTATTTTGGACATTGCAATGTCTACTTCGTCGGAAGTAAGGTATTTCGATTTAAATCTTGGATCGAGTAATGTCACAGCCATCAGTGAAGGATGTCCTTTAACATAAGAGAATTTCTTGTTTAAAGATTCATGCAGTGCACTTCTCATCTTCATTATCGCATCGAACTTGCAATTTGCAATTCAACAACGATAACAGAGGTATTATTATAGAAATGCATGCGTCATTATAAGTCCAGTGTGGCTTCGTAGAAAAATTTCAGGACGTCTGTGAGGTGTTTTATAATATCCCACTCAGAACGGCAAAGTGTGGTAATTCCACCATGTTCAACACTATACAAGTTTACTGCCCTTTTTTGTTCCAAAAGCCTCTGCAACATCAAGTATGTGCTGTTCCATCTCACATCGATATCTTGCATCAAAGCATGTTTTGGCAGTCCACACTGATTTTGACAGTCTGTCAATTTTCTGGAAGCTTGCTCACTGTGGTGGAAATGGCCCACGATTTTTCTACACTTTTTTATTATGGCTTTGGTTTGTTCATCTGAGAAAAGGGAATTTTTTATCACCAATTGCAGCGTGTGTGACACACAACCTATAGACTCATAGTGCCCACGCATGGCACAAACCACACACAACTCACGAACGCTAGTTTCAGCCGAAACCGAAACTGCTGCCGAAACCAGCATTTTTGGCTGAAACTGGCCGAAACCAAAACTTCGGTCGGTCATTACTAATAAATCTAAGTGATTCAATTTTTGATAGAAAAAGACTACAAAAATTTTATTAATTTGCGAATATGAAATACATATTTACACTCAACACATTTCACAGTCTTATTAATTTTCTCATTATGAATCAAATAACATAAAATATGTGTTCTCTTTAATGTAAGACAAGTCTACATTTTTCTAAATAAAATTGTTTCTTGTATGTGTGTGTGTAGACACACGCATGTGCTGCACATGTATTTTGAAATCAGTGAGTTTATTACACTACTGGTGATATTGTAATTTTCAAGCATAATTAAGCCTAGTGCTCTCTAATGAATACACATAATTTTTAACTGCATACCTGTTTCTAAATATACCTTGTAACAAAGATTACTAAATTCATGTAGTATTTTTACAGTGGCAGTATTTCCTTAGTTGTTCCTGTGTATTTTCAATACACGATGCTGCTGATCCATACATGTTAATTCGGCTTATATCTTCTATCTGCAACGTAATTACCAGATTTTATTATTAATAAATGAATGGTTGGTGTAGCAGGTTAACAATCACTTTTATTTATCTATTATTAAAGAAACTTTTTACTTCCATGTTCAGTAAGGAAATGGAAGTATGGTGATCGCAAAAAAAATTGTTTGAGATAAGGCTGATTCTGATTGTACTACCCTCAAAACATGAAGAAAAGTCATTTTCCAAAAAATGTCTGTGTGTCTGTATGTAGAATGTTTTCTATGGTAAACGATAACTGCCACAAATTCGAACAGAAACAAATAATATTTTGCATATGTGCCCAAGTTGTAGAGGACTCAAGGCCTACTGATTTTGGTGAAGATCGTTTAAGGCGGAGGGGTAGTTTACCCGCAACATTTTACGTTTTGACAAGAGTAAAGTACGGTACTTAACTTTGATAAATAACGTATCCTGAAAAGAAAGTCATACTAATCCACTGTAGAAAGGCAGATGAAATATCTATAAATAAAAAGGGTAGTTGCAGGGGGAGGGGGTAATTTTTAAAAATTACCTTTCTGATGTCGAATAAAGTACCTACTTCATTTTGAAGGTTGTTACAATACCTTAGTAATTACATATAATGAAACTATTACTCAACAAAAGTGTAAATATCAAGAATAGGGTTGTTTGGTTAATGGGGAGGGTAGTTAACATGTATTGTTTTGTGTTTAAACAAGAGTAAAGTACTTAATTTTGATAAATAAGTGGCCCAAAAATAAAGTCATATTAATCCACTGTAAAATGGTAAATCAGATACCTATAAATGGAGAGGGTAGTTGGAGGGGGAGGGGTGATTTTTTGAAAATTACTTGCTTATATTAAGTAAAGTACAGGTATTTAATTTTGAAGGATACCATAGCAATTATATATGATAAAACTATTAGTCAGGGCTGGCCCCAGCGTTTCTGCCGCCCTGTGCAGTATTTATGAGTACCGCCCCTCTCCCTATTTTAACTCTGAACACATTCACGCACACTAGACCTACTCTAAAGATACGGTGATTGCCTTCAAATGACAACTGGGAATGTTTACATAGTTGTGTTTATCAAATTCCAATATCAAAGGGCAGTATTATCTGCTGATGACTCATGCAAGGCAGCACTCATTGTCAGGTTTCCGTTCTCCGTTCACGAGTTTTCGACTCTTCGTCAAACTCCCCCGACTTTTATACATAAAGTAATTCTTACTGATCTTACATACTGTGATAAAATTAAATGAATAATTTTATTTTTTCCCTCAATTTCAAATTTTCCCCTGCCTGGAGCCGGGCCTGCTATTACTCTATGAAAGTGTAAATATCATTAATGGTGGGGATTGGTTGAGAAGGAGGGATGATTATCTGCATAGTTCAGTTTCGTTATAAGAATAAAGTACCTAATTTTTATAAAGTGACTCAAAAATAACATTATATTAAATGACTACCCCATAATAACAAAAATATCCATAAATAGTGAATATAGTTTGAGAATGTGTTAAGTTTTATTACTTTTATTAATTTAACTTTATTAACGTACTTGGTGTTTACATTTTTACATTTTACACTTTAAGTTTTATTTACTTTAATTATTTAATATCTGTCTATCGGTATATAACCAATTGTTGACGTCTGTATGCAGACGCCATCTTTAAAGTTAGCCAACTGAAAACATATGTACTTACCAAAATCGGGTCCTTTTCGGCGAACACAGGAGAACAGAATTATGGCTGTTTGTAATAAAGAAAGCTTTACTTATTTATCATAATTAAGTTTTATTGACATTTAATAATTGGCATTATATATTTTTTAAAAGATCATTGACAAACTATCTCTTCCCATACAAAAATTGAAACATGGTATACAAATTTCGAATAATAAAATATCAAGAAATTAAATATAACTAATTTTTAAACACAAACCAGCCTTCTTTATATACCTACTTTCACTCACGCATACACACACACACCCAGTTACTTTATACCCTTAGAGATCTCATTTTATTTTTAAAATATAATAATAATGTTAAATTTTGATTTCCGCTCTTATTCAAATTTGTTTTATTTCTTTGCTACTTAGCTGATTTTGAGTCTTGAAGACGTCGTTTTGCTCTACATGCACATTTTAGTTCACTGATAATTTATTCAATTAATAACTGCCGAAACTGTTATTAAATAAAGAAAACTGTCATTCTCCTCATTTATGTATTATTTTATATCACATTTTTAAACTGTTATTTACATTTTTGTTGTTTTGCGGGCGCAACGAAAACCACGCCTAGCCGGCGGACGCGACGATTATTTGCGTCCGTAGATGTTAGTTGTTTCTTGCCGACTGATGAGACGAACGGCACTACTTGGTGAAGCGGCCGCGGTTGTTTACCAAGTTTTCATTGTTTTCGGCTCTGGTATCCCTACGCCAATAGTAGTTTCGTCTGACGCACTCGCATTCCAACGCTGGGCTTGTCTCTGACGTAAGATGTTATACAATCTGTTACATAATCGGTTAAGCAACTTGTAAGTCACTGGAGCTGACCTTGACTCAATTTCGTTTGTTGTCTATTGCGTTTTTATAATTTATGCATAATATTTTATAATCACTCCTGCCAATTTCGCTACCAATAAAATTTACCTTTATTTTCAAGTTATGTTTATGTCTCGCAAAATTACTATTACATCATAAAAATGCTATTTATTATTATTAAAATACAAATTTATTTATTTCCCCGGGTAGGCCAAAATGTCCCGTTACAATACCCCCTCAATGAAAGGCTTTATGCCGAAGCATAAAAACTCTCATTGACGCATTCATACTTTCTAAAGGGATCAGCCAGGATATGTCGCCACAACCCCCTTTACGGTTTACAATCAAAAAAATATAATTAACTCACCCTTGGTCCAGTGACTGTGACCGCACCTGAATGACCTTACTGGACTTCTCTCTCGAGATCCCAACACCATAAAGTCAGCCAGGTACTTAACGCCCCTGCTCTGACGCGCTGGCCAGCTCAGGACCGCCGCCACAGCATCACCAAACACTGAAACAACAAATCAAAATATCAACTAGTGGCCTTGTACAATACTATATCCCTAACTGATCTGTTTCCCCTTAGCGGTGCTGGTTTGCGTTAAGAAGCACTGGTTTTTCCTCTTAACCTCTAACATATATATGATACATAACCTAACATGATATATATTTTAAAATTCCATGATCTCATTCTATCTACTTTCTCTTGTTAACTTTTATCCCAAAATTCAAAATTATTGCCCTGATTCCCATCAGAATTTAAATAAACATTTCCCATTACCATATTACAAATCTCTCTCATCCCCAATTTACATCTAAAATATTTAAATTCATAAAATTCTCTTAAACGCTAACAAACATAATACAACACAATAAAACATGGTATATTCATAACTCACATTGTTATTATTTCCCTAAAATAAACAATTTGCATTTAAGTTTGACCAAAAATTACACACTTTACATCTTTAAATTTACATATTATAAAAGACAGACTTTGTGTACGTTTTATGTTGTTCGTTTTGTGATATGTCGGGTGTCACACTCCGCGCACTTTTATATACTTACTGATGGCTGGTTCCTCTGCGACGATGTTGTCCTGCAAGCACAACTTAATCTACTATATGTATGTGGGCGCCACTTGGATATTTTGTTCCAAGAAATTATTATTATTATTATTGAAACTAAATTTTGATTTCTTATATTAATTATATTAAAAAAAATGTGGACAAGACAGTTTGAATTGAAAATAACGTATGTTTAATGAACTTTAAAAATCGTCTGAAGGACTAACACTCGAATTAACAAAATTGCAGAGTTACAAAAAATATTTTTCTTATTGACAAGTTTTTTAATTAAGTATCGGCTAATATATTTATTTACTCAGTTGAATAGCATGAGTTTAGTGTATGAAAAATCTTTATACTCAGGACGTGACTCCTTTGAACTACCAAGACAAATCAATAGGATGCTTTACAAAAATTGTGTGATTTGAAGGTGTGCGACATGTGTAGTACAACTGTGTGACAAATGATACCAGGTAAAAATGACTTTAACTTTTGAACAACTCACGTTCCGGTGGGTAATTATCTTTGTCACTTGACACTTCTCTTGGGGACGTTTTCAATCTTGCCTCTTCGTGTTAACGTTCCTGGTAATTATTTATAAGACAAAATACGGTTTTTAAAACTCCGCACGATTGAAATAAGTTTCGCACTGAATCTATGCTTTGTATTCCGGCGGCGGCGATCAGCTGTCTGCGTGGTTTCTCGATTCGGCCGTCACAGCGCTAGTTCCAGATTCAACGTTGAAAGGCTTGTGTCAGTAATTGTTTTGGAATTTTGTCAAAGTCAGTTTGTCTTAGCAAATACCAGCAGAATTGATTCTCTATTAAAATTTGGTCCTTTTCAGGGCCGCTAGTATTCTGGCTGCGTGCGTTCTATTAAATATGGCGTGTTGCTGCTCTATTCAACAACACGTTGGCGTATACTCCTTGTAGAGGTTAAGTCAGTATTTTGTCACGTACGGGAAAAGCCTTTCTGTGTTCTCGTGTCGACTTCTCGTTCTTCGATTTCGCCTCGGATGTGATGATCAGTTTCGTGGGTGATGTGTCTCTTCTGGATTCAAAGCATAAAGTGTTTTTTGGTCAAATTTCGTCTTCCTTTTATACTCTGTAAGGGGTATATGCAACAAGGGCCGATTTATGAATGCCTTGGAGGAGCTGGAAATTTATAATGCATATAATAATGATAGCAGTCGTGATTGTGTTCTGAATGAACAATTGAACTTTGTACCTAACCGCCTGTATGATACTGCTTTGAGACTGCTTAACGAATTCCAATCAGTAGCAGACAATACTTGAACGGGTGCGCACCCTACATCACGTGCACATAATATGCTTGTTTCTGCAATTTTATTTTTTGACAAACGCAGTTTTGTGTGATATATGTGTTTTTGGTTTTTAAACGTCTGATGACGAGGCATATGCCTTGAAACGCGTAACGTAACCAAGTTTGAGAAGTCACACGGCGACCGCATACAGGTAATCATTTAATATTATTCTGTAAGGGGCATTGTTTTAATTTTTTGACATGAACTTCCGGTATTTTTGAGTAAAATTTTCTTCTAGAACGTTCGAGAATAATCAAATGGAACATCATGGAACAAATTTGACTTCCGTAGAAGCTTTAAAACAAAAACTTCTTATTCTTCACACTAAAGGATATTACTGAAATTATTCTGGTATTTGTCAAACAATTTTACATAACTACTTACAATCTGCATGCCATTACTATTTTTGGATTCTCTGCTTTCAACTGAATCTAATGATACTAATTACGATTGGTTTTGAACAAATTAACTCTAATAAAATAACATAAAATACAACTCTTACCTTGGAATGTTTTCACAAAATTCCAATTTTCTACTTATAAAAATGTTGTAAATTTGCTTGGTTCTTGCTACAACATTAATGCATAATATAATTATCTTTTTATAACAAAATAAACAAATATTAACACATATAACATATAAATAAGTTCAGTTTTGTATAAGCATTACATATGGCCTAGGTTTTTTGTCACTGGTTCTTTACAATAATTTGTCTTTTTCAGTATCATATATGGGATTTTTTGGGTATTCACTGAGAGTTTGTTATATTGTTTATCCTTGGTAATACCTGGTTTATCCTGATACATATTATTTTTACTGTAAGATTACTTAGCATCATATTGGTTTGCATAAGTGATTCATTTTCTTGGTGTGACAAATTTCACTCTCATATTTCAAATTCTTTAAGAATTAAGCTTGTTTTCAACTGAGTAAGTTTGTTTCTATAGTACACTATAGGATTGTACCTTTTTCCTTTATTTTTGCTAATATTCTGCAATTATTCTGTCAAATATGACTATTTTTGTGATTGTTTTTGGCCTCAGCCTGGTATGGTATAGGTAAATAGTTTCCTAACTCGACTGTTAAAGTGTTTTAGTTGGTCAAATATATAAGTATAGTCACATGATATGGTATTTCAACTTTATAATACAATCTGGTTGCATTTTGTCAACATTAAATTCATAAATATTACAATATTATAGGTCCATCACATGTTTTCAGTTAATACTGTTTTTGGGTATTTTAATTGATTTCTAATCAATTTACAGCTTTCTCTATTTAAGATAATTTGTTCGTCTTTGTCTAATTGACATTTACATATAGTTTTTATATTAATTCTATAATAATTAATTTTCACATAAAATCTGAGTGATTGGACTCAGCTCCTAAACATAGATTTTTTGTCATAACATTTATATATTTTTTTATTTTAACTTACATCCTTTTTAATAATGTATTCAAATCATTTAATACATTTATTTTATTTATATTACAAAGTATAATAATGGATCTTGTCCATTAATTCACAATAAATAGTTTTTTATACCCTATTCAGAGTTACATTTCTTACTAAGTAATGACCTCATTTTGGTTATTTCTGAGATTATCTGTCTCTCTTATAGTATATTATTAGTTTTACACTGTTCTTCACTTAAATAATATATATGGGGTTTGAGTCTTAGTCATAGTCTTGTCGTTTTTTCATGTTAATGATATTAATTATCAGACAATATTACAAAATTTTTTTGGATTACTTGGGTTCGATACTGTTCACCTCACTTTCCTCTTATGATAATTTACTATGCAAATAATTTCCTTTATGGAACGTTCTGTGACGTTACAATATAAAATTTATATTTTAATCTCAATTGAACTTTTATTAATTAATCATCAATTAATTATCCCTTAAATTTCCCAAAAATTTTTTTTTATTTTTTATTATTCCTTTATTAATTTGGGTGATTCTCGGTTATTCATTATAATTCACTTTATCAACTTGGCATTTACCCATAATCTTACCCCTTTTATGACTCTAACACCAACTTACAAATTCTTTATCTAGTATGACACCCATCTACCAAAACATCTACCAACCCTTCTCTACCTCTAACTTACTATTCTAACTCATTTCGAATCATTCTACCCCTATAACAAAATACTCTCTACCCCTTTGTACTCAATATGTGTGTTCCCCTCCCAATGCTCACTCCCTTATCTTGTTCCTGGACTCCCCGTAGGTAACCCTTTCTGGCGCATAATGGTTCACCTCCCGCCACAACGCTTTTCGTTGAGGACTCCTTATCACACCACCCCCTTACAAAATTCCCCTATCAACTAATTACTCTCCCATTACATCACTTTCATCTACAAAATATCTCCATTTATTTTATTTTTTTTATTACCTCAATATATCACTCATTACTCTACATATTTCCCCATGGCTACTGTGTCGCTATCAATACTCAAATTCTACATTATTTGTATTTCACCTCTTATTCTCTCTAACACCCATCTAAACTTAACTTGGACTGACTCAAACGTCTTACTCAAACAATCATCATTACCCAAATTATCTCTTTTATAACCCATTGAAAATTCTTAAATACCTCAAATTTATTCCATTATTTACTTAAATTCTTTAAACACATTGAAAATTTATTCTATAAACTATTATTACATTTTTATAATCCTTATCCCTAACATACTAAATGCAATTAACACAATAAAACATAATAAACACAATATAAGAAACATCTAGTGCACCCATTTCTCAAATCAAAACAAAATTATTTAGTCAGTTCAGTAGCGAGTCATCATTATTAAGTGAATTATTCAAGATATCCGGGCTGTTTGGCCGTGGTCCATGGTTTAAAACAAAACCAAACATTTCGGCAGCTCCACTGGCTGCCATCATCAGTGGTATAAAAATCCTGCACACCGGGTGTTTACGTACAGGCCCACAGTACTGTGGTATAGACCAGTGCAGGATTTTTATACCACTGATGATGGCAGCCAGTGGAGCTGCCGAAACGTTTGGTTTTGTTTTAAACCATGGACCACGGCCAAACAGCCCGGATATCTTGAATAATTCATATGACACCGGCCGTGAAAGCCTGAGGAATCATCATTATTAAGTTACAACAAATTTTTAATTCGTTACTCCCCTGAGTAACCTCCTTTACCACACACACTATGACCCCCCCTGGACTGTGGCGTCCAGTTGCGTCCACAAGGACTGAAGTTTTGGAGGAATTTTGTCATCTCCTTGTCATTGCTTCTGCGTTACATTTTTCAAAAACTAGATATCATAATATCTAAAGTTACAGATTTATACGCCCTTAATGCGGGTCTATCACCTGGTTAACTGTTCCCATGCGAACAGAGTGATAGCCGCTGTTCCATAGTTCCGGGGATTTCCCCTAAGTCACCCCCCAATAATTTCAAATCTATACCAATTTCAAGCCAACTATGGTCAGGTTTACAATTGCTGCCCATAGCTGGCTGTCCTCCAAAACCACGATTAGTGCTGGTAAGGCAATAATCGCCCGAAAAGGCGGGGAAATCATCTTTCATTTCAGGCATGTTCTCTCATCATCATAATACACTGCACGGCAACAAATCAACATATAATATAAAATTATATAAAAGTTGTGCAGTGTATATTACGCCAGTTTGGCCTCCGATGATGGTAACATACCTTGATGTTACCATCAAAACTCATCGCTATCTGCAGTGGCACATGCCACCACTGCAATAGCATACTAATAACTAACTTAATGTCCTTCTACAGTTGCAGTCTCTACTTTCCATATTATTCACTTCGATTAACACCAAACAACCCCCCAAAATTACCCCTATATCTTGTATGATAACATAATACACATTTACCTTGAACATTGACATTTTTACATTACTAAACAATTCTCATTTAAATAATTTTTATAGAAAATTATAAACATTACAATCTGAAATCTTCATCAACTCCTTTATATATCATTTAATTATTTATCCCTTATTACAATTAGATTCCTCAAAATTTTAAAATTTATTATTAACCTATTTATTTTAACAATCATGTTATTCCCCAAACTAAACACCATTTAACATTTATTTACTTATTAATTATTATCAAATAATTTGAATCTCATAAAATAATTTAAATTCATCATCAAAATTCAATTATATAACATTTTAAATCAATCAAAAGATTTTAAACATCTCAAATTATTTAAATTCCCTCAAGTATTGAAAACACAACATTTTAATTACATTACTTCAAAACAATTACAAAATTCTTGTTATTTATTTAGTCTGCCCAAATAATATTATTATTATTAAAACAATTACATACTGTAACGTGTCGAATTTATGGGTATTTTTGGGTTTTATAAAAGATTTGTAAATTTTATTTCTCAACGGTGACCAGAACACGTGGTGAATGGAACAGTTTATAACAAAGGAGAAATACGCCGTATGCATTGTGCAATCAGTACAGAGGTATGCAGCAAGCCTCATTTCCAAGAACTTTGTTTGTGTGTGACCTTGCGCTCGTATGCGCGACACAGGCATACGCGCGGGTGACGCTACCGTTCACAAACCAAGATGGTCAGGAAACGATTTTTATTCAACTTAGTCTCACTTGCTGGCGGATGCAAAACTTAAGGTCCGCCCATCTCGTGACGTTAGCCAGTGCCGCACCAATTTCCTAGACGATCTGCACACTAAAACTTGCATGAATTAAATGGGACGAAATTAAGACGAACAACTACAAGGCCGTGGTTTCCACCAAAAGTATGAGATCACGTTAGCGGCACCTGCTACATTCGTTCTCCCAGTTCGTCACTGATCATGTCTGCGCAGACACAGAGCCAAGTGCGCTCTGCTAAATTTTATCAGTTTTTAATCTCAAAAGTGAATTCAAAGTAACCAAAACGTGTCAGTGGTAGTAGTGAGCATGGGAGAGTAACCAAATCAGTTATATTCGACAGCGACGTAATTATCAACATAAATGAAACGAGCTCGAATGGTCACCGCGTGCCGGCCGGAATGGGTATTCTTTTAAAATGTTAAGGGCTGGGTAATTTTCTGTGTGGTTGTGAGTATGAAAAATTGCAGGCTGGGCTCTGTCTGTGTATATATTGATGTGTAACAAGTAAGGTAAGAATATAGGTTAAGTTAACATGTAGCAGATGACAAAGAGAACAAAGAAAAATGTAATTTAATCTGTAAAACCATGAACAACAAATTTTGGACAAAATTTTAAAATGATTCTAAAGAATTAAATTATCAATTCTCTTCATGCAAAAACTGAGTCGAGTCACTTATTTCACTAACCTATGAAACACGTTTGCGTCTGACGTACGTGCGATCGGATTCTGGACCCAGATAGGACCTTTGCAGGTAGGTGAAAGTAATTTGTGTTTTTATATATTGGTACAGTGTTAATTACTTAACGATGGCGCCCGAACAGGGACGATTTTATAAATTAAAAAATTTGCTAATGTAAAATCCACACCTACAAAGAGGCAAACGTTTGTTTTAGGTTAGCGGAATAAAATAAAAAGTGCGTCATTCACGCAAAATTGGCTATACAGTATATTACATATTGATTATATTATATGTATGCACAAGTATCAATTATAAAAAAGTAAGAATGGCAGATAACGAAAATAACATAAATGAAACGACTAGTGTCGAAAATTTTGATGAGTCAAACATGAGTAATTTTGAGATACATTCGACTCCAAGTGCGAGTCAAGATAAAACAGAATTAAACTTAATTGATCAGAGTAATGTAACTGAAGATTCAGGTGTGCAATTGACCCCGACTTCAACAAAATGTAACGTCCAATTCAATAGTGATGTAATGAGTATGTTACAATTACTCTTAGAACAAAATAAAGAACAGAAGACTGATTCGGATGCTAAATTCAATATTCAAAATTCAATAATCAATAACAAATTTGATGAACTGAAAAATGACATTCAAGAAATTAATAGATATTGTGAACATACCACAGCAGAATTTACTAATAAAATTAACCAATTAGATACTAAGTTAAATAATTCAATAAAGGAGAGAGATGTCAAATTTAATGAAATAGATAGTCAGATAGATAGAGTTGAGAAGCAAATAAATGAGAATAATGAGATGTTAATAAATTCAATGAATGAGTATAATAATGAAATAGAATATAAAATTAATAAGTGTAATACTGAAACTGAATGTAAGCTTAATAGCGTAGTAATGACAGTCGAAAAAATAAGCCAGAATATCAATGAACACCAAAATAAGGTAGACTTTAAAATAAATGAAATTGAAAATAATTGTAAGACAGAAATACAAGCAGTGAATGAATCTATTGATGTAATATCAAAAAATAGCATACAGTCTGAGTGTAATAACGACAAAAAATTATATTCACTTGAACAGAACATTAGTAGTATGAGAGACGAATTAAGTTTAGTAAGAAACCAAAATTTAAACAATGTTACTGAACGCATATTCATTACACGAGACACAAATAATGAAATAGAACTAGAAACCTTTAGTAGTGAGAATCGTAAAGTGCATCCGATGCAATTTCTGAACCGAACACGGGAATTTAATCGATTCAATAGTAGTAGTTGGGAGGTCAAACTATTGAAAATTTTAAAATGTTTTAAGGGTAGTGCCGAGATATGGGCGGAAGTACACAATGCCGAATGGGGTAGTTACGAGGATTTTGAAGTAGCTTTTCGAAACAAATACTGGTCAGAAGAGGACCAAGAAATCCTAAGGAGTAAAATAATGGGTAATGGGAATTTTGGCAGAATGAATAACCACCTAACCATATACGTGATGACTATATATAACGAGGCCAAGTATCTAGAACCGCCGTTACCATTCCGATCATTCGTAAGACACATTAGTAAACACCTGCCCAGAGAGGTGCAAATCACGTTAATGACTAAAGAAATTACCAATATAAACGAGCTAGAGAACATGTTAGACGTGTTACAGAATATAGGAGAGCGCGACATAGGGCGGCGTCCAAACACACCAGTAGTACCAAACTTTAATAAAAATTACCATCAGAATAGGGGTACACAGAATTTTCATAGAGGAGCACGGGGAGGAAGTTTTAGGGGGGAGAGTTGGAGGTGTAGAGAATGTGACACAGATAATTATGCTAACAGAACTAATTGTTTTAGATGTCATCGAAACAGGGAGTGCGCCAGGAATGAGAGAATGAATCCACCACCAAATCAGCAGTCGAGAGGAGGAGAATTTTATAGAGGAGCGCCAAGAGGAGGAGTCCATTACAACAGAGGGAGAGGAGGAAATCATCCAGCCGTAGCCGGTCCATCCACGGGAAACTAAGGAGGACAATGGAGAAGCGGGCCCAACCATTGTCAACAGAGAACCGGGTCCAAGTAACCAATGAATATTCAAGCAACATTATCAAGGTAGACATGGCAAAAGAATTGTTAGAAGAGGAGAACAAGGTGATGGAACGCAAAACAGGATTGACGGAGGTGACGATTAACATCGAAGGTAAGAATTATAAAACTTTAATTGATACAGGTAGCGAGATCTCAGTAATTTCTGAAAATGTCATGGGTGAAATAAAAGAGATAAATAAGAATATACCGTCATTACCAGTTGCTGGGGTTACAGTAGTGGGGGTAACTGGGGTGAGAAGTAAGAGAGTAACCAGACAAGTACAATTAAATATTTTAATAAATGAAGTTGAATTTGAAAACACCTTCCTAGTAGTTAAAGGGTTGAGTCTAGATGTAATATTGGGAAATGATTTTTTGGAGAGAAACGGGACCGTAATAGATTTTAATAAACAAATAGTAAAACTTGAAAAGGGGAATAAACCAGTCAGAATAGAGTTTAAAAAAGTAGTAAATGAAGTTAAAGTCACGGGAATAAAAATGTTACATAAGCAGATAGACGATGGAGAAATAGAGACTAAAATAAATTTGTGTCGAGAGAGTGGTAGCATAGAAAATGAGGAGGGAGAGATGCATGAGAGTAATGAGAGTGTGTGGGCAGATAGAGCCAACAAATTTTGTAATGAAGATGTAGTTGTAGGAAAGACTCAGCGCGAGGAGCTGTGGGCCGTTGTGGAGCGTTTCAGAGAGGTGTTTGATGAATCACCAGGGAAAGCGAAGGACTACATCTGTGAGCTGAAAGTCCGGGACCACGCACCATACATGCAGAGGAGTTACCCGGTGCCATTTTCGAAGAGGAGGGCTGTACAGGAGGAACTAGACCGGATGATGCAGGGAGACATAATTGAATGCTCAGTATCACCTTACTCAAACCCTTTGGTAGTAGTGATTAAAAAGGATGGAAAGGTAAGGCTATGTTTAGATGCCAGAAAGATTAACCAAATTATTATACCTGACCGGGAATCTCCGGAACCCATTAATGAGATTTTACAGAAGTTCAGTGGAGTCAAATACATGACATCATTAGACCTGACAGCTGGATACTGGCAGGTGCCATTAGCAGTGGAGAGCAGAAAATATACAGCTTTTCTTTTTAACGGTAAGAATTACCAATTCAAACGCTTACCTTTTGGATTAAACACCAGTGTTGCTAGTTTTATTAAATGCTTGGATAATATATTACAACCTAAGGATCTAGATTTTTTAACAGTATATGTCGATGACATCTTGATCGCTTCTAGAACATTCACTGAACATTTAGAACACATAGAGTATGTATTAGATAAGCTACAAAAAGGGGGTTTAACAGTTGATTGGGACAAGTCTAAGTTTTTGCAAACAGAAATACATTTCTTAGGATTTATTATTACACAGGAGGGGATATTAGCTAACCCTGACAAAGTAGAAGCCATAATGCGATTCCCCGAACCAAAGAACATTAAACAATTACAAAGTTTCTTAGGCTTATGCAATTTCTACAGAAAATTCCAGAACTACACACACACAACATCCAAACTAAGTGCTGTACTGCAGAAGAATAAACAGTGGAGGTGGGGGGATACGGAACGAAATGCATTCAATGAAATTAAGAGAAAGTTTAGCCACATGATTATGATGAATCATCCTGACTTTAATAAAACTTTTTATTTACAGACCAACGCCACCAATGTAGCGCTAGGGGCGAAGCTCTACCAGGAGGGCTGCGATAATGAACATCTAACGATCGCCTTCGCCAGTAGATCACTGCTGTCTGCCGAGAAAAATTACACGACGACAGAAAAGGAGCTTTTAAGTATTGTGTTCGCCGTGGGTAAATTCCGGACATACATCCTAGGCAATGTAACAATAATCAGGACGGACCACAAGGCATTATCATTTCTCAATTCATGTAAACTAACACACAGTCGTCTGACCAGGTGGGTATTAGCTTTACAAGAATATAACTTTTCCTGGGAGTATATAAAGGGGTCAGATAATAGAGTACCAGACACACTTTCGAGAGTCGATTTTATAGACAATAAAACTGGTAGGGATCTTAAAGAGATAGAAATTTTTAGATTAACTAGAGAAGATAGAATTTTTGGTGAAGAATTAAGTGATATTAAAAATATGCAAAGATCTGATAATAAACTGGGTAAAGTAATTGTTAGTTTAGAAACGGAGGTAGAGGGATCTGAATATAATGAGCGATTTCAAGTATATCAAGGTATTTTGTTTAAAAAAGTAGAGAGTGGAGAGCGTGATTGGAGGTTAGTTATACTCGAGGGGTTAATAGATAAAATTGTTTGGGATTGTCATCTAAGGTATGGCAATTTTGGGGCGAGGAAGTGTGCAAATGTTTTGAAAGAGTCATGTATATTTAAGAATATGGAAAAGAGAGTTAGAAGAGTGTTAAGAGTGTGTGATTTATGTCAGAAATCGAAAGTAGTGAACTATAAAGTAGAAGGGGAGCTGAATTACATAAAAGTTCAGAAACCATTTGATTTAGTTGCAGTAGATTTATATGGACCATTACCCAGAGGTAGAGGGGGTGTATTGTATGTATTTGTAGTTCTAGACACTTTTTCAAAATTTGTGAAATTGTATAGCATTAAGAGAGCGACGAGTAAAGTACTCAGTGAAAAAATAGTAAGAGACTACATGATTAATGTTGGAAAACCGAAAATTATATTATCTGACCACGGACCACAGTTTATAAGCGGCAAGTGGCGACAGACGCTTGGATGGGAAGGCATCATACCCAAGCATACGGCAGTGTATCATCCTCAGTCGAACCAAGCAGAACGGTTGATGAGAGAGATTGGCAGGATATTTCGGGCGTACTGTCACGCCAAACACACAGAATGGCCATCCTACGTGAAGAAAGTAGAGGAGTGGCTGAATTGTACCACCCATGAGTCTGTAACGGGACATTTTGGGCCTATTTTGGGGTAACAAAGAAGTTTGTATTTTTGTAATAAAACAAATAACATTTTTTTACTATGATAGGGACAAACGTAAACAAAGGTAAATTCAGTGGTAGCGACGGTAGCGACAGTGGCAGCACTGCTGTGACAATTATTCATGAATATTGAAGCGAACAGAATCAACAAGTTATGTAATGAATATCAGGCGATGCTACGTCAGCGCCTTACATAACGAAGAATGTAGGTGTGTCAACGCCAGCAGCTTTGTCAGACTCACAGAACAAAGTCAGTCAGCAAATAACAACCACCAGTGTCGGGCGCATATAACTTTCGCGTCCGCCGGCTCGCCGGGTTAGGCGAAGTTTACATCACCCGCAACATATAAAATGTAAAAAATTTTGATATTTGATCATCTAAAACAGTATTTTTGAAACCGAGTAGATACAGTGAGAAAATAATAAGTAAATAATCATATAACAGTTCGGCAATAAATCAGTGCGGGTATACGAGAAGACATTGTAGGAGGGTACTTTCAGCGTAATAACAGGAAAGTAAACTAACAAATTTTATTGTTTTCATACAGTACAAGAACAGAGGGGGAAAATTAATTTGAAATATGAGCTCTAATGGGAATATAACTTGTCTAATGTGAAAGCGTGTGAGTGTGTATGGGTGAGTTTGAATTACGTAATTACAAAGGCACTGGTTTACGTTAAGAGAAGTTAGTTTAGTATTATTTCTTTACAGCATTTGTTTTAGTGTTCAACAGTTTAATTATCAATAATATCTTGAAAGTTGTGGTCAGAATAAAGCATGTACACTATCAATGTTAAAATAGTAAAAGTGTAAAAGATGGGAGGAGTAATTTTGTCATTGTCGTTAATATGCAACAGTAAAACTAAATCATGAATAAACACAAGTTTGTTTGAATATAGTAGATCGAAGTAGTCATTTCAAACAACCATATTTTTTTTTTCTCAACACGTCTAACGAGATCCTGGAAAATGGTGAGTATAGAGTTTGAGTTGGTACTAGACAATATGGCTGCTGCACCAGCCGAAAGAGTAAAAGTAAACAAGGGATAATATGGTATTGAATTTAATTATTAATAGAGTTAATCAGTTAACAAGTCCACAGGATTTACGCCGTATGAGTTGATCAGGGGAACAAGGCCGCCCAGGATATTGGAACAACTCTTCGAATACCCACCAGAAGGTCAAGTTTTGGACAGAAACATGAAAATTAGATTGGCAAACGAGAATTTACTTACGAGAGGAGAGCGGAGGAAACAGAAACATGATGCCAAGGGTAAGTGGACCAAATACGAGGTAGGTCAGTTAGTGTTAGTAAAGAGGCATGATTTGTCCAGTGCTCAAGATAGAGAAGTAAAGAAGTTCTTCTTGTTGTATGAAGGACCGTATGAAATTATAGAAATAAAAATGCAGAATGCGTATGTGTTGAGGAACCCAGCGACACAGGAAATAGTAGGTACTCAAAATGCGACGAATTTAAAATTATATCGGTCACTTTAATTATGGTATGTTTAGGAATAATGTTTAAAATATTGTTTTATGCTTACAGAAGAGATCCTCCCCCATTTTCGGGCGGTCACGATCTTACCAGTCCTGGCCGTGGTATTCGGAACTTGGAGGCGGGCCATGGTTGGCGGATCTTCCTTCGGGTGGTGAAAACAACGATGGTCCGGCTCCACCAAAATTGGTTGAAATTAGAAAATTTGCATCATATTTGAACGGGGAGGGGGACCCCAAAGGTACGTGACACGCATTATTATTTTTAATACACTCCAGGTGCAGCGGTCTTGGTGCACCTGTCACGTGCCTGCACTGCCTTAGAGTGTTTGTACATAATGGAGGCTGCACCTAAGTAAAAGGCAGTGCGTGCAAATTAAAAAAATTGTCAGTGTCAATGGCAAAATTAAAGTTGAGCCATTGACAGTAGTTTTGTTTAAGCCGAAATGAAGAGTTTTGCTGGGAGGCGGATTTGGCGATAGGTTAGACGGCGGGTCTGGAGAAATGAGAGCGGTAAGGGAGTAGAGTTGAGTTTATAAGGGGAAGTAACTTCACAAAGTAGATCTAACTTTTCCCCAAACTTGCCTCATGGCAAGAACACCCCCATTTCAGGCGGTCACGATTTTACTATTCATGGTTTTGGAAGGATAGTCAGTCTCCAATGTAAATAAAATAAAAAAAAATACCAAAGCATTTTGGATGTTTATAATTTTAAATTTAAATAAATTTTAGAAGTAATTGACCAAACATAATTGTCAAGTTTTAGTATCAGTGAGCATGGGAACGTTTTACAAAGTGTGAAATAAAAAATAAAAACTGGTTGTCAATAAAAGATGTGGGGATAATTTTGGGGGGTAGATTGGTGCTCAAAGAAGTGATAGAACAGTGGAGTGTGGAACTGCAATTGTCGAAAGTTTTAGTTCATTACTTGTAATTATTTAGTTAGTAAGGTGCTATTGCTGGGGTGGCCTGTGCCCTAGTAGATAGTGAAATGGGTTGGGGGTAACAGAGAGTGTTACCTCCATCGGAGGCCAACATGGCGAAAATGTGCGGTACACCTTTTTGTACAAATTTAATTTGTACCCTGATAGACGATAGTGCCGCACATAACAATGATAATGTAGAACAGGCATTGAAATGAAAGTTAGATTTCCCCGAATTTTCGGGCGATTACTGCCTTACCAGCACTAATCGTGGATTTGGCTAGCGGTCAGCTATGGCCATAATCAAGTCCCTTGACCACAGCTGACTTGAAATTGGTTTATAATAGAAATTAAATGGGGGGTGACATTAGGGGAAATCCAGGAACTATGGAACAGCGGCTACCACTCTGTCCGCGTGGGGACAGCATAGCCAGGTGGTAGACCCGTTTTAAGGGTGTTTCAATATAAACGAGGATATGTCGATATCCAAAATGTTAAAATGTCAAGCCGAAGCAAAGACACGGAGGGGTCCAATCCCTCCAAATATGCAGTCTTTGTGGAAGCAAATAGGCGCTACAGTCTAACATAAACTACAATAGTGTGTGTGGACCAGGGGGTTGCTCAGCTGAGCAACGTACTAAAATTTTGTAAATTAAAAACTGATAAATCCACTTTGATCTAATAAAAACGCTTGTATTCCGCTAAAATAAATAGGTGCTCATACATTCAGTATAAGGTGTTCATCCTAGGTTTTTTAAATGTAATATTTTATTGTAGTAGGGTAGATATAAGAATTGATAAAAAGTATATGTTTTGTATGATTTGTGTATTTTGAAACTAAGTAGATAACTAAACCGACTGGCAGGCGGTTAACATAAAATTACCAGAATCAGAGAAAGGGGAAACATTGATGGTAGATGTAAGTATTGATAAGCATATGTATTTAATGTAATCTGCACAATTTTTGAAAGGTGTCTTCACTTTATTAAGAATATCAGCTGATCGGTAGTAAAGGGTCACTGTAAAATTGTTTATAAATGTTCCAGGTAATTAATATTAAAGATAATGTTTTAAATGTTTTAATGTGTCAATGGTGTTATTTTAAAATAATGAGAAAAGTAATTTGATAAAGTGAGAAATAAAGTAATAATTGGTGAAAGCTAAAGTAAAAGATGTTGGGTGATTAGTATTTCGTGGGACAAGTAGACCAGTCCAAGTTGAAGTAGTAAAAATAGAAATATTGTTTTGAAGTAATGTAATGTTGTTATGAGGTAATGTAATAGATATTGAGAAGTATTGATGTTGACACAGTAGTTATGGGGAATATATGTAGAGTTTTGAGCGAGATATTGATATTATTAAATGATGATGTTATTTTGTTGTAGTTGAAGTGAGGTAATAAGATTGAGATTTGGGGATGGCAATTTTGTAATAGGGGTAGTGTAATGTGGGAGTCCGCAACAAAAGGGTTGGGACGGGAAGGGACCGATTTGGTGGGAAGGGGTCGCCTTAGGTAGAATCCAGGGACCAGATTAAGGAAATGAGCTTTTGGGGGGGAGGGAAACACTTATCCTAGGTACAAAGGGTTAGAGAGTTTTTTTTATATATTGAGAGAAGGTGGCGATTTGAGTTTAATGATAAGTTGGGTTTAGAGATTGTTGGATAGATGTTTTGATAGAGAAGGGTGTCATGTTAGTTAAAGTTGTTTAGAGTCAGAGGGGTAGAGATTATAAATGTAGGCCTACCAAGTGGTAAATTAAATTGTTATAAGTATTTAAATCACCCACAGTAATGGAGAATAAGATTGTCAAATAAAGAAAGAGATTAATAACAAGAACATAAAATTTTTAATTGAAACCAGTGACAAATTTTTGATAGAATTTGGAAATGTAAAGTTAGAAAGTGTTTATTCTGAATAATTTAAATGTCAATTTGATTGTGTTATTTATAATAATATTTTGTTATTTTAAAGGTTTTATTTTATTATGTTTTTGTGTTTTAAGAGAGAATTTTACAGATGTTAAGTGTATTTTCAGTTAGAACTTGTATATAACGTATGTAGGTCAAGGTTCTGGACTTGACCTAGTTTTGATCAGCTGATAGTGAGGTCATATACTAGGCATGTTTGGCATGGAAGCTAATCCAACTTTTGTTTTTAATCAATTTGAATAAACTTTAAATGATTTCTATATGGAAAAAAGAAAATTTTTGAATTAAAAATTTTTTCTTTGGAAATTTTTTTGGGAAAAAAATTTCTTGATTTTGCGCCTGCCAGCTAAGGGATATTTTTAAACCTTGATTATTTTATTGTTTGTGTACTAACCGTGTTTATTCTTATTGAATTATTTTATTGAATTGTATTGTTAGACTCTAGGTAATCACATGTTAGGCTAAGGATGTTCTTATTTTTAAGAAATGTTCAATTGATTTATTTTAAATAACAGAAAAATTAATGGAGAGAATTATTCAATTTAGGTAACGGATTTGTAGTTTGATTTTAAAGGAGATAATTGTTGATTTTAACTTACAGAAATTCTGCAGAAATGTTTCAATGTTCATAATATGTAGTATAAGTGTGTGTGTGAGCCCAGTATCTGCTAAAAGCAGCCCAGCTTGCACATAAGGGGAAACATATCGGTTGAGGATCTGGCATGATCTAAGCCAGGGATTGTGGATTTTTGGGGTAGCATGATAGAAGGTAAGGTGCGCTGTGGGGCGTATCTGTTCGATTTTTCGGTGTTGGGATCTCGCACAGAGAAGTCCAGTGATCTCGTTCAGATGCGTCCATAGTCGCCGAGCCAGGGGGGTCGTGTACCCATGCAGTGTAAGAACAAAAGGGGGTTGTTGGCACCAGTTCCTCACCGGTCCTCTTAGGGGTTTTATCAATGAGATTTCTTCTGTTTTGACAGAAGATATCTCATTGAGGGGGTATTGTAACGTGTCGAATTTATGGGTATTTTTATTTATTGCATTTTTGGGTTTTATAAAAGATTTGTAAATTTTATTTCTCAACGGTGACCAGAACACGTGGTGAATGGAACAGTTTATAACAAAGGAGAAATACGCCGTATGCATTGTGCAATCAGTACAGAGGTACGCAGCAAGCCTCATTTCCAAGAACTTTGTTTGTGTGTGACCTTGCGCTCGTATGCGCGACACAGGCATACGCGCGGGTGACGCTACCGTTCACAAACCAAGATGGTCAGGAAACGATTTTTATTCAACTTAGTCTCACTTGCTGGCGGATGCAAAACTTAAGGTCCGCCCATCTCGTGACGTTAGCCAGTGCCGCACCAATTTCCTAGACGATCTGCACACTAAAACTTGCATGAATTAAATGGGACGAAATTACGACGAACAACTACAAGGCCGTGGTTTCCACCAAAAGTATGAGATCATGTTGGCGGCACCTGCTACATTCGTTCTCCCAGTTCGTCACTGATCGTGTCTGCGCAGACACAGAGCCAAGTGCGCTCTGCTAAATTTTATCAGTTTTTAATCTCAAAAGTGAATTCAAAGTAACCAAAACGTGTCAGTGGTAGTAGTGAGCATGGGAGAGTAACCAAATCAGTTATATTCGACAGCGACGTAATTATCAACATAAATGAAACGAGCTCGAATGGTCACCGCGTGCCGGCCGGAATGGGTATTCTTTTAAAATGTTAAGGGCTGGGTAATTTTCTGTGTGGTTGTGAGTATGAAAAATTGCAGGCTGGGCTCTGTCTGTGTATATATTGATGTGTAACAAGTAAGGTAAGAATATAGGTTAAGTTAACATGTAGCAGATGACAAAGAGAACAAAGAAAAATGTAATTTAATCTGTAAAACCATGAACAACAAATTTTGGACAAAATTTTAAAATGATTCTAAAGAATTAAATTATCAATTCTCTTCATGCAAAAACTGAGTCGAGTCACTTATTTCACTAACCTATGAAACACGTTTGCGTCTGACGTACGTGCGATCGGATTCTGGACCCAGATAGGACCTTTGCAGGTAGGTGAAAGTAATTTGTGTTTTTATATATTGGTAGAGTGTTAATAACTTAACAATACACACATTGTTTACATTATATACTTGTTACAATACACACAATTAATTTCACTATCAATCATTTACAAATTCTTCGTCATTAATTTTGTCAGTTTTCCACACTTCACTTCATAATCCGGCCAGGTCATTACCATAAATTAAAATATTAAAAAAAAAATGTCCATTCACTCATTTTAATTTCAACCTCCATCATCATACAGATATCTAACAATTTTATAACATAAATCATTGTTATCCACATACAATTTATTATTATTATTATAATAACCATTATCAACATCATCTATTAATTCATATAACCTGTCTACATTTGTGATCTCAGTTCTGTCTCCGTAAGTATTTTTATCCAATACAAAGTCAGTTATTTTATCATCATCATCAAAATAATTATTCATCTCTATTTTACAAGGTAAGTATTTTATATCATCTATTTCCTACAATTCTAATCTCACTTTCAACTCTTTATAATTTCTCTTTAACTGAAATAATTCTATCTCTCTATCACTATACAACTCTCTATCTAAATATCTCTTACCACAACACCATATCACATTTTCTCTCTCATCCCACACAGAGGGCACTAACTCATAAAAATTCGGGGAACAACTCAAAGACCTCATGTCTTCCAATAATAAGGGACTCTTGCCCTTCAACAACATTTGTAAACACCTTGGTTTACAATAAACCTGGGGAAAATTTACCCTCTGCCCTACATACTCATCTAATCTCTCTTGCCACTCTTTCTCTAATTCATCAACACTAATTACTACTCCGTTACAACCCATTACTCTCTCTCTCTCACTCACTATCTCTACCTCATCACTATTCAATATTTTATTCTCTAACACTCCCTCTTCCACTATTTTGTCATTATTAATATTCGTAACATTGTCATCTAACTTCTTATTCAGTATCTGATTGAATTTACATTCTAAATTTTTGTTCATTTCGTCAATCCTTTTCTCGCAACTGCTACTTATTGATTCTAAGACTTGTTCTGCAAATGTATCAAGACGTGTATTAATTTCATTAATGTGTTTATTAAAATCTGAATTCTGCTGCTTAATTTCATCTCGCATTAATTTTATCTCATTATTCTGTTTATTAAATTTTTCGTCATTACTATCAAATCGTTTACTGAGAAGGTTAAATAGGTCATTCATGGACATCTCTTTTTCTTTTGTATTTGTTTTAGTTGTTAAGGGAGTAGAATTTGCTCCCGCCTCACTAATTAATACAGATCTGTCTACATTACTGTCACTTATTGACAGTGACTCTGTTTGAATACCTGAATCGCTATTTATTTGACTTTCTGTCTGGCATCAGTGAACCTGACTTCATTGTTAATATTATCATTAGTATTCATCATTGTTATTTATGTAATTCTGACTTATTTACTATACATCTACTTCAATAACACTGTAACATAACCTTATGTGACACTCTCGACATCTACGTCTATTTCTACATACCAAAATTTTATTTTTTATTTCAAACGACCATTCTGCTCTCCCAGTAGGCCTATTTTTTATATAAATTTCTTTATATAAAATTGTCCCTCAGTTCCGGGCGCCATTGTTAAGTTTTATTTACTTTAATTATTTAATATCTGTCTATCGGTACATAACCAATTCTTGACGTCTGTACGCAGACACCATCTTTAAAGTTAGCCAACTGAAAACATATGTACTTACCAAAATCGGGTCCTTTTCGGCGAACACAGGAGAACAGAATTATGGCTGTTTGTAATAAAGAAAGCTTTACTTATTTATCATAATTAAGTTTTATTGACATTTAATAATTGACATTATATATTTTTTAAAAGATCATTGAGAAACTATCTCTTCCCATAGAAAAATTGAAACATGGTATAAAAATTTCGAATAATAAAATATCAAGAAATTAAATATAACTAATTTTTAAACACAAACCAGCCTTCATTATATACCCTACTTTCACTCACGCATCACACACACACCCAGTTACTTCATACCCTTAGAGATCTCATTTTATTTTTAAAATATAATAATAATGTTAAATTTTGATTTCCGCTCTTATTCAAATTTGTTTTATTTCTTTGCTACTTAGCTGATTTTGAGTCTTGAAGACGTCGTTTTGCTCTACATGCACATTTTAGTTCACTGACAATTTATTCAATTAATAACTGCCGAAACTGTTATTAAATAAAGAAAACTGTCATTCACCTCATTTATGTATTATTTTATCACATTTTTAAACTCTTATTTACATTTTTGTTGTTGTGCGGGCGCGACGAAAACCACGCCTAGCCGGCGGACGCGACGATTATTTGCGTCCGTAGATGTTAGTTGTTTCTTGCTGACTGATGAGACGAATGGTGGTTGTTTACCAAGTTTTCATTGTTTTTGGCTGTGGTATCCTACGCCAATAGTAGTTTCGTCTGACGCACTCGCATTCCAACGCTGGGATTGTCTCTGACGTAAGATGTTATACAATCTGTTACATAATCGGTTAAGCAACTTGTAAGTCACTGGAGCTGACCTTGACTCAATTTCGCTTGTTGTCTATTGCGTCTTTATAATTTATGCATAACATTTTATAATCACTCCTGCCAATTTCGCTACCAATAAAATTTACCTTTATTTTCAAGTTATGTTTATGTCTCGCAAAATTACTATTACATCATAAAAATGCTATTTATTTTTCTTAAAATACAAATTTATTTATTTCCCCGGGTAGCCCAAAATGTCCCATTACAACTTGCGGCTAGTGTAGCCGCCATGTTGTTAGTTACCAACTGAAACCTTTTACTCACCATGTCCAGGGTCTCGTTGGACGAGCTGAAAGAACAATATGGTTATTCTGAAATGATTACTTCAAATCTACTTGTATTTACGCAAACTTGTGTTTATTCATTATTTAGCTTTGCTGTTGTATATTAATGACAATGACAATATTACTCCGTCCATCTCTTACACTTTTACTATTATAACATTAATACAGTGCATTATTTATTTTAACATCAACCTTTCTTCAGGATATTACTGCAAATTAACTTGTTAAACACTAAAACAGATACTGCAAAAAAATATACTAAACTACCTTCTCTTAACGTAAACCAGTGCTTTTTTAATTACGTAATTCAAAACTCACCCATACACTCACACACGCTTTCCCATTAGATAAGTTATATTCCCTTTAGAGCTCATTTTTTATGTTGCGTTCTTGCATTTTATGTTAAAATAATAAAATTTGGTAAGTTACTTCCCTTTTATCATGTTGAAGGTACTCTCTTACAATGTTTCCTCGTAGACACGTACTACCTTATCGCCGAACTGTCATATTGCTTAAATTTTCTCACTGTATCTACTTGGTTTATAAAATACTGTTTTAGATCATCAAATATCATAACTTTCACATTTTTTACGTGCGGACGTCCGCGACGTCACGTGACCACTTTGCATCGTTTTATTAATATCACTACGCCAATTTCTGAGGCTAGGCTGGCCGCACCTCACATTCCAAGTGACGTACTTGGCTGACGTCAGATCGTACGACTCTGAGTTACATAATTTGCAAGTCCTGTGGCTAAAAATAACTGTTCTGTATGCGTCTTGGATGTTGACCTTGATACGATTTCACGCACTTGTCTGCGTCATTACAAAACTTTACAATTATGATTTCTACTTTTGCGTTACAAATAAAATTTATGTTTACTTTCCCCAAAACACTAGGAGGGCTGAAATGTCCCGTTACAATACCCCCTCAATGAGAGGTTTTATGCCGAAGCATAAAAACTCTCATTGACACTCTCATACTTCCTAAAGGGATCAGTCAGGATATGTCGCCACAACCCCCTTTACATTTTATTAAAAAAATCGTGGTTCACTTACGTGGCACCCCTGGTCCAGTGACTGTGACCGCACCTGAATGACCTTACTGGACTTCTCTTTCGAGATTCCAACACCGTAAGACCAGACAGGCACTTGACGCTCCTGCTCTGACGCGCTGGCCAGCTCATGACCGCCGCCACAGCATCACCAGACACACTGAAACATCAAATTAAAAATCAAATAGTGGCCTTGTATACCATATCCCTAACTGATCTGTTCCCCCTTAGCTGTGCGCTGGTTTGCGTTAAGAAGCACCGATTTTCCTCTTAACTTGTAATATATATATGAATACATATTTATTATAACAAAATATAAAACGTTCAACCTCAATATCAACATTCACAACCCTTCTCTTGTTAATTCTTATTCCCAAAATTCAAAATATTTCTCTGATTCTATTCCCCATTACAATATTACAAATACCTTCCATTTTATAATTCATATTTCAAAATAATTAAATTCATTTATAAAATTCTTATATAGAATAAAACACATTTAAATCAACTACATCAGAACAAATTATATACTTAAAATTGTTAATCATCTTCAATTATCATAATACTTCTTAATTCAATACAAAATCATTTAGTTATCTCATCAGATCAACATCATCAACACAATGTATTTAATATTCACTAATTTGTTACTAATAATTTAGTAACCTCCTTCTCCATCAATATCTAATATCCCCCCTATCCCAGTTACAATTAGGTAAATAACCTGCCGGGTAAACCGGATCAAGTATTTACCTTGTGCACAGATGCGTTATCTGTGCCCCTGGGTTGTAACGGCCAGCTCCTTTTCCACACACTCTATTGTTTACTGATGTTGGACTGTAGCGCCCATTTGCGTCCACAAGAACTGAATTTTATTAGGGTGTAAACGCTGCTTACACCGTTCTTGCTTCGGCGTTATATAAAAATTCGGCATTACTGATGTCCGAGGACACCAGTAATCCTACTATATTGATTCATACACCCTCAATACGGCACTATCACCCCCTTCGGCGATAGCCGCTGTTCCATAGTTATGTGGATTCCCCTGATGAAAACCCCCTGTTGATTTCTAAGTTGTACCAATTTCACAGGCAACCAACTATGGTCAGTTTTACAATAATTCTGCCCACAGCTGATTGTCATCCAAAACCACGGTCTGGGCTGGTAAGGCCGGAACCGCCCAAAAGTGGGGAATCTATTTAAAAAAACATATTATACATGTTTAAGATTCCTACACTAATACATAATAATATACCATAACAAACACTCATAATTAACATTGCTATCATTACATTAAAATAAACAATTCACATTTAAGTTTGACCAAAAATTACACACCTTACAGCTTTACTTTAGTTTCAAATTCTATTAAATCTTTCACTTGTTTCATTTATTATTACATTTCAACTATGAATTTCTATTTAACATTTTCATCATTAATTGGTTCAGGTGATTCTCAGTCATTCACAATGATTTGAATGGGCATTTATATATATATAACCTTTCTCACCTTCTTCCTTCTAACAACCACTAACAGATTTGCATAGGGTGACACCAATCTCTCAATAATGTTTATCTCCACTAATTTCTCTAACTCCACTTAAATCATTCTCCTCTTAGAACCAAATACCTGATACCCTCTTTGTACCTAGGATGTGTGCTCCTTTACCTTATACTTACTCCCTTATTAGTTCCTGACCTCTCCCAGGTAACTCCACCAAACCTCCTTTAAAACTATTCACCCCCCGCCACAACGCCTTGCGTTGAGGACTCCTTACCACACCACCCTCACTAAAAAAATTATGTACCCTGCTCTCACCTATTTACTCTCCACTTTCATCACTCCCTTTCTCTCTACACACATTCACTCTTGCTACAGTGTCCCTACTACTACCCCATTTCTGTATTACTTTTATTCCAGAAATTCTTATTTTGTCTAACACCCATTTAAAATTAACTTTGATTTACTCAATGCCTTATTGAAATAATCATTGTCACCCAAACTCTATCTTTTTCTACATTTTACATTAATATGATCATTGAAAATTACATTAGAAAATTCCTAACTTACCTCATAATAACAACATAACTCAACACCTAAACATATTGTCTGTTTAATCACTTACTATTCATTATATAATCTAAATCTCAGAAAATCCTTTAACTTCATCACCAAAATTCCTCTGTACAACATTTTAAATTAATTAATTATTTAATTCAATCAGTTTTTTTTTTACCACTAAGTTATTTTAATTACATTTTAAAATTTCACAATTACTCTCATCATTTATTTAGTCTGAAAAATGTTATAATTATTATTAAATCAGTTCCTCTTACATACATACATTGTTTACATAAAATACGGAGTACACCATAATGTAATACACAAATACATTTGACATCAACACACAAAAGAATATACAATCCGAATTATTATCTGTTATCATTTACCACAAATCATTTCATAATACAATCCATTTCGAAACCACACTATTCACATAATTCAATGTTCATGAACAACAACTGTTTAACCACCATCATCGAATAATAGTCTGGTCTTACGTCTACACAAATCATTTTTTATTAAATACATTATATTATCTCTATCAATATAATGACTATTTATATTCTCATATTATTCCGCAATATCCTTATAAATCCTTAAATTTGAAATTAATATGAATAAACGTCTTAATGAGATTGACGAACGTTTTAATACAATTAAAGAACAGATATTAGAATCAATAAGTAACAATTGCGAGAAGAAGATTAACGAAATGAATAAAAATTTAGACAGGAAATTAAATCAGATAATAAATAAGAAGTTAGGTAACAGTGTTAGAGATATGACAAATAATAATAATGATAAAATAGTGGAAGTGGTAGCGTTAGATAATAAAATATTGATTTTATGATGATAATTATGAGAGTGTAGTGGGGGTAGAAAATGGTAGAGAGACAGACCAATTAAACGAAAATAAAGACGATAAGGTAAGTGGGGTAGATAAGTTTATCTCTTAAAGATAATTTGAAGATGTAAACAAACTATCATAAGTCTTCACATAAAAAATGATACATACATACACACGCACACACTCACATCACCAACATGTTCACCCAAATATTTAATTGTTTCGTTATGTTTGATATTTCTATTGTATTTCATACACAGGTCCTGAAGATGACAATAAATATTGTCGAAACGTCGACGCAAAATTACTAAAAGTTGTATTATTCATCTCTCTCTCACTTCACTCTCTGTCTCAATTCTTTATAATTTCTACTAATCTCAAACAACTCTATCTTCCTATCAAAATACAACTCTCTCTCTAACTTATAAACACTTGTTTCTACCCCTTTACAACCCCCTACTCCCATTTCTCTCTCATTCTCACTAACTATCTCTATATTATCATCATCACTATTTATTTTCATTATATCACCTTTAAATACCTCGTTTTCAACTATTTTACCACTATTTTTAATCATATCATCATAATTCTCAACCCCACTTACCTTATCGTCTTGATTTTCGTTTAATTGGTCTGTCTCTCTACCATTTTCTACCCCCACTACACTCTCATAATTATCGTGACTATTCAATATTTTATTATCTAACGCTACCACTTCACTATTTTATCATTATTATTATCTGTCATATCTCTAACACTGTTACCTAACTTCTTATTTATTATCTGATTTAATTTCCTGTCTTAATTTTTATTCATTTCGTTAATCTTCTTCTCGCAATTGTTACTTATTGATTCTAATATCTGTTCTTTAATTGTATTAAAACGTTCGTCAATCTCATTAAGACGTTTATTCATATTAATTTCAAATTTAACATTCTGTGTATTCATTTAGTCAAATTTAGCATTGAAATTACTATTTATTTCATTGAACTTAATATCAGAATCACTCTTTTGTTCATCAAATTTATCATTAAAACTACTTTTTATTTCTTTAATTTCGCTCTTTTGTTCATCCAACTTTACATTCTGCTTTTCTAGCATTGCTTGTATCATTTTGAACATTTCATAACTATCGTCAGATTTTTTTACTTTGGACCGGCGTCGACTGATTCGTTACGCCTTCCATTATTTTTGATTCGGTCTCGCTCACATCACTATTTATCTGACTTTCCGTCTGGCTGTCAGTAAAGCTGACTTCATTGTTAATATTTTCATTTGTACTCATTTTGCTTATTTAGTTTTTTACTTATTTATAATACACCTATATCAATAATATTATAACATAACCCTATCTGAGACTCTCGTCATCTAAGTTTACTTCTACGTACCTACCAATGTACTCATTCCAAACAACCATATTGTTCCTCAAAACAGGTCCACGTTTGCATAAATTTTATTTATGCAAATGGTCCCAGCTTCGGGCGCCATTGTTAAGTTTGATTACTTTTATTAATTTAACTTTATTAACATACTTGGTGTTTACATTTTACACTTGCGGCTAGTGTAGCCGCCATGTTGTTAGTTACCAACTTAAACCTTTTACTCACCGTTATTTGATTGACTCAAATAAGGGTCTCGTTGGACGAGCTGAAAGAACAATATGGTTATTCAGAAATGATTACTTCAAATCTACTTGTATTTATGCAAACTTGTGTTTATTCATTATTTAGCTTTGCTGTTGTATATTAATGACAATGACAAAATTACTCCCTCCATCTTTTACACTTTTACTATTATAACATTAATACAGTACATTATTTATTTTAACATCAACCTTTCTTCAGGATATTACTGAAAATTAACTTGTTAAACACTAAAACAGATACTGCAAAAAAATATACTAAACTACCTTCTCTCAACGTAAACCAGTGCTTTTTTAATTACATAATTCAAAACTCACCCATACACTCACACACGCTTTCCCATTAGATAAGTTATATTCCCCTTAGAGCTCATTTTTTACGTCGCGTTCTTGTATTTTATGTTAAAATAATAAAATTTGGTAAGTTACTTCCCTTGTATCATGTTGAAGGTACTCTCTTACAATGTTTCCTCGTAGACACGTACTACCTTATCGCCGAACTGTCATATTGCTTAAATTTTCTCACTGTATCTACTTGGTTTATAAAATACTGTTTTAGATCATCAAATAACAAATTTTTCACATTTTTTACGTGTGGACGTCCACGATTTTGTTCTGGAACCTTTATTCTTGACCGGCCGGCACAAGTTGTAATTCGTGACTGGGAAGAAATGTACTGCATTATTTTATGAGGTGGTAAGGGGGTCACGTGATCACTTTGCATCGTTTTATTAATATCACTACGCCAATTTCTGAGGCTAGGCTGGCCGCACCTCACATTCCAAGTGACGTATTTGGCTGACGTCAGATCGTACGACTGTGAGTTACATAATTTGCAAGTCCTGTGGCTAAAAATAACTGTTCTGTATGCGTCTTGGATGTCGACCTTGATACGATTTCATGCACTTGTCTGCGTCATTAAAACTTTACAATTATGATTTCTACTTTCGAGTTACAAATAAAATTTGTTTATTTTCCCCAAAACACTAGGAGGGCTGAAATGTCCCGTTACAAATGGGGAATATTTTTTTAGAAATTATTGAACCGAATTGAAGTAAATGATTTTAAATATAAATCTTAGAACATGGAAGTCATGGATGGTTCTTCATACTGATATTTACTTTTGTTAATAATAAAACCTGTTTTCCATACGGCAATTGAAATTGTATAGAGTGCAAAAGTAGGAATTAAATTTCGAGGTAAGATCGGATTGTTAGTCCGAAATGATTGTTTTTCTTGGTTTACTCCACTAGGTTCTTCCGCTCTCTCTGCCATTGGGAACCGAGGTGCCTCATCTGGCTTTGAGACTGTTGACCGGGTTTCTCCTGTAACCCTAGGCAGGGGCCCTTGTGACGATTTAAAAAAATATTTCAATCGCACAAATAAAAAATTGCTTTTAATAAAAGTAAGAGTATTATCCACCCCTTACCTATGCCTAGATTCATGCAACAACGTGCAAATTGTCCTGTACCAACACGTTAAGAACGGTGTTATTTAGCTAATAATAATAATTACTTTAATTAAATAAAATATGTACAAAATAAATAAAGAAATTCATAATTCGTAACCAAAAGGTAAAATAATGTATTACGACTTAATTAGTAAATAATTAATATAACTTAAAAGAACGAACTATTTTCTCCGTGCGTAAAACCGCGCAAGCTACTGACCCCTTGCCGCTAAACATTGCACTCATTCGCCCGATAGACACAGAGATGTAAGGATGTAGTTGCTGTGTTGTGAACATGCACATAGGTGTATACCGTTAAACAATATTTAATCAAGTTTATAATGAGTTCGAATTGACCTATGTAGTATAATAATAATAATAAAAACAAAATTATAATGTAGTGCGTGAGGAAACATGCAGAATAAAAAAAAGGAAACTTAGCCGACACATCTCTTAGCAAACTGTAAGTGGTGAGAAATGTTACTTACCAGATTTTAGTGCTGACAAAATAAGAACTGTAACTAAAAGTAAAATGTAATCAACTGACTCCAAAAGAAGAAAACACAAACAGCATCCGGATGAACTTCTAGTACCGAAATCTAATCGTCTAGGAAGAGACTACCAGAAACAATCACCCCCATAGAACATCAAGAGGAACCGTGGATCACACCCTAGAAGAGGACTGAAGATGACCATCATGGACCCCACAGCATACACATGTTACATTCAGGTGATATCAAAACATAATATTTGTAACACAAATTCATTGTAAAACAACAAGACCAGTAACAAAAGAACAGTAAAGAACTTTCGATAATTTAAAGTTTAATATATATATATTTTTGTAATCACTGTAATGAAGTAGTAAGGACATTACGATGTTTAGATTTAAATTAATTTTAAAATTTACAACCAAAATTATTCTTCTAATAATTTGGTTGAAGTTGTAATAAAAACATAACAAACTCGCTACCCGGATCCAGGGTAATTAAAACAATATCTAGCTGAATGATTTTGATATAGAAAGAATAAAGAGTAAAATATACAAAATATTTAATGCAGAAATTTTTAGAATCTGAGTTTTAAAAGTAAAGTAAAGTATGAGAGGTAAATATGTTAATAAAGAGATGTTTTTGCTAACACCCAACGAGTGAATAAATTTATACAATCCTTGCTTAATTCCTGAATAATAAAGTGTTATAATTTGTTAGTGATTAAGGTTTACTAACAACGGCAGCTAGTTCAATTAACAGATAACAAATTGAACTGGTTCCCAACATTTGTGATATCTTAACAAGGGAGACGTCACACCCTTACTGGGTCGAATAGAGAGGGTTCGAAAATTTAAATATCTAGGAGAGATAATTCAAGAGAATGGCTTGGAAAAATCTGCTATAGGAGAAAGGATTCATAAGATGGAAAGGGCATATGGTATAACTAAAGATATTTACAATAAAAAGTGCATATCTAAAAATACGAAAATAAGGCATTACAGTACAGTAGTGAAGCCAGAATGCCTATATGCAAGTGAATGTCTAGCAATGAATTATAATTTAGACAAAATAGAAATATTGGAAAGACGAATTATTTGGAAAATATTAGGCCCACGAAAAACTTCAGAAAGATGGAAATTAAGAAATAATGATGAAATATCTCAAAGTATAGAAAATATACAGAAACAATGAGAGAAAGAAGACTATTATTTTTTGGACATTTATATAGAATGGATGACAACAGGTTAACAAAGCAGATCTTCAAATTTCTGTGGAGGAAGAAGTCAACATCAAGTTGGATTAAAGAAGTCCAGTCCAAAAGGATTTTGAAAAAATAATGTACATGCAGAAGAAGCAATTAAAAGAGAAGTTTTTTGGGCAAAAGTGTTAAAAATGGAAGGCGTGCAGGGTAGGAGAGAAAAACGCAGGTTCAAAGTGGACTGAAGACAGGAAGAAGAGACACAGTGAAAAGATGAAAGAATACTGGAGAAAAAGAAAACAACAAAGAGTAAAGAATTGAAACTGGCATGTGGTCCTTAGATGGCCGACACAAAAGAAAAAAAAACCTGTTTTAAAGCAGAATGTTTCTGTAGAAAACATACCCTAATTTTGAAGGTATCTTCTTTGATGTGATATGTCAACGAGACTTCAAACAATCCTCCACCAGGTTGTACAGCCAATTTTATCTGATAAACCTCCATCGTGATGGCCAGATTGCCTGACATGTTCGGTACAAACCCATCCAAGTCTGCAGCATTATGAAATTTACGTAGAGCTTTGCTTGGTAACAATCTTGCCGCCCACAATACGGCTTCTAATTTAAGTTCTGAACACAAGTCTGAATGCTGTGAGTTGTACCTGGAAATTACAATTAACTGTCAAATACATTATTTACAATATCACACATTACTCCTGTAAAACATATATATGTGTGTGTGCATGTATACAGGGAGCACATTAGTGAGTCAACAAACCAGAGACTATAATGATAATACGGTAGATTGTAACAGTACAGATTTGTATGCTAGAAACAGTAAAGATTCAATTCAGTTTTAATTGTCAGTATTCACCTGTGAGGTGCCCCATTGTAACCAGCAACATACAATTGTTATCATAAATTGTTGATGTCTGGAGACAGCCAAGCCAGACGTATTATGCAACAGCTCTCCAGCAGTCTTTGTGTGTGAAACACAGTAAGCAGTGTGTCACTCTAGTATTTGCAGCAGACAGTGGCAGCAGATGGTAGTCTGCTAGTGCATTAACAAAAAACCGTGGCCTCGGGCGTGTAAGATAGGCCGAAATTAAAGTAGGCCTATCCAATACAACTAATTAGTTCTACTGCAACTCATGGCCGCGCGGCCACCCAATTAACCAACTAAGTGCTCGAGCAAAAGTTATGTCGGCCGACAAATTGTTAACAAAGTGGTAACGTAAAACTTAAAAATAAGACGGAGTGTGTCGCGGCAGTGTAAAGAATTCATGATCGATTGAACTAACATTTTTTAAGTGACACGAAACAGCTAACCACACGAGGCGGTGAGTAGATAGTAAGGAATGCCGTGGATGTGTTAAGTAACTTCCATAACACTATCTGAACAATTCCAGAAATTTATAAATAAATACAAATACTGAACTATAATAACAAGGTTTAAAAAAAAAAAAGAAATGTAAAGAGTATGAGTGAGAGTGTGTTGCAAAGTGCTGGTTCCCAAAATAACGCTATTTTTACGCTAGTTTCAGATTAGTTGATAGTGATTGGTTACATATTTATGTCTTTTTGTTTTGTATTGAGAGTGTAGGTTGAATGTAAAGGGAAAACAAAGATTGCATTAAAGAAAGTCAATTTGTTAGAATACGCAAAATTTGTGTTAGCGTAGTTATTCCGAAACTCAAACCCATATAACCTTGTCTGCAGCTGTTTTCGTCTGTAGGACTTTGGAAGAGAAACCGAAGGTAAGATATTATATTATTAATTGAATTAAATACTATTGTTTCATTGGCGCCCGAACAGGGACCAATTGTAACGGTACAGATTTGTATGCTAGATAAACAGTAAAAATTCAATTCAATTCAGTTTTAATTTGAAAGCAGTCAGCATTCACCTGTGAGGTGCCCCTTGTAACCAGCAACATACAGTGTTATTGTTGATGTCTAGACAGCCCAGCCCAGACGTATTACGCAACAGCTCTCCAGCAGTCTTTGTGAATCACGGTAAGAACCTTGTCACCATAGTGTTAGCATCGGGCAACAGAAAATTACAGTCATCTGCAGTTTACTTAAAAACAGTGGCCTCGGACATGTAGGATAGGCCATAAATAATAGTCGGCCTCTCCAGTAAAAACAACTAACAGTGTATAAATAATAGCGCGGCCAGAAAATTAACCATCCAAGTGCTCGAGCAAAGTTACGTCGGCCGACTTGATATTACCACATGTGGAGATATTAAATCAAATCAGTGAAACACAGTAAACTCATTATAAACAGTTGCGGGAGTGTGTGCAAACTAAGAAAGTGGTCAACTAGTTAAAAAGCTATCAGTGCTCGTACCGATAAAGTTACGTGGACCGACACCATTATTAAATGTGAACAATATGGTTTTAGTAATCAGTAAAACTCAATAACAGCAGAGATAAAATTACTTTAATGAGTATACAGCGACTTTCGAAGTGAGGGATAAAACACGTGCATCATCAGTTGGAGCGAAGCCACTACCAGGATGAGTACCATATTATCATTTCAGAACTTTTAACTACTATATTGTAACATTTACATTTACAGACATTTTACTAAACAATAGAGATCTCTAAGGCAAAAGATATAAATTAAACAAGTAAAAATAAAACGTACTGGTTCATTAAAAACTATAAATAATTTGTCGTAGGCTAGTCGAGTAAGAAATGTTCATTTTACTCATTCGTTTGATTTCATATGTTACTAATACGAAGATTTACCCGAAAAGAAATTAAAACTTTAATTGTTATCAAAGTAAGACAAAATAATTAATGTGTCTAATAAATCAGAAGCAATTTGTTTAAATATAAACTGTATTATTATATTTTTACCATCCTTCCTAAATAACCCATCTGCAGCTGTTTTCTTTCAGCTGTAGGACTCTGGAGAAAGAACCCTAAGGTAAGAGTTTATTATTAATTTGACAGAATTTATATTGTTTCATTGGCCCCCGAACTAGGGACTTGAATATTTTACTATTTGCACATAAATTTATATTGTTCCATTGGCGCCCGAGAACATGGACTCGAATATATTAATTTAGTAATTGATAAATACTATTGTTTCAAGATAATACTGTCTTAGAACCGAATTACAAGGCTGGTTTACAAGAAACAAACAATTGCTCTTTTGTAAATGTGTTTATTCTATGTGACCTAATATATTGCAATGTGTGTGCATGTGTGTGTGTGTTGTGTGCTTATTGATGTACCATCCATGTACCAATAGGTATGTCTGTGACCAGACCTTAAGATGTCTGCTGCAGATAGAATGTTTTGACAATGATACATTTGATATAGTAAAGGGAACATAACACGTGGAATTTCAATTACGGATACAGCATTTTCTTTCATTATGTTCTTGACTTAAGGTGCGATTTCAAAACTCGCCGCCAAGGCAGCTCGGTGCCCCGCTGCCAGTGCGGAGCACCATTGGCGGCGCCGCCATGGCGGTTTTGGTGTTTTCATTTCTCACTTCCAAAGTGGCGGCAGTGCTGGCTGAGGGAAGGTGATAATATTCATATTTCGCTTATTACGTAGTTCATATTGACGTTTATACAGTACCAATACGTCATCCATTGCTTTCAAGAAACTAAAACTAATGAAATTACTACAAGAAGAAGGCAACGATGACACTCTGCTAATACTAGCTTTATTTATCCACAAACGGAAAAGGAGAGCCACTGATGATGTCTTCAAAAGTCGTGAAGAAGAAGGATGTTTTAAAATATTGGTAGAAAGGCAATTTCAATGGGATGAAGCTCTCGTATTTACACAATACTGCAGACTCAATTATAATCAGTCGGTATGGTGCTGAGTTTGGTTGCTGAACACATGAAGCCTTCTACAACCCAACAGTGTATTAGTGCCCAACAGAAACTTTTTGTAACCCTACGTAAATAAACTTCCTAAAAAAAAAAGTAAATTTTAAAGCGACATATGACAAGTAATGCAAGTATGTATATATGTAGTTAGTAGGCCTGCATATGTACGCAGTTTTTCATTCGACTCTGTGTAGTATGTATGTATTGTAACGGGGCAAAAGGGGGAAACAAATTTTAATCATTTTAAAACCAGTCATGGTACTGTTCGGTAACCATAAGAAAATACGCATCGGGAATTGTGAATAAGAAATTACGGTGAGTGGACTATATTGTCAAACAGTTGCGGTGTGGCTAAGGAATGTACTTTTATCAACGAGGGGGCGCACGCGTTTCCAACCGCGCACTCAGACGGCCAACTTTCCCATGGTCTGGTCACATATTAAGAAATACCTTCGCGCTGTGCGCGCAGAAAACAGGCAGTCGACTACAAGAATTCCGTCTGGCCAGACGAACACAAAGGCTCGCATGAATTGATTGAAAATTACAGGTAAGTGGGAGTTTGTGATTATTTAAATAATTATTTAATAAAAATAATAAAACACGACAGTATGGATGGTGGACATGGATGAAATTACTTGTGTGATTACTGCACAAATTTTAAGTTTTTAAAGTGGTTCCTTAATTTAGTACACATAACAGAGATTCACTGTATGTTTGACAATAGAGACTTGAATTTCATATGAACTTCGTATACAACACACATTTTCCACTTTCTATTCATAATCCACAGTTAAATGCACAGTTAAATATCAATTTTTATTATTACAAAAATTCACATGTTTATTACATTTTGTAATGTCTATAGTCCAAGTAATGTATATTTGTTAGATTTTCGAGATTTAGAGCCTGATCTGCACCAGAAAAGTCATGGCTGGTGCTATCATGTGATGATATGGTACTCGCTGGTAAGTAGATTGGTGTCAATTCCTCAGTCTCTCGAGTAGACGAAGAAATGATTTCGGCATTTCGAAGTTCATACTTTGTTAAAATATTAAAAATTTTGGATTTTGCTTGTATCATTATTGAAGGAGGTAGGCTAATCAACACTGTTTTGCTGTGTTCTCCGGAAGTTTCTATCGTGGAATTGAATTTGGTCATATTCGTCATATCCTTTTCAAGAGCTTAATCCATGAGTTTCTCATCATTGGAAGGTAAAAATGACATACTAAATGTATGTGCTGCATGCCGCCAAGCTGCCAGACTGCGACACACTGGCAGCGCTGCTCAGGCGGCGGAGTTCGAATTGTATCCCGAACTATATCACGATAAAATGCATTGGAGCAGTAGTGATCGTTCCTCGTCAACGCAGTGAGGTTCAAAATTGTACCTTTAGATTCTGGTGAATAAAACTTACAAAAATTAAAAAAGCAGTTTTCTGTATTTACTTTGTTTTAAACATGAAATTCAACAAAGGCATGGAACAATAAAGATGACATCTAACATACCAATATAAATAAAATAAACACACCAAAAACTGGCACAAATTTTCCCCCATGAATTTAAAAAAAATTCAAACTTCTGCTAACTGAGTATGTTTTCTCATTGTTTAACTGTTGATTTGTTTTCAAAATGATAATAAAGCATAAATTAAAAAAAATACCAAAAAACTATATAAAACAATAGCCACATATGTAAGATTGTAATATTACCTTTTATTTACCACATTTTAATTATAATAATACAATAAACTTACCTTGAGTAGCCAGAGTTCTTCACATGAATCTGTGAATTATAAGCGTGACTTAGGGGGGTTTACCTCATTAAAGTATTCGACTCTCATTTTGTTTTTTGTTTTTTTGTTTTTTGTGTTCAGGCATTTTTAAACAATAATATAACTTCGGTTGATTATGATCTTTAGAATTCCAATTCAAACTACTTCAGCTTTGAGGTCGAGACCCCCAGTTAATACAAACACATAGACTTCAGCATTTTCTATTATTCAAATTATTATTGACTATTGGTTAAAATTTACTTATACTAAATAAAGGCAGCCCAGTAATTGCTTGTACACACATTCATTCATTTTACCCCATTATACTTTATTTAGAGTTCTCGTTGATTTATAGTTTCATAGTTAAGAAGATTGATTGATATACAGTTACGTATTAACGGCGTCCCTGGTGACATGTGCTGCACCCCGTATTTGTCTCACTATTTGTCCGAAAATGTTACTGTTTTAATTCCGAAACGTGGCTGTTGCTTACATTTATTCACTGTATCAAAAGGTTACCATTTTCACTGTTTTACTCGAGCTTTATGAAATTTTCGGCTCGCGAGCCTCGGTGTTGAACCGCACGGTTCTATGACTGTTGTAAGACAGACGCCAACATCAGCGTCCCAAAAGATGGCCAAGGAGCGTTCATGCTGACCAGCTTGTCTTTTCATTGGCTGAAATGAATCACGTGACACAGTAATTTGCTTCCTTTCTGAGAGCGAGTCTACAGTAAGGTGGCCGACATACCATAGTCCTAAGGCTCGCTAAAGTTTGTGATATTTTCAAACGGAAGAGCAATCATCCGCGCACAGGTTCACATTCCATAGCATCAGGAAACAGTCCTTATTGCAGGGCATACAGACCAAATGTGCAACAGGTGCCCCGACAAGGAATTTCTACGGTTAGAATTGAGGCCCTACATGGGTAACTCCTCGTTAATGCACATAATAAAAATACAGCTCAAATATTTGTCCCGTTACAAGATTCCACTAGGAAGCAAAAAACGGGTTAAAACAGAAAATTGTTAAGTTTCTCAGGAACTTCATAATAAAAATCGTAAATCATTCTGAATACACTGTGGACTGAATAAATATTCAAAGGCTACCTCTTTTCTACTTGCTACAAGGACATAACCACAAGAACTATGCTAGAAATTTGAACCATCCCTTAACCATCAGGCAACTAACAATGTTTACACGAAGTGATTTCATACTCACAAGACTGCTGTAGCATACTACAATTAAAAATGGTCATACACAACCAACTAGGTACTTATTTAATTCTATTTCTGTCACTAACTAGATTTTTAATGATACATTAAAAAAATGTAACACATCCCTTTTTCTTTATCATTCTTGGGGGGTTCACCCTAATACCCTTGGTGTGACACTGAGAGATAGGATAGCTACTGCCGGGCATTTCACTACGCCACTTCATTTAAAAAATTATTTAATGGATACATAAAACTTCACTTGTATGTTGACTGCAGTACTACTGCACTGTTACTAACCCAAAATACCTAAGTAGCATAAGCCTACAGATTTACAAGCCTAAAAATACAAGCTATCTCAATAAAATCAGTCACTTGTAATTACTTCACAAGCACTACTACTGAGGCTGTCTCAGTAGTTCTACAGAAGAATAGGGTACTTTTAGGAGGGAGAAAATGAGTGGGATGGAGACAGCTCAAGTGATTTACTTTACATTGTGTTATAAGCGAACATTCAATGAAGAGTAGCAGCCTCATGCAGCCATCAGCTAGCTTATCAAGCAAACAGCAGAAGACTATGAGCTGTATCTCAACAGCACAGGACGGTATTACTTTCTTCTGACCGGTGTTACTTACATATATTTTTGCTGACCAGCGTTTTTCCATTTTTGAAAATAGGAAAACAATCAATTACTGATTTTTTCTTCCATGTTCTGTAAGGAAATGGAAGTATAGTGATCGCAAAAAAAATCATGTTCGAGATAAGGGCTGATTCTGATTGAACTACTCTCAAAACATGAAGAAAAGTCATTTTCTGAAAAGTGTGTGTGTGTTTATATATCGAATTTTTTTAATGGTGAACTATAACTGCCGCAAATTCAAACAGATTCAAATACTTTTTTGCATATGTGCCCAAGCTGTAGAGGACTCAAGGCCTAATGATTTTGGTTAAGATCGGTTAAGGGGGAGGGGTAGTTTACCTGCAATGTTTTACGTTTACATTAAAGTACTTAATTTTGATAAATAACGTATCCTGAAAATAAGGTCATAATAATTCACTGTAGAAAGGTAAATGAAACATCTATAAATGAAAAGGGTAGTTGAAGGAGGAGGGGTAATTTTCTATAAATGAAAATGGTAGTTGAATGAGGAGGGGGTAATTTTAAAAAAATTACATTTCTGATGTCAAATACACTACTTCATTTTGAAGGATAAGATACCTCAGAAATTATATATAATGAAACTATTACTCAATAAAAATGTAAATATCAAAAGTGAGGACGTGTTCGGTTAAGGGGAGGGGTAGTTTACTTGATTTGTTTTGTGTTTTAACTAGAGTAAAGTATTTAATTTTGATAAATAAGTGCCACGAAAATAAAGCCATATTAATCCACTGTAAAATGGCAAATGAGATATCTACTTGATGAATACAGAACCAAATTTTAATAGACTGACTCAAAGAAAAAAAACATTATATTAAATGACTACCCCATAATAACAAAAATATCTATAAATAGTGAAAATCTGAGGGCAGGGGATTTTTTTTTTTTAGAAATTATTGAACCGAATTCAAGTAAATGATTTTAAATATGAATCTTACAACATGGAAGTCATGTATGGTTCTCCATACCGATATTTATAATAAATATACATAAAATTAATAGGCAGTTCTTAAATATTGCCATACAAGTTTCCCAATTTCTCTGATAACATAGTCAGCAAACTTGTTGCAAAATGTTTTTGGTTTTTTAACTGGCCATTCCAATCACAAAGTTTCCAAAAACAAAATTATGGAAACACAATTATTTTAACTTAATAGGACATATTTATACAATATTATTCTCTTACAATACCAAAATACCAAAGACATACCAATGTACTGAGAATGTCAAATTTTATATAAATTGATAATTAATAAGAATACTTTTCATTCTTACTAAAAAAGGAGACTTTTTGTTTAAATCTGTGTCTTCCCAATCCCATGTTAAATTATTGGAGTATCAGTGTAGTGTTTACAAAGCACTATAATCAATAAGCCTTGAGTCCTCTACAACTTGGGCACATATACAAAAATTTATTTGATTCTGTTTGGATTTTTGGCAGTTATCGTTTGCCATAGAAAAAAATTCTACACACAGACACTTTTTGGAAAATGACAGTCCTTCATATTTTGAGGGTGGTACAATCAGAATCAGCCTTTATCTCGAACATAATCTTTTTTCGCGATCACCATACTTTTGAGATTTTCTTACGGAACATGGAAGTAAAACATTGTTTATCAATGATATCAATAAAAACTTTATTTGGAAGTGTTAATTAATTTATAGTCATTATCGAGAGAAATACTGATAGTAAATGACACTGGTTCTTATTAACAAAACAAATGTTCATGTGACACCACACTAATAATTCCCCATCCTTTGGCACTTTGCAATCTTCATAATCATGCACCTTTGTGCGAATGCCAAGACTTTACCAAACACATCTCCCAGACCAGAACAACACTAGAACCAACAACGATTGAATTATTATAAAATAGCAATTCTAATGAAGAATTGTAGCTAGATGGTTAGTCTTCTAAATTATAAAATACACTGTTTAATTAATATTTGATTAGTAACTCATGTTCCTATCTATTTTCTACAAGTTTCAATTTTTTAAAGTAGAAATACATCTTAAATTTACTAATTATTAAATTTGTAACTGAGTTTTCTAAGCTACTAATTACAGACTTAGTAGATATTAGTAATAAATAATTAACATAAGCAGATATCTGCCCTTACAGAAAACATACAAAAAAATTAAAATTATATAGCCATGAAATGACAACATAATACTGTGTAAAATTACAATGGAATATAAATAATATTAATCCAAATGTCAGTAAAGAGATCTAAATATAGTATTTCTATTCTTAGTTCAATCCTGATGCGAAAAACCCACGTGGAAAATCTGAAATGCTATTGGTCAGGGGGGTCGACGCTGTTCACACAGTAATGTATTACACGCATGTGCAGAATGTCTGTACAGTCATTTGTGAGTTAGCTTAAATTGGGGCATGTTGTTTTAAGACTTCCTCCTTATCACTGTATTCTAAATCCTACTGAATTAATGTGGAGCCAGTTGAAAGGATATGTTGCCTGTCACAATGCAACATATATATGCTGCTTGATATAAAACAACTGATAGAAAAGGAAACAACTTGAAACAACAGCGGACAAGTGACGTCATTGTATTGAGCATATTGTTACAACATTACAGAACAATCTACGTGTTTATCGAATGTTCCAGATGAATCCAGCTGAATCTGTGTGGCGTACGTGATTCTCGACGCATTAGCTAGACTGTGTCAGAAGCCGCGCGAACTGTGTCAAGGCTGCAATGAATTATGCTCTAATGTTTTCCTTTATTGTTAATGCGCAGTATGGAATAATCTAGTATTTTGGGGGGGTATAAATACCAGTACTCAACGATGTTCAGTTTCAGTTATAGTTGCGACATATTACAGTGTGGTTCGAGTTTATTGTCGGGCGATACTATGTGCATTCAAGTGGTTATTAGTGAAGTGTTGTGTTCTATAATCAGGCGGTATAATTGTAATACAATTGTGTTTTATGTTAGCTGACATTTTATTGGGTGTGAACATTTTTTATTTGATTTGTTGTAAGAGACAGTGTTGTTAATTACGAACTGTTTAACTTTGAAAATTAAAGCTGGTGATTAGTGACTTAATTGGTGTCTTGTATTTTGTTTTCCACCGTACCTACGACGATCAGTAGACCATCGTAACAGTGGGTCAGAAGTGCGACAGAACCGTTAATAGTGGAAACAGTGGACACTTTGTACAAGACGAGTGTAATTCGTAATTAATCGGAAAACAATGGATGCCAGTCAGATGATGGAAGCTTTCCAAACGCTGCTGCGGCAGGCACAGGAAGAAGCAGAAAGACGACAGGATGAGAAATGCAGACAGGAGGCGGAAGGAGCAGAAAGACAACACAAAGGAGAACGAAGACAAGAAAGGGAAGAAACAGAGGAACGACGTAAGCAGGAAGCAGAGGAACGTAAACGTGAAGCAGGCGACATAAAAGCGTTAATTCATGAGCAAAAGCAGATGCAAGAACGTACTACTGCAGAATTGGGTCTCTTACGTGGTGACGTAGGTGAATTACGAGGTGAGCTTAATAATCAGATTACCAGAATATCTGATGTAGAAGAATCCATGTCAAATAAAATAGCTGAAGTAGAAAAATCTGTCTTGACTGTGGAAGACGCTATGTTAACAAAAATATCTGCAGTAGAAAACTCAATGGCAAACAAAAGAAAACAAATTAAAAGTGAAATTGAGCACTTAATAAAGATACAACCAAAACAAATTTCTGCACAGACTGTACCAATGATAAAGACAGAAAAGAACTTTACATTCTTGTTTTGTTGCAATTTTTAAATGGTGGACAAAAAAAAGCCATTAACTGGTGTTATAAAATATTACACTGTCGGTCTGAGACAGTCACACAAATTTTACTTTGGACAGGACAAATTATTACAATTTACATGTCTTTATACAGTACCAATGTTCTATGTACCCTGTCTGTACTCCTTAAGTCAGTGTGACACACCTACATAATTCAAGCACCAAATAGCATTTCAGATGTGCCATGCCTGTTTGTTTACACAAGGATTGAACTAAGAACTGAAACAGTACAGGACATCATAGCCTAGTTTTTAAAACTGAAACTGAAACATCAGCCATGTGCACTGAAACTGTTTTCTGATTTATTACAAGTGTGTGCAAGGTTGTACTGTGTGCTATAATATGGTTATGTCTGCAGGCACTATTGAATCATATATAATACATTTTTTGTGTTTACAAATATAATAACTACAGTGTTACTTGTATCGGCAGGTGGAAACTAGTGGTGAATTACACTGAAAGTCTATTATTTGTTGTGTGCAGGCCACAGTCACCACTATAAACATAACATTTACATGTTTCTGTCCCGTGTTCATGTGGATATTGACTCTAAAATATGAAAGAACTATAAGATTATATTTTATTGGTATAGAAACGTATACTGATATACCAAAGAATGATTGTCCAGTACTGAGTTAGTGAGTATCGCGTACAGCCTGAATCCCGTTTTTTCACGTAAATAAAAGTACAAATACAAGTTCTACTTGATAACCAACAAATAATTTATATAATGTTCTATATTTGTTTTATACTTGTCCTATAATTTACGACTTGCTCGTACTTCAGACTACAGAGTTTGATTTACAAAAATCTGTTTTCAAGCTTCATCAGATTTGCAAACATTACAATATGAAAATCTCCACTATAAAAACAAAGGTAACGGCATTTCGAGGCAGGGTACAAATAAGAACAAAAATCATGATTAATGATCTAATTCTAAAACAGGTGAGCCATTTTATTATTTAGGTATATTGGCTATAATAGAAATTATGATCTTGATGTTAAGTTAGGTAAGTTCCAGACGATCTATGGGACAAACAATCGTATTTTTAGAAACAAGGTATGTCGAGATACAAAATTAAAGTTCTACAAAGTTATGGCAGTCCCTGTACTGTCCTATGGGTGTGAATATGGACAACAACCAAGAAACAAGACAGTAAAACACAGGCCTTTTTATGAGGAGTTAAATGTGTTCTAAACTTGACTTTATAAAGAACGACGCCATAAGAGAAGAGTTTTCAGGTTTTCAACTTGAATGAAAATTAAAAGATTACGAACATCGTGGAAAGTGGACAGAACACTTGGAAAGAATGTCAGATTCCAGACTTGCCAAACAAGTCTGGAAATACAAACCTACAGAACACAAGTATGTGGATAGACCCAGTAAGAGATGGCTTGAGGATCTTTGAAGGTGGAACAGGCAGCACCTTGCCTATGCCGTGTTGTGAAGATGATGATGTTTTATACTGTACCGTTTTATTATATGGTACTACTTTGCATTTAAAAATCTGAACAAATAGATTTTTCGAACTACCCATGGTTCCAGCAGGTTTGAACCTCTCTGAAAAGTCAACTCATAAAACAGACAACGAAAATTGTATGAATAAAAACTGTAATCATATATTATGTAAGATATAACAATTACATCAGGTTACTATTACATAAGATATTTAAAAGTCTAAAAGCAAAATTAAAATTTGTTGACAATGCATAATGTGCAGATTTTCAGAGTTTTTATAGATTTTAAACATGACAAACCCAAAAATAGTCTTATTTTATGTTATGACTACAAAAGAGTAGTTTTTATTTCATATAAAGTGTCTACAAAACATACGAGGTGTGTTATAAAAAAGACCGAACTTTTTGGATAACACATCAACCTGCAAAAACAACGCATTGCGAATTTGCACACACCTAGAGATAGTTTTTGATAACAAACTGCCATTTATTCTGTTCCACTATCAGTATTAGTCTTCGAGGTATATCTGATTGAGTGGTGACATGTGCAATCTGGCCGTCGGATTAGTGACAAAGTGATTAAGAAAGACCTCGAAGAATAACGTGTGTGTATGAAATTTTGTAGCAAAACTAGGTTAAAACTTTACAGAGATATTCTGGTTGTTGAATTTAGCATACGCGGAGGCCTGCATGAGGCGAACGATTATTTCACGAATTTTTAAAGTGGTTGGTGCAGATCAAAGCTGTACTGTTAATTTACAACTTACACTTTTAATTTACTTTCGTTTGTTTACAAAAACTCAGTTGTGTGTCTATTTTCAGATGCCATCTTGCAATACTACCAACTGTGAAATTTTACTTACCCGGTCCAGAGTTCGTTTAAGCGAGTTTTGAGAGAGCAGAAATGGTTGATTTTTGTAAATAACTTACTCAATTTTTTCACAAAATAGTATTTTTATTAAGTTAAATCAAATTAAGGTATTCCATCTTTTTCTCAACACTGTCAATTACTTTCGTTACTCTATTACAAACAATTTCAATCCATTTAACTTCCCATTATACGCAAAATAATACAATTTATACTTGGAAATTCTAAATAGAAACAAACAAAATTTTAGATATAGACTGAAACCCCCCCTTTATTTTCTAAGTTTTGTAAATTTTTTTTTGAATTTTATTTAATTTTATTTTTATTAAGTTTTTTTTTGTAAAAGGGGAGAGACATCATATTTAGAACTAGGTAAAGAGAAACCTAGAGGAAGCAAAAGTGTGCAAGGCCCAGATACAATTACAGACATGTCCCCCCAGGTGAATGACAGGACTTGCAAATGAAAAACTCTTTTAACCAACAAGCGTGTGCTTTATTCGACCTGTAAGATTTTACATAAATAACAAGTCCGTAATTGTGTGAGCACACCATTTAAGGCAGAATTATATATATCTAGGTATTTCCATTAATCCATAATGTCACCAAGTAAATGAATTGATATTACTAATTGCAAAATTTCTGCCTGATCATGTATGAGTCAAAGTTGGTAATAATCTCATTCATTAAGCAATACTAATCTATCAGTGTTGTATAATATCAATTAGGCTAGCCTGTTGTCTCAGCGAGCACATGTATGGTTATTCTCTTGTTTTAAATCAGTTACATATTCCCCAAAAATATATATATATATATAGTAAAATTACACACACAAACACATATACGACATGAATAACAAAACATCCCTCATTTCAACACTAACCTCCACATAAACCGATTCCCACTACAGTAAATAAATGAAGCCTAATATGTATAGCTAGGTACAAATATAAATAACAACGTAAAATGGAATATCTCAGCTCCTAAGCATAGATTTGCCAGTATATTCACAAGCATAGTTCACACCAGAGAATGTAAGTTACCGCCCCGAAACTCAAACAGCCAAGCGAACCCTTAGCTTAATCATTAAGCATTAAGTATGTGTGTGAAAGAAAATCGTTTCTCATCAACAGCATCAGACAACCCCCAGCTACGTTATTAAACTCTGCCATGACCAGATGACTTGATAGCACGAGATAATTAACTCCCTAATGGTCTTAATTAGATGAAAGTTAGATCTTACAGTAAACTGCGGATGTGTGTGTATGTGTGTAACTTCTTACACATTATACAGTTATAAGATACTTCATTAGGTGTACTGTGGTAATGTTCACACATGCAATAACATGATGATCACACATAATTGAACATGAGAGTTTGTGCTAGAGTCTAATTTTCAGAACTTCACGAGTGAGCTTCTGGCGGCTTCTGTGCATTCACAAGTTGTAGAGAGAGAGAAATAGATAAACAGAATTTTCCCACCTGGATAGTCCGGTGTACTTAGTTCGTATAGGCGAGGATCAGTGATGTCACAGTCATATCACCCGTCCCTGGTGCAGCTTAGCGTTGGAAAAGTTCTTGGTTCAGCTTAGCATCGAAAAGTCCTCGACTGACGGCATTGTGGCTAAAGATCGTCTCTGCTATTAGGGGGAACAGATGTTCGTTCGCCCCTGACACCCATCTCGTCCTTGGTTGAGCACCTGGAGCACGCTTTATTTAGCCTATCATAGTGATAGGTACGGAAGTCCTGGTTAGAAGTTCGCCGCCAGCCGAGACCAGATGAACAGCTTGGAGGATGAAACAGAAATGAGAGCGAATCAACGTTTCGCTCCAGCCAAGTAACCTCCAAAAGCAGAAATGTACAGACACACAGCTGGCTGGCAGCGCCAGCAGTATTGCGTAGCCACACAACCTTTTGTGTGTATAACCGACCGACAACAAACAATCTTAACAGAGTGGCAGTGCGTGACGTCAGCGGCGCTCGTTTTTAAAATACTAATAATCTAATACGTTGCCGAAGCCAGTTCGGCACACCCTCACCCCAAAAGGGCAACATGGTTGACCCAAAACAAACAAGTCCTCAAGCACGACGGCTGCGGGAAACCTGGAAAATCTCAGACTCTAAAACCGCTCTTGGTGAGTTCAGTAACACAGGAAAACGAAAAAGCAGAAGGAAGAGGTGTGAGTCAGTGAATGTGTGTCTGAAAGAGAAGGTGTAAGTGTGAGTCCTGCATGCTCGCCGGGCCCTGGTCCGCATGCAGATATAAGAGACAGAAAAGAACAGGAGAAAGAGAAGAATCGCAGGCGCCAGCTGTGAGTACTGACCACCAAGGCCTCCCAAATCAACAACTGAGACCCAGGACCACTAACACAATATTCCTTTCCAGGACTGAAAATCTCCTCCACACTGCGACCATCCCGCACGCGCGTCCTCTCCTCCATGCCAAACTCTCGGGACCGCCCCAACACGTCACCATCACCGGTGACCACCACCTAACCCTCCTGGTACTCACATATTCACGCCCGAAGGCTAACAAGGTGCTACAACCTTGATATGGGAGTACCATTTCTACAACCGTCCAGCTCGTGGACCGACCAGCCGTGTGCAGCAAGACAAGGCATTATCAATCCTTGACACACGACTGGCCCACATCCCTACACTAGGGCGGACGGACCCGATTAGCAAGGGCGAGAAGACCGCATTGAGGGCACGCGAACATCAATCTCCCAATCTCCACTTTATAATAGTTATCTCTTTACCTAAGGAGGGGGTAACTTCTCTGCGGACAGCCAACACTCAGCCATACGACCGACGCCCAAACAACCCTGGGGACATCAACCCGGAATGCGGCATGGTTCGGGCCAAACACTAATCCATATTGAAAAACTGACCTACATTTTATATCACTCAAACAGCTGATCAGACAGAAAACAAATAAACTGGTCTTTGAATTTAGCCGGATATAGCGATACACAATCTATCAGATAAGCAGGCAGCAAGGCTTGAAATAGTGTTACAGCTGCGGCTATCAGTTGGCCAAAGGTTATCTTTCGGATCAGTTTGTATCACTGTTCAAAACTATTGCATCGATTCCGGTTTAATATTCAATTTATTCTTTCTAACATCTATTGTCTTTAGTGCAGTCGGCGTTAAAATTCCCGTTTCAAAAAACAAGGTCCCCCAAAAAAAATCCTAACTCAACTTCATCTGAATTCCTTCTTCATTTGGAACGCCCCTCTTACTACTTAAATTCGCTCAGTGTCCACCAGAATTTTACAATTTACAACATACATCACAGACAACAATTTAACACCAACACATAAGGAAGAACTTGATCATTCAAGTGGCTCCAGAATACTCTAGCGATACGACGAGATGGGTGTCATAAAAGCAGAGAAGCAGCCATGCAAAATTTCCGGAAGAAAACACAACACAAAACAATCAAACTAACTCACTAACTACAACACACAAAGTACACATAAAATTCGATATAATCGAAAATATAAAGTATCACATCCATGCCCTTGGTCGGACCATAACCGCATTCAAAATACGATACCGCAACGCCCTCAATAAACAATTACCATATAACTGGGGTGCTACCCAAACACGTTGTCTAATCCAAAAGACAAGTCATAATCAAACTCAACAAGTACCGACGGCCCTCATCATGTCCAGACTCCGTATGAGCTCCAGGGTATGTGCAAGTGCAACCAATCAGCACACATTCATTAAAAAATTAATCACATTCTCATAACCCCTTTTCAAAATTCATCTCGCACTCAACATCACAAAATAATCACTTAAACACTAACACATATTAAATTATTTTAACTTCATTAACCCCCTATTCATTTTATAAAATGTGCTCTTTTTCTCTGGTTGTTCATTCTGTTAATTTATTACACTATCATTAAGTTTTCTTACAACACTTGGATTCTAATCAGAAATAATTTGAAGTAATTTGCAAGTCCTAACACCAGCTGACATGTCTGTAGTCACACTAAGTTTCATTTAAGAAAATAAATATAAGTCCCCAGATTCTAAAATTTCTCAAGTTCAACAGAGAAAATAAGGCAGAAATCATACCTACTATCCATCCAGAATCATAAAAACCACGCTCTGAACTAACATTTGAGCGTACCCCTTTATTTTCTAAGTTTTGTAAATTTTTTTTTGAATTTTATTTAATTTTATTTTTATTAAGTTTTTTTTTGTAAAAGGGGAGAGACATCATATTTAGAACTAGGTAAAGAGAAACCTAGAGGAAGCAAAAGTGTGCAAGGCCCAGATACAATTACAGACATGTCCCCCCAGGTGAATGACAGGACTTGCAAATGAAAAACTCTTTTAACCAACAAGCGTGTGCTTTATTCGACCTGTAAGATTTTACATAAATAACAAGTCCGTAATTGTGTGAGCACACCATTTAAGGCAGAATTATATATATCTAGGCATTTCCATTAATCCATAATGTCACCAAGTAAATGAATTGATATTACTAATTGCAAAATTTCTGCCTGATCATGTATGAGTCAAAGTTGGAAATAATCTCATTCATTAAGCAATACTAATCTATCAGTGTTGTATAATATCAATTAGGCTAGCCTGTTGTCTCAGCGAGCACATGTATGGTTATTCTCTTGTTTTAAATCAGTTACATATTCCCCAAAAATATATATATATATAGTAAAATTACACACACAAACACATATACGACATGAATAACAAAACATCCCTCATTTCAACACTAACCTCCACATAAACCGATTCCCACTACAGTAAATAAATGAAGCCTAATATGTATAGCTAGGTACAAATATAAATAACAACGTAAAATGGAATATCTCAGCTCCTAAGCATAGATTTGCCAGTATATTCACAAGCATAGTTCACACCAGAGAATGTAAGTTACCGCCCCGAAACTCAAACAGCCAAGCGAACCCTTAGCTTAATCATTAAGCATTAAGTATGTGTATGAAAGAAAATCGTTTCTCATCAACAGCATCAGACAACCCCCAGCTACGTTATTAAACTCTGCCATGACCAGATGACTTGATAGCACGAGATAATTAACTCCCTAATGGTCTTAATTAGATGAAAGTTAGATCTTACAGTAAACTGCGGATGTGTGTGTATGTGTGTAACTTCTTACACATTATACAGTTATAAGATACTTCATTAGGTGTACTGTGGTAATGTTCACACATGCAATAACATGATGATCACACATAATTGAACATGAGAGTTTGTGCTAGAGTCTAATTTTCAGAACTTCACGAGTGAGCTTCTGGCGGCTTCTGTGCATTCACAAGTTGTAGAGAGAGAGAAATAGATAAACAGAATTTTCCCACCTGGATAGTCCGGTGTACTTAGTTCGTATAGGCGAGGATCAGTGATGTCACAGTCATATCACCCGTCCCTGGTGCAGCTTAGCGTTGGAAAAGTTCTTGGTTCAGCTTAGCATCGAAAAGTCCTCGACTGACGGCATTGTGGCTAAAGATCGTCTCTGCTATTAGGGGGAACAGATGTTCGTTCGCCCCTGACACCCATCTCGTCCTTGGTTGAGCACCTGGAGCACGCTTTATTTAGCCTATCATAGTGATAGGTACGGAAGTCCTGGTTAGAAGTTCGCCGCCAGCCGAGACCAGATGAACAGCTTGGAGGATGAAACAGAAATGAGAGCGAATCAACGTTTCGCTCCAGCCAAGTAACCTCCAAAAGCAGAAATGTACAGACACACAGCTGGCTGGCAGCGCCAGCAGTATTGCGTAGCCACACAACCTTTTGTGTGTATAACCGACCGACAACAAACAATCTTAACAGAGTGGCAGTGCGTGACGTCAGCGGCGCTCGTTTTTAAAATACTAATAATCTAATACGTTGCCGAAGCCAGTTCGGCACACCCTCACCCCAAAAGGGCAACATGGTTGACCCAAAACAAACAAGTCCTCAAGCACGACGGCTGCGGGAAACCTGGAAAATCTCAGACTCTAAAACCGCTCTTGGTGAGTTCAGTAACACAGGAAAACGAAAAAGCAGAAGGAAGAGGTGTGAGTCAGTGAATGTGTGTCTGAAAGAGAAGGTGTAAGTGTGAGTCCTGCATGCTCGCCGGGCCCTGGTCCGCATGCAGATATAAGAGACAGAAAAGAACAGGAGAAAGAGAAGAATCGCAGGCGCCAGCTGTGAGTACTGACCACCAAGGCCTCCCAAATCAACAACTGAGACCCAGGACCACTAACACAATATTCCTTTCCAGGACTGAAAATCTCCTCCACACTGCGACCATCCCCCACGCGCGTCCTCTCCTCCATGCCAAACTCTCGGGACCGCCCCAACACGTCACCATCACCGGTGACCACCACCTAACCCTCCTGGTACTCACATATTCACGCCCGAAGGCTAACAAGGTGCTACAACCTTGATATGGGAGTACCATTTCTACAACCGTCCAGCTCGTGGACCGACCAGCCGTGTGCAGCAAAACAAGGCATTATCAATCCTTGACACACGACTGGCCCACATCCCTACACTAGGGCGGACGGACCCGATTAGCAAGGGCGAGAAGACCGCATTGAGGGCACGCGAACATCAATCTCCCAATCTCCACTTTATAATAGTTATCTCTTTACCTAAGGAGGGGGTAACTTCTCTGCGGACAGCCAACACTCAGCCATACGACCGACGCCCAAACAACCCTGGGGACATCAACCCGGAATGCGGCATGGTTCGGGCCAAACACTAATCCATATTGAAAAACTGACCTACATTTTATATCACTCGAACAGCTGATCAGACAGAAAACAAATAAACTGGTCTTTGAATTTAGCCGGATATAGCGATACACAATCTATCAGATAAGCAGGCAGCAAGGCTTGAAATAGTGTTACAGCTGCGGCTATCAGTTGGCCAAAGGTTATCTTTCGGATCAGTTTGTATCACTGTTCAAAACTATTGCATCGATTCCGGTTTAATATTCAATTTATTCTTTCTAACATCTATTGTCTTTAGTGCAGTCGGCGTTAAAATTCCCGTTTCAAAAAACAAGGTCCCCCAAAAAAAATCCTAACTCAACTTCATCTGAATTCCTTCTTCATTTGGAACGCCCCTCTTACTACTTAAATTCGCTCAGTGTCCACCAGAATTTTACAATTTACAACATACATCACAGACAACAATTTAACACCAACACATAAGGAAGAACTTGATCATTCAAGTGGCTCCAGAATACTCTAGCGATACGACGAGATGGGTGTCATAAAAGCAGAGAAGCAGCCATGCAAAATTTCCGGAAGAAAACACAACACAAAACAATCAAACTAACTCACTAACTACAACACACAAAGTGCACATAAAATTCGATATAATCGAAAATATAAAGTATCACATCCATGCCCTTGGTCGGACCATAACCGCATTCAAAATACGATACCGCAACGCCCTCAATAAACAATTACCATATAACTGGGGTGCTACCCAAACACGTTGTCTAATCCAAAAGACAAGTCATAATCAAACTCAACAAGTACCGACGGCCCTCATCATGTCCAGACTCCGTATGAGCTCCAGGGTATGTGCAAGTGCAACCAATCAGCACACATTCATTAAAAAATTAATCACATTCTCATAACCCCTTTTCAAAATTCATCTCGCACTCAACATCACAAAATAATCACTTAAACACTAACACATATTAAATTATTTTAACTTCATTAACCCCCTATTCATTTTATAAAATGTGCTCTTTTTCTCTGGTTGTTCATTCTGTTAATTTATTACACTATCATTAAGTTTTCTTACAACACTTGGATTCTAATCAGAAATAATTTGAAGTAATTTGCAAGTCCTAACACCAGCTGACATGTCTGTAGTCACACTAAGTTTCATTTAAGAAAATAAATATAAGTCCCCAGATTCTAAAATTTCTCAAGTTCAACAGAGAAAATAAGGCAGAAATCATACCTACTATCCATCCAGAATCACAAAAACCACGCTCTGAACTAACATTTGAGCGTACCCCTTTATTTTCTAAGTTTTGTAAATTTTTTTTTGAATTTTATTTAATTTTATTTTTATTAAGTTTTTTTTTGTAAAAGGGGAGAGACATCATATTTAGAACTAGGTAAAGAGAAACCTAGAGGAAGCAAAAGTGTGCAAGGCCCAGATACAATTACAGACATGTCCCCCCAGGTGAATGACAGGACTTGCAAATGAAAAACTCTTTTAACCAACAAGCGTGTGCTTTATTCGACCTGTAAGATTTTACATAAATAACAAGTCCGTAATTGTGTGAGCACACCATTTAAGGCAGAATTATATATATCTAGGTATTTCCATTAATCCATAATGTCACCAAGTAAATGAATTGATATTACTAATTGCAAAATTTCTGCCTGATCATGTATGAGTCAAAGTTGGTAATAATCTCATTCATTAAGCAATACTAATCTATCAGTGTTGTATAATATCAATTAGGCTAGCCTGTTGTCTCAGCGAGCACATGTATGGTTATTCTCTTGTTTTAAATCAGTTACATATTCCCCAAAAATATATATATATATAGTAAAATTACACACACAAACACATATACGACATGAATAACAAAACATCCCTCATTTCAACACTAACCTCCACATAAACCGATTCCCACTACAGTAAATAAATGAAGCCTAATATGTATAGCTAGGTACAAATATAAATAACAACGTAAAATGGAATATCTCAGCTCCTAAGCATAGATTTGCCAGTATATTCACAAGCATAGTTCACACCAGAGAATGTAAGTTACCGCCCCGAAACTCAAACAGCCAAGCGAACCCTTAGCTTAATCATTAAGCATTAAGTATGTGTGTGAAAGAAAATCGTTTCTCATCAACAGCATCAGACAACCCCCAGCTACGTTATTAAACTCTGCCATGACCAGATGACTTGATAGCACGAGATAATTAACTCCCTAATGGTCTTAATTAGATGAAAGTTAGATCTTACAGTAAACTGCGGATGTGTGTGTATGTGTGTAACTTCTTACACATTATACAGTTATAAGATACTTCATTAGGTGTACTGTGGTAATGTTCACACATGCAATAACATGATGATCACACATAATTGAACATGAGAGTTTGTGCTAGAGTCTAATTTTCAGAACTTCACGAGTGAGCTTCTGGCGGCTTCTGTGCATTCACAAGTTGTAGAGAGAGAGAAATAGATAAACAGAATTTTCCCACCTGGATAGTCCGGTGTACTTAGTTCGTATAGGCGAGGATCAGTGATGTCACAGTCATATCACCCGTCCCTGGTGCAGCTTAGCGTTGGAAAAGTTCTTGGTTCAGCTTAGCATCGAAAAGTCCTCGACTGACGGCATTGTGGCTAAAGATCGTCTCTGCTATTAGGGGGAACAGATGTTCGTTCGCCCCTGACACCCATCTCGTCCTTGGTTGAGCACCTGGAGCACGCTTTATTTAGCCTATCATAGTGATAGGTACGGAAGTCCTGGTTAGAAGTTCGCCGCCAGCCGAGACCAGATGAACAGCTTGGAGGATGAAACAGAAATGAGAGCGAATCAACGTTTCGCTCCAGCCAAGTAACCTCCAAAAGCAGAAATGTACAGACACACAGCTGGCTGGTAGCGCCAGCAGTATTGCGTAGCCACACAACCTTTTGTGTGTATAACCGACCGACAACAAACAATCTTAACAGAGTGGCAGTGCGTGACGTCAGCGGCGCTCGTTTTTAAAATACTAATAATCTAATACGTTGCCGAAGCCAGTTCGGCACACCCTCACCCCAAAAGGGCAACATGGTTGACCCAAAACAAACAAGTCCTCAAGCACGACGGCTGCGGGAAACCTGGAAAATCTCAGACTCTAAAACCGCTCTTGGTGAGTTCAGTAACACAGGAAAACGAAAAAGCAGAAGGAAGAGGTGTGAGTCAGTGAATGTGTGTCTGAAAGAGAAGGTGTAAGTGTGAGTCCTGCATGCTCGCCGGGCCCTGGTCCGCATGCAGATATAAGAGACAGAAAAGAACAGGAGAAAGAGAAGAATCGCAGGCGCCAGCTGTGAGTACTGACCACCAAGGCCTCCCAAATCAACAACTGAGACCCAGGACCACTAACACAATATTCCTTTCCAGGACTGAAAATCTCCTCCACACTGCGACCATCCCGCACGCGCGTCCTCTCCTCCATGCCAAACTCTCGGGACCGCCCCAACACGTCACCATCACCGGTGACCACCACCTAACCCTCCTGGTACTCACATATTCACGCCCGAAGGCTAACAAGGTGCTACAACCTTGATATGGGAGTACCATTTCTACAACCGTCCAGCTCGTGGACCGACCAGCCGTGTGCAGCAAGACAAGGCATTATCAATCCTTGACACACGACTGGCCCACATCCCTACACTAGGGCGGACGGACCCGATTAGCAAGGGCGAGAAGACCGCATTGAGGGCACGCGAACATCAATCTCCCAATCTCCACTTTATAATAGTTATCTCTTTACCTAAGGAGGGGGTAACTTCTCTGCGGACAGCCAACACTCAGCCATACGACCGACGCCCAAACAACCCTGGGGACATCAACCCGGAATGCGGCATGGTTCGGGCCAAACACTAATCCATATTGAAAAACTGACCTACATTTTATATCACTCAAACAGCTGATCAGACAGAAAACAAATAAACTGGTCTTTGAATTTAGCCGGATATAGCGATACACAATCTATCAGATAAGCAGGCAGCAAGGCTTGAAATAGTGTTACAGCTGCGGCTATCAGTTGGCCAAAGGTTATCTTTCGGATCAGTTTGTATCACTGTTCAAAACTATTGCATCGATTCCGGTTTAATATTCAATTTATTCTTTCTAACATCTATTGTCTTTAGTGCAGTCGGCGTTAAAATTCCCGTTTCAAAAAACAAGGTCCCCCAAAAAAAATCCTAACTCAACTTCATCTGAATTCCTTCTTCATTTGGAACGCCCCTCTTACTACTTAAATTCGCTCAGTGTCCACCAGAATTTTACAATTTACAACATACATCACAGACAACAATTTAACACCAACACATAAGGAAGAACTTGATCATTCAAGTGGCTCCAGAATACTCTAGCGATACGACGAGATGGGTGTCATAAAAGCAGAGAAGCAGCCATGCAAAATTTCCGGAAGAAAACACAACACAAAACAATCAAACTAACTCACTAACTACAACACACAAAGTACACATAAAATTCGATATAATCGAAAATATAAAGTATCACATCCATGCCCTTGGTCGGACCATAACCGCATTCAAAATACGATACCGCAACGCCCTCAATAAACAATTACCATATAACTGGGGTGCTACCCAAACACGTTGTCTAATCCAAAAGACAAGTCATAATCAAACTCAACAAGTACCGACGGCCCTCATCATGTCCAGACTCCGTATGAGCTCCAGGGTATGTGCAAGTGCAACCAATCAGCACACATTCATTAAAAAATTAATCACATTCTCATAACCCCTTTTCAAAATTCATCTCGCACTCAACATCACAAAATAATCACTTAAACACTAACACATATTAAATTATTTTAACTTCATTAACCCCCTATTCATTTTATAAAATGTGCTCTTTTTCTCTGGTTGTTCATTCTGTTAATTTATTACACTATCATTAAGTTTTCTTACAACACTTGGATTCTAATCAGAAATAATTTGAAGTAATTTGCAAGTCCTAACACCAGCTGACATGTCTGTAGTCACACTAAGTTTCATTTAAGAAAATAAATATAAGTCCCCAGATTCTAAAATTTCTCAAGTTCAACAGAGAAAATAAGGCAGAAATCATACCTACTATCCATCCAGAATCATAAAAACCACGCTCTGAACTAACATTTGAGCGTACCCCTTTATTTTCTAAGTTTTGTAAATTTTTTTTTGAATTTTATTTAATTTTATTTTTATTAAGTTTTTTTTTGTAAAAGGGGAGAGACATCATATTTAGAACTAGGTAAAGAGAAACCTAGAGGAAGCAAAAGTGTGCAAGGCCCAGATACAATTACAGACATGTCCCCCCAGGTGAATGACAGGACTTGCAAATGAAAAACTCTTTTAACCAACAAGCGTGTGCTTTATTCGACCTGTAAGATTTTACATAAATAACAAGTCCGTAATTGTGTGAGCACACCATTTAAGGCAGAATTATATATATCTAGGCATTTCCATTAATCCATAATGTCACCAAGTAAATGAATTGATATTACTAATTGCAAAATTTCTGCCTGATCATGTATGAGTCAAAGTTGGAAATAATCTCATTCATTAAGCAATACTAATCTATCAGTGTTGTATAATATCAATTAGGCTAGCCTGTTGTCTCAGCGAGCACATGTATGGTTATTCTCTTGTTTTAAATCAGTTACATATTCCCCAAAAATATATATATATATAGTAAAATTACACACACAAACACATATACGACATGAATAACAAAACATCCCTCATTTCAACACTAACCTCCACATAAACCGATTCCCACTACAGTAAATAAATGAAGCCTAATATGTATAGCTAGGTACAAATATAAATAACAACGTAAAATGGAATATCTCAGCTCCTAAGCATAGATTTGCCAGTATATTCACAAGCATAGTTCACACCAGAGAATGTAAGTTACCGCCCCGAAACTCAAACAGCCAAGCGAACCCTTAGCTTAATCATTAAGCATTAAGTATGTGTATGAAAGAAAATCGTTTCTCATCAACAGCATCAGACAACCCCCAGCTACGTTATTAAACTCTGCCATGACCAGATGACTTGATAGCACGAGATAATTAACTCCCTAATGGTCTTAATTAGATGAAAGTTAGATCTTACAGTAAACTGCGGATGTGTGTGTATGTGTGTAACTTCTTACACATTATACAGTTATAAGATACTTCATTAGGTGTACTGTGGTAATGTTCACACATGCAATAACATGATGATCACACATAATTGAACATGAGAGTTTGTGCTAGAGTCTAATTTTCAGAACTTCACGAGTGAGCTTCTGGCGGCTTCTGTGCATTCACAAGTTGTAGAGAGAGAGAAATAGATAAACAGAATTTTCCCACCTGGATAGTCCGGTGTACTTAGTTCGTATAGGCGAGGATCAGTGATGTCACAGTCATATCACCCGTCCCTGGTGCAGCTTAGCGTTGGAAAAGTTCTTGGTTCAGCTTAGCATCGAAAAGTCCTCGACTGACGGCATTGTGGCTAAAGATCGTCTCTGCTATTAGGGGGAACAGATGTTCGTTCGCCCCTGACACCCATCTCGTCCTTGGTTGAGCACCTGGAGCACGCTTTATTTAGCCTATCATAGTGATAGGTACGGAAGTCCTGGTTAGAAGTTCGCCGCCAGCCGAGACCAGATGAACAGCTTGGAGGATGAAACAGAAATGAGAGCGAATCAACGTTTCGCTCCAGCCAAGTAACCTCCAAAAGCAGAAATGTACAGACACACAGCTGGCTGGCAGCGCCAGCAGTATTGCGTAGCCACACAACCTTTTGTGTGTATAACCGACCGACAACAAACAATCTTAACAGAGTGGCAGTGCGTGACGTCAGCGGCGCTCGTTTTTAAAATACTAATAATCTAATACGTTGCCGAAGCCAGTTCGGCACACCCTCACCCCAAAAGGGCAACATGGTTGACCCAAAACAAACAAGTCCTCAAGCACGACGGCTGCGGGAAACCTGGAAAATCTCAGACTCTAAAACCGCTCTTGGTGAGTTCAGTAACACAGGAAAACGAAAAAGCAGAAGGAAGAGGTGTGAGTCAGTGAATGTGTGTCTGAAAGAGAAGGTGTAAGTGTGAGTCCTGCATGCTCGCCGGGCCCTGGTCCGCATGCAGATATAAGAGACAGAAAAGAACAGGAGAAAGAGAAGAATCGCAGGCGCCAGCTGTGAGTACTGACCACCAAGGCCTCCCAAATCAACAACTGAGACCCAGGACCACTAACACAATATTCCTTTCCAGGACTGAAAATCTCCTCCACACTGCGACCATCCCCCACGCGCGTCCTCTCCTCCATGCCAAACTCTCGGGACCGCCCCAACACGTCACCATCACCGGTGACCACCACCTAACCCTCCTGGTACTCACATATTCACGCCCGAAGGCTAACAAGGTGCTACAACCTTGATATGGGAGTACCATTTCTACAACCGTCCAGCTCGTGGACCGACCAGCCGTGTGCAGCAAAACAAGGCATTATCAATCCTTGACACACGACTGGCCCACATCCCTACACTAGGGCGGACGGACCCGATTAGCAAGGGCGAGAAGACCGCATTGAGGGCACGCGAACATCAATCTCCCAATCTCCACTTTATAATAGTTATCTCTTTACCTAAGGAGGGGGTAACTTCTCTGCGGACAGCCAACACTCAGCCATACGACCGACGCCCAAACAACCCTGGGGACATCAACCCGGAATGCGGCATGGTTCGGGCCAAACACTAATCCATATTGAAAAACTGACCTACATTTTATATCACTCAAACAGCTGATCAGACAGAAAACAAATAAACTGGTCTTTGAATTTAGCCGGATATAGCGATACACAATCTATCAGATAAGCAGGCAGCAAGGCTTGAAATAGTGTTACAGCTGCGGCTATCAGTTGGCCAAAGGTTATCTTTCGGATCAGTTTGTATCACTGTTCAAAACTATTGCATCGATTCCGGTTTAATATTCAATTTATTCTTTCTAACATCTATTGTCTTTAGTGCAGTCGGCGTTAAAATTCCCGTTTCAAAAAACAAGGTCCCCCAAAAAAAATCCTAACTCAACTTCATCTGAATTCCTTCTTCATTTGGAACGCCCCTCTTACTACTTAAATTCGCTCAGTGTCCACCAGAATTTTACAATTTACAACATACATCACAGACAACAATTTAACACCAACACATAAGGAAGAACTTGATCATTCAAGTGGCTCCAGAATACTCTAGCGATACGACGAGATGGGTGTCATAAAAGCAGAGAAGCAGCCATGCAAAATTTCCGGAAGAAAACACAACACAAAACAATCAAACTAACTCACTAACTACAACACACAAAGTGCACATAAAATTCGATATAATCGAAAATATAAAGTATCACATCCATGCCCTTGGTCGGACCATAACCGCATTCAAAATACGATACCGCAACGCCCTCAATAAACAATTACCATATAACTGGGGTGCTACCCAAACACGTTGTCTAATCCAAAAGACAAGTCATAATCAAACTCAACAAGTACCGACGGCCCTCATCATGTCCAGACTCCGTATGAGCTCCAGGGTATGTGCAAGTGCAACCAATCAGCACACATTCATTAAAAAATTAATCACATTCTCATAACCCCTTTTCAAAATTCATCTCGCACTCAACATCACAAAATAATCACTTAAACACTAACACATATTAAATTATTTTAACTTCATTAACCCCCTATTCATTTTATAAAATGTGCTCTTTTTCTCTGGTTGTTCATTCTGTTAATTTATTACACTATCATTAAGTTTTCTTACAACACTTGGATTCTAATCAGAAATAATTTGAAGTAATTTGCAAGTCCTAACACCAGCTGACATGTCTGTAGTCACACTAAGTTTCATTTAAGAAAATAAATATAAGTCCCCAGATTCTAAAATTTCTCAAGTTCAACAGAGAAAATAAGGCAGAAATCATACCTACTATCCATCCAGAATCACAAAAACCACGCTCTGAACTAACATTTGAGCGTACCCCTTTATTTTCTAAGTTTTGTAAATTTTTTTTTGAATTTTATTTAATTTTATTTTTATTAAGTTTTTTTTTGTAAAAGGGGAGAGACATCATATTTAGAACTAGGTAAAGAGAAACCTAGAGGAAGCAAAAGTGTGCAAGGCCCAGATACAATTACAGACATGTCCCCCCAGGTGAATGACAGGACTTGCAAATGAAAAACTCTTTTAACCAACAAGCGTGTGCTTTATTCGACCTGTAAGATTTTACATAAATAACAAGTCCGTAATTGTGTGAGCACACCATTTAAGGCAGAATTATATATATCTAGGTATTTCCATTAATCCATAATGTCACCAAGTAAATGAATTGATATTACTAATTGCAAAATTTCTGCCTGATCATGTATGAGTCAAAGTTGGTAATAATCTCATTCATTAAGCAATACTAATCTATCAGTGTTGTATAATATCAATTAGGCTAGCCTGTTGTCTCAGCGAGCACATGTATGGTTATTCTCTTGTTTTAAATCAGTTACATATTCCCCAAAAATATATATATATATAGTAAAATTACACACACAAACACATATACGACATGAATAACAAAACATCCCTCATTTCAACACTAACCTCCACATAAACCGATTCCCACTACAGTAAATAAATGAAGCCTAATATGTATAGCTAGGTACAAATATAAATAACAACGTAAAATGGAATATCTCAGCTCCTAAGCATAGATTTGCCAGTATATTCACAAGCATAGTTCACACCAGAGAATGTAAGTTACCGCCCCGAAACTCAAACAGCCAAGCGAACCCTTAGCTTAATCATTAAGCATTAAGTATGTGTGTGAAAGAAAATCGTTTCTCATCAACAGCATCAGACAACCCCCAGCTACGTTATTAAACTCTGCCATGACCAGATGACTTGATAGCACGAGATAATTAACTCCCTAATGGTCTTAATTAGATGAAAGTTAGATCTTACAGTAAACTGCGGATGTGTGTGTATGTGTGTAACTTCTTACACATTATACAGTTATAAGATACTTCATTAGGTGTACTGTGGTAATGTTCACACATGCAATAACATGATGATCACACATAATTGAACATGAGAGTTTGTGCTAGAGTCTAATTTTCAGAACTTCACGAGTGAGCTTCTGGCGGCTTCTGTGCATTCACAAGTTGTAGAGAGAGAGAAATAGATAAACAGAATTTTCCCACCTGGATAGTCCGGTGTACTTAGTTCGTATAGGCGAGGATCAGTGATGTCACAGTCATATCACCCGTCCCTGGTGCAGCTTAGCGTTGGAAAAGTTCTTGGTTCAGCTTAGCATCGAAAAGTCCTCGACTGACGGCATTGTGGCTAAAGATCGTCTCTGCTATTTGGGGGAACAGATGTTCGTTCGCCCCTGACACCCATCTCGTCCTTGGTTGAGCACCTGGAGCACGCTTTATTTAGCCTATCATAGTGATAGGTACGGAAGTCCTGGTTAGAAGTTCGCCGCCAGCCGAGACCAGATGAACAGCTTGGAGGATGAAACAGAAATGAGAGCGAATCAACGTTTCGCTCCAGCCAAGTAACCTCCAAAAGCAGAAATGTACAGACACACAGCTGGCTGGCAGCGCCAGCAGTATTGCGTAGCCACACAACCTTTTGTGTGTATAACCGACCGACAACAAACAATCTTAACAGAGTGGCAGTGCGTGACGTCAGCGGCGCTCGTTTTTAAAATACTAATAATCTAATACGTTGCCGAAGCCAGTTCGGCACACCCTCACCCCAAAAGGGCAACATGGTTGACCCAAAACAAACAAGTCCTCAAGCACGACGGCTGCGGGAAACCTGGAAAATCTCAGACTCTAAAACCGCTCTTGGTGAGTTCAGTAACACAGGAAAACGAAAAAGCAGAAGGAAGAGGTGTGAGTCAGTGAATGTGTGTCTGAAAGAGAAGGTGTAAGTGTGAGTCCTGCATGCTCGCCGGGCCCTGGTCCGCATGCAGATATAAGAGACAGAAAAGAACAGGAGAAAGAGAAGAATCGCAGGCGCCAGCTGTGAGTACTGACCACCAAGGCCTCCCAAATCAACAACTGAGACCCAGGACCACTAACACAATATTCCTTTCCAGGACTGAAAATCTCCTCCACACTGCGACCATCCCCCACGCGCGTCCTCTCCTCCATGCCAAACTCTCGGGACCGCCCCAACACGTCACCATCACCGGTGACCACCACCTAACCCTCCTGGTACTCACATATTCACGCCCGAAGGCTAACAAGGTGCTACAACCTTGATATGGGAGTACCATTTCTACAACCGTCCAGCTCGTGGACCGACCAGCCGTGTGCAGCAAAACAAGGCATTATCAATCCTTGACACACGACTGGCCCACATCCCTACACTAGGGCGGACGGACCCGATTAGCAAGGGCGAGAAGACCGCATTGAGGGCACGCGAACATCAATCTCCCAATCTCCACTTTATAATAGTTATCTCTTTACCTAAGGAGGGGGTAACTTCTCTGCGGACAGCCAACACTCAGCCATACGACCGACGCCCAAACAACCCTGGGGACATCAACCCGGAATGCGGCATGGTTCGGGCCAAACACTAATCCATATTGAAAAACTGACCTACATTTTATATCACTCGAACAGCTGATCAGACAGAAAACAAATAAACTGGTCTTTGAATTTAGCCGGATATAGCGATACACAATCTATCAGATAAGCAGGCAGCAAGGCTTGAAATAGTGTTACAGCTGCGGCTATCAGTTGGCCAAAGGTTATCTTTCGGATCAGTTTGTATCACTGTTCAAAACTATTGCATCGATTCCGGTTTAATATTCAATTTATTCTTTCTAACATCTATTGTCTTTAGTGCAGTCGGCGTTAAAATTCCCGTTTCAAAAAACAAGGTCCCCCAAAAAAAATCCTAACTCAACTTCATCTGAATTCCTTCTTCATTTGGAACGCCCCTCTTACTACTTAAATTCGCTCAGTGTCCACCAGAATTTTACAATTTACAACATACATCACAGACAACAATTTAACACCAACACATAAGGAAGAACTTGATCATTCAAGTGGCTCCAGAATACTCTAGCGATACGACGAGATGGGTGTCATAAAAGCAGAGAAGCAGCCATGCAAAATTTCCGGAAGAAAACACAACACAAAACAATCAAACTAACTCACTAACTACAACACACAAAGTACACATAAAATTCGATATAATCGAAAATATAAAGTATCACATCCATGCCCTTGGTCGGACCATAACCGCATTCAAAATACGATACCGCAACGCCCTCAATAAACAATTACCATATAACTGGGGTGCTACCCAAACACGTTGTCTAATCCAAAAGACAAGTCATAATCAAACTCAACAAGTACCGACGGCCCTCATCATGTCCAGACTCCGTATGAGCTCCAGGGTATGTGCAAGTGCAACCAATCAGCACACATTCATTAAAAAATTAATCACATTCTCATAACCCCTTTTCAAAATTCATCTCGCACTCAACATCACAAAATAATCACTTAAACACTAACACATATTAAATTATTTTAACTTCATTAACCCCCTATTCATTTTATAAAATGTGCTCTTTTTCTCTGGTTGTTCATTCTGTTAATTTATTACACTATCATTAAGTTTTCTTACAACACTTGGATTCTAATCAGAAATAATTTGAAGTAATTTGCAAGTCCTAACACCAGCTGACATGTCTGTAGTCACACTAAGTTTCATTTAAGAAAATAAATATAAGTCCCCAGATTCTAAAATTTCTCAAGTTCAACAGAGAAAATAAGGCAGAAATCATACCTACTATCCATCCAGAATCATAAAAACCACGCTCTGAACTAACATTTGAGCGTACCCCTTTATTTTCTAAGTTTTGTAAATTTTTTTTTGAATTTTATTTAATTTTATTTTTATTAAGTTTTTTTTTGTAAAAGGGGAGAGACATCATATTTAGAACTAGGTAAAGAGAAACCTAGAGGAAGCAAAAGTGTGCAAGGCCCAGATACAATTACAGACATGTCCCCCCAGGTGAATGACAGGACTTGCAAATGAAAAACTCTTTTAACCAACAAGCGTGTGCTTTATTCGACCTGTAAGATTTTACATAAATAACAAGTCCGTAATTGTGTGAGCACACCATTTAAGGCAGAATTATATATATCTAGGTATTTCCATTAATCCATAATGTCACCAAGTAAATGAATTGATATTACTAATTGCAAAATTTCTGCCTGATCATGTATGAGTCAAAGTTGGTAATAATCTCATTCATTAAGCAATACTAATCTATCAGTGTTGTATAATATCAATTAGGCTAGCCTGTTGTCTCAGCGAGCACATGTATGGTTATTCTCTTGTTTTAAATCAGTTACATATTCCCCAAAAATATATATATATATAGTAAAATTACACACACAAACACATATACGACATGAATAACAAAACATCCCTCATTTCAACACTAACCTCCACATAAACCGATTCCCACTACAGTAAATAAATGAAGCCTAATATGTATAGCTAGGTACAAATATAAATAACAACGTAAAATGGAATATCTCAGCTCCTAAGCATAGATTTGCCAGTATATTCACAAGCATAGTTCACACCAGAGAATGTAAGTTACCGCCCCGAAACTCAAACAGCCAAGCGAACCCTTAGCTTAATCATTAAGCATTAAGTATGTGTGTGAAAGAAAATCGTTTCTCATCAACAGCATCAGACAACCCCCAGCTACGTTATTAAACTCTGCCATGACCAGATGACTTGATAGCACGAGATAATTAACTCCCTAATGGTCTTAATTAGATGAAAGTTAGATCTTACAGTAAACTGCGGATGTGTGTGTATGTGTGTAACTTCTTACACATTATACAGTTATAAGATACTTCATTAGGTGTACTGTGGTAATGTTCACACATGCAATAACATGATGATCACACATAATTGAACATGAGAGTTTGTGCTAGAGTCTAATTTTCAGAACTTCACGAGTGAGCTTCTGGCGGCTTCTGTGCATTCACAAGTTGTAGAGAGAGAGAAATAGATAAACAGAATTTTCCCACCTGGATAGTCCGGTGTACTTAGTTCGTATAGGCGAGGATCAGTGATGTCACAGTCATATCACCCGTCCCTGGTGCAGCTTAGCGTTGGAAAAGTTCTTGGTTCAGCTTAGCATCGAAAAGTCCTCGACTGACGGCATTGTGGCTAAAGATCGTCTCTGCTATTTGGGGGAACAGATGTTCGTTCGCCCCTGACACCCATCTCGTCCTTGGTTGAGCACCTGGAGCACGCTTTATTTAGCCTATCATAGTGATAGGTACGGAAGTCCTGGTTAGAAGTTCGCCGCCAGCCGAGACCAGATGAACAGCTTGGAGGATGAAACAGAAATGAGAGCGAATCAACGTTTCGCTCCAGCCAAGTAACCTCCAAAAGCAGAAATGTACAGACACACAGCTGGCTGGCAGCGCCAGCAGTATTGCGTAGCCACACAACCTTTTGTGTGTATAACCGACCGACAACAAACAATCTTAACAGAGTGGCAGTGCGTGACGTCAGCGGCGCTCGTTTTTAAAATACTAATAATCTAATACGTTGCCGAAGCCAGTTCGGCACACCCTCACCCCAAAAGGGCAACATGGTTGACCCAAAACAAACAAGTCCTCAAGCACGACGGCTGCGGGAAACCTGGAAAATCTCAGACTCTAAAACCGCTCTTGGTGAGTTCAGTAACACAGGAAAACGAAAAAGCAGAAGGAAGAGGTGTGAGTCAGTGAATGTGTGTCTGAAAGAGAAGGTGTAAGTGTGAGTCCTGCATGCTCGCCGGGCCCTGGTCCGCATGCAGATATAAGAGACAGAAAAGAACAGGAGAAAGAGAAGAATCGCAGGCGCCAGCTGTGAGTACTGACCACCAAGGCCTCCCAAATCAACAACTGAGACCCAGGACCACTAACACAATATTCCTTTCCAGGACTGAAAATCTCCTCCACACTGCGACCATCCCCCACGCGCGTCCTCTCCTCCATGCCAAACTCTCGGGACCGCCCCAACACGTCACCATCACCGGTGACCACCACCTAACCCTCCTGGTACTCACATATTCACGCCCGAAGGCTAACAAGGTGCTACAACCTTGATATGGGAGTACCATTTCTACAACCGTCCAGCTCGTGGACCGACCAGCCGTGTGCAGCAAAACAAGGCATTATCAATCCTTGACACACGACTGGCCCACATCCCTACACTAGGGCGGACGGACCCGATTAGCAAGGGCGAGAAGACCGCATTGAGGGCACGCGAACATCAATCTCCCAATCTCCACTTTATAATAGTTATCTCTTTACCTAAGGAGGGGGTAACTTCTCTGCGGACAGCCAACACTCAGCCATACGACCGACGCCCAAACAACCCTGGGGACATCAACCCGGAATGCGGCATGGTTCGGGCCAAACACTAATCCATATTGAAAAACTGACCTACATTTTATATCACTCGAACAGCTGATCAGACAGAAAACAAATAAACTGGTCTTTGAATTTAGCCGGATATAGCGATACACAATCTATCAGATAAGCAGGCAGCAAGGCTTGAAATAGTGTTACAGCTGCGGCTATCAGTTGGCCAAAGGTTATCTTTCGGATCAGTTTGTATCACTGTTCAAAACTATTGCATCGATTCCGGTTTAATATTCAATTTATTCTTTCTAACATCTATTGTCTTTAGTGCAGTCGGCGTTAAAATTCCCGTTTCAAAAAACAAGGTCCCCCAAAAAAAATCCTAACTCAACTTCATCTGAATTCCTTCTTCATTTGGAACGCCCCTCTTACTACTTAAATTCGCTCAGTGTCCACCAGAATTTTACAATTTACAACATACATCACAGACAACAATTTAACACCAACACATAAGGAAGAACTTGATCATTCAAGTGGCTCCAGAATACTCTAGCGATACGACGAGATGGGTGTCATAAAAGCAGAGAAGCAGCCATGCAAAATTTCCGGAAGAAAACACAACACAAAACAATCAAACTAACTCACTAACTACAACACACAAAGTACACATAAAATTCGATATAATCGAAAATATAAAGTATCACATCCATGCCCTTGGTCGGACCATAACCGCATTCAAAATACGATACCGCAACGCCCTCAATAAACAATTACCATATAACTGGGGTGCTACCCAAACACGTTGTCTAATCCAAAAGACAAGTCATAATCAAACTCAACAAGTACCGACGGCCCTCATCATGTCCAGACTCCGTATGAGCTCCAGGGTATGTGCAAGTGCAACCAATCAGCACACATTCATTAAAAAATTAATCACATTCTCATAACCCCTTTTCAAAATTCATCTCGCACTCAACATCACAAAATAATCACTTAAACACTAACACATATTAAATTATTTTAACTTCATTAACCCCCTATTCATTTTATAAAATGTGCTCTTTTTCTCTGGTTGTTCATTCTGTTAATTTATTACACTATCATTAAGTTTTCTTACAACACTTGGATTCTAATCAGAAATAATTTGAAGTAATTTGCAAGTCCTAACACCAGCTGACATGTCTGTAGTCACACTAAGTTTCATTTAAGAAAATAAATATAAGTCCCCAGATTCTAAAATTTCTCAAGTTCAACAGAGAAAATAAGGCAGAAATCATACCTACTATCCATCCAGAATCATAAAAACCACGCTCTGAACTAACATTTGAGCGTACCCCTTTATTTTCTAAGTTTTATAAATTTTTTTTTGAATTTTATTTAATTTTATTTTTATTAAGTTTTTTTTTGTAAAAGGGGAGAGACATCATATTTAGAACTAGGTAAAGAGAAACCTAGAGGAAGCAAAAGTGTGCAAGGCCCAGATACAATTACAGACATGTCCCCCCAGGTGAATGACAGGACTTGCAAATGAAAAACTCTTTTAACCAACAAGCGTGTGCTTTATTCGACCTGTAAGATTTTACATAAATAACAAGTCCGTAATTGTGTGAGCACACCATTTAAGGCAGAATTATATATATCTAGGTATTTCCATTAATCCATAATGTCACCAAGTAAATGAATTGATATTACTAATTGCAAAATTTCTGCCTGATCATGTATGAGTCAAAGTTGGTAATAATCTCATTCATTAAGCAATACTAATCTATCAGTGTTGTATAATATCAATTAGGCTAGCCTGTTGTCTCAGCGAGCACATGTATGGTTATTCTCTTGTTTTAAATCAGTTACATATTCCCCAAAAATATATATATATATAGTAAAATTACACACACAAACACATATACGACATGAATAACAAAACATCCCTCATTTCAACACTAACCTCCACATAAACCGATTCCCACTACAGTAAATAAATGAAGCCTAATATGTATAGCTAGGTACAAATATAAATAACAACGTAAAATGGAATATCTCAGCTCCTAAGCATAGATTTGCCAGTATATTCACAAGCATAGTTCACACCAGAGAATGTAAGTTACCGCCCCGAAACTCAAACAGCCAAGCGAACCCTTAGCTTAATCATTAAGCATTAAGTATGTGTGTGAAAGAAAATCGTTTCTCATCAACAGCATCAGACAACCCCCAGCTACGTTATTAAACTCTGCCATGACCAGATGACTTGATAGCACGAGATAATTAACTCCCTAATGGTCTTAATTAGATGAAAGTTAGATCTTACAGTAAACTGCGGATGTGTGTGTATGTGTGTAACTTCTTACACATTATACAGTTATAAGATACTTCATTAGGTGTACTGTGGTAATGTTCACACATGCAATAACATGATGATCACACATAATTGAACATGAGAGTTTGTGCTAGAGTCTAATTTTCAGAACTTCACGAGTGAGCTTCTGGCGGCTTCTGTGCATTCACAAGTTGTAGAGAGAGAGAAATAGATAAACAGAATTTTCCCACCTGGATAGTCCGGTGTACTTAGTTCGTATAGGCGAGGATCAGTGATGTCACAGTCATATCACCCGTCCCTGGTGCAGCTTAGCGTTGGAAAAGTTCTTGGTTCAGCTTAGCATCGAAAAGTCCTCGACTGACGGCATTGTGGCTAAAGATCGTCTCTGCTATTTGGGGGAACAGATGTTCGTTCGCCCCTGACACCCATCTCGTCCTTGGTTGAGCACCTGGAGCACGCTTTATTTAGCCTATCATAGTGATAGGTACGGAAGTCCTGGTTAGAAGTTCGCCGCCAGCCGAGACCAGATGAACAGCTTGGAGGATGAAACAGAAATGAGAGCGAATCAACGTTTCGCTCCAGCCAAGTAACCTCCAAAAGCAGAAATGTACAGACACACAGCTGGCTGGCAGCGCCAGCAGTATTGCGTAGCCACACAACCTTTTGTGTGTATAACCGACCGACAACAAACAATCTTAACAGAGTGGCAGTGCGTGACGTCAGCGGCGCTCGTTTTTAAAATACTAATAATCTAATACGTTGCCGAAGCCAGTTCGGCACACCCTCACCCCAAAAGGGCAACATGGTTGACCCAAAACAAACAAGTCCTCAAGCACGACGGCTGCGGGAAACCTGGAAAATCTCAGACTCTAAAACCGCTCTTGGTGAGTTCAGTAACACAGGAAAACGAAAAAGCAGAAGGAAGAGGTGTGAGTCAGTGAATGTGTGTCTGAAAGAGAAGGTGTAAGTGTGAGTCCTGCATGCTCGCCGGGCCCTGGTCCGCATGCAGATATAAGAGACAGAAAAGAACAGGAGAAAGAGAAGAATCGCAGGCGCCAGCTGTGAGTACTGACCACCAAGGCCTCCCAAATCAACAACTGAGACCCAGGACCACTAACACAATATTCCTTTCCAGGACTGAAAATCTCCTCCACACTGCGACCATCCCCCACGCGCGTCCTCTCCTCCATGCCAAACTCTCGGGACCGCCCCAACACGTCACCATCACCGGTGACCACCACCTAACCCTCCTGGTACTCACATATTCACGCCCGAAGGCTAACAAGGTGCTACAACCTTGATATGGGAGTACCATTTCTACAACCGTCCAGCTCGTGGACCGACCAGCCGTGTGCAGCAAAACAAGGCATTATCAATCCTTGACACACGACTGGCCCACATCCCTACACTAGGGCGGACGGACCCGATTAGCAAGGGCGAGAAGACCGCATTGAGGGCACGCGAACATCAATCTCCCAATCTCCACTTTATAATAGTTATCTCTTTACCTAAGGAGGGGGTAACTTCTCTGCGGACAGCCAACACTCAGCCATACGACCGACGCCCAAACAACCCTGGGGACATCAACCCGGAATGCGGCATGGTTCGGGCCAAACACTAATCCATATTGAAAAACTGACCTACATTTTATATCACTCGAACAGCTGATCAGACAGAAAACAAATAAACTGGTCTTTGAATTTAGCCGGATATAGCGATACACAATCTATCAGATAAGCAGGCAGCAAGGCTTGAAATAGTGTTACAGCTGCGGCTATCAGTTGGCCAAAGGTTATCTTTCGGATCAGTTTGTATCACTGTTCAAAACTATTGCATCGATTCCGGTTTAATATTCAATTTATTCTTTCTAACATCTATTGTCTTTAGTGCAGTCGGCGTTAAAATTCCCGTTTCAAAAAACAAGGTCCCCCAAAAAAAATCCTAACTCAACTTCATCTGAATTCCTTCTTCATTTGGAATGCCCCTCTTACTACTTAAATTCGCTCAGTGTCCACCAGAATTTTACAATTTACAACATACATCACAGACAACAATTTAACACCAACACATAAGGAAGAACTTGATCATTCAAGTGGCTCCAGAATACTCTAGCGATACGACGAGATGGGTGTCATAAAAGCAGAGAAGCAGCCATGCAAAATTTCCGGAAGAAAACACAACACAAAACAATCAAACTAACTCACTAACTACAACACACAAAGTACACATAAAATTCGATATAATCGAAAATATAAAGTATCACATCCATGCCTTGGTCGGACCATAACCGCATTCAAAATACGATACCGCAACGCCCTCAATAAACAATTACCATATAACTGGGGTGCTACCCAAACACGTTGTCTAATCCAAAAGACAAGTCATAATCAAACTCAACAAGTACCGACGGCCCTCATCATGTCCAGACTCCGTATGAGCTCCAGGGTATGTGCAAGTGCAACCAATCAGCACACATTCATTAAAAAATTAATCACATTCTCATAACCCCTTTTCAAAATTCATCTCGCACTCAACATCACAAAATAATCACTTAAACACTAACACATATTAAATTATTTTAACTTCATTAACCCCCTATTCATTTTATAAAATGTGCTCTTTTTCTCTGGTTGTTCATTCTGTTAATTTATTACACTATCATTAAGTTTTCTTACAACACTTGGATTCTAATCAGAAATAATTTGAAGTAATTTGCAAGTCCTAACACCAGCTGACATGTCTGTAGTCACACTAAGTTTCATTTAAGAAAATAAATATAAGTCCCCAGATTCTAAAATTTCTCAAGTTCAACAGAGAAAATAAGGCAGAAATCATACCTACTATCCATCCAGAATCATAAAAACCACGCTCTGAACTAACATTTGAGCGTACCCCTTTATTTTCTAAGTTTTGTAAATTTTTTTTTGAATTTTATTTAATTTTATTTTTATTAAGTTTTTTTTTGTAAAAGGGGAGAGACATCATATTTAGAACTAGGTAAAGAGAAACCTAGAGGAAGCAAAAGTGTGCAAGGCCCAGATACAATTACAGACATGTCCCCCCAGGTGAATGACAGGACTTGCAAATGAAAAACTCTTTTAACCAACAAGCGTGTGCTTTATTCGACCTGTAAGATTTTACATAAATAACAAGTCCGTAATTGTGTGAGCACACCATTTAAGGCAGAATTATATATATCTAGGTATTTCCATTAATCCATAATGTCACCAAGTAAATGAATTGATATTACTAATTGCAAAATTTCTGCCTGATCATGTATGAGTCAAAGTTGGTAATAATCTCATTCATTAAGCAATACTAATCTATCAGTGTTGTATAATATCAATTAGGCTAGCCTGTTGTCTCAGCGAGCACATGTATGGTTATTCTCTTGTTTTAAATCAGTTACATATTCCCCAAAAATATATATATATATATAGTAAAATTACACACACAAACACATATACGACATGAATAACAAAACATCCCTCATTTCAACACTAACCTCCACATAAACCGATTCCCACTACAGTAAATAAATGAAGCCTAATATGTATAGCTAGGTACAAATATAAATAACAACGTAAAATGGAATATCTCAGCTCCTAAGCATAGATTTGCCAGTATATTCACAAGCATAGTTCACACCAGAGAATGTAAGTTACCGCCCCGAAACTCAAACAGCCAAGCGAACCCTTAGCTTAATCATTAAGCATTAAGTATGTGTGTGAAAGAAAATCGTTTCTCATCAACAGCATCAGACAACCCCCAGCTACGTTATTAAACTCTGCCATGACCAGATGACTTGATAGCACGAGATAATTAACTCCCTAATGGTCTTAATTAGATGAAAGTTAGATCTTACAGTAAACTGCGGATGTGTGTGTATGTGTGTAACTTCTTACACATTATACAGTTATAAGATACTTCATTAGGTGTACTGTGGTAATGTTCACACATGCAATAACATGATGATCACACATAATTGAACATGAGAGTTTGTGCTAGAGTCTAATTTTCAGAACTTCACGAGTGAGCTTCTGGCGGCTTCTGTGCATTCACAAGTTGTAGAGAGAGAGAAATAGATAAACAGAATTTTCCCACCTGGATAGTCCGGTGTACTTAGTTCGTATAGGCGAGGATCAGTGATGTCACAGTCATATCACCCGTCCCTGGTGCAGCTTAGCGTTGGAAAAGTTCTTGGTTCAGCTTAGCATCGAAAAGTCCTCGACTGACGGCATTGTGGCTAAAGATCGTCTCTGCTATTAGGGGGAACAGATGTTCGTTCGCCCCTGACACCCATCTCGTCCTTGGTTGAGCACCTGGAGCACGCTTTATTTAGCCTATCATAGTGATAGGTACGGAAGTCCTGGTTAGAAGTTCGCCGCCAGCCGAGACCAGATGAACAGCTTGGAGGATGAAACAGAAATGAGAGCGAATCAACGTTTCGCTCCAGCCAAGTAACCTCCAAAAGCAGAAATGTACAGACACACAGCTGGCTGGCAGCGCCAGCAGTATTGCGTAGCCACACAACCTTTTGTGTGTATAACCGACCGACAACAAACAATCTTAACAGAGTGGCAGTGCGTGACGTCAGCGGCGCTCGTTTTTAAAATACTAATAATCTAATACGTTGCCGAAGCCAGTTCGGCACACCCTCACCCCAAAAGGGCAACATGGTTGACCCAAAACAAACAAGTCCTCAAGCACGACGGCTGCGGGAAACCTGGAAAATCTCAGACTCTAAAACCGCTCTTGGTGAGTTCAGTAACACAGGAAAACGAAAAAGCAGAAGGAAGAGGTGTGAGTCAGTGAATGTGTGTCTGAAAGAGAAGGTGTAAGTGTGAGTCCTGCATGCTCGCCGGGCCCTGGTCCGCATGCAGATATAAGAGACAGAAAAGAACAGGAGAAAGAGAAGAATCGCAGGCGCCAGCTGTGAGTACTGACCACCAAGGCCTCCCAAATCAACAACTGAGACCCAGGACCACTAACACAATATTCCTTTCCAGGACTGAAAATCTCCTCCACACTGCGACCATCCCCCACGCGCGTCCTCTCCTCCATGCCAAACTCTCGGGACCGCCCCAACACGTCACCATCACCGGTGACCACCACCTAACCCTCCTGGTACTCACATATTCACGCCCGAAGGCTAACAAGGTGCTACAACCTTGATATGGGAGTACCATTTCTACAACCGTCCAGCTCGTGGACCGACCAGCCGTGTGCAGCAAAACAAGGCATTATCAATCCTTGACACACGACTGGCCCACATCCCTACACTAGGGCGGACGGACCCGATTAGCAAGGGCGAGAAGACCGCATTGAGGGCACGCGAACATCAATCTCCCAATCTCCACTTTATAATAGTTATCTCTTTACCTAAGGAGGGGGTAACTTCTCTGCGGACAGCCAACACTCAGCCATACGACCGACGCCCAAACAACCCTGGGGACATCAACCCGGAATGCGGCATGGTTCGGGCCAAACACTAATCCATATTGAAAAACTGACCTACATTTTATATCACTCGAACAGCTGATCAGACAGAAAACAAATAAACTGGTCTTTGAATTTAGCCGGATATAGCGATACACAATCTATCAGATAAGCAGGCAGCAAGGCTTGAAATAGTGTTACAGCTGCGGCTATCAGTTGGCCAAAGGTTATCTTTCGGATCAGTTTGTATCACTGTTCAAAACTATTGCATCGATTCCGGTTTAATATTCAATTTATTCTTTCTAACATCTATTGTCTTTAGTGCAGTCGGCGTTAAAATTCCCGTTTCAAAAAACAAGGTCCCCCAAAAAAAATCCTAACTCAACTTCATCTGAATTCCTTCTTCATTTGGAACGCCCCTCTTACTACTTAAATTCGCTCAGTGTCCACCAGAATTTTACAATTTACAACATACATCACAGACAACAATTTAACACCAACACATAAGGAAGAACTTGATCATTCAAGTGGCTCCAGAATACTCTAGCGATACGACGAGATGGGTGTCATAAAAGCAGAGAAGCAGCCATGCAAAATTTCCGGAAGAAAACACAACACAAAACAATCAAACTAACTCACTAACTACAACACACAAAGTACACATAAAATTCGATATAATCGAAAATATAAAGTATCACATCCATGCCCTTGGTCGGACCATAACCGCATTCAAAATACGATACCGCAACGCCCTCAATAAACAATTACCATATAACTGGGGTGCTACCCAAACACGTTGTCTAATCCAAAAGACAAGTCATAATCAAACTCAACAAGTACCGACGGCCCTCATCATGTCCAGACTCCGTATGAGCTCCAGGGTATGTGCAAGTGCAACCAATCAGCACACATTCATTAAAAAATTAATCACATTCTCATAACCCCTTTTCAAAATTCATCTCGCACTCAACATCACAAAATAATCACTTAAACACTAACACATATTAAATTATTTTAACTTCATTAACCCCCTATTCATTTTATAAAATGTGCTCTTTTTCTCTGGTTGTTCATTCTGTTAATTTATTACACTATCATTAAGTTTTCTTACAACACTTGGATTCTAATCAGAAATAATTTGAAGTAATTTGCAAGTCCTAACACCAGCTGACATGTCTGTAGTCACACTAAGTTTCATTTAAGAAAATAAATATAAGTCCCCAGATTCTAAAATTTCTCAAGTTCAACAGAGAAAATAAGGCAGAAATCATACCTACTATCCATCCAGAATCATAAAAACCACGCTCTGAACTAACATTTGAGCGTACCCCTTTATTTTCTAAGTTTTGTAAATTTTTTTTTGAATTTTATTTAATTTTATTTTTATTAAGTTTTTTTTTGTAAAAGGGGAGAGACATCATATTTAGAACTAGGTAAAGAGAAACCTAGAGGAAGCAAAAGTGTGCAAGGCCCAGATACAATTACAGACATGTCCCCCCAGGTGAATGACAGGACTTGCAAATGAAAAACTCTTTTAACCAACAAGCGTGTGCTTTATTCGACCTGTAAGATTTTACATAAATAACAAGTCCGTAATTATGTGAGCACACCATTTAAGGCAGAATTATATATATCTAGGTATTTCCATTAATCCATAATGTCACCAAGTAAATGAATTGATATTACTAATTGCAAAATTTCTGCCTGATCATGTATGAGTCAAAGTTGGTAATAATCTCATTCATTAAGCAATACTAATCTATCAGTGTTGTATAATATCAATTAGGCTAGCCTGTTGTCTCAGCGAGCACATGTATGGTTATTCTCTTGTTTTAAATCAGTTACATATTCCCCAAAAATATATATATATATAGTAAAATTACACACACAAACACATATACGACATGAATAACAAAACATCCCTCATTTCAACACTAACCTCCACATAAACCGATTCCCACTACAGTAAATAAATGAAGCCTAATATGTATAGCTAGGTACAAATATAAATAACAACGTAAAATGGAATATCTCAGCTCCTAAGCATAGATTTGCCAGTATATTCACAAGCATAGTTCACACCAGAGAATGTAAGTTACCGCCCCGAAACTCAAACAGCCAAGCGAACCCTTAGCTTAATCATTAAGCATTAAGTATGTGTGTGAAAGAAAATCGTTTCTCATCAACAGCATCAGACAACCCCCAGCTACGTTATTAAACTCTGCCATGACCAGATGACTTGATAGCACGAGATAATTAACTCCCTAATGGTCTTAATTAGATGAAAGTTAGATCTTACAGTAAACTGCGGATGTGTGTGTATGTGTGTAACTTCTTACACATTATACAGTTATAAGATACTTCATTAGGTGTACTGTGGTAATGTTCACACATGCAATAACATGATGATCACACATAATTGAACATGAGAGTTTGTGCTAGAGTCTAATTTTCAGAACTTCACGAGTGAGCTTCTGGCGGCTTCTGTGCATTCACAAGTTGTAGAGAGAGAGAAATAGATAAACAGAATTTTCCCACCTGGATAGTCCGGTGTACTTAGTTCGTATAGGCGAGGATCAGTGATGTCACAGTCATATCACCCGTCCCTGGTGCAGCTTAGCGTTGGAAAAGTTCTTGGTTCAGCTTAGCATCGAAAAGTCCTCGACTGACGGCATTGTGGCTAAAGATCGTCTCTGCTATTTGGGGGAACAGATGTTCGTTCGCCCCTGACACCCATCTCGTCCTTGGTTGAGCACCTGGAGCACGCTTTATTTAGCCTATCATAGTGATAGGTACGGAAGTCCTGGTTAGAAGTTCGCCGCCAGCCGAGACCAGATGAACAGCTTGGAGGATGAAACAGAAATGAGAGCGAATCAACGTTTCGCTCCAGCCAAGTAACCTCCAAAAGCAGAAATGTACAGACACACAGCTGGCTGGCAGCGCCAGCAGTATTGCGTAGCCACACAACCTTTTGTGTGTATAACCGACCGACAACAAACAATCTTAACAGAGTGGCAGTGCGTGACGTCAGCGGCGCTCGTTTTTAAAATACTAATAATCTAATACGTTGCCGAAGCCAGTTCGGCACACCCTCACCCCAAAAGGGCAACATGGTTGACCCAAAACAAACAAGTCCTCAAGCACGACGGCTGCGGGAAACCTGGAAAATCTCAGACTCTAAAACCGCTCTTGGTGAGTTCAGTAACACAGGAAAACGAAAAAGCAGAAGGAAGAGGTGTGAGTCAGTGAATGTGTGTCTGAAAGAGAAGGTGTAAGTGTGAGTCCTGCATGCTCGCCGGGCCCTGGTCCGCATGCAGATATAAGAGACAGAAAAGAACAGGAGAAAGAGAAGAATCGCAGGCGCCAGCTGTGAGTACTGACCACCAAGGCCTCCCAAATCAACAACTGAGACCCAGGACCACTAACACAATATTCCTTTCCAGGACTGAAAATCTCCTCCACACTGCGACCATCCCCCACGCGCGTCCTCTCCTCCATGCCAAACTCTCGGGACCGCCCCAACACGTCACCATCACCGGTGACCACCACCTAACCCTCCTGGTACTCACATATTCACGCCCGAAGGCTAACAAGGTGCTACAACCTTGATATGGGAGTACCATTTCTACAACCGTCCAGCTCGTGGACCGACCAGCCGTGTGCAGCAAAACAAGGCATTATCAATCCTTGACACACGACTGGCCCACATCCCTACACTAGGGCGGACGGACCCGATTAGCAAGGGCGAGAAGACCGCATTGAGGGCACGCGAACATCAATCTCCCAATCTCCACTTTATAATAGTTATCTCTTTACCTAAGGAGGGGGTAACTTCTCTGCGGACAGCCAACACTCAGCCATACGACCGACGCCCAAACAACCCTGGGGACATCAACCCGGAATGCGGCATGGTTCGGGCCAAACACTAATCCATATTGAAAAACTGACCTACATTTTATATCACTCGAACAGCTGATCAGACAGAAAACAAATAAACTGGTCTTTGAATTTAGCCGGATATAGCGATACACAATCTATCAGATAAGCAGGCAGCAAGGCTTGAAATAGTGTTACAGCTGCGGCTATCAGTTGGCCAAAGGTTATCTTTCGGATCAGTTTGTATCACTGTTCAAAACTATTGCATCGATTCCGGTTTAATATTCAATTTATTCTTTCTAACATCTATTGTCTTTAGTGCAGTCGGCGTTAAAATTCCCGTTTCAAAAAACAAGGTCCCCCAAAAAAAATCCTAACTCAACTTCATCTGAATTCCTTCTTCATTTGGAATGCCCCTCTTACTACTTAAATTCGCTCAGTGTCCACCAGAATTTTACAATTTACAACATACATCACAGACAACAATTTAACACCAACACATAAGGAAGAACTTGATCATTCAAGTGGCTCCAGAATACTCTAGCGATACGACGAGATGGGTGTCATAAAAGCAGAGAAGCAGCCATGCAAAATTTCCGGAAGAAAACACAACACAAAACAATCAAACTAACTCACTAACTACAACACACAAAGTACACATAAAATTCGATATAATCGAAAATATAAAGTATCACATCCATGCCTTGGTCGGACCATAACCGCATTCAAAATACGATACCGCAACGCCCTCAATAAACAATTACCATATAACTGGGGTGCTACCCAAACACGTTGTCTAATCCAAAAGACAAGTCATAATCAAACTCAACAAGTACCGACGGCCCTCATCATGTCCAGACTCCGTATGAGCTCCAGGGTATGTGCAAGTGCAACCAATCAGCACACATTCATTAAAAAATTAATCACATTCTCATAACCCCTTTTCAAAATTCATCTCGCACTCAACATCACAAAATAATCACTTAAACACTAACACATATTAAATTATTTTAACTTCATTAACCCCCTATTCATTTTATAAAATGTGCTCTTTTTCTCTGGTTGTTCATTCTGTTAATTTATTACACTATCATTAAGTTTTCTTACAACACTTGGATTCTAATCAGAAATAATTTGAAGTAATTTGCAAGTCCTAACACCAGCTGACATGTCTGTAGTCACACTAAGTTTCATTTAAGAAAATAAATATAAGTCCCCAGATTCTAAAATTTCTCAAGTTCAACAGAGAAAATAAGGCAGAAATCATACCTACTATCCATCCAGAATCATAAAAACCACGCTCTGAACTAACATTTGAGCGTACCCCTTTATTTTCTAAGTTTTGTAAATTTTTTTTTGAATTTTATTTAATTTTATTTTTATTAAGTTTTTTTTTGTAAAAGGGGAGAGACATCATATTTAGAACTAGGTAAAGAGAAACCTAGAGGAAGCAAAAGTGTGCAAGGCCCAGATACAATTACAGACATGTCCCCCCAGGTGAATGACAGGACTTGCAAATGAAAAACTCTTTTAACCAACAAGCGTGTGCTTTATTCGACCTGTAAGATTTTACATAAATAACAAGTCCGTAATTGTGTGAGCACACCATTTAAGGCAGAATTATATATATCTAGGTATTTCCATTAATCCATAATGTCACCAAGTAAATGAATTGATATTACTAATTGCAAAATTTCTGCCTGATCATGTATGAGTCAAAGTTGGTAATAATCTCATTCATTAAGCAATACTAATCTATCAGTGTTGTATAATATCAATTAGGCTAGCCTGTTGTCTCAGCGAGCACATGTATGGTTATTCTCTTGTTTTAAATCAGTTACATATTCCCCAAAAATATATATATATATATAGTAAAATTACACACACAAACACATATACGACATGAATAACAAAACATCCCTCATTTCAACACTAACCTCCACATAAACCGATTCCCACTACAGTAAATAAATGAAGCCTAATATGTATAGCTAGGTACAAATATAAATAACAACGTAAAATGGAATATCTCAGCTCCTAAGCATAGATTTGCCAGTATATTCACAAGCATAGTTCACACCAGAGAATGTAAGTTACCGCCCCGAAACTCAAACAGCCAAGCGAACCCTTAGCTTAATCATTAAGCATTAAGTATGTGTGTGAAAGAAAATCGTTTCTCATCAACAGCATCAGACAACCCCCAGCTACGTTATTAAACTCTGCCATGACCAGATGACTTGATAGCACGAGATAATTAACTCCCTAATGGTCTTAATTAGATGAAAGTTAGATCTTACAGTAAACTGCGGATGTGTGTGTATGTGTGTAACTTCTTACACATTATACAGTTATAAGATACTTCATTAGGTGTACTGTGGTAATGTTCACACATGCAATAACATGATGATCACACATAATTGAACATGAGAGTTTGTGCTAGAGTCTAATTTTCAGAACTTCACGAGTGAGCTTCTGGCGGCTTCTGTGCATTCACAAGTTGTAGAGAGAGAGAAATAGATAAACAGAATTTTCCCACCTGGATAGTCCGGTGTACTTAGTTCGTATAGGCGAGGATCAGTGATGTCACAGTCATATCACCCGTCCCTGGTGCAGCTTAGCGTTGGAAAAGTTCTTGGTTCAGCTTAGCATCGAAAAGTCCTCGACTGACGGCATTGTGGCTAAAGATCGTCTCTGCTATTAGGGGGAACAGATGTTCGTTCGCCCCTGACACCCATCTCGTCCTTGGTTGAGCACCTGGAGCACGCTTTATTTAGCCTATCATAGTGATAGGTACGGAAGTCCTGGTTAGAAGTTCGCCGCCAGCCGAGACCAGATGAACAGCTTGGAGGATGAAACAGAAATGAGAGCGAATCAACGTTTCGCTCCAGCCAAGTAACCTCCAAAAGCAGAAATGTACAGACACACAGCTGGCTGGCAGCGCCAGCAGTATTGCGTAGCCACACAACCTTTTGTGTGTATAACCGACCGACAACAAACAATCTTAACAGAGTGGCAGTGCGTGACGTCAGCGGCGCTCGTTTTTAAAATACTAATAATCTAATACGTTGCCGAAGCCAGTTCGGCACACCCTCACCCCAAAAGGGCAACATGGTTGACCCAAAACAAACAAGTCCTCAAGCACGACGGCTGCGGGAAACCTGGAAAATCTCAGACTCTAAAACCGCTCTTGGTGAGTTCAGTAACACAGGAAAACGAAAAAGCAGAAGGAAGAGGTGTGAGTCAGTGAATGTGTGTCTGAAAGAGAAGGTGTAAGTGTGAGTCCTGCATGCTCGCCGGGCCCTGGTCCGCATGCAGATATAAGAGACAGAAAAGAACAGGAGAAAGAGAAGAATCGCAGGCGCCAGCTGTGAGTACTGACCACCAAGGCCTCCCAAATCAACAACTGAGACCCAGGACCACTAACACAATATTCCTTTCCAGGACTGAAAATCTCCTCCACACTGCGACCATCCCCCACGCGCGTCCTCTCCTCCATGCCAAACTCTCGGGACCGCCCCAACACGTCACCATCACCGGTGACCACCACCTAACCCTCCTGGTACTCACATATTCACGCCCGAAGGCTAACAAGGTGCTACAACCTTGATATGGGAGTACCATTTCTACAACCGTCCAGCTCGTGGACCGACCAGCCGTGTGCAGCAAAACAAGGCATTATCAATCCTTGACACACGACTGGCCCACATCCCTACACTAGGGCGGACGGACCCGATTAGCAAGGGCGAGAAGACCGCATTGAGGGCACGCGAACATCAATCTCCCAATCTCCACTTTATAATAGTTATCTCTTTACCTAAGGAGGGGGTAACTTCTCTGCGGACAGCCAACACTCAGCCATACGACCGACGCCCAAACAACCCTGGGGACATCAACCCGGAATGCGGCATGGTTCGGGCCAAACACTAATCCATATTGAAAAACTGACCTACATTTTATATCACTCGAACAGCTGATCAGACAGAAAACAAATAAACTGGTCTTTGAATTTAGCCGGATATAGCGATACACAATCTATCAGATAAGCAGGCAGCAAGGCTTGAAATAGTGTTACAGCTGCGGCTATCAGTTGGCCAAAGGTTATCTTTCGGATCAGTTTGTATCACTGTTCAAAACTATTGCATCGATTCCGGTTTAATATTCAATTTATTCTTTCTAACATCTATTGTCTTTAGTGCAGTCGGCGTTAAAATTCCCGTTTCAAAAAACAAGGTCCCCCAAAAAAAATCCTAACTCAACTTCATCTGAATTCCTTCTTCATTTGGAATGCCCCTCTTACTACTTAAATTCGCTCAGTGTCCACCAGAATTTTACAATTTACAACATACATCACAGACAACAATTTAACACCAACACATAAGGAAGAACTTGATCATTCAAGTGGCTCCAGAATACTCTAGCGATACGACGAGATGGGTGTCATAAAAGCAGAGAAGCAGCCATGCAAAATTTCCGGAAGAAAACACAACACAAAACAATCAAACTAACTCACTAACTACAACACACAAAGTACACATAAAATTCGATATAATCGAAAATATAAAGTATCACATCCATGCCTTGGTCGGACCATAACCGCATTCAAAATACGATACCGCAACGCCCTCAATAAACAATTACCATATAACTGGGGTGCTACCCAAACACGTTGTCTAATCCAAAAGACAAGTCATAATCAAACTCAACAAGTACCGACGGCCCTCATCATGTCCAGACTCCGTATGAGCTCCAGGGTATGTGCAAGTGCAACCAATCAGCACACATTCATTAAAAAATTAATCACATTCTCATAACCCCTTTTCAAAATTCATCTCGCACTCAACATCACAAAATAATCACTTAAACACTAACACATATTAAATTATTTTAACTTCATTAACCCCCTATTCATTTTATAAAATGTGCTCTTTTTCTCTGGTTGTTCATTCTGTTAATTTATTACACTATCATTAAGTTTTCTTACAACACTTGGATTCTAATCAGAAATAATTTGAAGTAATTTGCAAGTCCTAACACCAGCTGACATGTCTGTAGTCACACTAAGTTTCATTTAAGAAAATAAATATAAGTCCCCAGATTCTAAAATTTCTCAAGTTCAACAGAGAAAATAAGGCAGAAATCATACCTACTATCCATCCAGAATCATAAAAACCACGCTCTGAACTAACATTTGAGCGTACCCCTTTATTTTCTAAGTTTTGTAAATTTTTTTTTGAATTTTATTTAATTTTATTTTTATTAAGTTTTTTTTTGTAAAAGGGGAGAGACATCATATTTAGAACTAGGTAAAGAGAAACCTAGAGGAAGCAAAAGTGTGCAAGGCCCAGATACAATTACAGACATGTCCCCCCAGGTGAATGACAGGACTTGCAAATGAAAAACTCTTTTAACCAACAAGCGTGTGCTTTATTCGACCTGTAAGATTTTACATAAATAACAAGTCCGTAATTGTGTGAGCACACCATTTAAGGCAGAATTATATATATCTAGGTATTTCCATTAATCCATAATGTCACCAAGTAAATGAATTGATATTACTAATTGCAAAATTTCTGCCTGATCATGTATGAGTCAAAGTTGGTAATAATCTCATTCATTAAGCAATACTAATCTATCAGTGTTGTATAATATCAATTAGGCTAGCCTGTTGTCTCAGCGAGCACATGTATGGTTATTCTCTTGTTTTAAATCAGTTACATATTCCCCAAAAATATATATATATATATAGTAAAATTACACACACAAACACATATACGACATGAATAACAAAACATCCCTCATTTCAACACTAACCTCCACATAAACCGATTCCCACTACAGTAAATAAATGAAGCCTAATATGTATAGCTAGGTACAAATATAAATAACAACGTAAAATGGAATATCTCAGCTCCTAAGCATAGATTTGCCAGTATATTCACAAGCATAGTTCACACCAGAGAATGTAAGTTACCGCCCCGAAACTCAAACAGCCAAGCGAACCCTTAGCTTAATCATTAAGCATTAAGTATGTGTGTGAAAGAAAATCGTTTCTCATCAACAGCATCAGACAACCCCCAGCTACGTTATTAAACTCTGCCATGACCAGATGACTTGATAGCACGAGATAATTAACTCCCTAATGGTCTTAATTAGATGAAAGTTAGATCTTACAGTAAACTGCGGATGTGTGTGTATGTGTGTAACTTCTTACACATTATACAGTTATAAGATACTTCATTAGGTGTACTGTGGTAATGTTCACACATGCAATAACATGATGATCACACATAATTGAACATGAGAGTTTGTGCTAGAGTCTAATTTTCAGAACTTCACGAGTGAGCTTCTGGCGGCTTCTGTGCATTCACAAGTTGTAGAGAGAGAGAAATAGATAAACAGAATTTTCCCACCTGGATAGTCCGGTGTACTTAGTTCGTATAGGCGAGGATCAGTGATGTCACAGTCATATCACCCGTCCCTGGTGCAGCTTAGCGTTGGAAAAGTTCTTGGTTCAGCTTAGCATCGAAAAGTCCTCGACTGACGGCATTGTGGCTAAAGATCGTCTCTGCTATTAGGGGGAACAGATGTTCGTTCGCCCCTGACACCCATCTCGTCCTTGGTTGAGCACCTGGAGCACGCTTTATTTAGCCTATCATAGTGATAGGTACGGAAGTCCTGGTTAGAAGTTCGCCGCCAGCCGAGACCAGATGAACAGCTTGGAGGATGAAACAGAAATGAGAGCGAATCAACGTTTCGCTCCAGCCAAGTAACCTCCAAAAGCAGAAATGTACAGACACACAGCTGGCTGGCAGCGCCAGCAGTATTGCGTAGCCACACAACCTTTTGTGTGTATAACCGACCGACAACAAACAATCTTAACAGAGTGGCAGTGCGTGACGTCAGCGGCGCTCGTTTTTAAAATACTAATAATCTAATACGTTGCCGAAGCCAGTTCGGCACACCCTCACCCCAAAAGGGCAACATGGTTGACCCAAAACAAACAAGTCCTCAAGCACGACGGCTGCGGGAAACCTGGAAAATCTCAGACTCTAAAACCGCTCTTGGTGAGTTCAGTAACACAGGAAAACGAAAAAGCAGAAGGAAGAGGTGTGAGTCAGTGAATGTGTGTCTGAAAGAGAAGGTGTAAGTGTGAGTCCTGCATGCTCGCCGGGCCCTGGTCCGCATGCAGATATAAGAGACAGAAAAGAACAGGAGAAAGAGAAGAATCGCAGGCGCCAGCTGTGAGTACTGACCACCAAGGCCTCCCAAATCAACAACTGAGACCCAGGACCACTAACACAATATTCCTTTCCAGGACTGAAAATCTCCTCCACACTGCGACCATCCCCCACGCGCGTCCTCTCCTCCATGCCAAACTCTCGGGACCGCCCCAACACGTCACCATCACCGGTGACCACCACCTAACCCTCCTGGTACTCACATATTCACGCCCGAAGGCTAACAAGGTGCTACAACCTTGATATGGGAGTACCATTTCTACAACCGTCCAGCTCGTGGACCGACCAGCCGTGTGCAGCAAAACAAGGCATTATCAATCCTTGACACACGACTGGCCCACATCCCTACACTAGGGCGGACGGACCCGATTAGCAAGGGCGAGAAGACCGCATTGAGGGCACGCGAACATCAATCTCCCAATCTCCACTTTATAATAGTTATCTCTTTACCTAAGGAGGGGGTAACTTCTCTGCGGACAGCCAACACTCAGCCATACGACCGACGCCCAAACAACCCTGGGGACATCAACCCGGAATGCGGCATGGTTCGGGCCAAACACTAATCCATATTGAAAAACTGACCTACATTTTATATCACTCGAACAGCTGATCAGACAGAAAACAAATAAACTGGTCTTTGAATTTAGCCGGATATAGCGATACACAATCTATCAGATAAGCAGGCAGCAAGGCTTGAAATAGTGTTACAGCTGCGGCTATCAGTTGGCCAAAGGTTATCTTTCGGATCAGTTTGTATCACTGTTCAAAACTATTGCATCGATTCCGGTTTAATATTCAATTTATTCTTTCTAACATCTATTGTCTTTAGTGCAGTCGGCGTTAAAATTCCCGTTTCAAAAAACAAGGTCCCCCAAAAAAAATCCTAACTCAACTTCATCTGAATTCCTTCTTCATTTGGAACGCCCCTCTTACTACTTAAATTCGCTCAGTGTCCACCAGAATTTTACAATTTACAACATACATCACAGACAACAATTTAACACCAACACATAAGGAAGAACTTGATCATTCAAGTGGCTCCAGAATACTCTAGCGATACGACGAGATGGGTGTCATAAAAGCAGAGAAGCAGCCATGCAAAATTTCCGGAAGAAAACACAACACAAAACAATCAAACTAACTCACTAACTACAACACACAAAGTACACATAAAATTCGATATAATCGAAAATATAAAGTATCACATCCATGCCCTTGGTCGGACCATAACCGCATTCAAAATACGATACCGCAACGCCCTCAATAAACAATTACCATATAACTGGGGTGCTACCCAAACACGTTGTCTAATCCAAAAGACAAGTCATAATCAAACTCAACAAGTACCGACGGCCCTCATCATGTCCAGACTCCGTATGAGCTCCAGGGTATGTGCAAGTGCAACCAATCAGCACACATTCATTAAAAAATTAATCACATTCTCATAACCCCTTTTCAAAATTCATCTCGCACTCAACATCACAAAATAATCACTTAAACACTAACACATATTAAATTATTTTAACTTCATTAACCCCCTATTCATTTTATAAAATGTGCTCTTTTTCTCTGGTTGTTCATTCTGTTAATTTATTACACTATCATTAAGTTTTCTTACAACACTTGGATTCTAATCAGAAATAATTTGAAGTAATTTGCAAGTCCTAACACCAGCTGACATGTCTGTAGTCACACTAAGTTTCATTTAAGAAAATAAATATAAGTCCCCAGATTCTAAAATTTCTCAAGTTCAACAGAGAAAATAAGGCAGAAATCATACCTACTATCCATCCAGAATCATAAAAACCACGCTCTGAACTAACATTTGAGCGTACCCCTTTATTTTCTAAGTTTTGTAAATTTTTTTTTGAATTTTATTTAATTTTATTTTTATTAAGTTTTTTTTTGTAAAAGGGGAGAGACATCATATTTAGAACTAGGTAAAGAGAAACCTAGAGGAAGCAAAAGTGTGCAAGGCCCAGATACAATTACAGACATGTCCCCCCAGGTGAATGACAGGACTTGCAAATGAAAAACTCTTTTAACCAACAAGCGTGTGCTTTATTCGACCTGTAAGATTTTACATAAATAACAAGTCCGTAATTGTGTGAGCACACCATTTAAGGCAGAATTATATATATCTAGGTATTTCCATTAATCCATAATGTCACCAAGTAAATGAATTGATATTACTAATTGCAAAATTTCTGCCTGATCATGTATGAGTCAAAGTTGGTAATAATCTCATTCATTAAGCAATACTAATCTATCAGTGTTGTATAATATCAATTAGGCTAGCCTGTTGTCTCAGCGAGCACATGTATGGTTATTCTCTTGTTTTAAATCAGTTACATATTCCCCAAAAATATATATATATATAGTAAAATTACACACACAAACACATATACGACATGAATAACAAAACATCCCTCATTTCAACACTAACCTCCACATAAACCGATTCCCACTACAGTAAATAAATGAAGCCTAATATGTATAGCTAGGTACAAATATAAATAACAACGTAAAATGGAATATCTCAGCTCCTAAGCATAGATTTGCCAGTATATTCACAAGCATAGTTCACACCAGAGAATGTAAGTTACCGCCCCGAAACTCAAACAGCCAAGCGAACCCTTAGCTTAATCATTAAGCATTAAGTATGTGTGTGAAAGAAAATCGTTTCTCATCAACAGCATCAGACAACCCCCAGCTACGTTATTAAACTCTGCCATGACCAGATGACTTGATAGCACGAGATAATTAACTCCCTAATGGTCTTAATTAGATGAAAGTTAGATCTTACAGTAAACTGCGGATGTGTGTGTATGTGTGTAACTTCTTACACATTATACAGTTATAAGATACTTCATTAGGTGTACTGTGGTAATGTTCACACATGCAATAACATGATGATCACACATAATTGAACATGAGAGTTTGTGCTAGAGTCTAATTTTCAGAACTTCACGAGTGAGCTTCTGGCGGCTTCTGTGCATTCACAAGTTGTAGAGAGAGAGAAATAGATAAACAGAATTTTCCCACCTGGATAGTCCGGTGTACTTAGTTCGTATAGGCGAGGATCAGTGATGTCACAGTCATATCACCCGTCCCTGGTGCAGCTTAGCGTTGGAAAAGTTCTTGGTTCAGCTTAGCATCGAAAAGTCCTCGACTGACGGCATTGTGGCTAAAGATCGTCTCTGCTATTTGGGGGAACAGATGTTCGTTCGCCCCTGACACCCATCTCGTCCTTGGTTGAGCACCTGGAGCACGCTTTATTTAGCCTATCATAGTGATAGGTACGGAAGTCCTGGTTAGAAGTTCGCCGCCAGCCGAGACCAGATGAACAGCTTGGAGGATGAAACAGAAATGAGAGCGAATCAACGTTTCGCTCCAGCCAAGTAACCTCCAAAAGCAGAAATGTACAGACACACAGCTGGCTGGCAGCGCCAGCAGTATTGCGTAGCCACACAACCTTTTGTGTGTATAACCGACCGACAACAAACAATCTTAACAGAGTGGCAGTGCGTGACGTCAGCGGCGCTCGTTTTTAAAATACTAATAATCTAATACGTTGCCGAAGCCAGTTCGGCACACCCTCACCCCAAAAGGGCAACATGGTTGACCCAAAACAAACAAGTCCTCAAGCACGACGGCTGCGGGAAACCTGGAAAATCTCAGACTCTAAAACCGCTCTTGGTGAGTTCAGTAACACAGGAAAACGAAAAAGCAGAAGGAAGAGGTGTGAGTCAGTGAATGTGTGTCTGAAAGAGAAGGTGTAAGTGTGAGTCCTGCATGCTCGCCGGGCCCTGGTCCGCATGCAGATATAAGAGACAGAAAAGAACAGGAGAAAGAGAAGAATCGCAGGCGCCAGCTGTGAGTACTGACCACCAAGGCCTCCCAAATCAACAACTGAGACCCAGGACCACTAACACAATATTCCTTTCCAGGACTGAAAATCTCCTCCACACTGCGACCATCCCCCACGCGCGTCCTCTCCTCCATGCCAAACTCTCGGGACCGCCCCAACACGTCACCATCACCGGTGACCACCACCTAACCCTCCTGGTACTCACATATTCACGCCCGAAGGCTAACAAGGTGCTACAACCTTGATATGGGAGTACCATTTCTACAACCGTCCAGCTCGTGGACCGACCAGCCGTGTGCAGCAAAACAAGGCATTATCAATCCTTGACACACGACTGGCCCACATCCCTACACTAGGGCGGACGGACCCGATTAGCAAGGGCGAGAAGACCGCATTGAGGGCACGCGAACATCAATCTCCCAATCTCCACTTTATAATAGTTATCTCTTTACCTAAGGAGGGGGTAACTTCTCTGCGGACAGCCAACACTCAGCCATACGACCGACGCCCAAACAACCCTGGGGACATCAACCCGGAATGCGGCATGGTTCGGGCCAAACACTAATCCATATTGAAAAACTGACCTACATTTTATATCACTCGAACAGCTGATCAGACAGAAAACAAATAAACTGGTCTTTGAATTTAGCCGGATATAGCGATACACAATCTATCAGATAAGCAGGCAGCAAGGCTTGAAATAGTGTTACAGCTGCGGCTATCAGTTGGCCAAAGGTTATCTTTCGGATCAGTTTGTATCACTGTTCAAAACTATTGCATCGATTCCGGTTTAATATTCAATTTATTCTTTCTAACATCTATTGTCTTTAGTGCAGTCGGCGTTAAAATTCCCGTTTCAAAAAACAAGGTCCCCCAAAAAAAATCCTAACTCAACTTCATCTGAATTCCTTCTTCATTTGGAACGCCCCTCTTACTACTTAAATTCGCTCAGTGTCCACCAGAATTTTACAATTTACAACATACATCACAGACAACAATTTAACACCAACACATAAGGAAGAACTTGATCATTCAAGTGGCTCCAGAATACTCTAGCGATACGACGAGATGGGTGTCATAAAAGCAGAGAAGCAGCCATGCAAAATTTCCGGAAGAAAACACAACACAAAACAATCAAACTAACTCACTAACTACAACACACAAAGTACACATAAAATTCGATATAATCGAAAATATAAAGTATCACATCCATGCCCTTGGTCGGACCATAACCGCATTCAAAATACGATACCGCAACGCCCTCAATAAACAATTACCATATAACTGGGGTGCTACCCAAACACGTTGTCTAATCCAAAAGACAAGTCATAATCAAACTCAACAAGTACCGACGGCCCTCATCATGTCCAGACTCCGTATGAGCTCCAGGGTATGTGCAAGTGCAACCAATCAGCACACATTCATTAAAAAATTAATCACATTCTCATAACCCCTTTTCAAAATTCATCTCGCACTCAACATCACAAAATAATCACTTAAACACTAACACATATTAAATTATTTTAACTTCATTAACCCCCTATTCATTTTATAAAATGTGCTCTTTTTCTCTGGTTGTTCATTCTGTTAATTTATTACACTATCATTAAGTTTTCTTACAACACTTGGATTCTAATCAGAAATAATTTGAAGTAATTTGCAAGTCCTAACACCAGCTGACATGTCTGTAGTCACACTAAGTTTCATTTAAGAAAATAAATATAAGTCCCCAGATTCTAAAATTTCTCAAGTTCAACAGAGAAAATAAGGCAGAAATCATACCTACTATCCATCCAGAATCATAAAAACCACGCTCTGAACTAACATTTGAGCGTACCCCTTTATTTTCTAAGTTTTGTAAATTTTTTTTTGAATTTTATTTAATTTTATTTTTATTAAGTTTTTTTTTGTAAAAGGGGAGAGACATCATATTTAGAACTAGGTAAAGAGAAACCTAGAGGAAGCAAAAGTGTGCAAGGCCCAGATACAATTACAGACATGTCCCCCCAGGTGAATGACAGGACTTGCAAATGAAAAACTCTTTTAACCAACAAGCGTGTGCTTTATTCGACCTGTAAGATTTTACATAAATAACAAGTCCGTAATTGTGTGAGCACACCATTTAAGGCAGAATTATATATATCTAGGTATTTCCATTAATCCATAATGTCACCAAGTAAATGAATTGATATTACTAATTGCAAAATTTCTGCCTGATCATGTATGAGTCAAAGTTGGTAATAATCTCATTCATTAAGCAATACTAATCTATCAGTGTTGTATAATATCAATTAGGCTAGCCTGTTGTCTCAGCGAGCACATGTATGGTTATTCTCTTGTTTTAAATCAGTTACATATTCCCCAAAAATATATATATATATAGTAAAATTACACACACAAACACATATACGACATGAATAACAAAACATCCCTCATTTCAACACTAACCTCCACATAAACCGATTCCCACTACAGTAAATAAATGAAGCCTAATATGTATAGCTAGGTACAAATATAAATAACAACGTAAAATGGAATATCTCAGCTCCTAAGCATAGATTTGCCAGTATATTCACAAGCATAGTTCACACCAGAGAATGTAAGTTACCGCCCCGAAACTCAAACAGCCAAGCGAACCCTTAGCTTAATCATTAAGCATTAAGTATGTGTGTGAAAGAAAATCGTTTCTCATCAACAGCATCAGACAACCCCCAGCTACGTTATTAAACTCTGCCATGACCAGATGACTTGATAGCACGAGATAATTAACTCCCTAATGGTCTTAATTAGATGAAAGTTAGATCTTACAGTAAACTGCGGATGTGTGTGTATGTGTGTAACTTCTTACACATTATACAGTTATAAGATACTTCATTAGGTGTACTGTGGTAATGTTCACACATGCAATAACATGATGATCACACATAATTGAACATGAGAGTTTGTGCTAGAGTCTAATTTTCAGAACTTCACGAGTGAGCTTCTGGCGGCTTCTGTGCATTCACAAGTTGTAGAGAGAGAGAAATAGATAAACAGAATTTTCCCACCTGGATAGTCCGGTGTACTTAGTTCGTATAGGCGAGGATCAGTGATGTCACAGTCATATCACCCGTCCCTGGTGCAGCTTAGCGTTGGAAAAGTTCTTGGTTCAGCTTAGCATCGAAAAGTCCTCGACTGACGGCATTGTGGCTAAAGATCGTCTCTGCTATTTGGGGGAACAGATGTTCGTTCGCCCCTGACACCCATCTCGTCCTTGGTTGAGCACCTGGAGCACGCTTTATTTAGCCTATCATAGTGATAGGTACGGAAGTCCTGGTTAGAAGTTCGCCGCCAGCCGAGACCAGATGAACAGCTTGGAGGATGAAACAGAAATGAGAGCGAATCAACGTTTCGCTCCAGCCAAGTAACCTCCAAAAGCAGAAATGTACAGACACACAGCTGGCTGGCAGCGCCAGCAGTATTGCGTAGCCACACAACCTTTTGTGTGTATAACCGACCGACAACAAACAATCTTAACAGAGTGGCAGTGCGTGACGTCAGCGGCGCTCGTTTTTAAAATACTAATAATCTAATACGTTGCCGAAGCCAGTTCGGCACACCCTCACCCCAAAAGGGCAACATGGTTGACCCAAAACAAACAAGTCCTCAAGCACGACGGCTGCGGGAAACCTGGAAAATCTCAGACTCTAAAACCGCTCTTGGTGAGTTCAGTAACACAGGAAAACGAAAAAGCAGAAGGAAGAGGTGTGAGTCAGTGAATGTGTGTCTGAAAGAGAAGGTGTAAGTGTGAGTCCTGCATGCTCGCCGGGCCCTGGTCCGCATGCAGATATAAGAGACAGAAAAGAACAGGAGAAAGAGAAGAATCGCAGGCGCCAGCTGTGAGTACTGACCACCAAGGCCTCCCAAATCAACAACTGAGACCCAGGACCACTAACACAATATTCCTTTCCAGGACTGAAAATCTCCTCCACACTGCGACCATCCCCCACGCGCGTCCTCTCCTCCATGCCAAACTCTCGGGACCGCCCCAACACGTCACCATCACCGGTGACCACCACCTAACCCTCCTGGTACTCACATATTCACGCCCGAAGGCTAACAAGGTGCTACAACCTTGATATGGGAGTACCATTTCTACAACCGTCCAGCTCGTGGACCGACCAGCCGTGTGCAGCAAAACAAGGCATTATCAATCCTTGACACACGACTGGCCCACATCCCTACACTAGGGCGGACGGACCCGATTAGCAAGGGCGAGAAGACCGCATTGAGGGCACGCGAACATCAATCTCCCAATCTCCACTTTATAATAGTTATCTCTTTACCTAAGGAGGGGGTAACTTCTCTGCGGACAGCCAACACTCAGCCATACGACCGACGCCCAAACAACCCTGGGGACATCAACCCGGAATGCGGCATGGTTCGGGCCAAACACTAATCCATATTGAAAAACTGACCTACATTTTATATCACTCGAACAGCTGATCAGACAGAAAACAAATAAACTGGTCTTTGAATTTAGCCGGATATAGCGATACACAATCTATCAGATAAGCAGGCAGCAAGGCTTGAAATAGTGTTACAGCTGCGGCTATCAGTTGGCCAAAGGTTATCTTTCGGATCAGTTTGTATCACTGTTCAAAACTATTGCATCGATTCCGGTTTAATATTCAATTTATTCTTTCTAACATCTATTGTCTTTAGTGCAGTCGGCGTTAAAATTCCCGTTTCAAAAAACAAGGTCCCCCAAAAAAAATCCTAACTCAACTTCATCTGAATTCCTTCTTCATTTGGAATGCCCCTCTTACTACTTAAATTCGCTCAGTGTCCACCAGAATTTTACAATTTACAACATACATCACAGACAACAATTTAACACCAACACATAAGGAAGAACTTGATCATTCAAGTGGCTCCAGAATACTCTAGCGATACGACGAGATGGGTGTCATAAAAGCAGAGAAGCAGCCATGCAAAATTTCCGGAAGAAAACACAACACAAAACAATCAAACTAACTCACTAACTACAACACACAAAGTACACATAAAATTCGATATAATCGAAAATATAAAGTATCACATCCATGCCTTGGTCGGACCATAACCGCATTCAAAATACGATACCGCAACGCCCTCAATAAACAATTACCATATAACTGGGGTGCTACCCAAACACGTTGTCTAATCCAAAAGACAAGTCATAATCAAACTCAACAAGTACCGACGGCCCTCATCATGTCCAGACTCCGTATGAGCTCCAGGGTATGTGCAAGTGCAACCAATCAGCACACATTCATTAAAAAATTAATCACATTCTCATAACCCCTTTTCAAAATTCATCTCGCACTCAACATCACAAAATAATCACTTAAACACTAACACATATTAAATTATTTTAACTTCATTAACCCCCTATTCATTTTATAAAATGTGCTCTTTTTCTCTGGTTGTTCATTCTGTTAATTTATTACACTATCATTAAGTTTTCTTACAACACTTGGATTCTAATCAGAAATAATTTGAAGTAATTTGCAAGTCCTAACACCAGCTGACATGTCTGTAGTCACACTAAGTTTCATTTAAGAAAATAAATATAAGTCCCCAGATTCTAAAATTTCTCAAGTTCAACAGAGAAAATAAGGCAGAAATCATACCTACTATCCATCCAGAATCATAAAAACCACGCTCTGAACTAACATTTGAGCGTACCCCTTTATTTTCTAAGTTTTGTAAATTTTTTTTTGAATTTTATTTAATTTTATTTTTATTAAGTTTTTTTTTGTAAAAGGGGAGAGACATCATATTTAGAACTAGGTAAAGAGAAACCTAGAGGAAGCAAAAGTGTGCAAGGCCCAGATACAATTACAGACATGTCCCCCCAGGTGAATGACAGGACTTGCAAATGAAAAACTCTTTTAACCAACAAGCGTGTGCTTTATTCGACCTGTAAGATTTTACATAAATAACAAGTCCGTAATTGTGTGAGCACACCATTTAAGGCAGAATTATATATATCTAGGTATTTCCATTAATCCATAATGTCACCAAGTAAATGAATTGATATTACTAATTGCAAAATTTCTGCCTGATCATGTATGAGTCAAAGTTGGTAATAATCTCATTCATTAAGCAATACTAATCTATCAGTGTTGTATAATATCAATTAGGCTAGCCTGTTGTCTCAGCGAGCACATGTATGGTTATTCTCTTGTTTTAAATCAGTTACATATTCCCCAAAAATATATATATATATATAGTAAAATTACACACACAAACACATATACGACATGAATAACAAAACATCCCTCATTTCAACACTAACCTCCACATAAACCGATTCCCACTACAGTAAATAAATGAAGCCTAATATGTATAGCTAGGTACAAATATAAATAACAACGTAAAATGGAATATCTCAGCTCCTAAGCATAGATTTGCCAGTATATTCACAAGCATAGTTCACACCAGAGAATGTAAGTTACCGCCCCGAAACTCAAACAGCCAAGCGAACCCTTAGCTTAATCATTAAGCATTAAGTATGTGTGTGAAAGAAAATCGTTTCTCATCAACAGCATCAGACAACCCCCAGCTACGTTATTAAACTCTGCCATGACCAGATGACTTGATAGCACGAGATAATTAACTCCCTAATGGTCTTAATTAGATGAAAGTTAGATCTTACAGTAAACTGCGGATGTGTGTGTATGTGTGTAACTTCTTACACATTATACAGTTATAAGATACTTCATTAGGTGTACTGTGGTAATGTTCACACATGCAATAACATGATGATCACACATAATTGAACATGAGAGTTTGTGCTAGAGTCTAATTTTCAGAACTTCACGAGTGAGCTTCTGGCGGCTTCTGTGCATTCACAAGTTGTAGAGAGAGAGAAATAGATAAACAGAATTTTCCCACCTGGATAGTCCGGTGTACTTAGTTCGTATAGGCGAGGATCAGTGATGTCACAGTCATATCACCCGTCCCTGGTGCAGCTTAGCGTTGGAAAAGTTCTTGGTTCAGCTTAGCATCGAAAAGTCCTCGACTGACGGCATTGTGGCTAAAGATCGTCTCTGCTATTAGGGGGAACAGATGTTCGTTCGCCCCTGACACCCATCTCGTCCTTGGTCGAGCACCTGGAGCACGCTTTATTTAGCCTATCATAGTGATAGGTACGGAAGTCCTGGTTAGAAGTTCGCCGCCAGCCGAGACCAGATGAACAGCTTGGAGGATGAAACAGAAATGAGAGCGAATCAACGTTTCGCTCCAGCCAAGTAACCTCCAAAAGCAGAAATGTACAGACACACAGCTGGCTGGCAGCGCCAGCAGTATTGCGTAGCCACACAACCTTTTGTGTGTATAACCGACCGACAACAAACAATCTTAACAGAGTGGCAGTGCGTGACGTCAGCGGCGCTCGTTTTTAAAATACTAATAATCTAATACGTTGCCGAAGCCAGTTCGGCACAAGACTTACATTTATTCTACGCAAACCAGCGCTTCATTCATACACACATCCAATGCCCTTAGGAGATCTCCATTTTAATAATCAGAATTAAAAGAATAATATTGAAATTATGGTTGGCCCTTGTTACAAATTTTGGTTTTACCCTCCCCAGTGTTACTTAGCTGAAATTTGAATCCAGAAGAATTCATAGTACTCCTCATGCTCTACATAGGCTATCCCGTAATTTTCACTGATTTTACACCAAAACTGTTACTTCACTCTAATTAAGGTTTATACTGTACTTTGCTGATTCACATTTTTTACCCTTTTTTGCGTTGGGCGCGCGTAAATTTGTCTGCGGAACTATTGTGCATTCGGAACAAGGTTGTAATTTCAACTGGGCATTATAAAACTGTGCTTAGCCGGCGGGCGAGCGAACTGCCCGCGTCCGTCGTCACTAGATGTTATATGGCGACTGATGTTATACGCCAGGCGTAGACAGACTGCTGGCATCAATCTGGCGAGTTAGCAAACACTCCCGCATTCCAATGTGACGTCTGCTGGGTTTGGCTCCTGACGTATTAGGTTGCTTTGTTTAACATACAAAGTTCATAGGTCGGTCGTCTAAAAACAACTGCCTCCCTGCCGTTAAACAGCTGACCTTGAGTCTACATCGTATACATTATTTATTATCCCATAACATTTACAAATAAACTTGATATTTTCTTTATTGATCAGGAGGATTTTACCTGTACTGTTACAAAGCGATGTAGAAGATCTTGGGAAAGGAGCCCGTGATGTAATTGTAAATCATCATTTAACCGCCGAGACTTTCTGAGAGAATGCGCATCCATATAAGATTGTAAAATTAAATTTTGATATTCCCACGTCAAAACCTGTCGCTAGCAGTACTTAACTGTGCAGCTTGCTCTACGCACAGGTTGACGTGCTACACAAATAGTTTGGTCTTTTTTTGAACACACCTCGTACAACCACTTACATACACCTAAAAGCAAGTGAAATGTTATATTCTGTTAAGTTTTCAACACACATTGTCACAAATCTATTGATAAAAAAAAATATAATAATTTTCCTTACTTATTAATGAATTTTACAAACTGAAGTGCTGCTCTTTTAACTGTTCTATCTGTTGTTTCTAATTTCTCCCATTCTAGACAGGCACACCAATGAGGTTCTATAAAGGCATCAGCACAAGTCCTTTCGGCAGGCACCTAAAGCATGCGTAGATAGATATAACAGAAATGTGCAGTTCATACAAGCAAACATGCCAATACATGAGCACAGAGGCAACCAAACATTCTGATACAGTGTAATGGTTGCGACCTGCTCATGTACACTCTTTCCGTTCTTAGTTAAATCCTGATGTAAACAAACCCATGTGGCAAATCTGAAACACTATTGGTCAGGGGCGTTGACACTGTTCACACAGAATGTACTATGCGCATGTGGAGAATGTCTGTATAGTCATGTGAGAGTTATGTTGTCACTTGAATCGGGGCACGTCGTTTTAAGAATTCCTCCTTATCACTGTATTCTAAATCGTATTGAATTAATATGGACCCAGTTGAAAGGATATGTCACAACACAACATTAGCTGCTTGATATAAAACAATTGATAGACAAGGTGGTAAATGAAACAACAGTGGACAAGTGGCGTCATTGTATCGAGTATATACTCAAGGAAGATGATAAGCTATAAGTTGCCAACGTCGTTGTGAACAATGAACAATCTTATCAATAATAACGCTGACTCAAGTGATGATGGAAGTTCAGACACAGATATGAAAAGAAGTGAATTACTGTCTGACAGAAACTGATAGTATTCAGTACACTGGTAATTATCACAGCTGCTATTTTCTTTTTAAATAAAGTGTACTTTTTGTTTATTGCCATATTTAAACGGTTAATAAAAAGTGCCGTTAACTGGTGTTATAAAATGTTTCACTGTTGGTCTACACTGTCACAGAAATTTTACTTTGGTCAGGACAAATTATTACAATTTACATGTGTTTACATAGTATCAATATGATATGTCCCCTGTCTATACTGCTTCTATCAGAGTGACACGCCTCTAATTCAAGTAGCAAATAGTGTTTCAGTGTGCCACACCTGTTTGTTTACATAAGGATTAAGCTAAGAACGGAAACAGGATAGTTAAGTGTCTATTTCATTTACATCTGTCACCATTAAGCTATATACAATATATTAATTCTAATGCTACCAAAAAGTTCACAAACTTATAAGGGATGTGACAAAAGTCACAATTTGTCGGTCATTAAAAAACAATGACCTAAGAAAGAAAACATATATTATGGTTCAGAATTTGTACATACTTACATTATTTTCTATATCCTGTAGTGAGCATCATTTTCTAAACACTGTTTGCATCAAGAAACAAGCTTCTGTGTATTCTCAGTATACAAAAATCAAGATTTTATACAATTAAACACTGTTTCTAAGACTGTCACGGCCAGTGTCAACTCGGTTAAATATTTTTCTCTGTCAGGCTATTAGGCCATGGACTAATACTCTTTTCAACAGACATTTCAGTCCCACAATTAGAGGCCATCTTCAGTGTTTGTAATGAATGAAAGTAACTGGCAAGATGCACGCCAATTCCCACAGTACTGTGGTACAGATCAGATCTGAATTTGAAAATCAATTCACTTCTTCCAATGAAAATTACTAGGTATGAGCAGAGGTGATAAAAAAATTAACTTGAGAATCCTGAATCTTCTAAACAGTGCTGATTAGCAGTGTGGGGCACATGTTGTCATTTTCAATGGGACACCTCAAGTATTTTTCCAATATGATGACTGTTTCCGGTTCTTACACAGGATGCCTTTTTGGTTCCCAAACTGGCTATAATCTTTCTTCTTTATAGAATCTGCTTGATTTTTTTGCCTTTAATGAAGATCAACAAGTCATTAAGCGGATTGCTGCTTTGACTAACATAGATGGAAGAAAACCCTGCCTTATCATCAACCATTCTTGTAAGGAAAATTCATCTCCCACTCTTTTAGTGGTATGAAGGTAGTGTGAAAAGTTCCGCGCCTAAATAAGAAAACAGTATTTTTTTTTATTAATTTGAATTTATTTTTCAACATAAACTCCACTTATTAGCTTGATACACTTTTCCCAATAATGTTATAGAGCAGTGGTTCCCAAACTTTTCAGTCCGCGGACCCCCCCCCAAATAATTAAAAAATTTACGGACCCCATCTGAGTTCTGAAATAAAACAGTAAATATGGTAGAAAGTTTTATATTTTAATTAAAATTAAATTCTAATATTAATGATATCAAAGATAGTTTAATGTGAACAATGAATCTGCTTTTCAACAATTAGCTCTGCAATATTGGGTTTAATGTCTGAGAATTGCAAGATTAAGTCCCTCTCAACATCAAGTTTATTTCTTAACTTTGACTTCAGGTACGTGAGCAGGGAGAATGCGGTTTCACACAAATAAGTAGAGGAAAACAGTTAAACGCTTCAAAGATTTTTTTGAGAGTTCAGGAAAGTCAGTCATTACATATAATTAGAAGTCAGCTAGCTGTAATTGCTAAAACTGTAATTTTAGTGAACTGTCAGTTGAAAGTTCTGCCAATGAAACTTCTTTTTGTAGCGTAAGAGAGAGGTCTAGTCAGTTCTGCTAACAAACATATCTGCTACACGAAATGATTTAAAGACATTATTAAAGCCACTAGTTTGAAATTACTTTTACAATTACAATTAATTTGAACCCCCCCCCCAAAGTATTGGAATCTTCTACTAATTGTTTTAAGTTTCAAAAATTTAGATTTTAGAGTATAAAAAATCGGAGAAAATTACGGTATATTCTAATGTTTCTTAAAAGTGTCTGTGGACTCCACTTTGGGAGCCACTGTTATACAGCAATTATGTCCGACTGATAGGACGATTCGTCGAGGTCCTCGGAACAGACATTTACAGCAACACTGACTTGATTTTCTTCCACAAATGTTGTTCCACTGACCTATTTTTTGAGATCAGCAGCAAAGAGACAGAAGTCACTTGGAGTTAAATCTGGTAAGTAATCGATGAGAAAGTAATTGGAATCAATCTTTCCCTTTAATGTCTAGTACTATAGATATACAGTTAGTATGTTTAATTAAGAGGTCCATGTAACAGTATTTCTTTCAAATAAAGTATCCTGTCTTTTTGTTTCTCAAGAATCCTCTTACTCTAATTACCCACCCGCTCCTTCACCCCATTTCAGAAACCTTTAATCACACCTTATCTCTTTTGACAATAGTCCGTAATTCACAATCATGCTCCACATAAAAGATGATAAGAGGTGGAGGAATAAAACTTAAAAAGATGGAACGTTGTTGATAAGTTTGTTTACCTGTGAAAATTTTTTATATCTACTTACAAAATATTAAAAATGTATATTTTTAAAATGTACATCTGCTACCAAAGCATCTACTCTACTAAAGTTAGCTTCAAATTTACTAAGAAATGTTAAAAAACTGTAAATTAATTCTACCTTATGGTATAATATGCATTCAAGATGTTTCTTTTCATTAACTTGTGGACTGTTTCATCTGGAAAAACAACAAGAACAACAATTCTCTCAGGTGAGGATTCTAAATGGTAAATTCTGGTCTTCATTCTCAAGTAAAGACTATCATGATAAAAATCTGTTTCAAATGTAGAAATAAAAGTCACTAAAATAATATTTAACAATGTTAATACAGTGACTGTTCATAATATGAACTACCAAAATTGGAAACAAAACTGCAGTTCCTACAACAGAACATGTCAACTATGCTACATCCTTGTTTATCCATTAGTTTATGACACTATCTTTAACACTTTGTTATATAATTGGTCATTGGTTATTGGTCACAATCTGAGATTCCTTCAAGATCTCTCCAATGATGATTTTATTACTGAAAATTTAATAAAATAATTAAAATTTTTTATTTTTAAAAGATGTTGAATAAAAAAATCAATTTATAAAATTATACTTATTTCCAAAAAATTACAGACATTAACTGCATACCACAAACGTTGAGGAGGCTTAAATCACATCTCTATTCCAAACTATGCTGGGCTCGCAAACGAATGTTACTGAGACAAGTTTATACCGATCACGATACTAAAGCTACGAGGTTTGTCTAAAAAGTAATGAGACTGAATCTTTTTCCCAGGAAGTGGCAGCACTGTGAGACCAACAATGCAACAGCTGATAGCTGTACCATTTGTTTACATTCGTAAAAATTTTCAGCTTCTTAACTGTAACAGATTTGGCTGTGCCATAGTTTTTGGGTTTGTTTTGTCTCATGTCACAAAAATGAAGCTTAGTAATACTGAGTAGCATTATGCAACCAAATTTTGTGTCAAACTTTAAGACAGTACAACAGAAACATTTAACATGTTAAAACAAGCTTACAGAGATGAAGCCATGTCCCAGGCCCAGGTTTTTTGGTGGCACAAAGCAATTTTGGTTAGCCGCAAAACTGTGGAGGATGAACTCCGTTCTGGACGACCAAGCATAGCACGAACTGACAAAAATGTGTTGATAGTGAGAGAGCTCATCAAGTCTGATCATCATTTGACGGTGAGAATGATTGCTTATGAACTACATTTAAATCACCAGACAGTTCATGATATTTTGACACACAATTTGAACATCCACAAAATCTGTGCAAAAATGGTTCCAAAAAATGGAACAGAGGACAACAGAAAAAATGTGTGTCTTGACCTTCTTGAGCACATTGAAAATGACAGATTTTATGAAAAGTGTCATAACAGAAGATGAATCTTGGATTTTTTAGTATGATCCAGAAACAAAATGGCAAAGTGAAGAGTGGCACAAGACTTGCCACGCCCAAAAAAAGCAAGAAAGAACAAATCCAAGATTAAGTCTATGCTCATTACTTTTTTCGACATTCAAGGTATTGTGCATACAGAATTTGTGCCTCAAGGACAGAAAGTCAATCAAACTTACTACCGTCAGGTTCTTGAGAGACTCAGAAAAAGGGTCATTCGTGTCCGGTCAGAGGTTGTTGACTCTTGGATGCTTCATACGATCTCCTTCATCAGGGAAGGAGCTAAAAGTGTTTTGTAGTTAATGCATCAATAAATAATTTTAAACTATCAGTCTCATTACTTTTTAGACAAACCTCGTATATTTCCATATCTCTAACTTTTATAATAAAGAAAATTACAGAAATGTTATTTTATTTACATGAACATAGTTAAATGTAAAACAGTACAAGGTTAATTTTTTATTAATCAATTACTGATTTTCTGAAAAAAAAAAGAATTTTTGCAACCTAATAAACAAATTAGAAATAACAGTGTTCGCTGAATGTAAATGTCACGATATATATGTTTACTTAAGGGTTTCTGTTTATTTGACTTTTTGTGTATTTACATGTATGCAAATCTAAAAATGAAAATAACCTGAAACTATGTTCGCCTAGGTGATGCAGATTCTAGTTGCAGCATTATTCAGAAAATCTATGTATCACAAGAAATATAAACTACAAATTGGTGATGTAACAGCATGAAGCTTTGCAATGATGTATTGGAAACCTAAAAACTCACTTCGCAAATCAAAAGTAATTATCATCAAATAATTCTTTGAAATATTGCAATTGTATCTAAAGAAACGCACAACATAATCTCTAGAAAGAAGCAGAAAGATACACCAGGTTAAGCACAACATTTAGTCTGGTTGAATAAAACTAAGGTGGCAATCCCTCGGGGAAGCATATTTGGACTAATTCTTTATCCGCTGTACAGCAGTGACTTTCTTGAGTTTGTGAATAATATTGTAGCAAATTTTTATTGACGATACTACAATATTGGCAATGGACAGAGCAAAAATGAGGAAACTACAGAGACATTGCAAAATAGTTATTTATCAGATTAAAAACTGGACCAAACAACAATAGTTTGTTTTGTTCATGATATCCGGGCTGTTTGGCCGTGGTCCATGGTTTATAATGTGACGGGCCAAATTTGTGGGTATTTTTATTTATTTACATTTTCGGGGATTTATAAAAAATATGTGTAAATTTTATTTCAACGGTGACCAGACCAGGTGTTGAGTTGTAAGAGCAGTTTGAACAAAGACGACGCAATATCACGTTGTGCAATCAGTAGAGGAATCCGCACCACCTTAGTTTCCAAGAACTTTGTTTGTGTGTGACCATGCGCCCGTATGCATGACCCGGGTATTGTAACCTACTTTTGGAATGTTTAGGGTTGAATCTTATTGGAATGTAGCCTCACTTCAGGTTCGTTAACTTGTAACGATAAGAATATTTCGTTACGTACAATGTTATTATGAATAGGTTACTTGTATTAATGTTGTGTGCACTTGGATTACACCACCCGTTGGAAGTGTCAACTTGTAATATAGATAAATAATGTAGCGACTAACTCGCACTGGAGTCGTCAATGTGTAATGATTAATGTGTTATGTTGAACGGCAAATGGTTTTGTAAATTGCCGCTTGTTCCCACTATGCCGCACGTTTCCGTGACGTCACTCAACGATGCCAACTGTCGTGTCCGCTGCAATCTGTGAATTTTATTTCCTAAATGTAACAGCAATAATAACGACACACAAATACCATCAAACATATATCCTTGTGGAATCCTTTATTCGGAAAAAACACTGGTTAACTGTTTTAACAAATTTGAACAGGATAATCGCAATTGTAGCGCAAATTATAAGTCTTCTTTTTACCAGTTGGCAGCAGTAGCTAAACATTCAGTATTTCTTCGAGACCAAAACAATGCTCTTGTTAACGTTTCTAATAAAATATTAATTATCTCAGGGCGTATATGGTTTGGGTATTACAATTAAACAAAATATTACACTATTAATCAAAATACAAGTTTTACAATTACAGGATATTACAATGTTAGAGTGTAACGTGCACACAGAAGTTGTATAGTGGTTACCAGTTTTAAAAAGGTTATGTCCAGTTCAGGCTTTGATAGTTATTATGTAAATTAAAAGTTCTTGTTGTGTTTGAAAAGGTGTTAATCTTATATACTGTTATTAGTGATTGTTCTTAGTGTTTGTGTTATATGGTGTCTGTAGTTTAGTTGATTATTACTTAAAAGTCGTGTATACAAATGTGGGTGTTGAAGTACAATATAATAATATGTCAAAATCACCAAATCCTCTTCTTGTATTCTTCCTGGTTGAAGATAGGGCCCACGTACACGTCAGATCTTCTTCCTCGGCCTACGTCCACTTCAGATCTTCTTCCTGGTTCTTGTATCTTCTATTCCATGTAATGGGTATTCTTCTGTTATTGCAAAAAGTTCGTGTAGTGTACCTCTAACTGTATTTATATGTTTGTTTCGTTTTTTCACAATTTATATTATGTAATGCAGGACGTTTTAAAAACGCGTCTATCCGCTAAGATCGTTGTCAAAGAAGTTTCATTTTATTTATCCGAAATTTCTGGTTGCTAAGGGTAAACTTGGAATCTGGTTGGCTAATTCGGATATACACTGTCATATACTTTCATTATTCCAAAGTCTAAATTTTGTTCAAAATCTTTAAATTAACATAACTTTTCTATACTGAATGGGAATTTAAAACCATTATCAGCATTATTTTGATCTTCACATTTGTTATATTTAGACACTAAACATGCCTACTTTTACTTAAGAACTATAGATGTTACAATTTTGTTATTTGAAATTTTCTTAAATAACTTGATATGTGTTATTTTGTTTCTATATTCCTTGTATACATTATTACCTATAAATACATCTACCCTGTCACATTTGTTTTACAAAATTTCTAACATTATTATTCAAAATTTACTAAAGTTGGTTTCACCTGGCCTATGTACTGGTATTATTTTCATCACCATGTTTTAAAATCTTTAACAATTAAATTAACTTTTAACACTCATCAAAATTGTTTAACATATAACGTTATTTTAACAACACAAAAGATATATTATTCTAATAGTTAAATCCATGCCCACATGGCTATGATTTTACCAAATCCTTGCACAAATAACTGTTTTCTACTCAAACTGTATAAGTGTTTGACACTTAACAAAACATCTTTATATAGTCCATTCTGCTTTGTCAATCAATTTACCATGGTTTAACACCAGTTCTATGGTTATATTTGTTAACACAACATAAAAAAAATGGAATTAATATCATTAAATTGACATTCCTTTAAACTAACTGTATCACCTGCTACATACAAAAAACACAACACAAATACTACGATATAAAACACTGTGCTAAAACATAAAATATGCACATTTATAAAACAAATTCTACACTAATTAATTGGTCTTTTGTCAGTTAATTTACTAATTACTCTGACACTGTCTATGTTACATTTACTGTTTATATGGGTTTCAACATCTGTATACTTACTGATGTCTGACTTACAAAAATTACAATAAATTGAACACTGTTGCTCCACCTCACCACACAGTTCTAATAATCTTGTTACATTTACTGTTTATATGGGTTTCACTCTTGTTATAAATGTTATTGTGACCAAGTTATTCCTTGTTGTTTACTGGACAATCCTATGAACACTATATGTGACAATTATTTGTATGGTTCATGTATCTATAATCAGGTGTATTTATATTTTCATTACATCAATTAACTTAATTATTTACCAATATTTCTTTTACATAATATTACATGTTTGGGCCTATTATCCCTCAATTTGTATTTTGATTATCTAGATATTATGATACATTAAATGAAACCATTTGTTTCTTTATAGTACTGGTTCATAAGCCGTTTGTCTTTATAATTCTTTGTTTGGTCATTACTGAAAGTTCATGTCATAATTGGGGTTGAAGATATTTTGCATCACTTAGCCTAAATCATTAATTTGGGTACGGTCAGTTGTCTTACTAGTCAGTCTAAAATGGTTAGTCGTTCCTCTTCACTATCATCTTGGAAGATATTGTTCTCCTTGTTAGCTTCTTAACCAAAGTCTTCATTAAATCAGGTATGATATTATGTTGTTCCAAATGTAATGTTACATATTACCCTGCCACCAAATTTGATCATTTTAATAAAATATTGTTTTTGTTGAAATTATAAATTATCTTATCTTTCACATTGTCATTTGTTATTCTTATTATGATCTGGTATACTTATCTTTAATTATAAGTGTTCTATCCCTGGAACATGTTACTTCCCTAACAAATTAATCACCATATATTCTGGAATCAGTCGGGGGGCTCTCTTGACCTAATACCCCGCTGTCCTTATAATACATAATACATAAATAATATCGATTGCTGGAGCTACCTCGTCAGTCAATCACATTTAATAATCACTAGTCTATTCACGACTAAAATAAATAAAATAATATAATATATTCTTGGGATTGTTCACTCAGTCTAACTTCTCAGATCTAAATATTTCTTTCCATTGATTCCTTCAGATGTATATTTTCTTGTGGCGATATTAATAACATTTTTTATTTTTAATTGGTACTATCTTCTTTCCTTCTTTATCAGTACTACTTAATCTTCATTTTTTCATTCACTATCTTCATTCAATTAAAACATAACAAGTATTTGCATCTTCAGTTGTTGTTAATTCTCTCACAATCATGATAGGTTATTTGTAATAAATTCGTTTCTAGTCTTGTCTCATTTTCATCGTCGATTGTCTACATTTGTCCTTTCTTATTCATTTTATAGCACTATGGTTTCTTCTAATTTATGGATGTTGCATCTTTCTTTTATATTCCAATAATAAGTTCATAACTGTGTTTAGTTCATAACTGTGTTTAATAAGAGGTGCTTATTTTGTTTAGAATTTGGAAATTTATTCCCAGTTGTTTATCTGCTTGATTCATAATAACATTATCAAACTGTACTGTAAGTCGTCCTTACTATTTATCTAAATTCTGAGATATTCAACTTTGTTTATTTGGCTTCATTTAAAATTATATTCTGGATTATCAAAGTTGGTAAGATGAGCTTACTATGTTCTTTGAATTTTGAGGTATTATAATAATAAATTCTTCAGTTTCATATTAACTCTCATAAATAATTAGTTGTAAGTTGTTCTTACTATTTCTTTAGAATTTTGTCGGTATTATAATCATAAATTCTTCAATTCCATGTTAATTCTCATAAATAATTAGTTGTAAGTTGATCTTACTATTTCTTTAGAATTTTGTCGGTTTTATAATAATAAATTCTTCAATTCCATATTAATTCTCATAAATAATTAGTTGTAAGTTGATCTTACTATTTCTTTAGAATTTTGGTGGTATTATTCAACTTTGTTTATTAGGTTCATAATACATTTTTAAGGAAACTTGGTTGTATGTCCCCTTAATCTTTTTTGTTTCCACATCACTAATGACATAAGTATTATTGTTATTGTTTTTTATAACAACATATGGTCCATTATACAGTAATAATAGCTTTTTTGCTATTCCTTCCTTAGAACTTGGCAATTCGCGGTTTTTTAACAATACTTTGTCTCCAATCTTGTACTGGATCACTTTCTGCTGAATTATTTTGTATTTTTTCCTTCTTTTCTCCACTTGTTCATTCAGTTTGCTGTGGAATCTCACGTTGTCGAACTGGTAAGCTGGATTATTTGGGAAATTGATTATTTCACTAATTTCTCGGGGTGGTAGTCTTTCATGCATTATGGTATATGGAGTATCTTGTATTGCTTCATGGTAAGCTAAGTTGATAAAGCTTTCTGTTTGTGTAATGTAGTCACTCCACTTCTGGTGTTTATCAAAACAATATGTCCTGAGTATACGGCCGACCTCCCTCAGTACTCTTTCCGCCGGGTTGCTATTTGGGTGATAGACAGATGTTTTATATGTCTTGACACCTAAGTCTAACAAAGTCTCCTTCCATACCCTTCCTCGAAACTGAGTTCCGTGATCGGTAATAATTGATCGTGGAGCTCCTAACTCTGGTATGTATTGTTGGATCACTATTTGCAAAATCTTTTTTGTAGTTGCCCGATTAATGGGGTATAGTTTTGTAAACTTGGAGTAATGGTCGAACATGATTATAATGAATTTATACTGTTTTCTCCCTCCACTACGAGGTAACGGTCCACACACATCTAAAAATACTCTCTCTAATTTACCAGTTGATGTAATAGGTTGCATAATTCCTTCTGTTTTTTCGTTATTGCATTTTGCCAATTGGCAGATGTGACACTGCCGAATACATTCTCTAACTCTTCTGTTGATATTCTTAATGTAAGTGTGTTCCTCAAGTGCCTTCATTACTTTTAATGCACCCATATGCCCATATCGACTATGGTAGTCCAGTATTAATTCTGTTTCTAACGCTTTAGGTATCACCACCTTCCATGATCGTTGGTTATTATTTGGTTTGTAAAATAATATGTCTTCATGTAGACAGTAATATGCAATGATTTTTTCATCCTGTTGGATCAGTCTTTGTCTAAAATTGTTGATTTTGGTATCCTCTGTTTGTTGTTGTGCAATTGATTTCATAATGTTTTCCAAATCTGACTTGTTTTTTATTATAGTGTATACCTTGATGATTGTTTCTTTTTCCCCTTCAAAAGTTTGTTGTTCTATGTTAATCCGGGACAATATATCTGCAGCAATATTCTGTTTTCCTGGAACATACTCCCAATTTATATGGTACTCCTGTAGTGCGAGTATCCACCTTGTCAATCTCCCATGGTTGATCTTGCAATTTTTTAGGAAAGATATTGACTTATGATCGCTCCTCACAGTTATCGGGTATCCAAGAATGTAGGTTCTGAATTTCCCACAAGCGAATACAACGCTTAATAACTCCTTTTCTGTTACACTATAATTGCGTTCACATCCATTAAGTATTCTGCTTGCAAAACTCACCACCTGATGTTCTCCCTCACTATCTTCTTGATATAATACAGATCCTAAACTTATATCACTGGCATCACAGTTCATAAAGAAAGGTTGGTTGAAATTAGGATGTTTTAATACAACTGAACTTAGGAAATTACGCTTGATCATTTGGAGTAAATTGTCTTGTTCCTGTCCCCAGGACCATTTGTTCTTAGAGGATAATTGTGGAGAAAACTTTGCTGTCATTTCAGAATAATTTCTCTGAAACTTCCTATAATAATTGGAAAGTCCCAGAAATTATTGAAGTTGCTTTTTATTTTTAGGACTTGGGAACTTCTGGATAGCTTCAATTTTTTCATTGGATGGTGTTATTCCTTGTCTTGTTAGGTTAAAACCCAGGAATTGGACTTCACTGGCGATAAGCTTAGATTTTTGAAGTTTTAGTGTAACGTTATTGTCTGATAGTTTTTGTAATACTTGTCCTACTCTGTCACAATGATCTTCCCAATTCACTGAAGTAATCAACAAGTCATCAACATAGACTGTGGTATATGGAATAGTATCTGGACCCAACACCTGGTCCATACATCTTACGAATACAGCTACTGAATTTACCAGTCCAAACGGTAGTCTCTTGAACTGATAGTTCCTTCCTTCGAAAATAAAGGCGACGTACTTTCGACTATCTGGGTGTAACTCCACCTGCCAATACCCACAAACCGTATCCCAGGTGCTAATAAATTGTATGCCATTGAATTTTTTCAATATCTCCTCAATCTCTCCGGGAGATGTTCTGTCATTAACTATGATCTTATTAATCTCTCTAGCATCCAAACAGAGTCGTACTTTGCCATCTTTCTTTGGAACTGCTATTAACGGGCTGGTATATGGGGAACAGCTATATTCAATAATATCTTCTGCTATCATTTCGTCTAGTTCAGTCCTCACTGCTTCTTTTAATGCATAAGCAACGGGATATGATTTTTTATTAAAATTTACAGGCTCCTTGAATTGTAATGTAAATTGATAATCTTTTACTTTGCCAGGTATATCAGAGAAAACATAGCGGTATTTATTATATATTGATATTAACTTTTCTATTTGTTGTGTGGTTAAATTACATTCATTCTGTTCTGACCGAAATTGTCGGATCTCTTCTAATTTTTCCAACCATAAACTGTCTTCACTCCCAAAGTATTCCCTTCTTACATTCCCTGACTCATCTTGATTATTATTGAATTTTCTTATACTATTGCATGAAGGTACATTTTTGTTTTCTACTAATTTTGCTGTCCATTCTATATTATCCACCTTTAATGACACTATGGCTTGTCTCATGTCAATTATTGCTGAGTATTTTCTCAAAATATCACAGCCTATTAGTAGATTAAATGGTAGATTACTAGCTATTAGAAAAATCATAGGTATAGCTACATTTCTGCTGGTCACTGTTAATGATACCTGTTTTCTTATTGACTTGTTTTGCCTTCCAGTGGCTCCGATTAAAATTATATTTTGAATTGGTAAAGTTGGTAAGATGGCCTTACTATATTTTTGAATTTTGATGTATTCATTGTTGTCATCAACGACACGTTTGCGCCCGTATCTATCATGCATCTTGTCTCTAGTCCATTCACTTGGGCGTTGATATAAACGATCTCATTATTCGAACTATTTTGCGTTATCGTGTCTTCGTTCAGTAGTTCTTCTCTAACATTTTTTAAGAAATGATTGTGCACTTTCGTCAATGTATCGTCAGTCATTTTGTCTCGTCCTAGTAAGTACCCAAATTGCTGGTTCAGTGATGGGACCTGGTGGATTTTCACTGCCGCAGTTCGTTTAAATCAGGGCTGATCTCCTCAGTCCTGTTGTCTGGTTGATTGGGTCTGTCTCTGTTCTGTGACTCTTGTACCTCAATGGCGTTATTATTGAACGTCACTGAGTTTCGGTTATTTCTGTTGTTGTCGCAGCTTCTACTTCGCCGATGTTCATCGCGGTAGTGCTGGTTACTCTCCTCCTGAAAACTTCTTCCACGGTTCCCATTATAGTTTGCTCGTCCCTGGTACCAACGTCTTCCCACATCCCTATCGTCAACGCTTACATAATTCACTTGTCTTCTATATGTTTGATTTTGACTGTTATTATTGCCGTTATTATTATGCCTGTATCGGTTATCATAGTTGTTGTTATAACCCCGGTTGTTCTGGTACTGGTGGTCTCTGTCATTGGCACGCTGGTATCCATTATTGTTATTATTTGTAGGAGGGCTACGGTAATAGTGGTTGTTGTTATTGTTGTTATTATTTGCGTTATTTCGTGGATAGTTATTGGTGTTATTCTGGTTTTGGTAACCGCGTTGATAGTGGTTACCGTTGTTGTTATAACTATTGTTCGGTCGTTGCCCGTTGTTTTCATATGGGGCGTCGCGGCGACCATTATTTCTATTTATTTCATCATTCCTTCGTCTATACTGGAGGAAGTTCTTCTCTTGTTCCATCTCCGCCAATAATGTTGACATCTCCTCGATGGTTTGTATGCGTCCATTTATTCGGCCTCTTGTAATTTCGCCACCATAGTGGTAAGCTAATAGCCGCACTAAACATTCTGTAGGAATTGCAGGCTCTAAATGTCTGGCTATGTTTATTTTGCCGAGAAAATATGCGGTTGGAGTTTGCTTGCCGTGCAGGTCATATCGGCCCAATCCTATGTCACTTCTTATCATGTGTTGCGTGGCATCCGACCAATATTTATATTTGAACTGCTTTTTAAACTCTTGGAAGTTCTGTATACTCGGCCGCATCGCCGTCCACCAATTGTCATATACTTTTCGGAACATTTCGTCCAACATGCTCCTTATCACAAACCATCTGTCTTCTCCGGTTTTGGCTATCTTCTCTTCGACTCGTTCTAAAAATAGCATGGGGTTTCTTCTATAGTTTTGAAAATCGATAACTTCCCGATTTTCCTCGCATGTTGTATGGGTACCGGTACACTGTCTGTTTTTTAAGGAATTAATTTCATCTCTATGTGCAGTTGTTTGGTCTTGCACTCGATTGAGACTAGTACTCATACCTTCTAACCTCTCTCCCATCACTGCTTGGTTGGTTCTTATATTTTCAATTCGTCCATTCGTTTCTTCCCGGACGCTCAGTATCTCTTGGTTCATCCGCTCACACTTTTCCTTGGTCTCGGATTCTACCCTTTTAATTTCAGTCACCGGTTCTTCCAGCTTCTTGTCCCATTCTTCCTGCAATTGCCGGTTATTAATTTCCATCTTGTTATTCCACTCTTCTTTTAATGACTCTTTGTGTTCATCCAATTTTTTCATGGTTTCCTGGTAATTTTCCTTCAATTCTTCCCTCAATGCTCTATTATTTTCGTCTATTTTCTCCTCCATTTTACTGCTATTCTCCTTCAATTCTCGGCTCAATTCCTCCTTTGTTTGTTTATTATCACTCTTTATTTCATCCATTAGTTTCTTATTACTCTCCTCCATAGACTGTTTACTGTCCTTTTTTAATTCCTCCTTCAATTTTTCTAAGTTCTTATTACTGTTCTCTAAGTTCTTCTTATTGTTCTCACTTAATTCTTCTTTCAATTTTTCTTCCATTTTCCTAATACTCTCCTCCGTTTTCTTATTACTCTCCTCCGTTTTCTTACTACTTTCCTGCATTAATTCCATCATACGTTTGAACATTTCTTGCGTCTTCTCGCCTTCCGTTTGTGTGGTTTCTTCTGGTTGTTTCTCCGGATCCTTCCTTGTTATAATTTCTACTTCCTCAACCGGTGTCGCTTCTTTGTCTTCCATGTTTAACTCGTCTACCTTCTCGGTTTCGGCCGCTCTTTTGCGTGATACTTCTCGCTTCCTCATTTTGTCTATTTTTGTTTATAATTATAATTTAATTTATATTAAATTACACGCCTCACACGTTGGTGCGCCAATTTGTAACCTACTTTTGGAATGTTTAGGGTTGAATCTTATTGGAATGTAGCCTCACTTCAGGTTCGTTAACTTGTAACGATAAGAATATTTCGTTACGTACAATGTTATTATGAATAGGTTACTTGTATTAATGTTGTGTGCACTTGGATTACACCGCCCGTTGGAAGTGTCAACTTGTAATATAGATAAATAATGTAGCGACTAACTCGCACTGGAGTCGTCAATGTGTAATGATTAATGTGTTATGTTGAACGGCAAATGGTTTTGTAAATTGCCGCTTGTTCCCACTATGCCGCACGTTTCCGTGACGTCACTCAACGATGCCAACTGTCGTGTCCGCTGCAATCTGTGAATTTTATTTCCTAAATGTAACAGCAATAATAACGACACACAAATACCATCAAACATATATCCTTGTGGAATCCTTTATTAGGAAAAAACACTGGTTAACTGTTTTAACAAATTTGAACAGGATAATCGCAATTGTAGCGCAAATTATAAGTCTTCTTTTTACCAGTTGGCAGCAGTAGCTAAACATTCAGTATTTCTTCGAGACCAAAACAATGCTCTTGTTAACGTTTCTAATAAAATATTAATTATCTCAGGGCGTATATGGTTTGGGTATTACAATTAAACAAAATATTACACTATTAATCAAAATACAAGTTTTACAATTACAGGATATTACAATGTTAGAGTGTAACGTGCACACAGAAGTTGTATAGTGGTTACCAGTTTTAAAAAGGTTATGTCCAGTTCAGGCTTTGATAGTTATTATGTAAATTAAAAGTTCTTGTTGTGTTTGAAAAGGTGTTAATCTTATATACTGTTATTAGTGATTGTTCTTAGTGTTTGTGTTATATGGTGTCTGTAGTTTAGTTGATTATTACTTAAAAGTCGTGTATACAAATGTGGGTGTTGAAGTACAATATAATAATATGTCAAAATCACCAAATCCTCTTCTTGTATTCTTCCTGGTTGAAGATAGGGCCCACGTACACGTCAGATCTTCTTCCTCGGCCTACGTCCACTTCAGATCTTCTTCCTGGTTCTTGTATCTTCTATTCCATGTAATGGGTATTCTTCTGTTATTGCAAAAAGTTCGTGTAGTGTACCTCTAACTGTATTTATATGTTTGTTTCGTTTTTTCACAATTTATATTATGTAATGCAGGACGTTTTAAAAACGCGTCTATCCGCTAAGATCGTTGTCAAAGTAGTTTCATTTTATTTATCCGAAATTTCTGGTTGCTAAGGGTAAACTTGGAATCTGGTTGGCTAATTCGGATATACACTGTCATATACTTTCATTATTCCAAAGTCTAAATTTTGTTCAAAATCTTTAAATTAACATAACTTTTCTATACTGAATGGGAATTTAAAACCAGCATCAGCATTATTTTGATCTTCACATTTGTTATATTTAGACACTAAACATGCCTACTTTTACTTAAGAACTATAGATGTTACAATTTTGTTATTTGAAATTTTCTTAAATAACTTGATATGTGTTATTTTGTTTCTATATTCCTTGTATACATTATTACCTATAAATACATCTACACTTAACTAAAAATGAACTTTTTTCTTGTGAAAACTTACTAATTTTATTGGACGCGTTTCGGCTTAGTATCCGCCTTCTTCAGCTTTGGTAACAGACAGCCAGCATTTTGTAACGGTTGTGTGGAAGGTGAAGTGGGGGTGGTGTGTGGAGGAAGGGGATTGGCGCGGGGATTCAACTTACTGTTTGTTTTCTGTATAATTGTGTCAAAAAGTGTATGTGATTTGTATTGTAATTGATCGTTGAGTATGTTGTTTGGTTGTGTTGTGTGGTGTTTATATATTTCGTATTGTTCAGTTGTGTTGAGTTTTTGACCTTTGGGTATGTAATGTAAAATTTCAAGATTAGTGTCTATGTTGGTGTAACTGTGGTTTTCTGTGTGTATGTGTGTGGCAAATGCAGAGTGTATATTGTTGTTGGTTAAAGCTTTTAAGTGTTCAGAATAACGGGATGAAAAAGATCTTCCCGTCTGGCCTATGTAGAAACTATTGCAGTCATTACAATTTAATTTGTAAACACCTGTTTTGTTATATTTGTCTGTGTCTGTGTTTGTATTACTGATGTGTTTTTTGATGGTATTGGTTGTTCTGAATGCTATTTTGTATTTGTGTTTTCTGAATGTATTGGCGATTTTGTGTGTGTATGAGTTGTGGTATGTGAGTGTGATGTACTTATTGTGTTGTGTGTTGATGGTATTTAGTGTTTTGTTGTTTTTGTTTTTGATGCGTTTGTGTAGTATGTTTATTAAATTGGGGATATAACCGTTTTTTATTGCTATGTATTTTATTGTGTTGAGTTCGTCGGTGTAATCTTGTTTATTTAAGGGTATTTTAGTTAGTCTATGGAGCATATGGTTGAAGGCCGCATGTTTATGTTGTGTTGGGTGGTTTGATGTGTTGTGTATAACCATGTCGGTTGTGGTTGGTTTCCTGTATATTTTGTACGTGTGTGTATTGTTAGTTTTGTTAATTGTTAGGTCTAGAAAATTTATACTATTGTTTTGTTCAGTTTGCAGTGTAAATTTTAATTTGTGGTGTATAGTGTTTATGTATTTGTGGAAGTTTTCAACTTGTCTTGTGTTGCCTTTGAATAAAAGTAATATATCATCTACATACCTGTGCCAGTATATAATTTTGTTAGTGTATTTGTTGTTGTTTATTATGTGGTTCTGTTCAATGTTGTGTATATATATTTCTGCTAGTATTCCTGATATGGGGGATCCCATCGGGAGTCCTTCTGTTTGTGTGTATATTTTGTTATTGTACGTAAAGTAATTTTGTTCAGTTATTATTTTGGTAAGTGTGATGATTTCTTGTATGTGTGTTTCAGGTGTGTTGTTTTGTCTGAGTAGTTGTTCTAGTGTTTGTATGGTTTCATTGATGGGGACATTAGTGTATAAATTGGTTATATCAAAAGATGCCAGAGTTGAGTTATGTGGGATGTGTATGTGTTCAGTTTTCCTGACTAGGTCAATGTTGTTTTTGATAGAGGTGTTGTTGCTGAGTTTTATGTTTTCTCTGATTATTTTGTCTAGTTGTTTTGCTATTTTGTGGGAGGGGGCCTGTGTGTTGTTTATTAATGGTCTGATTGGAATGTTAGGTTTATGTATTTTTGGTAATGCAAATTTTTAATAATCAAGACAACTATAAATACATCTACCCTGTCATATTTGTTTTACAAAATTTCTAACATTATTATTCAAAATTTACTAAAGTTGGTTTCACCTGGCCTATGTACTGGTATTATTTTCATCACCATGTTTTAAAATCTTTAACAATTAAATTAACTTTTAACACTCATCAAAATTGTTTAACATATAACGTTATTTTAACAACACAAAAGATATATTATTCTAATAGTTAAATCCATGCCCACATGGCTATGATTTTACCAAATCCTTGGACAAATAACTGTTTTCTACTCAAACTGTATAAGTGTTTGACACTTAACAAAACATCTTTATATAGTCCATTCTGCTTTGTCAATCAATTTACCATGGTTTAACACCAGTTCTATGGTTATATTTGTTAACACAACATAAAAAAAATGGAATTAATATCATTAAATTGACATTCCTTTAAACTAACTGTATCACCTGCTACATACAAAAAACACAACACAAATACTACGATATAAAACACTGTGCTAAAACATAAAATATGCACATTTATAAAACAAATTCTACACTAATTAATTGGTCTTTTGTCAGTTAATTTACTAATTACTCTGACACTGTCTATGTTACATTTACTGTTTATATGGGTTTCAACATCTGTATACTTACTGATGTCTGACTTACAAAAATTACAATAAATTGAACACTGTTGCTCCACCTCACCACACAGTTCTAATAATCTTGTTACATTTACTGTTTATATGGGTTTCACTCTTGTTATAAATGTTATTGTGACCAAGTTATTCCTTGTTGTTTACTGGACAATCCTATGAACACTATATGTGACAATTATTTGTATGGTTCATGTATCTATAATCAGGTGTATTTATATTTTCATTACATCAATTAACTTAATTATTTACCAATATTTCTTTTACATAATATTACATGTTTGGGCCTATTATCCCTCAATTTGTATTTTGATTATCTAGATATTATGATACATTAAATGAAACCATTTGTTTCTTTATAGTACTGGTTCATAAGCCGTTTGACTTTATAATTCTTTGTTTGGTCATTACTGAAAGTTCATGTCATAATTGGGGTTGAAGATATTTTGCATCACTTAGCCTAAATCATTAATTTGGGTACGGTCAGTTGTCTTACTAGTCAGTCTAAAATGGTTAGTCGTTCCTCTTCACTATCATCTTGGAAGATATTGTTCTCCTTGTTAGCTTCTTAACCAAAGTCTTCATTAAATCAGGTACGATATTATGTTGTTCCAAATGTAATGTTACAGTATACGCGCGCAGTGACGCTACTTGTTCCAAAACTAAGATGGCCAGGAAACAATCTTTATTCACTTTATCTACCAGGCGACGGATATGAAACTTTAAGTCACGCCTACACTGTGACGTCGAGCCAAAAGCATCTAAATATCGTCGGCGTACAGGACTAAAATACTGCTATGTATCATGGGCATAGCCACTAATCTGCAACAACTCAGGCTGTGAGCGGCAACGAAATCCGTTCACCGGCAGGCATTAATATCCGTCCGCATGAATAGACGCTTTCGGCAGTCCACGAGAAACTACAACAGCCAACAGACACAGTTAGTGCCACTCGGGCCCGGTCGGGTAGAACTTTTTAAATATGAATAACTCAGTGTAGTAACGCCTTAATACCGACCGGGACCCAAGAAATTAATAAACCTATTACAGTTACAAATTGGTGCAGTGACGTGGAGTGAACGGTTAAAATACGGACCTTGGAATCGCGGGACAAAACACGTGTTCGGCCGGCAATGCTTTATTGGACGGTTTTAAACAATAAAGGAATATTTAACATATGTCAAATAAGGGTAAAGTACTAAATGGTGTGAAAGAGAGAGTGAGCAGAATGGGCTGTCTTAGTAATAATAATAATTAAAAATGGTACCAAAAATATATTCCAAAATTGGTCTTGTAGTGTTCTTGTAATAATCATAAAAAACGTTATGAGTAATTAAAATTATTTAGTTTACGGTATAACCATGTGTTGGTCTAAGTTATTTCGTCATTACCACTTTCTCATTTCTGTGCTGCAAGATTCGTCTAAACGTTCCGGGTATCTTCTGAATTATTATTGGGGGTAGTCAGATTGCTAAATTGTCCCGTTTTATTTACGGTAAAGTGTAAAGGTCTCCATATCTGTCCTTCAAAGATATAGGTGGCGACTCTGGTCTTCTGATAAAATTTATGCAGCAGGTAAGTTATAAAACTATTGCAGGTAAGTTTCTGGCAGTATATTTTATTTATTTATATATTTCGATCAAAATTTTGAATAATCACAAATGGCTCACGCTGCCAGGATTTTCGTTTAATTTTATTTATATGAGATAGACCTATTTTAATGCACAGAAAATAGGATGTGGTAGTGACGAATTTATAAAAATGATTTATCGTATATAATTACGCACGTGTGAGTAGGTTATGTTTGTGGTATGATTTACAGTTGTGTAAGTACAAGATAAGAAATGGCAGATAATAACGAAGTCAGCTTCACTGACAATAAAACAGAAAGTCAGTCGACACCGGTCCAAGATAAAAAGTCTGACGATAATTACGATATGTTCAGTCTGATAAAAACAATGTTCGAAAATATAAGTAGTGATCTAAATGAATTGAAAAAACAAAATAAAGAACAACAAATTGATTCTAATGTCAAATACAATAAAATGAATGACAAATTTGACAGACAAAATAGGGACTTTAATGAGAAATTCGATGCTCAAAAGAATAGTTTTGATGAATTAAAAAATGAGATTCAAGAAATGAATAAACGCGTTGAAAATAGTAATGAAATAATAAGAACTAGTTTGAATAAATTAGAATATAGTATTGTGCGAATGGGAGTAGTTGTAATGAACCCAAATAAAGATAATACGAATGAAAATTATAACGACATGTGTCAAAATGTGATGCTAGATGAAAAGTTAACAAATGAAAATAATATTGAGAATAGTAATGTATTTGAAGAGTTAGTATCAGAAAATGATACGGTGAAAATAAATAGTGAGAGTACGGATGAAATTGCAGAATGTAGTGATTACGAAATGTTAATGTATGCTTATGAGTTAGAGAGAGAGTGGAAAGATAATATAGTGGTAGAATGGGGGCAGAGGGTAAATTCTCCCCTTATTTTTTCTGAACCAGAGTGTTCACAAGTGTTGTTTGTGAAGGGCAAGAGTCCCGTGTTGGTAGAAGATTTGAAGTGTTTATTTTTGTTGTATAATTTTGTACCCTCTGTCTGGAATAATATTGAGAGTGTGATATGGTATTATGATAAGAGAGAATTAGATAGAGAATTGTATGTTGATAAAGAAACAGAATTGTATGAATTGAATAGAGAGTATGATGAGTGGAAAGTAAGGTTAGAAGTGTGTTTAAATAAGAATGATTTAATTGATAATACAAAAGTAACTAACCCGATAATGAATATATTTACTGATGGAGACTTAACCGAAATACTTAACGTAGACTTGGTGAATGATTATTATGGTATAACGGATAAATTGAAATTGTTTGGTTATGACACACAAGACAACAATATGTATGTCAATAAAATTGAACAGTGCTATATAAAACCAAAACTAATCTTTGACGATGGAGGGTAGACTATAAAACAATAAAGGACAATTATAAATATTTTGTTTTGTGGTTTTGACCTGGCAGACTTGGACAATGAAGTGTCAAAAAATGGAACAGTTAATGACAAAAGTTTGTAAATAAATGCTTAGTAAATTTATCTGTGTGTATTGTAGGATGTTAAGTAAACAATGTATGTAGGTAATTGTGATAATAATAATATTAATATTTGCGATTCAAATAAATAACAACATTAATTTTGAAAACAGTAATTAGCAAATCGTAATTGTTTTGGATAGCAATGAACTTGTATTTTAATAATTAATTTAATTAAAATAATCTGAGATGTTTTAAATATTCTGATTGATTTAAATGGTGTATAATTAACTTTTCTGAGGAATTTAAATTATTTTAAAAGAGGTGAATTTGGTAATTAAATGATTAATTGTTGAATTTGAAATAACTTTTTGTTAAATGTTTCAGAGGTTACGTGAAAGTATTGGTGTATGGTGTATATATTTTGTGTATGTCAGTTTAAGTGGACTGTAAGTATAAAATTTATTATACCGATTAAATGGAATAAAATGTAATAAGATGTTTGACTCAGCTGATCAGTAGTAAAATGTCACTGTTAAATTGTTTATTAATGTTCAAGGTAATTAATGTTAAATGTAATGTTTCAATGTATTACAGATGCTATTTAAAAGAATGAGAAAAGTAATTTGATAAAGTGAGAAACAAAGTAATAATTTGTGAAAGCTAATAAAAGATAGTTTTTGGGTGATGAATTTTTTGTTGGGACATGTAGATCAGTCCAAGTTGAAATGAAAGTTGAAGTAGTAGAGATGAAAATTGCGTTTTGAATTAATGTAATGTTGTTGTGAGTTAATGTTATAGAGTTGAAGAAGTATTGATGTTGACACAGTAGTTATGGGGAATATATGTAGAGTATTGAGTGATATATTGATGTTATTTTGTTGTAGTTGAAGTGAGGTAATAAGATTGAGATTTGGGGATGGCAATTTTGTAATAGGGGACAGTGTAATGTGGGAGTCCGCAACAAAAGGGTTGGGACGGGAAGGGGCCGATTTGGTGGGAAGGGGTTGCCTTAGGTAGAATCCAGGGACCAGATTAAGGGAATGAGCTTTTTGGGGGGGGGGGGGAAACACACTTATCCTAAGTACAAAGGGTTAGAGAGTATTTTTTTTTTATATATTGAGAGAAGGTGGCGATTTGAGTTTAATGATAAGCTGGGTTTAGAGATTGTTGGATAGATGTTTTGATAGAGATGGGTGTCATGTTAGTTACAGTTGTTAGTAGTATCAGATTCAGAAAGAGAGAAAGATATTATATGAATACACGCCAAGTGGCATATCAAGCTAAAATAAATAATTAAATCACCCAAAGTAAGAGAAAGTGAGAATAATAAAGAAAGAGATTTATAACAAGAATATAAAATTTTTAATTGAAACCAGTGACAATTTTGAATAGAATTTGAAATGTAAAGTTATAAAGTGTTTGTTTTGAATAATTTAAATATCAATTTGATTGTTATTTATAATAATATTTTGTTCTTTTAAATGTTTTATTGTATTTTGTTTTTGTGTTTCAAGATAGAATTTTACAGATGTTTCATGTATTTTCAGACATAACTTGTGTAACGTATGTAGGTCAAGGTTCTTGACTTGACCCAGTTTTGATCAGCTGATGGGTGAGGTCATATACTAGGCATGTTTAGCATGGAAGTTAATTCAACTTTGGTTTTAATTGATTTGACAAATTTTAAATAATTTCAATATGGAAAGAAATATTTTAAGAAATTTAAATTTTTTGAATTAAAAATTTTTTGGGGGGAAAATGTTTTTTGAAAAAAAAAAAGAAAAAAAATTTCTTGATTTTGCGCCTGCCAGATAATGGATATTTTTGAATTTTGATTATTTTATTGTTTGTGTACTAACCGTGTTTATTATTATTGAATTATTTTATTGAAATGTATGGTTAGAGTATAGGTGTAATCACATGTTAGGTTAAGGATGTTCCTATTTTTAAGAAATGTTCCATTGATTTAATTTTTTAACAACAAAAAACTAATGAAGAGAATAATTCAGTACAGATGCAAAATTTGTGTTTTGATTTTCAAAGAAAACAGCTAATGAGTTGTAATTTAAATAAATTTTCAAAAATATTTCAATTTTTCAGTATGTAATGTAAGTGTGTGCGTGAGCCCAGTATCTGCTAAAGGCAGCCCAGTTTGCAGAAAAAGGGGGAAACATATCGGTTGAGGATCTGGCATGATCTAAGCCAGGGATTTGGATTTTTGGGGTAGCATGATAGAAGGTAAGGTGCGCTGTGGTGCGTGTCTGTTCGATTTTTCGGTGTTGGGATCTCTTACAGAGAAGTCCAGTGATCTCGTTCAGATGCGTCCATAGTCGCCAAGCCAGGGGGGTCGTTTACCCATGAAGTGTAAGAACAACAAGGGGGTTGTTGGCACCAGTTCCTCACCGGTCCTTTTAGGGGTTTTATTAACGAGACTTCTTCTGTTTTGACAGAAGACCTCTCATTGAGGGGGTATTGTAACGGGCCAAATTTGTGGGTATTTTTATTTATTGACATTTTCGGGGATTTATAAAAAATGTGTAAATTTTATTTCAACGGTGACCAGACCAGGTGTTGAGTTGTAAGAGCAGTTTGAACAAAGACGACGCAATATCACGTTGTGCAATCAGTAGAGGAATCCGCACCACCTTAGTTTCCAAGAACTTTGTTTGTGTGTGACCGTGCGCCCGTATGCATGACACGGGTATACGCGCGCAGTGACGCTACTTGTACCAAAACTAAGATGGCCAGGAAACAATCTTTATTCACTTTATCTACCAGGCGATGGATATGAAACTTTAAGCCACGTCTACACTGTGACGTCGAGCCAAAAGCATCTAAATATCGTTGGCGTACAGGACTAAAATACTGCTATGTATCATGGGCATAGCCACTAATCTGCAACAACTCAGGCTGCGAGCGGCAACGAAATCCGTTCGCCGGCAGGCATTAATATCCGTCCGCATGAATAGACGCTTTTGGCAGTCCACGAGAAACTACAACAGCCAACAGACGCAGTTAGTGCCACTCGGGCCCGGTCGGGTAGAACTTTTTAAATATGAATAACTCAGTGTAGTAACGCCTTAATACCGACCGGGACCCAAGAAATTAATAAACCTATTACAGTTACAAATTGGTGCAGTGACGTGGAGTGAACGGTTAAAATACGGACCTTGGAATCGCGGGACAAAACACGTGTTCGGCCGGCAATGCTTTATTGGACGGTTTTAAACAATAAAGGAATATTTAACATATGTCAAATAAGGGTAAAGTACTAAATGGTGTGAAAGAGAGAGTGAGCAGAATGGGCTGTCTTAGTAATAATAATAATTAAAAATGGTACCAAAAATATATTCCAAAATTGGTCTTGTAGTGTTCTTGTAATAATCATAAAAAACATTATGAGTAATTAAAATTATTTAGTTTACGGTATAACCATGTGTTAGTCTAAGTTATTTCGTCATTACCACTTTCTCATTTCTGTGCTGCAAGATTCGTCTAAACGTTCCGGGTATCTTCTGAATTATTATTGGGGGTAGTCAGATTGCTAAATTGTCCCGTTTTATTTAAGGTAAAGTGTAAAGGTCTCCATATCTGTCCTTCAAAGATATAGGTGGCGACTCTGGTCTTCTGATAAAATTTATGCAGCAGGTAAGTTATAAAACTATTGCAGGTAAGTTTCTGGCAGTATATTTTATTTATTTATATATTTCGATCAAAATTTTGAATAATCACAATAACAAAACCAAGCGTTTCGGCAGCTCCACTGGCTGCCATCATCAGTGGTATAAAAATCCTGCACGCCGGGTGTTTAAGCCTAAGCCTATACCACAGTACTGTGGGCCTGTACGTAAACACCCAGCGTGCAGGATTTTTATACCACTGATGATGGCAGCCAGTGGAGCTGCAGAAACGTTTGGTTTTGTGTTAAACCATGGACCACGGCCAAACAGCCCGGATATCATGAACAATTCATCTGACACCGGCCGTGAAAGCCTGAGGAATAATTTAACAATAGTTTGTTTTTAAGCTTACTGATTTAAAATCAATTAATACCATTTTACTGATAGATATTGTGGATATATACTTAATACAATAAACAACCAAACATCTCCCTAACTGATCTTCACCAAAATCAATAGGCCTTGAGTCCTCTACAACTCAGCCACATATGCAAAAAATTATTTGATTCTGTTTGAATTTATGGCAGTTATCGTTTGTCATAAAAATTACCCTTGTTAAAACATAAAACGTTGCAGGTAAACTACCCCTGTCCCTTAACCGATCTTCGCCAAAATCAATAGGCTTCGAGTCCTCTACAATTCAGGGATGTATGCAAAAAATTATTTGATTCTGTTTGAATTTGCGGCTGTTATTGTCTGCCACAGAAAAAATTCTACACACAGACACAGACACACACACTTTTTTGAAAAATGACTTTTCTTCATGTTTTGAGGGTAGTAGAATCAGAATCAGCCCTTATCTCGAACATGATTGTTTTCGCCATCACCATACTTCATTTCCTTATGGAACATGGAAGTAAAAAAGAGAAGAGAACAACTGGAAATTGAATATAAAAACCTGTATTAGATGATGAGAAGAAATCCCGCTTTGTCCACTTACAAACAGTATAATCAGATCAGAAAGACGTGAAAACCATGTCACTGTATGGTACCCAATTTCAGGGTCCTATACAAAGATGAACATTAACGTTATTCAGAATTTTCAGAATACAGTATTCAGGAACACTGTTGCTGCACTTTGGTTCTTCTGTAACTATGATATTCACAGGTATACAAAAATAAGGAAATAGAACATCACCAAGAAAACAATGAAGCCGTCCATATGACAGAAGAAGAAAGCCATTCAACATCCAACTGATCCAGATTTGGAGAAGACAACCGTTCAAAGTATTGTAAAGTTTTTGAGTCCCACTGTTAAGACAGAGCAGTGGGGAAAAAAGTGCATTTAATTAATTTAAAAGCGAAGCTATGAGCCACTATGAGAAATTATTACATGTAATTTAAATAGTAATTTGATTAGATTAATATTGCAATTAGACAAAACTGTCTAGATCACAGTAGACAAAAAAAAAAAAAAAAAATCACTTCCCTGTATATCACAGTGCAGGAAAAGATGTTTCACATAGTTCCAGACAATTGTTTTATTTTTTACTATGTTGTTTGCCTTTAATATTGCTTTCTAAGTAAATACTTTATCCTGAAAGGTTGTAGTATTAAAAGGATAACACATTTTAATTTGCAATTTAAAACATAAAACAGAATAAAATTATTACATTTAAATGAAGTTTGTGACACATCATGTGAATTTTGTGAGCTTCCACAATTGTACATGTCCTACCTATCACAACGGCTGATGAAATTACGGAGTTAGTTTGCTAACCTAAACAAACAATTAAGCCGAATAATTCAATACTTGAACTTCTGAATAAATAAATATAATTACCTCTTTAAACAGACTGATCGATCTTTGAGAAACGTCTGGTGTAGCGGTGGTTCCTTCGAAGTGTATAACATTTGCTAAGGTTGGGTATATGTCAAAAGGTGTTGTCAGTCTGTGGATGTTTGTCCTGAGATTTGCCATGGCGCGTGGATGTGCTTGTTGAAACCACGGTGGAAGCACAATTGAAAACCACGGAAGCCGTTCTTCTAGTTTACCCTGTTGTGTGTTTCGTATTTCTGCAAATCTGAAAATACATACAATAAATGTATACTGCTCTAGCAGTCAGCATGCATGCGCATGTGCGGACACACACACACACAATGGAAGATGTTTAATGTGAAGTTACAGAGACCAGGTATTTAACCAAATTTTGTGTCAAGGAGGCAAACAGTCGAACAAACTGTAACGATGTGAACAAATGGATCATTCATATTGTATAGTAAAACAATGTGTGATAATATTGTTACGAGAAGCGTACCGAACAATCCAGAACACTCTCCACTCCCCCCGTCCAGTGCGGCAGCTGTAGCATCATTCAAGTAGGTGATTCTAGTGAGTTCCAGGAACACTTGAGATAAGCAGTAAGACGCCGGCGTGCAGTTAAGGAGGGAAAGCTGTACTGGACCTCAGCACGGCGTATATAAAGCCATAGCAGCCGGGTTGGCAGTCACCTCTCGTAAGCGATTGCATGTGGTTCTTGGAAGAATTGAGTAGACGTTTGAAAAAATAAATTTTGCCTGCCTTTTTTTATGTTGTTCTCAGGCTTTTACCAGTGCAGGAGAAATATGTTTTGACAACCTAGCTGTATACGATGCGTCACGCTTAATGTGTCATGCGGTTTTGAATTGCCGATAATTGTGAAAATTAAAGCTGGTGATTAGTGATTTAATTGGTGTCTTGTATTTTGTTTCCACTGTACCTACGACGATCAAGTAGACCATCGTAACAGTGGTGTCAGAAGTGGGATAGAACAGTTAACAGTGGAAACAGAGGACACTTCGTAGAAGAGTGGTGTTAGTGGTAGTTGCTAAAAATAAAATGGATACCAGTCAGATGATAGAAGCATTCCGAGCAATGCTACAGCAAAGACAGGAATAACAAAAAGAAGAATTTATTCGTCAAGCAGGTGACGTTACAGTGTTCGTACAAGAGGATGCTGCTGCAAAATTCGTCCTGTTACGAGGTGAGCTGAACAAACAAGTTGACAAAATAGCTGAAATAGAAAAATCTGTGTCAACTATGAAAACAAGTGTCAAGTTTAGAAGATTCTATTACAAATGCAATAAAACGAATTAAAAAGGAAGTCAATAATGAAAGACCATTAATAGATGCTGATGAAGATTCAAAATATCAGAGAAATCAAACTGTAGTAGGGCCAGTTTTCGCAAAGGCCCCAACGTTTGATGGAAGCACTCATTGGGCAACTTATATTTGCCAATTTGAAGCTGTTGCTTGCTTAAATAAATAGACAGAAGAAGAGAAAGGCCTTTCACTCATTCTTGCGTTAAAAGGACCTGCCACAGAGCTAATACACAAAGTGCCATCTGACAGCCAGAACACATATGCTGAATTAACAAAAGCTCTGGAATTACGGTACGGTGACCAGAATTTGTGCGAAGTGTACTGTGTTCAACTTAAAGCGAGGAGACAGCGTTCAGGGGAGAGCCTTCAAGAGTTTGAAGTGAATATCGACCGACTGATGAGATTGGCTTATCCCGAAGAATTGGAGGAATTCCGGAAGTGGGTGGATTTATCTCATTATGTTTCTTGACGGTATCAGAGATAGTCAATTACAACAAGTGTTAAGAATGGCACGGCATGATAATAAATCAGACGCTCTTGTTCATGCTCTCTGTTTTGAAGCTGCCAAGTCGGGGTGACCTACATTAATCAAAGTACGTCATCACGTTGTAGCCAAATAGATCCAATACCACAGTATCGTAATAGCGGACGGCATAAAGAGACGATTCAAAAACAACAGTTTAAGAAGTCATCAGCGCCACAACGATCTTTCGAACCAAAGGATAAACACAGAAGACCGAAGTGTTACAACTGTGGGAAACGTGGTCATCTACAGGTAGACTGCTGGAAGAATAAAATACCGAGAGAAGAGAGCAATACCACCAATTGGAGAAGTAATGACCCAGAACAGCACATAGTTTCCACGCTACATAAGACTAGTGGAAACCTGATTGTTAATGGATTTGCGGAAGGTAAACGAACATCATTTACAGTTGACACGGGCGCTACAGTGTCTATTGTACGCCCTGACTTAATCAGCAACCAACGGCCTCAAATTAGCTCTTGTACAATACAGACTGTGACTGGAAGCCCCGTTAATGTGTTAGGAACGAAAGACGTATGTGTACGCCTGGGTCTTCTCGAGTTTAGCCACCAAATGCTTGTTGCAGACATTGTTGATGAAGTGATTCTTGGCACAGACATTATGAATGCTTACGGATTTGTTGTGGACCTAAGAGAGAACATCTTGAACGTTGGCCAAGAGAAGATAAAGCTTTGCATGGCTAAAATGTCAGAGTCTGCCAACCATCTGTCTGCCATTCAATCAAGTAAGTGGCATTGGCCGAAGAAGAAGTCAACAGGTATGGTCAAGAGGAACCTTTCCTATTCCAGGCGGAAATGGAAGAACTAGCAGAGGAAGTACAAATACGGGAAACGGCAAAAGAAGTGACTGGAAAGCCAACTATGGGTGTCAAGGAAAACCCCTTGTTTGTTTGTGAGTTAATAGAAGCGCCCGGGGGAAAAGTCGCTGAAGATGAAGTTACGCAAGAGGTTGTTGACGAGCACCAAACAGATCAGCCAGTGGTGTTTAGGTCATCAATACATGACGCAACGGGAGTGATTCCAGCAAAACTAGCGGTTGCACGGAAGACTCGTATTCCTGGGAACTTGATGTTCGGATCACACGAGACCGAATTCGAAGGACGGGAGAATTATCTTTCACAAGGACGTCCACCTAGATTGCCTGGCCAAGTATTACTTAAGAGACAGTTTGCCAGTTTGGGACGAACAGGCTTAAGGAGGGGGCAGTGTTATGAGAAGTGTACCGAACAATCCAGAATATTCTCCACCCCCCCAATCAATGTGGCAGCTGTAGCGTCATTCAAGTAGGTGATTCTAGTGAGTTCCAGGAACACTTTGAGATAAGCAGTAAGCCACCAGCGTGCAGTTAAAGAGGGAAAGCTGTACTGGACCTCAGCGCAGCGTATATAAAGCATAGCAGCCGGGTTGTCAGTCAGTTACGTGAGCGATTTTCGCTAGTGCGGATTGAGTGCTTGTCAAAGTGAAGAATTATTGTGTTATGTGTTTTATAATTGTGCAAGACTCTATTAGTAGACATTGTTATTGCGTGTGGACAAATCTAACTGGAAATATTGTGCGAGTTAATTACAAACTGTGTAACTGTGAAAATTAAAGCTGGTGATTAGTGACTTAATTGGCGTCTAGTATTTTGTTTCCACTGTACCTACGACGATCAAATAGACCGTCGTAACAATACTAAAATAATTGTGTGAATTTAAATGTTTTATTTATTTTGCATACTATATTGTATAGCATTCTCTGCCTCTTTGTATGTAAGAAAAAATGTCTTACATCACAAAATATCTGCAAACATGTATGCATGGATTTATTTACTAAGAAATTATTTAAAAATCACAAAAAAAAATTTTAAGTAACATTTTCCATGAAAGTTATTAAGCTTTCACAATGGGTTCAACATTGTTGAAATTGCTATTAACAGCTGGGCTGTTAGGCCGTGGTCCACAGTGGTTGCTGTTGCCAAACGTTTCAGCCCCACCATCAGTGTCTCAGATTACCATGGTATCCCACCAATTCACCTCAGAGATGAGGTAGGGACTATGTATTTTGCTTGAGAATGTACCAGCAAACTGGTTCAAAAGTTTATATGGTGGGCCTTCTTGGGCAAAATACATAGTCTCTACCTCATTTCAGAGGTTAATTGGCGGACACTATGCCCATCTTAGACACTGATAATGGCCTCCGATGGTGGGGCCAAAACGTTTGGCAACAGCAACTGTTGATAAACAAACTTAATCGAAATAAATAAAACTGCCAGGAACTTACCTGCGATCTTTCTTCGCTTACTTACCTGGTATAAATTTCAATCAGAAGCCCAGAGACGCCACGATGTTTTAGGTTACACATCGAAACCTTAACACTCTACCTTAATAAAAAATGGGACAATTTTGCAATCTGACTACCTCCCAATAATAATTCAGAAGAAACCCGGAACGTTAGACGAATCTCTCAGCACAGAATACTAGGAAGTGGTAATGACAAAATAACTACACTAACACATGGTTATATATAACAAGACCTTTTAATTTCTTCTATTATTCATTATTCTTCTGAATAAAATTATTACTCCATATTTTAGTGATTATTCATATTTAACTCAAATATTACTGTCTTTGAGCATTTCTGAACATAAGAAGGCGATTTTAACCAATACATCTAATACAGGTTTTGCAGATCATTGCTTACAACACAATCACTTTATAGACACAAAAAACATAACACTACTCCACAACATACAAAAAGGTAGAAAAATGGATTTGTTAGAAATTTTAGAAATTAAAAAAGCAATAAAAAATAACAAAAATTTAACCAATGAACAGACTGAATTTTGTGTATCCCCTCTATTAAAATCTGTTATTTAGTTTAGTTTATTTTATATTATTTTGAATGTTCATCATTATTTTAAATTTTGCATTCAGTTTATATTTAGTTCAGTTAATTTTATATTTTGCATTCATGATTGTATTTAGTTTCTAAAGACACCAGACCTTCCCTTGTCTCATGCACACACTCCCCACCCCTCGCCATCACAACACAGATGTTCCAGATACGCCCTAAACAGATGTTTACCACCTACACTACTCTAACATCCTGTGTTCAGTAATTTCATTCACTCGCTCTTTGACAATGGCTTAAGTTAGTCGAAACAGCTGTCAGAGTTAATTAAAAAATTTGTGAAACTTACCAAGTGTTTTTATATATTTTACAAAACCTTTGTATTACTGTCTTTTGTAAATAGGAATAACACAAACCATTCATTTCATATCTTATATCTATTTCAATATTTAATTTTAATAATATTAAGGCTAACCCAGCTTGCTATACTCTCGCATTCATTCTTTAACACCCCATTTATTTCGAGCTCTCTATTATTAAACTGTTAATGAAATTATAAAAATATTAAAATTGTTTGTTACTTATCCATCGTTGTGCAACACTGAATGTATGTCCAAAAGTTTTAGTTTACCACGCTTTAATTTTCTTCACTTCACTGCACTAACTCCATTCTGATATACGTTCACTTGTTACAGGTTTATTACTTTTTACATTTTAAAATAATTTACTTGGGGCCCACGAACCTTAGCGTGCGTCTAGCTGACGCCGCGTCGGTAGGTCGACTCTCTGTTACATGCGGGCGGACATCACTGCCTTAGATGTTGAATCGTTCGTCACTGTTCATTTAACACGTGTTATTTACGTGTGTTGGACGTCGACGAAATTACACTGCCTTTGGTTACGTCACTAAGATAGGCAGGATCTCTAATTATGTTTCCGCCCGCTTCTGAACACGTGGCAAACAAAATTCACAATTTCACCATATTGTTCGGCTTGTCCCAAGACTGTTGGCGTCGTCTGTGCGCCCCGCTGATGTTCGTGCATTGTGCGCCTCACACAGCCCTGGATTTCTTAGAATTCAATTGCGTTGGCTAACACATCGTTGGCAAACACACGCTGCATTCCATTGTCTCGGCTACGTTCAAAATTCTACATCACTGTTCTTTGTTTGACGAAGTTTTCTATAACATGTGACTGGCCACACAAATGGGAAACAAAATTATATTAATAAAATGAAATAAAACCCTCTCCCTCTTTTAGCCCCGTTACAATACCCCCCAATGAGAGATCTTCTGCCGAAACAGAAGAAATCTCATTGCTAAACCCCTAAGAGGATCGGTGAGGATATGGTGCCAACAACCCCCCATTAACTCTTAACACATTATGGGTAAACTCCCCCCTAGATCAGCGACTATGGCTGCACCTGAACGAGATTACTGGACTTCTCTGTCCGAGATCCCAACACCATAAAATCGAACAGACACGCACCACAGTGCACCTAACCTTCTAACATGCCACCCCCCAAAATCCAAACCCTTGGTCTTATACCATGCCAGATCCTCAACCGATATGTTCCCCCTTGTCATGCATACTGGGTCACCTTCAGCAATACTGGGCGCATACATATACTTATTAATACATCCTAACAAAATTTATTTTTAACTTCAAAAATTTCGTTTAACTCAAAATCAAACTGTTATATCTCCATTACTTTCTCAAAAAATCAAAATTAAAATCTTTTGCATGAATCCATAATTCTCTTCAATACTAATAACAATCCTAAAGAAAAACAAATTGAACACCTTATTAAAACATGAATTCACTTATTCTAACATTTGATTATACAGATATACTAAACAATGTAATTCAATAAAACACTAATAATACACATAAACAATAATATACTTGCCATTCAAATATCACCTATATGGCAGGCATGAAAAAATAATTTTTTTTCCCAAAAAAATAAATTTATCAAAATATTTTTTTTCTCCATATTCAAAAACATTTAAAATCCTTTAATTCAATTAAACGACAAAATTGTATCAATCAATTACTAGAAACAGGTCTTGTCTATAACATCAACCATCAGCTGATCTTTCTGGGTCAAGTCAATGCCCTTGACATACCTATGTTATACAAAGCTACATCATAAAGTACATAAAACATCTTTAAAATTCCTACCTTCAAACATAGTACAACATAATAAAATAAGACATTTAAAATTAACATGGTCATTATTACAATAAACAATAAAATTCGCAGTCAAATTGACCAAAAATTACACATTTTATGGCTTTACATTTGTACAGTAGCGCGGTAATTTTTACTTTATAGGTTGGCTAATCTGAGCTTTAATTTTTACTGTAATCTGATCATTCATGTCGGTGCTCCGCACAGTTCGTCATAGACGCTCGTCAGCAGCGTTCGGCTCGCTCTCGCAGCCTTACTGTCACATTTCAAATACTTGCATTCAAGTATTCGAGTGCCGCGTATTCGGGCCTCTGTCGTATTCTTTACGACAATTAATGTAGGCCTTAGGCCAACATTTCACATATGGCCCGTTAGGCCCTTTCATCAGATCAATTTTTAATAAAATACAAATTCTATTCAACATATGCTTATTAGCCAATCTATCACTCAAATGGTACCTAACAATTTCTAATGTACTTGTGAACATCAAATAAATGAATTAATTACAGTCCACTCGCTTCATCATTTCTGCATCCTGGCGAATCAACTTTAAGTATAGAACACTCAACATTCTTCTACAAAACATTTTCCGGTCCACGCGGACCGGACACTTAACATTTTTTGGTCGCTCTGGACCTGGATTTCCGGATGTATTATTCACAATTATTATTTTTCTGCCCCTATTTCTGGCCATCACGGGCGAATCAGCATATCCGCTGATACGACCGTGGCGTTTCGATCAGCATTTCGCTCGTCGCCTTTGAGACTCCTGACAACATCATCGCAAGAGCCTGCTAGCTTCAGTACGTCAAACAAGGCTGTCATCTCTCCGAGCTGTGTTTGCCATCTTCTCCACGGCGTCGATGCTTCAGGACATCGCCTACAAGGTATCACCTCAATAACATCACATCAAGGTGCGTACAATGGCTGAAGAAGGCCTCAAAGTGTTAGTCAGAAAAAGAGGCGGCTTAAAGTCCGCAATAGTGCGCATACAATCAGCTGTCAGTAACTTTGATACAAATTCCAATACAAAACACTTTTTAACCGTAAGACTTGAAAGTTTGAAAAGCTTGGCACCGAAGTACGACGAGGTACAATCTGAAATCGAACTTATTTGTAAAGACAAACGCTGCTCAAGAAGACCGAGTTGAGGTCGAAGAAATGCTATATTCGACGGAAGCAAATATTTTGCAATTGATTGATACATTTAATGTTCAGACTGTACCTCCCATATTATCGACCCACATGCAATTAAAACCAATAAGTTTGCCCTGCTTCACAGGCAATATCTTGGAATGGCAGCATTTTCATTCAATTTTTACGGACTTGGTGCATACAAGATCCGATCTAACGCCAGTGCAGAAGTTACATTATTTACATTCTTCTTTAAAAAATGAACCGTTAGATTTAATTAAATCACTACCTATTTGTAAGGAAAATTACTCAATAGCGTTGAGTTTGCTGTCCGCAAGGTATGACAACAAGTTCATACTAGCAAAATACTATGTTCAAAATTTACTTCAAGTCAAGTCGACAATTAAAGACTCTGTCCAAAGTTTGGCAGAATTCACAAACACGATAACGTCTTCCGTTAATTCACTGGCGGCAATGCAACTGTCAGTGAATTCATTTGAATTTATTACTATACAATTATTATCAACTAAACTTGACCCTACTACTTTTAAAATATGGAAGGAGTCTATAGACCCTGATAATCTTCCTAACTTTCAAGATTTCACTCATTTTTTAAACGCACGTAGACAACTGTTAGAAAATACACTGCCTATCGATGCCGGACAGCAACTCAACAAGCCGAGTTTAAGACTCAAGACTCAACAATAAATCTGATAAATATAAATCAAGAAACGCTGCTGGCAGTACTACATTTAAGAGTTATCACTCAGCGTCAAGCAATTATTCATGTTTGTGTTGTAAATCTAATCATCCGCTTTACGTATGTGATAAATTTCGTGCATTAAGCACCGCTGAGCGAGGACACTTTGTATCAAATCACAAATGTTGTACCAATTGTCTTAGATCAGATCATTTTGTATCTAATTGTAAGAACAAGCAGGCATGTAAGATCTGTTCAAAACGACACCACACATTGTTGCACACGAACAATGTGCCTAACTCAATCTCTGCCAGTAGTAGTAATTGCTCACTTAAATTACAATCCACGAACAATATTCTTTTATCAACAGCAATTGTATTTGTCATTGACCAGGCTGGCAACAGACAAAAGGCAAGAGTTCTTTTAGACGCCGGTTCACAAATAAATTTTTGCACCAAATCATTTGCAAGGAAATTACGACTTAATTTGACTAAATCCAACATACCAATTACGGGTATAAATAATACAGCGTGTCATTCCACTAATCTTGCGTCTATACGCATCATTTCTCGTTATCAGAGATTTAGCTTCGATGCAAAATGTGCTATCTTATCTGCATTAACCCACAATCTGCCGGCACAAACGTTTGACATAAATCAATTCAACATTCCGGACAACATTTTTCTGGCTGACCCAAATTTCAATATATCATCTGAAATCGACATACTCTTAGGAGTGCAATTTGACCTGGATTTAATTTTAGCCAACAAATACGTACGCGGCCCTCATTTTCCCATCATTCAGGAAACAAAGTTAGGCTACATTTTGGCTGGCAATCTGCCCAAACACTGACGCTACAAGGGTCCTGCTGTTTCGTTCCTAGCTAGGAACAACGACAGTCAAATTTTACAGTCTCTCGAAAAATTTTGGGAAGCAGAAACTATCCCTGACAACACACCTGATAACGAGTCACCTTGTGAGGAACATTTTGTGCGTTCTACTCATCGCAACCATGAGGGTAGGTTCGTGGTTTCACTGCCATTTAAGTCCGATCATCTTCAGTTGGGGGAATCTTACACCAATGCTGAAGCAAGATTTTTGAATTTAGAACGTCGATTCAGGCGTGATGCTAAGCTCGCGCGCGATTACGCCGACTTTATTAATGAATATAAGGATCTTGGCCACATGATGCTTATCGATAATTGCGCTATCAATTCAGGAGTGTCAAATACTTACTATGTGCCTCACCATGCCGTGTTTAAGCAGTCTAGCTTGACCACAAAACTGCGCGTTGTTTTTGATGGTTCGTCCAAAAGTACCAATGGCCTTTCTCTCAATGACATATTGTTCGTACGCCCGAATGTTCAACAAGACCTTTTTTCTATTCTTTTACGTTTCCGCATGCATAAATATGTTATCATCGCCGACATCGAGAAGATGTATCGACAAATTCGCGTAGCTGAAAAGGATTGTCACTATCAACGTATTTTGTGGCGTGACTCTCCTCTCGAACAATTTAAACACTTTGCATTGCGAACGGTAACTTACGGCACGGCTAGTGCTTCGTTTTTGGCCACTCGCTGTCTTATTCAAATTGGTAGGGACCATCAAGCTTCCTTTCCTGATGCGGCGTTAGCTATAACGAATGATTTCTATGTCGACGATCTGCTTACCGGTGCTGACACCATCTCTGATCTGACCAAGTTGAAATCTGATTTGGGTGCGTTATTGAGTCAATACGGTCTCACGTTGCATAAATGGGCATCTAATGAACCCAGAGTGGTCGCAAGTCATGACAATTTATCACTCCCCTTAAACAAACAGGACAATGTGCGTACCCTGGGCATTCTCTGGAATAACACTGCCGATTCATTTCTGTTTGACATTAAATCATTCCCCGTTGAATCAAGCATCTCCAAGAGGAGAATTCTTTCGATTATTGCACGCATATACGATCCTCTTGGACTGATCGGTCCCGTTGTTTTCTTGTACAAACAATTTATGCAGCAACTCTGGCTTTGCAAGCTTGGTTGGGATGAACCGATCTCCGGCCAATCACGTTTGGATTGGCATTCATTGTGCGACAAATTGTGTCTGATGAGCAAAATTGTGGTCCCACGTTCTATTCGTTGCAAGTTTGAGGCAAGTACAGTTGAATTACATGGTTTTTCGGATGCCTCTGAAAAGGGGTTTGGGTGCTGTATTTATATCAGAGTCATTTATCAAGATTCATCGGCCTCTTGTCATCTTCTGTGTTCTAAATCTCGCGTGGCTCCCTTACGTCAGGTGCCATTACCTCGCATCGAACTCTGCGCTTGCTTGTTGTTATCGCGACTCGTATTTAAGGTCGTTCCTGCGCTTTATTCGTTTATTAATAGTGTTCATTTATATTCTGACTCTATGGTGTCTCTTTACTGGATTCATGCCCAGTCAACGAGGTGGAAAACATACGTCGCTAATCGTGTTGCTGAAATTCAGCGTCTTACGCAAGCCTATACATGGCATCACATCAATTCTAGACACAATCCTGCCGATATTATCTCCAGGGGGTGTCTCCCTTACGTTTTGCGCGATTGTTCGCTTTGGTGGCATGGTCCCACTTGTTTGTCTCAATCTTCCGAGTCCAATCCTTTTCCACCCTTTTTACCTTCTAATCCGTCGTCTTCTGAAGTCACTGCGGAAGAGAAACAAACCCATAACCTTTCTCTAATGTCTACCCTGGCTATCGACCTTTCTAAGGACTTTTCCTCGTTGCATCATCTGACGCGCTTATACGCCTACTGTTTTCGGTTCATCAAAAATATTAGACTCTCCAGTGCTGACAAAATTATGGGCGATCTTACCCCTGTCGAAATTCATCATGCTCTTAATTTCTTCATAAAACAATCTCAGTCGATCCACTTTGCAGCCGAAATTAATTGTCTTCGTAATGGGTCTTCTGTCTCTATTAGGAGTAAGTTGGCTTCTCTCGACCCGTTTCTTGATGACTCTGGAGTGATACGCGTAGGCGGGCGATTACAGCAGTCGCAATTACCTTACGACACTAAACATCCTATTGTCTTACATCCATCGGCTCATATTACTCGCCTCAAAATTGAATGCGAACACATTCGTCTACTTCACACTGGTGCTAAACTCGTGCATCACTCACTTCGTCAACGTTGGTGGATTGTTAATGCCAGGTTAGTCATTCGCTCCATCATTCGTAAATGTGTCAAGTGTCTCAGGTTTAGTGCCAAACAGCAGGTTCAGAGGCTTGGTATTTTACCATCTCCTAGAGTCACTCCATCACGGCTGTTTCTATTCTGCGGGGTTGATTATGGTAGTCCCTTCATGATTCGTCATGGCGGGCAGAAATCCAGAACTTTCTCTAAGGCATACGTGTCTTTGTTCATTTGCTTAGCAACCAGGGCCATTCACTTGGAGTTGGTTTCCGACCTTACAGCCAGTGCGTTTATAGCTGCCTTATGTCGTTTTATGTCCCGCAGGGGCATACCCAGTCAGTTACACTCTGATAATGGCACAAACTTTAGGAAGGCCCACAATATTTTACATGAGCTCTACAACCTTTGGCATAATAAGGATGCCATCTCGTCACTCAAATCATTCACGTCCTCTCGGGGTATCTCATGGTCATTTATTCCGCCCTCGTCACCTCATTTGGTGGCCTTTGGGAGAGCGGCATAAAGAGTTTGAAGTTTCATCTGCGCCGCGTGGTAGGCAAGTCTATACTCACCTTCGAGGAGTTTACGACGGTTTTGTCTCAGATAGAGGCATGTCTAAACTCTCGACCTTTATTTGCCATCTCTTCGGATGTAAATGATCCGGTGCCACTTACACCTGGCCATTTTTTGATTTGCGCACCATTAACGGTGATACTGGACCCAGACTTATCTCATATTCCTATCTCTCGTCTTGGGCGTTGGCAACTTCTCCCGAAGTTTGTCCAAGTCATTTGGAAGGCGTGGTGTCGCGACTATTTACACCAGTTACAACAGCGTCACAAATGGAAATTCGCTAAGGATAATGTTTCCATTGGGGACCTAGTTTTACTTATTGAGGATAACCTACCTCCATTAGCCTTGAAATTTGGTGTAATTACCGCCACATTTCCCGGCCCAGATAACTTAATTAGTCGTAGACATTCGCACGCCTACTGGTGTTTTGCGCAGACCAATCCATAAATTATGTTTGGTCCCTACTAGGGACGAACAATAAAGGAAAGGGGTTCTAGTTTCCTTTGTATATATTTCTAAATACACATAAATCAAATGTTCAAGAAGACTTGTTAGTTATAAGCACTTTTGTTTAGCATAAGCTTTAATTTGTATATTTTTTGATTCAGCAACTGTTTGTTTTACTCAAGCAAGTGTTAGTTTAGTTAATATGCAAGGCATAATTATTATTTTGTATTTTCGTATATGCAACATTTGATTTATGCCTCATGTCTTACTTACTATTATGTAAAAATTTTGTTATTCTCTGAATTTATTTTTCACGATTGTTCAATATATGTATACATATTTGTAATTAACTAAATTGGTGTTTATTATATTTATTATATAACTGGTATTTATGTAAAACAAATTGTTTTTGCGTCTACTGTATGTAACCATGCCACGCCTAGATTTATTTTACATTGTATTTTTATATTGTATTTGTATTTTGTGATTATGCATTGCACAATTATTATTTTGCTTAAATTATGACATACATGTCATCACATATATGTGCTTGCAATCAGTCAGCTATCTATAGCTTGTTCTCACACAACAACATATTGTAAGTTCCTGAAACTTCAGGTATAGCATGACTCGTTCAATATATGACGCCATGCTAGATTTATGTTTAAACATGTACAATTTGTGACAATTTTGTTCATGAAAGCAATACTCTGTACAGGTCTACTGGCCTCAACTATTTCACGGTAACCATCTATGACTTGCATAGGGTTACAAGCTATCGGGGCATCATGTGATGAGCTTCCGATCATACATTATTAAACATTGTCTAATTATGTATTTTTCATGTTTCATAACGTTCAATATTGTACACATACAACACATGTCGGCAATACATTGCCAACACTACATTTTATTCATGCATGAAATTAGTTTGCTTGCCAACCTTGGCCCACCAAATGCTTATCTTTATTCATGCTTATCGCTAAACCATTAACATACAGCTGATATCTAATATTACAACTCAAGGTTCAATGCAGCCTTGAAATTAACTTTCATTATTAAGAACACTGTATGTTATATACTAAGTTACCAAAATGTATAATAATTTACTAAAATGTAGTAAAAAATCTACTGATTTTTCACGGGCAGCTTATGTACAGTAGTGCGGTAATTTTTACTGTAATCTGATCATTCATGTCGGTGCTCCGCACAGTTTGTCACAGACGCTCGTCAGCACCGTTCGGCTCGCTCTCGCAGCCTTACTGTCACATTTCAAATACTTGCATTCAAGTATTTGAGTGCCGCGTATTCGCGCCTCTGTCGTATTCTTTACGACAATTAATGTAGGCCTTAGGCCAACATTTCACATATGGCCCATTAGGCCCTTTCATCAGATCAATTTTTAATATAATACAAATTCTATTCAACATATGCTTATTAGCCAATCTATCACTCAAATGGTACCTAACAATTTCTAATGTACTTGTGAACATCAAATAAATGAATTAATTACAGTCCACTCGCTTCATCATTTCTACATCCTGGTGAATCAACTTTAAGTATAGAACACTCAACATTCTTCTACAAAACATTTTCTGGTCCATGCGGACCGGACATTTAACAACATTATTCTCAAATTCTATTAAAAGCTGTCACTTGTTTCAATTAATTTTATATTTTGACTATGAATTTCTTTCTTTCTTTAACATTTTCATTCTCAATAAGTTTGGGTGACTCAATTATTCATAATAACTCATTTTATCAATTTGGCCTTTATATTTACTCCTAACCCCCTTCTGACTCTAACCCTCACTTAACAGCTTTAACTAATATGACACCCCTCTATCAAAACATCTACCAACCATTCTCTACCTCTAACTTACTACTCAACTCATTTCGCAACAAAAAAAACTTATAACAAAAAATACTCTCTACCCCTTTGTACTCAGGATGTGTTCCTTTCCCACTGCTCATTCCCTTATGTTGGTTCCTGGACTCCCCCTAGGTAACCCTTTCCGGCGCTAATCAGTCCCTTCCCACCACAACGCTTTTCGTTGAGGACTCCTCATCACACCACCCCCTTACAAAATTCCCATCAACTAATTACTCTCCCAATACATCACTTTCATCTACTAACTATCTCCATTTATTTATCACCTCAATATATCACTCATTACTCTACATATTTTCCCCATAGCTACTGTGTCACTATTACATCTCAAATTCTACATTACATTTATTCACAACAATCTTATTTTGTTCAACTCCCCTTTTAAACTTAACTTGGACTGATCTATATGTCCCAACCAAATAATAATCACCCAAATTCTAACATTTACCATCTTTTACAAACCATTCAAAATTCTTAACTCCCTCAAATTATTTCCATCATTTAAATTAAAATCTTTTAACACATTGAAATCTATTTTTCAATCACTAATTATATTCAAACAGTTAATGGCATTGAAAAATTTTCAAATCTTTTATAAGTGATATACTACATTTATAACTCCAGCAATCAGCTGATTTTCTTGGCAAGGTGAATGACCTTTCTATTGATACATTTCAAAATTATATAGTTTTACTTTACATAAATTATATTATAAAATTTATACTTACAGTATATCACTCATAAACTGTCATACATACACAAATATAAACACCAATAACTCCATGTACCTTCTGAAACATTTTAACAATCATGTTATTCCACAGACCAAATATAATTTAACCTTTATTTATTTATTATCAAATTTAAATCTCATAAAATAGTTGAAATTCATCATCACAATTCAATTATATAGCCTTGTAAATCAATCAAAAAATATTTAAACCTCTCAAATTATTTTAATTAAATCAATTATTGAAAACACAACATTTTTAATTGCCTTACTTCCAAACAATTACAATTCATTAATTACCAATTCATTATTTATTTTGTCTGATAAAATACTATTATTATTAAAATCAATTTCTACTACCTATACACACTGTTTACATTACATACTTGTTACAATACAAACACAATTAATTTCACTAAAATTTATTTACAAATCTTCCTCATTAATTGTTCAATTTTACCACACTTCATTTCCTAATTCAGCAAGGTCATAACCACAAATTAAAATATTTAGAATGTCCATACACTGATTTTTTAATTCAACCTCCATCATCGTGTAATAATCTTATTTTTTTATAACACTTCTCCTTCTTACTCACACTCCATTTATTATTATTATTAATATAATACCCCATTACCTCTATGCCATTCATTGTACCATTATACTTTATAGGATTATTTCCTTTTATTATTTCATAAACCTTGTCAATATTAGTTATTTTTGTCCCGTCTCCATCAGTACTTTTAGTTAACATCAGGTAAGTTATTTTATCATTTATAACAGTATTATCAAAATATTCATCTCTCTCTATCTCATAATGCAAGTCACTTTTTTCATCTCTCTCAATATCTAAACTCTGCACTAACATTTCATAACCTCTATTTATTTCAAAAATCTCTATCTCTCTCTTTCTCTCATCACAACACCATATCACATTTTCTCTCTCACTCCATGCAAAGGGCACTGCTACATTAAAACTTTTCCTGCTTTCTCCAGGAACAACAAAAAAATTCAAAAAACAATTATCAGTAGAACACTTTTCTACACAATACCTTCGTGAAGACTTTTCTTCACCCCCCACAACACCTCGAAAAAATTTTACCCTCGGCAATCCCTCTACTTGTACACTATCTTCATACTCTCTCTCTATCTGATCAACATCTGTTTCTACCCCTTTGCAACCCATTTCTCTCTCACTCTCAGAATTGTAATTAACCTCATTATCATCACTCTCTGATACCCCATTTTCAACTATATCATTATAATTACTTATATTAACACCACCACTTACCTTGTCTACTATTCCTTCATTATTTTTTGTTATATTACTACCACCACAAACACTTACCTGTTTTGATTCACCTGTATCCTCCTTTAATTGACATCTATCTCCCTCCCACTTTTCGTTTTGTTTATCAACAGCATCTTGTAGTTTATTAAAACCCTTATCTATCAGTTCCTTCCTTTCATCTAATACTGTTTTTAACCCGTCAAAACCCTTATTCATCATATCAAAACCCTTATCCATTATTTCCTTTCTTTCATCCAATTTTGTGTGTAACTCGTCAAAATGTTTATCCATCCTATCAAAATGTTTGTTCATCATTTCCGCCCTTTCATCAAATTTTTTATCGATCATTCGCAACATATTCATTATAATTTTATAATCAGATTCACTCATATCATTACTTACCTCATTATCTGCCACCTGATCGTCTTGCTTCTTGTTAAATTGGTCTATCTCTTCACCACTTTCTACTCCCATTATACTATCAACCTTAACCTTAGGCCTATTCACTGTTTTATTTTCTACCACTATCGCTTCCACTATCTTACCGTTAGTATTTGTCATCTTACTCCCAATATCATCACTGTGCTTTTTAATTTCAGCAAATATTCCCTCTTCTTGTTCTTCCATCCGTGTTAAATTATCATCTAAATTACCCCACTCCTCATCTGTCATTTCATCTACAACCCCTCTAAATTCGCTTTCCCACTCATCCCACGCGAAACCAATATCCTTATCTTGTACTTCGGCCATGTTCAAAATTATTTATATAACCTCTTTATATATATATATATATAACTACTATTATTCTACAACTACACACATAAAATCAAAACATCTAACACAATTGTAAACATAATACTCCTACCAAAACATAACCTTTAGCGTAACTATATACGATTATTTTTTACAAATACGCCGTTACCAATTCCTATTTTCTGTGCTTTAAAATAGGTCTACCTCGTATAAAATTATATCAGGATCCTGGCAGGGTCGCCAATTGTTGATAAACAAACTTAATTGAAATAAATAAAACTGCCAGGAACTTACCTGCGATCTTTCTTCGCTTACTTACCTGGTATAAATTTCAATCAGAAGCCCAGAGTCGCCACGATGTTTTAGGTTATACATCGAAACCTTAACACTCTACCTTAATAAAAAATGGGACAATTTTGCAATCTGACTACCTCCCAATAATAATTCAGAAGAAACCCAGAACGTTAGACGAATCTCTCAGCACAGAATACTAGGAGGTGGTAATGACGAAATAACTACACTAACACATGGTTATATATAACAAGACCTTTTAAATTCTTCTATTATTCGTTATTCTTCTGAATAAAATTATTACTCCATATTTTAGTGATTATTCATCTTTAACTCAAATATTACTGTCTTTTGTAAATAGGAATAACACAAACCATTTATTTCATATCTTATATCTATTTCAATATTTAATTTTAATAATATTAAGGCTAACCCAGCTTGCTATACTCTCGCATTCATTCTTTAAAACCCCATTTATTTCGAGCTCTCTATTATTAAACTGTTAATGAAATTATAAAAATATTAAAATTGTTTGTTACTTATCCATCGTTGTGCAACACTGAATGTATGTCCAAAAGTTTTAGTTTCCCACGCTTTAATTTTCTTCACTTCACTGCACTAACTCCATTCTGATATACGTTCACTTGTTGTTACAGGTTTATTACTTTTTACATTTTAAAATAATTTACTTGGGGCCCACGAACCTTAGCGTGCGTCTAGCCGACGCCGCGTCGGTAGGTCGGCTCTCTGTTACATGCGGGCGGACATCACTGCCTTAGATGTTGAATCGTTCGTCACTGTTCATTTAACACGTGTTATTTACGTGTGTTGGACGTCAACGAAATTACACTGCCTTTGGTTACGTCACTAAGATAGGCGGGATCTCTAATTATGTTTCCGCCCGCTTCTGAACACGTGGCAAACAAAATTCACAATTTCACCATATTGTTCGCCTTGTCCCAAGACTGTTGGCATCGTCTGCGCGCCCCGCTGATGTTCGTGCGTTGTGCGTGTCACACAGCCCTGGATTTCTTAGAATTCAATTGCGTTGGCAAACACACGCTGCATTCCATTGTCTCGGCTACGTTCAAAATTCTACATCACTGTTCTTTGTTTGACGAAGTTTTCTATAACATGTGACTGACCACACAAATGGGAAACAAAATTATATTAATAAAATGAAATAAAACCCTCTCCCTCTTTTAGCCCTGTTACACAACAACTGCAGACCACGGTGTAACAGCTCAACTGATAATAGCAATTTCAAACATGTTTATCCGACAAATTCAGTGAAACACCATAAACTGGGACTTGAGTTATTTTTCTATATGACTATCGTATATGTGTTATTTTACGATAATCCTTTTCACATTAAATTTTTTCCACTGTATTAAAGTTAGAAATAACATGATGTGATACAAACCTATGACCATGGTCGCTCATGATTACAAGAAGAGTATTGTTTAGATGCCCATTCACTTGGAACCATTCTACCCACTGTAAGAAATCATCATCGGCCGCACCAACAAGGTTATAACTGTCATGTGATATTTCTCCATGGAATCCAAAAACAAATTTAGGCTGGTCTTTGTGCACAGTGAATACGTGTCTTGCATAATCCAACATTATCTGTAGAAAAATATGAATAAAATTAAAACCAATACTTATGACACAAGAAATATTTTTTTATTTAACCCCCTAATGGACTGTGGCAGGATATTCCTTACTTAAATTAAAAAGAAATCTGGTGTTACATTACTCTTGTTCCTTCGAGACACTTTCCTCAGCCTTCCTAATATTGACTCTTGTGAAGTACTTGTGTGTTGGTTGGTTGTTGTTATGGTTTCCTGTTGGCTTTTGGCACTTAAAATTGGTATTATTTGTAACGGTACAGAATTGTATGAAAAACAAATTTTTAAATCAAGTGTATTCCCTATGTAGCCAGCGTTCACCTTTTTGGAACCTCGACTTAGTCAACCATGTATGCAGTGTTTATTACAAAACAAAACGTCTGTGTTTTGTCTCCGCACTCAAACCATCCAGACAGATTATGAAATAACCTACAGTTTTGCGTCAGCCGTGAATCACGGAGAAAATAATGTAAAGTCATATTGCACCAGGCGGCAAGATGTTGCTAAACCCTATGCCTGCTTTATAGCGCCTTTTAAAAAAGCACCAATTGGAGCGCAGACTGTTGATCACGTGACCAGAAAAAACTCCGGTAGTTCTGTCTTAGCGCAGTACGGAGTTCAGTTCCATTGCACCTTATGGCTGCGCGGCCAGAAAAATTTAAACATCTAAGTGCGAGTAAAGTTACGTCGGCCGACTATATATATTATAATCTGCACAGATATTAAATCAAAGTAACTAAAAAATGTGATAAAAAGAAACCACAACTCAACTTAATAAACCAGTGTCGGAGTGCGTTAGAACGAAGACAGCATTCAACACGAGTTCGTGCAACCAACCATATGAACACGCAGCGGATGGGTAACTAAAAACACCGAATATTCATATTAAAACCAATTCAAACTAAATGGTGATTGCCCACTATAAAAGGAAAATTTAAAATGTAACTTTATACAATAGAGATCTCTAGGGGAATAGGGTTTATTTAAACACTAATGTAAAAGAAAGAGTGTGTGTGTGTAGAGGTCATGTACTGGTTCGTTACAGTATTCAATATATTCATATCCAATTAGTAAAATCACACATAATTGTAGTTAAAAACTTTATAGAGATAAGAATTAATTTCATGGTTTGATATAAAATAGTTGTACAACCTTTTGTAGAACGTAAAAGAAGGGTGTGAGGTTTTGATAGTAAATAAAAATAAGCATGTGATTTAGACAGTACAAAATGCGTTAGCGTAATCATTTCGCACTTAAACCCAGATAACCCTATCTGCAGCAGTTTTCGTCTGTAGAACCTTGGAAAAGAACCCTAAGGTAAGAGTTTAATAAATTGAATTAACTTATAGAGTTTCAGTGACGCCCAAGAACAGGGACTCAAATAGTTTATTATCTGATATAACTTGTATAGTTTCAGTGGCGCCCGAACAGGGACTCGAGTAATTAATTAGTTTGATAAAACTTGTATAGTTTCAGTGGCGCCCAAAAAGGGACTCTGAGTAATTAATTAGTTTGATAAAACTTGTATAGTTTCATATTGTATGTGACTGTGGTGTATATATTAGTATTTGTTCAGGCATTAGTTTGTTTTGTGTTTTATGTTTACAAATATATGACACAATTTTCAAGCACTCAACATCGAAAATACACAAAATACTAATTTATACACCACAGTCACACACAATAATATGAATTTAAAGTGCCAAAAGCCAACAGGAAACCATAACAACAACCAACCAACCAACACACAAGTACTTCACAAGATTCTAAATTAGTAAGGCTCAGGATGGGAACACAAAGTGCCCTGAAACATGTTCCAAATAAGGAAAACACATTTTGAGGTAAAGTTATTATAAATATTAAATATATAATTATATTCTTGGATTTCGTTGTCCATGACGTGTCCGTTACTTAACTAAATATCACTATAACATTGACGACTCGGAACACTAAGTTTTTTATAAGTAAAAACGTAAAGTTTTATCTTACAGCCTAAACTGGCTTTCACCTATAGAAGGCTTCATCAGAGGTGAGCCTCTGATGAAGCCTTCTATAGGTGAAAGCCGGTTTAGGCTGTAAGATAAAACTTTACGTTTTTACTTATAAAAAACTTAGTGTTCCGAGTCGTCAATATTATAGTGATATATAATTATAAATATACAAGTATTGAAAGTTTATAAGTATACTTTCATTTGACATAAACAACTGTTGTACTAGGTATAACATTAATCTAAGTGAGTACACTAGTTAGATTTTAAGCGACTTGTAAATACAAAAGTATGGTTTCACTCATTTCTTTTTGAAGTTATATAATGTTTTCATGTTTGAAATTTTTATACCAATATGTTATTTTTACAATTAAAGACAGAACTTACTGTCAGACTACTACAATGTGATAACTTCTGTATTTCATTCTATAATGGAAAAATACCACAAAACCTCTGTCAAAAGTTTGTTTCGAGTAATACAGAGCAACTCTGTAAGATATTTATTATGTATTATGATAGGGAGGATTAACAGCATATGAACAATGTTGGCTACAACTCAATGTATAACCTAACCAAACCAATGAGCTAAATGTAATTAAATCACTACCGACTCGGAACACAAAGTTTCTTATGTTCAGCGAAAACTGGTTCAGGCTATAAGGTAAAAGTTTTATGTTTTACCCATAAAAAACTTTGTTTTCCGAATCAGTAGTGATTTAATTACATTTAGTTAATCAACAGACATGTCTTTGACAACGAAATCCAAGAATCAAACCAATGAGTGTTATGCCTAACACATGCATGCACACACACTACAACTTTTACCCTATGACTGACATGACTTTTTAACAAGAAAATCCAATTATTCTCTGACAAGCAAATAAATAATTTTAATTTTAACAATATCAGCTGCAATAATGTTGATATTACAAATACAATTTTTGTAATGGTACATTTCCTTAAGCATCATAAAAACGTATTTTTGTGTGTGTGAGACATCAGAAAGCGAGAGCATGGAATTTTTTGTACGTGACTTTCATTTGGGAAGTGTTTGTCATGATCGGTCAAATGCGTAATAGTTTTGGCAAGTGTGCGTGCCTGAGAGCCGATTTTGCAGGCTCCAGGAGCATTGTGTCAGCCTCACTGAACGATTTTCTCACAGAAGAGTGAAAAAAAAACGGTATAGCGTAGGAGCGGGGGTAGGACGCTTGTGCGTAGCGTCAGACAGTCGCGGATCAAACATCGGAGAGAGCTGACCGCGTCTCATACACAAAGTTGGTACTATGAGTTAAAAATGTAATTAAAAGTACTTAATTTTCCTCCTATAAAAATGTGGTGGTGACCCAAGGGCTTTTGGTGATTTTTGGAATCTTCTGAAAGTGAGTAAGGTAAGTAAAGATAGTAGTGGGGCTTTCATTTCTTCTTTTATTTATGCAAATTATTTGAATAATTACATTTTTATGTAGACATTACAGGCAAAACATAGGTATAAGACAATCAAAATCAGACAATACTCGGAGGAAACACACTTCATACCTGCCCCCCCCCCCCCCCGTTTATAAAACAAAATGTTACCTTGTGACGTGGAATTGAACCAATACAATATGGTTTATGTCTCTTGAAATCTGGTTCAGCATCCACAAAGAACGGTCTCATGTAATGGTCAGTCGGTACTGAACTGAAACCTTTTAATCTGTAAGTAAAAATACCTACACTTGGTGTATCTTCCATGAATGCTGAAAACAAAAGAAATGTAATTATATAATAACATTAATAATGTAATTAAATACAAATTGTAGGTAACTAAAGTACTGAAAACTAGATACAATCAATAAGGTAACAGGAGAAGAGGACTTAGAGAAATGATATAATGGAAAAATAAATAATTTATAGTTTTTGATGGCAGAAATAGACATCTGTTCTCTGTACCAGCCCGGGTTACTTTGTCACCAACATCTGGTGGAAACTGAGAGAGCTCATGTAGCCAATCAGGAATCAGCAGCTCTCTGATAGGGTCATGGCGACACGGACCTGATAGCCATAAAAGGAGTATGGCCAGGCAAAAAAAAATTCATTCTGTCAGACAACATGAAGTATGCAAGATCAAAGAAGGAAGACGGGAAGAGCAGAAAATAGAGAAGAAAGAAGAGACCATGCAGATCGATTGGGACAGCAGCAGCAGGCTCTATAATCCACTGCTGAGTGAAAAGGACTGTGGCACAGCAACACCAGTGAGAGCAGCCGCTGAACATAACACCATGGCTCGTGCGGAACACTCACTGCTGTCACAGTAGCAGCTAGTGTCCTCAACCAACGGCTCTTTTCAGGGCCACAAATGTGGCATGAGATACGATTGGTACCATTGTCTTGTGACAAGTTATATCAGAAAAATAGAAGAGGGTGCAGAATTTTCATCAACCAGATGAAGAATGGTATCTAGTGAAGAATGAGAACCAGATGGAAATCTAGAAATAACTGGATTAATTGTATACAGGATGTTATGAACAGACATGGTCTTCAAGCAAATGAAGCTGAAGAGAGGCACAAGTGGTGAAACGCAATAAAGGGAGAAAAGACGGACATGTTGTTACAATGATTACATGGATCATGCTCCTACAAAAGTGGAATAAATTAATGAATGCCAGAGAAATCAATACAAATTGTAATAACACATTTCTTAAACAATACTCATATTACAACAGTTCCAATATGCACAGTACACAAACAATGATAACAGTAAACTAACGGTCTTGCTCTTTTACCATTATAAGGGTTTTTTTTTTTTAATCGAGCCTGGAGTTGGGGGGGATCGGCACCACTGTCCGAAAATACACAAAAATAACATGCCTGTCCGCCCTTTAGTAAATTTCACGTCTGCATCATCGTATAAAATTGCCAAAAAAATTGATAAAATTTTAAGACAACATATAGTGTTTAATAAGAACTATAGTTTGAAAAATAGTTTAGAATTGGTAGATCTCACAAAAAAACTTACAATTGAACCAAGACATACTTTTGCTTCATTCGACATAGTCAATTTGTACACGAATGTACCAATTAACGAAACACTGGAAATAACAAAAAGTTTATTACTATCAAAAGCCACATTAAACCATGAAATAGTCAATGAGATTATTAATTTGAGAAAAGTAATATTGGAACAAAAGTATTTTACTTTTGATAATAAATATTATTTACAGCGAGATGGATTAGCAATGGGATCCCCACTATCAAGTATCCTGGCGGAAATTTATTTAAACCACATCGAAACTAACGAAATATTATCACCTAAAAACAAACATTACAACAAAATCTTATTTTATCGTCGATATGTGGATGACACGATAGTGATCTATAATGGTAATTGCAGACAATTAGAGATGCTTAATAAATATTTGAATACCATAACAAAAAGTTTGCAAATTACATTAGAAACGGAAAAGAATAATAAAATAAACTTCTTAGATTTTACTTTAACAAAAATAGATAACAAAGTTAACTTTAATATTTATAGAAAACCGACAACCACTGATCATGCTATCCATGCCTCGTCTTATCACCCTTTTTCACACAAAATGGCATTTTTTAATAGCATGGTACATAGATTGCTATCATTGCCACTCTCCACAGAAGACCATAAAAATGAAGTTGACATTATTAAACACAGAGCGATAGCCAATGGATATAAAAGTAACATAATAGATAAAATAATAAATAAGAAACAAAATAGACTAATAAATATTGACGTGCCTAAAGAAAAAGTAAAATATATTGCAACAGAGTATGGCGAAATGTTACATCGTACTTTAAAAAACCAATTGAAAAAACAAAATATTGTATTGGCTTCAAAAGCAAATAATAAACTCGAGAACAAACTTAAGTTTAAAAACCAAAATAAGTCTTTCGATGAATATGACGGTACTGGTGTATACAGGCTTAATTGTTCGGATTGTTCAAATTTCTACATAGGACAAACGGGTCGTTCGTTCAAATTGCGTTATAAAGAACACATCCCAAGCAATAAGTCAAATATAGGAAGATCCACATTTGCTGAACATTTAAGTTTACAAGATCACAACATAAAAAGTATTAGTGAGAATTTGGACATATTACATAAATGCAGGAAATCACTTAAACTGGACACTCTCGAACGGTTTGAGATATATAGGGCCACTAAAGAGAATTACGATCGCATCCTAAATGAAAAATCAGTACATAAAAATAATATTTTATTAAATAGAGTCAACGATATAGAACGAGATATTAGCTGTGTCAGATCGATAAAGTTTATCAAAGGTCAAATCGGTATCGATTAATTTTACTGTATACTGTGTGCCTGCGCAGGTCCGCAGCGGCCGCGTGTATTGTGTTTCGTTCTGTTTTGTTTTGTTTTTAATGTGTGCCAAATTATTTAAATATTTTTGTACTATGTATGTGTTGTTTTTATTGTGTGACGAGATGTGCAAACATCAACAAATGTAGTTTTACCCATATTCATTGAGGATCTGATGATGACACTTCATGTGTCGAAACTCGAGTAATCCTGTATTTGGATTTTAAGAAGCGTGACAGAAGGTAATTAACCTGTTTTATAGTCTAATTCTTCCAACAGGTACATATTTATCATTATTGTTGATATTATAATCGTCTAGTACTGCACAAGGTAAGTCTCTATTGTTAATAATATAATAATTTCTTTCAATATTTATTCCCCCTACAAACCCTTCATAGTCTCCACTTAATCTGAACAACTCTATCACTCTATCTCGCTCTTCATGATCACTCTCCCAATCCAATCTCACATTCTCACTCCACACAGAGGGCAAAACCACTTTATTATTTAAACACCATCTGGCCCTACCAGATAAACACAAAAAACTTATTTGACCATCTGCCGACCCATTGTCGCCCAAATGTCCTAGTGAGGATCTCTTATCCCCATAAACAACTTGTGAAATCTCTGCTTCACATTTAACCCCAGAAAAATTTGCCCCCTGTTCACCCTCTACAATTAAACTATCTCTATACTCCCTTTCTAAATCATTACGATCACTAACTAGCAATCCTCTAACCTCAACTAATTTTCTACTCTCAATATCACTACCACTATTATTTACTGTATCACTTTTTGATACCCCATTTTCGAATTTATTACCCGCTTTACTTGCGAAGCTTTTTAAATTGTCATTTATTGTAATTACTTGTTGTCCAAGTTCTTTTTGGTTAGATTCTAACATGTTTGTTTTACCGTTTACCACACACACACTTTCTCTTAACTCATCTGTTTTTCTTTTCGTTTCACTACATATTTCGTTAATTCGCTCATCAATACTACACAGTGAATTAGTTAATTCGTCAAGCTTTACGTTTATGCTATACTCAAATTTCATATTCTGTTCTTTGTATTGTTCAAATTTAGCATCATTTGTGTCAAAGCGTTTATTTAATTTAGTCTCGTTTATGTCAAAACGACTATTTATGTCGCTACTTAGTATCAAATTTTTCATCACTATTGTCCAAACGATTATTTAATGCTTCAAATTTAACGTTAAGTTCATTAAAATTGGTTTCGAATTTATTACTTCGTTCATCAAATTTATTGCTTAACATTAAGTTTTGTTTTTCTAACATTAGTTGTATCACGTTCACTATATCGTTATTGTCGCTTTGTTTGTTTTGGATAGGCGTTGAATGAATCCTGGCGCCTGCCATTGTCACGGACTCGGTTAGGCTTATTTCGTTTACTACTGTTTCGGTTACTATTGTATTTACTTGATTTTCAGTACTAGGACTAGTTAAATCAATGTTGTTGACTTTATCACTATTGTTTTCCCTTTTTATATTATTGTTTACTTATACACTTATGCTTACTAAACTACACAATCGCCCTCACTCCCAAATAACCCTTTCTCTTACACCCTAATTATTCAATTGAACTCAAAATACCCTACCCATAAAACACTTAGCATTATGTGAAAGTAAGCCCCACATCGACGCTATCAAAACATAACCTAATGTACAAACGTAATTATACACAATAATTCTTCACACATACGCCATTACCACAACCTATTTTCTGTGCCTCAAAACAGATCTAATTCATATAATATTTACACGAACATCCTGGCATCGAGTCGCCACTGTAACGGTCTTGCTCTTTTACCATTATAAAATAATACAATAATATTATAATTACTACTAAAACTCACTGCTGCCAGAATTTTACTTACCGTCATAATCCTGTTAAACTTACCTTATTAAACTGCCCAGGTCACCACGATATTTTATGGTATAATATCGAAACCTTTACACTCTTGCCCTTATAAAAATTAAAATAATCCCGCTATCTGACCACCCTTAAACTCAGAAAATCCCACAGAACGTTAGACAAGGTTTTCAGCACAGAATAGGAAATGGTTATGGCGTAATAACTTACTCTACCACATGTTTTATATTAAAACAAATCTTATTTTATTCACAATATCATATTCCCGTCTTTCTCAACAATTAGAAACAAATCTATTTAACCAAAATTCTTTGAACAACTACTTTTAACTCGGAACCAGTACTTTGATTAATTATTGCTCCCCTTTTCACTCGCATACACTCTCTCACTCTTTACAATTGCTACATCTACTTTTTATCCCCCTTTTACTAAGCGCTTTACTGTTTTAAAATTCAAAAACTTACTGGCCAATGTATTCACTGTACTTAACTTTTCTTGCTATTCCACTTATTCTGCCCTAATTACTTTACTTTACTTTAAGAATTCATCGTATATCACGTTCACTGTTTCTTTATAGTATTCTTCATTGAAGTTTCAATACGTTTCGGTAGGTCTAGGCTACACTTTTCGCTTCGACCTACCGAAATTTCCGAGGACACTGATATAGAGTTTAACTTATAGACGACTGCTATCTGCTACTGTCTGATGCAAACCCGGGTGACAATGTGTTCTTACTGTGATTTACACAGAGACTGAGCTGGCAAGCTGTTGCGTAATACGTCTGTGCTGGGCAGACTCCAGACGTCAAGCATAAACAGTCTACAATAACAATGTATGTTGCTGGTTACAATGAGGTTCCCCTTAGGTGAATACTGACTACATTGGGATTACAATTGATTTTAATTATTATTTCTTAGCACACAATTCTGTACTGTAACAAAATTAATAATTCCAATAGTTATCATTGACAAAAACAATTACATGCTCAACACTTTCATTATTACACTCTCTTATAATAACACTGATTGAACTGTGGACTGCTTACGGATGTACTGTGGGTATAGTTTGTCAAACTCAAAACAAAATAATATGAACTGTTGATGCAGCGTTTGTACGAACTGGCTACATCATCTATACACAATGTTGATGAGAGAATTTCAGAAGAATTGGGCAACGTAACTTACATCGTTATTAAATGTACCCTTGTTTACACACCATTTTTCCAGCAGATTGGCAGTTTCTTAAAATCCTTTATGCATAAAAAGTTTTGGCACATGTCTGAAGCCAATTACGTGGATTCTCCCACCTCTTTGTCATCAGGAAAACATTCTTTCTTTAGTGGTCCAAACAAATGACAATCACTTGGTAACAAATTGGGGCTCCTTAGAGGAGGTTCAATAGTGGATTCGCTATAGTTCCCATGGGTTTATGGCAGCAGTGTTGGGCATAATGTTATCGTGAAGAACTAACATACTGTGGATCAATTCATCATGTCTTCTGGACTGATAAGTTGATTCAGGAGCCCCTGAATTTTATGGGGGGGGTGAACGGAACCAGCCCCCCAGAGGCCAAAAATTTTAATCTCTTAATTTTTAGGCTATTTTATCATTTTTTTTAGCTGTGTACACTAATACTGTAGTAACTCTTTTTTAAATATACAAACAGGTTTATTAAACAACATTAGCGCATACATATGAAACATGAAATATATGAAACTCAAATTCAATAAGTATCTTGTAAGCAATGTTTCAATAACGAGTATTTTATTGCATTATAACCTTTTACTTTAATGTGGCTGAAATCTGTCCACATTAAAGATAGTAATGTTGATTAGTCTTAACTTGTTTTTCGTTATGTATGAAGCTGAAGGACCCCCCCCCAAGCTAAACTCTAGATACGCCGAGCTAATTTAATTTTGTCCAATGGTTTGCAGTAGTATGCAGCATTAATTGTTCTTTGATCATGAAGAAAATCGGTATAACAAATCCTTTATAAGCCCCTAAAACGTGGCAATAACTTTAACTCTGACACCTCGGTCTTGTCTTTTTTTGTACGCCATTCCATATTAAACTGTATTTCAAGAGTGTAGTGGTGGACCCACATCTCGTCACTGGAAAGAATGCATTTCAAAAAATGTGTCCTTTTCTATTTCACACTGAGTCAAATGTCAGACAGATGCTCACTTGGCCTTCTGAACAATATTCAAAATGTAGGAAATCTATTTTTGGAAGTTTTTTAACTCATTCTGAAAAAAGATCCTGAACATGCCTGCCTGCACTGCCTCAACCTATCCTGATTTTGTGCTAATTTCATCCATTGTTACTTATCTGTAACCTTTAATAAGATCATGAATCTTACAATTTTTTTGGATATTATGCTGGTTTTTGGTTGATGTGAATGAGCACAATTTTGTATGCCATTTTGACCACCATAGAGGTACTTCTGATATGAAAATACTTGTGTTTTTGATAATGGCTCATTAATCATACTGTGCATATAATCTTTGCACAATTTCATTTGGTTTTCTTTCATCTAAGGACTACATGCCAATTCAATTCTTTATTCTTTTCTTTTTCTCCAATATTCACTGTGTCTCTTCTTCCTGTCTTCAGTCCACTTTGAACCTGCGTTTTTCTCTCTCCTACCCTGGACTCCTTCCATTTTAACACTTTTATAGTTAATATTACCTCGTGTATCCGGGTACACTGGTGCTCCTCCTTGCAACTTCAATGTTTTTTAAAAACTACGCGTTTCGGGACGCATGGTCCCATCATCAGGTTGGTAAAAACAAGAATCACTCACATGGAGTACGTCAACTTAATAAAATACAAATAAAAACTTTCACTCGCACATCATTCCAGAACACAAAGTCATAGTACTGCGTGTATACAATTACACCACTACACGATGCGCATCGTATCGGAACTCGCAAGCGACTAACCGTTACGCGTCGCACTATATCTACCTTTATCTATGTGTTGTTCCAACACGCGTATGGCCGTGTCATACAGTCCGTTGGACTTAAAAGAAAGCTTGTCGTTCAAGAGCTGATTACCTTGGGTTTTTGAGGCCTTATAAATTTCAAATTCTTCCAGCGCGTCCATAAGCCTGCCCTTTTTACAGAAATGCAATGGCTTGAAGCTACTTTGAAAACTTGAGTAATTATGGTTCTGGTTGACTATATGCAAGGCAAAGTTTGATTTTATCTTCTGGATATCACCTCTAGGGAGATGTTCTCTGTACCTATCCAGAAATTTCCTGCCCGTTTGTCCAACATAAAAATTGTCACAATCCTCGCATTCTATTTTATAAATACCAGAACAGTTTTCTACTAGTCTGTTGGTCACTGGTCTCAAGGCGTTCAAAATACAATTACTCATTTTGAAAGAAACTGCGAAACCGTGTTTTTTAAAAACGTTCTTAATAGTATTAGGCAAAAGATTTGTAAATTCCGTTGGTATATATTTAGTGTCACTGTTGTGTGTTTTGTTTATGCTTCTATTTTTATATATGTTCCTCCTCTGCCTCGCTACTATTTTGTCTATAACTGTACTACTGTAACCATTGGCCACCGCGATATATTTTATCGTATTAAGCTCATTGATGTAGTCTTCCGCCTCTAACGGAATTTTTAGTAATCTGTTAACCAACGAGTTGAATGATGCCATTTTTTGTGCAAATGGATGAAATGAAGAAGCGTGAATAGTAATATCTGTGGCGGTTGGCTTCCTATAGATGTTGAACCTAAACAAATTATTTATTTTCCGCACAGTTATGTCCAGAAAATTTAGGCTACTGTTATTTTCCATCTCCAACATGAACTATATTTTTGGGTGTATACTATTTATGTATTTACTCAAGGTATCTATTTGTCTATGCGTGTCATTAATAACAAGGAATGTGTCATCCACATACCGAGTGTATGAGATGATATTTTTGTAAAGCTTGTTTTTATGCGATAATATGTATTCATTTTCAAAATAGTTAAGATAAAGATCAGCCAAGAAACCACTAAGTGGCGATCCCATTGCAAGGACGTCGTCCTGCGCAAAAAATCGGTTATCAAAAGTGAAATAATTCTGGCCTAATATTATTCTTAGCAACGCGATACGTTCATGGATTTTTTTGCTGATCTAAAGTGCCTGAATCCTCCAGGTTTTTCTGTAAAATATCAATCGTTTGGGGCACAGGGACATTAGTGTAAAGGTTCGTAACGTCAAAGGACACCAACTTATATTGTGGTAATACTACTAACGATTTCACTCTGTCCACAAACTCAATACTATTTCTGACGCTGTGGTTAATGTCTATTTTAATATTACTTTTCAAGATCTGTAAAAGTTTCTTAGCTACTTTATACCCAGGTGCTGTGGTAAAATTAACACTTTTGCCCAAAAAAACTTCTCTTTCAATTGCTTCTTCTGCGTTTTATATTATTTTTTTTTTAAATACTTTTGGACTTCTTTAATCCAACTTGATGTTGACTTTGTCCCCCACAGATATTTGAAGATCTGCTTTGTTAACCTATTCTCGTCCATTCTGTATAAATGTCCAAAAAATAATAGTCTTCTTTTTCTCATTGTTTCTGTTATATTTTCTATACTCTGATATATTTCATCATTACTTCTTAATTTCCAACCTTTTGAAGTTTTCTGTGGACCCAATATTTTCCTAATAATTCGTCTTTCCAATATTTCTAGTTTGACTAAATTATACTTCAATGCTAGACATTCACTTGCATATAGGCATTCTGGCTTCACTACTGTACTGTAATGCCTGATTTCCACATTTTTAGATATGCACTTTTTATTATAAATATCTTTAGTTATACCATATGCTCTTTCCATTTTATGAATCCTTTCTTCTATAGCAGATTTTCTAAACCATTCTCTTGAATTATTTCCCTTATATACTTACATTTTTTAACCCTCTTGTGATGTTACTCACCTTTTGCACTTATATTTATTAAATTACACTCATCATAAAATAACACCCACCGCTGCCAGAATTTCACTTACCGTCATGGTCCCCATAAAACTTACTTTTTGAAACTGCCCAGGTCGCCACGATATTTTTGCTAAAGGTTAAATATCGAAACCATCTACACTCTTGCCCTTATAAAAAATCCCGCTATCTGACTGTAATAAAATTTCAGAAAACCCCCGATTTCATTAGACGAGCTTTTCAACACAGGAATGAGAACGTGGTAATGACGAAATAACTTAGTCTAACACATTTTCAAAGTAAACTAAATCACTTTACTGAATTAAGTCAATTTTCATTGTTATTAGTACAAAAGAATTAGTTATAACTAATTGTTATAATTACCAGAATGAGAATGCTACACAACCAAATTTTAATTACATTGAACTACACTTACAACTAAGGCAGCCCACTCTGCTCACGCACGCTTCCATACATTTTTTATACCTTACCCTTTATTTATTCAATTTTAAACATTCCGATTGTTATCCGCGATACCCGTCCACGAACACGATACCGGCCGAACACGTGCTTAGTCCCGTAACCTCAATATCTGTTTTATCACTCTAATTCGTCCACATCACTGTCCGGATTTCTCACTGCGATATGTTTATTACCTTCTGGGGTCCCGGTCGGTCTTACTGAATTAAATACATTTACGAAAACTCGACCAACCGGGCCCAAACCGAAACTTTAGATGTCTGTAGTGGTACGCTGTTTTCAGTAGACCGCTTAGCGTCTCTGCTCACTGTAGACTGGGGACGATAATATAACAGGTATTACTATTGTGATCTCATACTTGGTACGGAAATCACCGCCTTGATCTTCGTCGCCGTAGCTTAGTCCTATGCTAAGCATGTAGTCTTGTAAATTAAGGTAGCGAACGATCTCAGCTAGGCACTGGCTAACGTCACAAAAGGGGCCGGACTTAAGACATTATTTCCTGCTGTTCCACGACCATGTGCTCGTATAGTTTCTTGCTTTTAGCCATTTTGAGTTTCACAAACGCGTGGGTCGGCGCCCATGCTTGGTGGACGCATAGGTGCGCACTGCCACACTCTCACATAGTTCTTGGAAAGACTAGGGTGGTAAATTCTTCGCTTACTGATTGCCCAACACTACTACGTCTTGCCTTGGTCCCAAACTGTTCAGCTTACCATGAGTTCTCTTGTAATGAAATAACGTTGCACAATAATTTTATAAATCCCACACAAAAACGAAATAACAAAAAATGTAAATACCCCAAATTGTAAAAAATAAAAATGACCCAAAATTGACACGTTACAATACCCCCTCGATGAGAATTCTGCTGTCCACAACAGAAGAAACCTCATCGATAAACCCCGAAGAGGACCGGTGAGGAACTGGTGCCAACAACCCCCTTGTTCTTACTCCTCATGGGTACACTACCCCCCTGGGTTGGCGACTATGTACTCATCTGAACGAGATCACTGGACTTCTCCGTAAGAGATCCCAACACCGAGAAATCAAACAGACTCGTACCACAGCACACCTCGCCTTTTAACATGCTACCCCCAAAAATCCTCAATCCCTGGCTCAGATTATGCCAGATCCTCCACCGATATGTTTCCCCTTTTATGCAAGCTGGGCTGCCTTTAGCAGATACTGGGCTCACACACACACTCACATTACATGTTGACATAACGCATTGTAAAATTGAAAAAATTCTTTTAAAATTTATGAAAAATTTTAAAAAATTAAAAATTAAAAATACTATACTCAAAAATTCTCTTCCTGGTTTTCTGTTTTCTTTAAAATGACTTAAGTTAAACATTTCAAAACACATCCTTAACCTAGCATGTAATCACTTAGAGGCTAACAATACAATGCAATACAAAATAAATCAATAAAATAAACATGGTTAACACACAAATAATAAAATAATCAACACTTAAAATATTCATTCGCTGGCAGGCGAAAAATCAAGTTTTTTTTTTTTTTTTTTTTTTTTTTTTTTTTTTTTTTTTTTTTTTTTTAAGATTTCCAAAAAAATTTTAAAATAAAAAATATTTAAATTTATGAAGATGCTTCCTTTATATTTAAACATTATTTAAAATTTGGTTTAAATTGATTAAACAAACAAATCAAATTGACTTCCTACTATACAAGCTTAATATGTGTATGACCTCATCAGCTGATCGAAACTAGGTCAAGTTCAAGACCCTTGACCTACATATGTCATGTATACTTTCTGAAAATACATTCAATATCTGTAACAATCTAATTTGAAACACAAAACAATAAAATAAAACATTTAACATTAACAAAATATTAATATAAACAATAAGCAAATTGACCTTTAAATTATTTAAAATAAACAATTCTTGATTTTACATTACCTAATTCATCAAGGTTTGTCACTGGTTTAAAAACATGGAAATTTTATATTCTTTATCATAAATCTCTCTCTTTATTTAACAATCTGATTCTACACTACTGTGGGTGATGTAAATTATTTATTCTCATTTACTTTACTACTTGAACTGTATACACATATAATCTTTCTCTCCCTGACTCTAACAGCTAACAACTTCAACTACCATGACACCCATCTCTATTAAAAACATCTACCAAACACTCTAAACCCAACTTACCATTAAACTCAAATCGCCACCTCCTCTCTACATATAAAAAATACTCTCTAACCCTTTGTACATAGGATATGTGTTTCCCCGCCCCCAAAAACTCAATTCCCTTATTTGGCCCCTGGATTCTACCTAAGGCGGCCCCTCCTCACTAAATCGGTACCTATCCCGTCCCAACATATCATTAAGTTGCGAACTCCTACATTACACTACCCCCTAATACAAAATTGCCATCCCCAAAATCTCAATCTCATTACCTTACTACAAATACAACAAAATAACATCATTAATTATAGACATCAATATATCATTGAAAACTCTATAATTATTCTCCATAACTACTGTGTCAACATCAATACTTCACAAAACTACATTACTTCAAAACAATATTACATTATCTTCATCTCTACGATTTCTTTAACTTTGACTTCAACTTGGACAGATCTATGTGTCCCACAACATATTCATCACCCAACAACTATCTCTGGTTAACTTTCACAAATTGTTACTTTTTTTTCTCATTGTAGCAAATTATTTTTCCCATTACTTTAAAACATCTGTAATACATTAAAACATTGCATCAAATCTTAATTACTTCAAACGTTTATAAACCATTATACCAGTGACATGTTATTGCTGATCAGCTGATCTCCTATCACAATTAAGATACATCTCAAAATCGAACAGATTACATGAAATAGATATATCTTTTTATTTATCAATATTTCTCACCTCATTGTTTCCCCTCTTTCTGATTCTGATCATTTCTGTTGACCGCCTGCCAGACAGTTTAATTATTGGCTTAATTAATTGGTTTAATTACACACATAATGAAAACACATATTTTTATCAACACCTATATCTAACGTACAACAATAAAATAATACACTTAAAATTATAGCATGAACACCTTATATTGAATGTCTGAGCAGATAGTTATTTAAATATTTAAATAGAACACAAGCATTTTTATCGGATCAAACTTTGAATTAGCAAAAACTTTTATGTCATAAAATTTAAATTCGTGGCTCATCTGAGCCACCTCCCAGCCACACACACTATTTCAAATTTATTATTAATAATTATCCTATATCATCATTCAATTATTATTACAATTTTTTAATTATCTTTTTTTTTATTGACCACAATTCTTTCAAATCTTAGTTATACCTGTAAACATTTTTGTTCTACATGATTATAAAATTTTTCTACTTACAATCTATTTAACACGATATACACACAAAACATAATCACCATATCACAATACTTTTCACCTCACCTCTGTAACATTTAACACAAAAATATTAGTTTACATCAAATAATTTATCATTCATTACCAAATTTCCAAATCTCGTAAAATAAATTAAATTCATAAAAAATTTAATTAATTAATATTTAAATAAGCAATCAAAATATTTAACATGTATCAAATTGTTTTAATTACATTAATTACCAAAAATATAAATTATATAGTTATCGAAACAATTACCATTAATCAATTATTGTTTTCAAAATTAATTCTGATATTTATTTAACTTGCAAATATTTCAATATTATTCTTACAACAATCATCCTACGTACACACATTATTTACTTAACATTCCACAATGCACACAAATAAATTCACTAGATTTTTATTTACAGACTTTTGTTATTTACTGTTCAGTTTTCCCACACTTCATTGTCCAAATTTGCCATGTCAAAAACCCATAAAACATAATGTTTACACTGTCTTTTATTGTTTTAATAGTTTATCCTCCATCGTCAAAAAGATACCTTACATATTTATAGACTAAATGGTTTTTATTTACATCCAATTTATTATTATTATTATTTTTATTATAAACCATTACCTCTATGTCATTCATTCTCCCTTTTATTATTTCATAAGACTTGTCACTATTATTTGTTTTTATCCCACCTCCGTGAATATTTGTTGTTACACCCAGGTAAGTTATTTTCTCATCATATTCCTCCACTACAAGTACACTAATTCTTCCTACAGGTACATATTTATCATCAATATAATCATTGTCTACTACTACACAAGGTATGTCTACATTATTTATCATAATTCTCTTAATATCCATCTGCTCTATCAGCTCTACATAACCTCTATTTATCTTGAACCACTCTAACTCTTTCTCTCTCTCATAATCACTTTTATCACAATACCTGTCACAACACCACTGACCTACTTCACTCCATGCAAAGGGCACAACAAACTTACTATACCACTTCCTGGCTTTTCCAGGTTTACAAAAAACTAGGGGACTGCTTGAAGACACCTTGTCTTCCACATAATTAACGGAGGAAACTCTGTCCTCAAAACTCACTACTAGCGGAGTCCTTACTCCACTTACATCACGGGGAAAATTTGCCCTTTGCCACCCTAACCTTTCATCACACTCTCTCTCAATTTCATCAACATCCGCTAACATTTCGTTATTAAATTCTACTTCACCATAAACTTCATCATCACTATTTGTTTACACTACATCATTCTTAAATAGCTCGTTTTCAACTATTTTATCACTATTTATTAATTCATTTTTACAACTGTAACTTACCTTGTTAATTATTTCTTCGCTATTATCAAAGACATTATTACCACTTACCTGTGTTAACTCAACTTCTGTACTCTCTTTTAACTGACCTCTATTCTCCTCCCGCTTCTCGTCTGGTTTATCAATAGCATTTTTTAGTTTATTAAAACCCTCATCCATTATTTTGTCCCACTCGTTAAAATGTTTATTTATCATCTCAGAACCCTTATCCATTTTTGTTTTTAACTCATTAAGTAGGTTAAATAGGTCATATACTGTATACTCTTTTTCTTCCACCCCTACACTATCCTTATCATTAGGCCTATTTTCTGTCTTATTCTCTACCACTGTTATTTCAACTATCTTACCTTTATCATTGGTCATCTCACTATGTTTATTGATTTCTGCGAATATTCCTTCCTCTTGTTCTTCCATTCGTGTTAACCTATCGTCTAAATTATCCCATTCCTCGTTTGTCATCTCACCCACAACACCTCGAAATTCATTCTCCCACTCATCCCACGCAAAATCACTATCATTACTTTGTATTATAGACATTTTTAAAGTTCGTTTGTATAACACTTTTATATATAAAACTACTATTTTTCTATACTCAAACACCTAACACACTGTGCATCACAACACAAGCATAACCTACGTAAATATGAGCGATACAATTTTTATACATTCGTCATTACCACATCCTATTTTCTGTGCATTAAAACAGGTCTAGTTCCTATAAAATTTATATACGAACATCCTGGCAGGGTCGTCGCTGTGATGTTACTCACCTTTTGCACTTATATTTATTAAATTACACTCATCATAAAATAACACCCACCGCTGCCAGAATTTCACTTACCGTCATGGTCCCCGTAAAACTTACTTTTTGAAACTGCCCAGGTCGCCACGATATTTTTGCTAAAGGTTAAATATCGAAACCATCTACACTCTTGCCCTTATAAAAAATCCCGCTATCTGACTGTAATAAAATTTCAGAAAACCCCCGATTTCGTTAGACGAGCTTTTCAACACAGGAATGAGAACGTGGTAATGACGAAATAACTTAGTCTAACACATTTTCAAAGTAAACTAAATCACTTTACTGAATTAAGTCAATTTTCATTGTTATTAGTACAAAAGAATTAGTTATAACTAATTGTTATAATTACCAGAATGAGAATGCTACACAACCAAATTTTAATTACATTGAACTACACTTACAACTAAGGCAGCCCACTCTGCTCACACACGCTTCCATACATTTTTTATACCTTACCCTTTATTTATTCAATTTTAAACATTCCGATTGTTATCCGCGATACCCGTCCACGAACACGATACCGGCCGAACACGTGCTTAGTCCCGTAACCTCAATATCTGTTTTATCACTCTAATTCCTCCACATCACTGTCCGGATTTCTCACTGCGATATGTTTATTACCTTCTGGGGTCCCGGTCGGTCTTACTGATTTACGAAAACTCGACCAACCGGGCCCAAACCGAAACTTTAGATGTCTGTAGTGGTACGCTGTTTTCAGTAGACCGCTTAGCGTCTCTGCTCACTGTAGACTGGGGACGATAATGTAACAGGTATTACTATTGTGATCTCATACTTGGTACGGAAATCACCGCCTTGATCTTCGTCGCCGTAGCTTAGTCCTATGCTAAGCATGTAGTCTTGTAAATTAAGGTAGCGAAAGATCTCAGCTAGGCACTGGCTAACGTCACAAAAGGGGCCGGACTTAAGACATTATTTCCTGCTGTTCCACGACCATGTGCTCGTATAGTTTCTTGCTTTTAGCCATTTTGAGTTTCACAAACGCGTGGGTCGGCGCCCATGCTTGGTGGACGCATAGGTGCGCACTGCCACACTCTCGCATAGTTCTTGGAAAGACTAGGGTGGTAAATTCTTCGCTTACTGATTGCCCAACACTACTACGTCTTGCCTTGGTCCCAAACTGTTCAGCTTACCATGAGTTCTCTTGTAATGAAATAACGTTGCACAATAATTTTATAAATCCCACACAAAAACGAAATAACAAAAAATGTAAATACCCCAAATTGTAAAAAATAAAAATGACCCAAAATTGACACGTTACACTCTCTATTCGACTAATATCTGTTAGCAAGAATTTTGGCGCATTTTTAATGTTCGTGAGAAATTTGTTTTTTTCTGCAGAAATTCTTAAGCCTGTTCTACTGGCTATGTCCTCTAAAAAATTAACTTGTGTTACTGGATGTTCAGAAAGTATAGCAAAATCACCTGCGAATGCCAAACAGTTTATTTCAATATGTTTGTTCCTTCTTCCCAACATGATTGATGATATTTTGCATTCCTTTAATTTTTCTTTCCAAATTCTCACTACTTTCTCCAGGACACAGTTGAAAAGAATTGGGGACAAACCATCACCCTGTCTTACACCTGTATTTATTTTGACGGTTGAGATATTTCCAATGGATTTTATTTTTGAGACTGTGTCCGTAAGGGTTTCATTTGGCTTAATGCCTCCATTTTTTTAACAACTTAATAGTAATATGGCGCATATTGTACCACTGTTGAACAACCTCAATGGAGGCCCGATTTGTTACCAAGTGACTATCATTTGTTTGTACCACTAATCACTATATACCGGATGTTTGGTAACAGATTAAGCATTAACAGAGTGATGACATGGAATACGCATAATTGTATACTGCACAAGCATATCCCTTGCACACATACATTTGGACACACCCGCTACCTGTCCATGTAGTTTCAACACCACTGGCTGATAAATGATATGTCCATATATACGATCACACACTGGCTGATAAAAAAATTCAAGTTTCCAGTCCGATCCTTGTATTATTTAATCCTACTGATTTAATCACACTGACAAGCGTTACACAATTCATGACAAACAACACAAATTATTTAGGCCACATCAGCATTACAACATTCGGAACTTTGAAAATTCTTTGTACACATTTAATAAGTAATACAAAATGATTAATGTGTAGAATATTGTTTTGCATTTTAATAGTTTGGTACGAGAAACACTAATAAAATTACAAACACACAAACAGGAAACAGTGTCAACTAATTATATTACCTGTAACATATCCAGCATTTCTAAACTGATTCCAAATGAAAGGGTAAACATTGACATGCACTGCTTTGTCGCCCATTCTTTTTCGTGTGTCAGGTAATTCCAGTTCAGTTTTTCCTAAAAAAAATTGGTATTAAAAATATAAAATCTGATTCCTGACTATACAAAGCTATCACATAAATTCTTTTTTAGTTATGGAAAATGAAATATGATGATGATGGCGCGTGCGCACGCGCACACACACACAATTCTGGTGAGAGCCAGTGTAGATGATGTTTTAATGTTGAAAGCCTGATACACTATAATTTTAACATGAATGCACATGCACACGAGCTCTCTCTCTCTCTCTCTCTCTCTCTCTCTCTCTCTCTCTCTCTCTCTCTCTCTCACACACATACGCACACGCACGCACAGTCCATTCGATGTAATCTGCAGTCTGCCACTCCAAAATTCCTGTTAATCTAAAATGATTTATGATAAAGTTATCATTCTAAAATGATTTTTGAACATAAAGTTATTGGAGCTATGAAACCAACAAAATACTGGTTTTTAAAAAACAAAAAAATCAAAGGAGCTGCTCTTTTGAATTTTCTTAAATAGTCATGAAGAACGTTTCTTTTTTTTCTGGAACTTTAAGATGGTGTTATGTGAAACATGAAGAATGGGATGAGGAGGCTGTTGTTTGGTTTCAGGAGGGTATGGGCGTTATAGGGGCCCTGTGTCTTGGTTCACTTGGTGCCGCAGCTGCTAAAGTGGGCTCTGGGTGGGGTGGACAGTTTTTGGGAGGGTGGGGAGCATTAAAATACCAGCATTGAATTCAGTGAATATACTTTTTTGATTCAGTATTTGGTGGTTTTATACAAGGATTTTTCAATAGAAACATGTTTAGAGGCTGTAAAGCATTTTTTATTCAACAAATTTAAAAGAAGTCTCCATTAACATTAATGCACGAGTCCCACTGTTGCACTAATCTGTAGATTCCCTGCTGCAGTAAAATTCTTTCGGCTGTTTGCGGAACCATTCGCTAACAGCAAACTCTACCTCAGCGTCTGATTTGAACCGCTGTCCTTTTAGTGATTTCTTTAATGGGCCAAACACATGATAATCACACGGGGACAAGTCGGGACTGTAAGGTGAATGTTGTAAGACTTTCATTTCACATGACCAAGCAGATCTGAATCGTCTGGGCTACATGGGGTTGAGCATTATCATGCAGAAGAATGACACCATTTGTGAGCTTCTTGATGCTGACCCGTAAGCGTTTTAAGCTGTCTGCATATCGCTCAGCGTTTACGTTGATACCAGGTTCTTTAAAATCTAAGAGCATCACATCCTGATAATAAAAAAATATGGTCACCATTACTTTTCCTGCTGAAGGCTGGGACTGACATTTTTCACCTTCGGAGATTGTGCATGCTTCCACTGCATACTCTGACGTTTGGATTCTGGTTCGTAGTGATAACACTAAGATCATCACCGGTAACAATTTGGTGTAGAAAGGCATTACCTTGTTGTTGATAGCGCATCGAATGCTGTAATGATAAGGTCGAACACAAATTTTTCTGCTCATCAGTAAGCAATCGTGGAATCCACTGAGCACCAACTTTGTGATAGCCAAGACTATGAATGATGGAATGAACAGTTCTCATGCTGATGCTCAACATTTGAGAAAGTTCTCTAACTCTGATGCGCCTATTTGAGAGTAAAGCAGTTTCCAGCTGTCTCACATTTTCATCTGATGCTGCAACATGTGCAGGCCCGGGACTGGCCAAATCTTTAGTGGATTCCCTTCCTTATTGAAATTTATTGCACCATTCAACCACTACCATATGAGAATAACTATAGTCACCATATACAGCTTTCATTCTCGTATAAATTTCCATTGGCTGATGCCCCTCAGCGGCCTGAATAATGTCATGCAGATTATCTTTGGGTGGATTTTCTATCATAGATGCCATTTTTCAACCGAATCGCAACGCTTAGAAAAGATTAAACTGGAAATATTTTTGACAGAGGCGTCACTAGTACTTAAACAGACAATATAAACAAATGAATTCCATTGCCATGGCGACGAAGTCACAGCTGCGCAGATCAGTCGTGTTTCTATTGACAATCCTCGTACATTTATTTCACCAAAATAACATAGCTTTTCTAATAAGCTTTGTTATAAAATTTAAAAACAATAATATTTGCTGTTCCATTCACTTGTTTTCCCCTAATGACGAAATGCCTCACCACTATACCTGACATGCATTTTACATAAACATGTCTGCAGTATCAGACACTTAAACATCAGATACTTGAGTCTCTGACAATGAACATATTCCTGTGAAGCATACGTCAGGTACTATAATTTTAATATTTACCAATGAAAATAATTTCTTTTACAATTATTGTACGAGCGATAACCCAAAAATAAGTTCCCCATATTTTTTAAAAATATAAAAAAACATTTATTTTCAAAACTTTTTACATAGTGGGTAAAATATTTTTTACATACCTGAAAAAATAAAAATAAGGGAACTGAGAGCAAACAGCAATTTCTTTTCTTGAATAGGTTCTATTTGTCTAGTAGATTGAGGGAAAAATATTTTTTTCGTCCAAATGTGACCGAAGTCCCCTTTTTTGGGCCTTTTATGAAAAAACGGACTTTTTTAACGTTTTTTGATTACACTAATGAATATATTTAGAGTTCTAGATGTTAGAAAAAACAAAAAAAATACAGCACTTTCAGCATACTATACCCTTTAAATCTAGCCAGGTTAGAACTTGGTACCTTGCATACATAACCTAAAAAAATTTAAAACTTGATGTAAGGTGAAGTTTCGCTTTTTTTGTTATATCTTCGGTGCTAGTGGATTGATTTAGTTAAAAGTTTGGGAAAATGTTGGTAGAAATAAGTCGAATGCACGAGCAAAATGTCAAGATGAAATATTTATTAAAACGGCCACGAGAGGCGCTCAAATTTTTATTTTCGGCTTGACCAATTACGAGCAACGCTATGTAGAGAGATGAAATCTGCGGGAGGTTGTAAGGATTTTTATGCACTTTCAGAACGTAATTAAAAAAAAAAAATTATACGGATTAAAAAATTTTTTTTAACTTTTTTTCCACTATAACATTTTTTTCCGTAAGTAATTATGTTTTTTCTTACCTTAGTGTTATTTTTTATATTTACGACAAAAAATTAAAAAGAATGCAAAAAAATCATTATTCACAATTACGACCACACATATATATATATATATATATATACGTTATTCATATGGTTTGTTTTCATCATTATCTGAAAATCCATTTTTATGCAATCCATTAGACATTATTGACGGTAGCTTTTTATTGCACAAAGTAGTGTGGCCGAAGGATGCAACCTATTTTCAAATATTCCATTCATACATCAATTATATCAAAACTAATTATTCTGGAAATCTGAATTGTGTGATTATTTTTGATGGATATTCTAGTAATTCATTGGGTACAAAAAATTCAGAGCACTTACGGCGAATGAATAATAGTTTTTCAACGCAAATTAACATCAATGATACACACGCCTTACCTCATATATCCCAAAAAAGTTTTCTGTTGCACAGTGAAAATAAAAAACAATTTATTAGGCTGTTTTGTGATCTGTTAAAAGATCAAAACATTCTATATGAAATTTGTGAAGAAGATGCAGATAGGTCCATCATTTGTACAGCTACAGCGAAAAGAAATGAAAACATAAACAATGATATTGTTATTGTAGGCCAAGACATTGATTTGCTTTTCCTTTTTATTCATTTTGCATCATGTTTTGAAAGAATTTATTTTTATAAACCGGCTATTGGAAAAAGTAAAGTATTTCGATAAAAATTCATTTAAAAAAACAGATTTAAAAGAAATAATATTATTTTTGCACGCCTTTTCTGGTTGCGATACCACATCTGCATTTTCCGGGTTGGGAAAGAAAAGGATCTGTGAGGTTTTTAAGAAATATAAAGATCTTAGAAAAGACGTAAAAGTATTTTATGACCCTGAAGCAACTAAGACAAGTTTATTTGCTGCTGGACAAGCTTGTATCAGAGGGCTTTACAGTTCAGATCCAACAAAAAGTTTAGATTTACACGATATACGATATCGATGTTTTGTTAAAAGCACTACGATCACAGCATGTAAGTTAAGAGCTCTACCTCCAACAAAAGATGCTGCAAATCAACATACCCTACGCGTTTACTTCCAGATTCAAAAATGGATATATCAAACTAATAAGTCAGCTAGTGAATACGGTTGGCAAATGACAATTAATGGTCTGATGCCCATTGCTCTTCCGCAAGGTGTAAAACCGTTGCCAGAAAGTTTGCTAGAATCAATAACTTGTACCTGCAAGTCAGGATGGAAGACAATGGGGTGTTCTTGTAAAAAAGTGGGATTAAAATGCAGTATGGCATGCAAACACTGTAATGGCATAAATTGTTTAAATTACGAGCAAAAATTTTGTCTTTTGAAGATGGTGTAGACGACAATATTGAAGATAATGTATCTGAATCCCATTCGAAAGTTGAATCCGACTCCCATTCGGAAGTTGAAACATCCTCTGAATCTGATCTAGACGATTCTTCATTATATTCACTTGATAATGAAATTGATCGAATGATCACTAATCAAAATGAGAGTGATACAGACATATTTTCTTGTAGGTATTATAACACTAGCAATACAGAGTATCAATCTGATGATTCTGCATCAAGTTCGAAGCGTCGTAAAATTTTCTAATAAGATATGTAAATTAATTTAGGCATTTTTTTATATTATTATGATAAAACAAATACATTAAATAATACATATATTTTTGTAAAACAGAATTTCCATATTTATATTTATTTTACATTACTTTATATTATTGTTAAAGTGAAACTGTAGGTACGTGCGAAAATTCAAATTTTTTACTGCGCTTATTTCTATGAATAACGTATCTATCTATGTGTGTGTGTGTGTGTGTGTGTGTGTGGTCGTAATTGTGAATAATGATTTTTTTTGCATTCTTTTTAATTTTTTGTCGCAAATATAAAAAATAACACTAAGGTAAGAAAAAACATAATTACTTACGAAAAAAATGTTATAGTGAAAAAAAAACAGTTAAAAAAAGTATACTTTTTTTTTAAATCACTTATGAAAGTGCATAACAATCCTTACAACCTCCCGCAGATTTCATCTCTCTACATAGCGTTGCTCGTAATTGGTCAAGCTTCGAAAATAAAACTTTGAGTGCCTCTCATGGGCGTTCTAATAAATATTTCATCTTGACATTTTGCTCGTGCATTCGACTTATTTCTACCAACATTTTCCCAAACTTTTAACTAAATCGATCCACTAGCACCGAAGATATAACAAATTTTAAATTTTTTTTAGGTTATGTGTGCAAGGTACGAAGTTCTAACCTGGCTAGATTTAAAGGGTATAGTATGCTGAAAGTGCTGTATTTTTTTTGTTTTTTTTCTAACATCTAGAACTCGAAATATATTCATTAGTGTAATCAAAAAACGTTTAAAAAGTCCGTTTTTTCATAAAAGGCCCAAAAAAGGGGACTTCCGGTCACCTTTGGACGAAACAAATATTTTTCCCTTAATCTACTAGACAAATAGAACCTATTCAAAAAACAAAAAAATTGCTGTTTGCTCTCAGTTCCCTTATTTTTATTTTTTCAGGTAGATTGACTCCACTAACATGGTTGTGAAGCATAACAACACACTATTTTTCAACATAATTGCCATTACGTTTGATGCATTTTTGAGCCACTGTGGTAGTTTTAGTATCCCAGTGTTATAGAAGCTCGCTGCCAATTCATTGAGATAGCGTTTGACCTATTCTTTCACTTCATCATCCTCGTCGAATCGCATTCCACCCATATGTTCTTTCAAATGTGTAAACAAATGATAGTTACTGGGTGCCAAGTCTGGAGTATAGGGGAGGGGAGTTGATAATGTCCCATCCAAATTGGTTCAGAAGATCGACGGTTGTGCAGGCGACATGAGGGCGAGCATTGTCATGAAGAATGGAGACAACCTTGCTGTGCATTCCTCTTCTCTGGTTCTAAATCACCCGTTTGAGTTTTTGAGTGTTTCACAATATGTGTCTGCGTTTATTGTGATCCCAGTAGCCATGAAATCGATCAACAATACCCCCTTCCGATCCCAAAACACAGTCGCCATGATCTTGCCGGCAGACTGTGTTTGCTTGAATTTCGTGGTCTTGAAGTTGAATGCCACCACTCAAGTGATTGTTGTGTGGGTTCTGGTGTGAAGTGGTGAACAGGTTTTGTCACCTGTGACAATGGAATTCAAAAAGTCGTCTCTTTCGTCCGCATAGTGCTCAAGAAATTCGCGGGCAGCTTCGATGTTTTGCCATTTGTGATCTTCTGTGAGCATTCGCGGGACCAACCTTGTGCACACCTTCCGATACCCCAACTTTTCAGACAAAATCCTCTGAATTGTAGATTTTGAAACTTCAGGAAGCAAACAAGAGTCCGTGGATAGTGATCCTTCGATTTCACACACGACTTCTTCAACTTTCCTGATTGTCTCGTCTGACACTGACGGTCTCCCCCTTTTTTCTTCATCATGAATTTCTGTACGATCAGCTTTAAACTCTCTACACCACGTCTAGACGTTTCTGACATCCATACACCCCGCCCCATACACTTCAATCGAATGCCAATGAATTTCAATAGCTTTTCAACTACACTATGAATATGAATACTATAGGTACTCGATTTGTGTTGAGAAATCGAATGACTTCGCGAAGTCCGCACTTGGCGATCGGGAGCTCCATTGATAACGGCTGCCAAGCCAATACTAATTGACCTAGCGAGGTCGGCAACCGCTTGTTGGAAAGAGGGGGGATGGCCGAATACAGCAGTGGTGCCACGTGCCATCCAAATAATTTCCCTGCAGCTCTAGAGCTTTGGAGACCTTATTTTTGGGTTATCCCTCGTATTATAAGTGCATAGAATGTTTGGTATAACGTAACACACACACACACACACACACACACACACACACACACACACACACACACACACACACACACACACACACACACACACACACACACACACACACACACACACAATACTGTTTAATATTCTTGGGTTCTGAAGGTACACTCCACAACAAATAAATGACAAGAGACAACTGTATGATTGTCTTTCATCAAATGCATTTATCAGCACAAACAACTTAGAAAATCAAGAAAAGCAACATGCGGCAAAATGCTTATGTCCACAGCTAACTTACTGTTCTCTTTATATATTCATTATAAAGTGACCGAGTAATACCTCCTTGCATCTCCATCAATTTCACAATAAGTTATATATTAAAAAAAAAATTAAGTACAGTTATTATGGTAATTAGATCCGTACAATGTCTGTGCTAGTGTACAACAATAATATGGAAAAATTACAGTAAATACTTACTTTTTCAATTACTTTTTTGCAGTCCTGACAAATGTCCTCCATGCATGAAATAATGAAAAAGTTGCAGGCAAATACAAAACTTTATAAATACAAAATAAAAATCACACAATCTCACAAAATGTTAATTGCAAAAATATCAATCATTTAAATGCCATGCAAAAGTTAAAACAAATATTGATTAAAGATAAAACCGCACACACTACAAGCAAGAACACATTCCGTTCAGGCTTCCATTAGCACAGCATGAAATTTTAAGAAAGTTTAAGACAAATAAGCCTACGGTTATATTGGTTTAATATGACAGTCTCAAGATGCACACAGAAACAAACCCCACACCAAGCACAAATTAAATATTTATCAGGATCAGGCTAAAATGAGTAATACAGAAAAATTACACCGGACTTTATATTATACAGTCAATTCATTCAATATTAAATAAAAACATTTAATACATAAACTAATTTCAAACTATCATTCAAAATATATAATTTTGTTAATGCAATTATTATTATTACCATTAAGAAAATTATAATACTACTACTAGTAATAATATTAATAACAATAAATAATAAAAACGTTAATATTCATTATAAATACTAAAATAGTAATAATAACTGTGAGCAGTAAGTGGCAACACACACAGACACACACACACAAAGAATCCAGTCATAGAGTCAGTATGTTGGGTTATTATATGGAGTACAAGGGGTATCAAATGGACAAATAAAATTAGAGTTAGTATTAACCATAGAAATAATTCTGATTTGATACTAGACGGAAGAGTTATAGAAAGGGTAGAGGAATTTTGCTATCTGGGTAGCATGGTTAGTCAGGATGGAGGTGCTCTTAGAGATGTGATAAGTTATATAAATAAAGCAAAAGGAGCATTTGCACAGTTACGACCAGTATGGAGATCACCCCATATATGCAAGAAGACAAAACTCTGACTCAAACGTCTAATCGGTGTTGCTGTATGGATGTGAGACCTGGAAAGTGACAAAGGACATCACCACAAGGTTACACACTTTCATAAACCGTTGCCTGAGGTACATAATGAGAATTTGGTGGCCCAAGACCATCTCGAACAGAGATCTATGGGAGGCCACAAGTCAGAGTCCCATCCAACTACAGATAAAGAGAAGAAAATGGAGTTGGATTGGTCACACCCTGAGAAGACCACCAGAAAATATTGCTAGACAGGCACTGAATTGGAATCCACATGGTAACCGCAGATGTGGAAGACTGAGGAACACCTGGAAGAGAACTATGGAAAAGAGCTGGCTGGTGTCAACAAGACATGGAGGGAGGTGAAGGCCCCGGGAATGGACAGAACACGGAGAAATTTTGTCGAGGCCCTATGTTCCACCTAGCAATTTTAGGACTTAAGGCAAGTCAAGTCAAATTAGAGTTACCCTAATTAAGAACCCAATTCCAGTGACTGATGTAGTGTTACCAGCTAAGAGATTAAAATGGATGAAGCAAGTTATGTGTGAACTAAACTGACGCCTGAAATGTAGTGATCTACATGAGAAAGACAGGCAAACAGCGTGTCACAAGAAGAGACTGTATCACTATGTATGTAGGGATAACTTGGAACCGTATGACAAGTTACAGGAGGAATGGATGAAAATGAGAAAGGCCTTTGTTCACAAATGGTATTCTATAAATTGAACGTGTGCAATGAACAAACAAAAGATTTATTTATTTATAACCATTTCTCTTGAGAGGTTTTCACTGATATAATATGTGATGTTCATGAAGTCTTAAGGTGCTTATAGATGGGGAAAGTAAAGGAGGCCAGTGCTGGCGGCCAGCAACTTTCCCTCTACTTACCCTATCTATAGGGGTACTTTTCTGTTTAGTGGCCAGTTGAGACGGGCAGCCACAAAACTCAAACATGTTTGATTTTACTGGCTCAAAAGACAGCCAGTAGCAGTCACGTGACCTACTGGCCGCCAGAACTTTATGCCACAACAAGCACTGGCCGCCAGCAGAGCCGGGTGCGATTTACTTTGCATTAGTCTGTTGTTGGCCGCTGTTCAAAATGAGTGGTAGTTTAACAGTGATAACATCAATGTATTACAAGAAAAAATAAATCTATAAAGGGGAGTGCAGATGATACAACAATATTTTTGGAAGAGTTCAAAAACTTTGAATTACTATGGAATGTCCGCCACGACAATCAAAAGCCTCATCAAACTCTTTGTTAAAATCTGACATGGTGGTCAAAACCTGATAAAACTAAAAAAAATATGAGCACAGATGTTGTCACGGTCATATAGACCTACTGACGGCCAGAAGAGATGCAAAAGTGGCAATCAGTACTTGCCTTGTGTATAAGAAATTTTACTGGCCAGTGACCATATGGCCAGTACTAGCTGCCTCTACTTTCCCCGTCTATAACCACCTTTATATATAACCTATAGTAGAAAATGATTTATAATAATCAAATAAGTCAAATAATAAAAATAATTCTTTATCTATGGTAAAATATTACATAGGCTACATTTAAAACCAACATATGGATTTTCTTCATTTACACTGGTATTTTCTTAATATCATTGTCACATTTTAAAACATGCATGCACGCACACATACAGTGCCTGATCAGATTTTTTTCTTACCAGTTAATATAGGTATCAAGGCCTGTGGTGTTCCGTCACCCACTATGTTGTACCCTTCGAGTACAACAGCATTCAGCTCTTGTCATAAATATGCATAACTCTTTGGTAATTTGCGAATAAATGTGTTGCGCGATAGTGAATCAAAGCCAAACATAAGGACATTGAGGCCGAGACCGTCAGGTGGTACCAGATTCCAACCAGAATGATCCGGTACATCTTGGTCATTTCGTATGCCTGCCATTATGCTACTCCATCTGTAACAAAAAAATATGGTGCTACAAATGATTAGAAAATTATGTGGGTGCAAAGAAAGATGGTGGATTATGTTCAGACTGTTTCTCTCTCTAATACCAAAATTTATTTAACATAATACATTTCCCACATTTATATTTTTGTCTTTAGTGACACTGTATATTATTGAGGGGAGGTGGGTTCTTGAATGTAAGAGTGATTTGGCATGCCGTGCTCCCAAGCCAATCAGATAGCACTGATGCTGCGTTTCAACTCCAATTTACAGTTGATTAAAATCGTTAATCAGAAAGTTTATACAGTTAAATTTGCATAAAGCAATTTAAAATAGGTGAACTGTTACAGTCCACTTGCCAGATGTGAGCGTCCACATGTGAGAGGGATATATACATACATCCTTGGCTCTACAGCCCAGATTGAGCCTTGGCCTACAAAAAAAATTGTGTCCACTTATTCCTGTCCTCAGCCATCCGCCACCAATTCACTGCGCCCAGCTTCCTCGCATCACTGCCGACCAGATCCAACCATCTGTTCTTCGGTTTTCCAATCTTCCTTTTTCCTATTGGCTTGTGTTTCATAATTCTTTTTGCCATACGTTCCTCATCCATTCTCTGAACGCGTCCTACCTATCTTAATCTATTAATTTTGGCAAATCGGACAACTGTAATGTCATTGTACTTAGCATATAATTCATTATTATTTCTCTTTCTCCGGACTCCATCTTGTTGAATTGGCCCATAAATCCTTCTCAGTATCTTCCTTTCAAACACAGCCAGCCTCTGTTCATAAATTTTCTTGAGTACCCAGCACTCAGAGCCACATGTCAATACAGGCCTTACCAATGTCTTATAAAGTGTGGCTTTAGTTTCTGTGGTTAATAGTCTTGATTTAAAATGTTTATTCAGCCCATAATAGCTTCTATCAGCAGCCAATAAAATATTCTTCTTTCAATTTCTTTTGTGGAGTTATTCACAGCATTGACATATGTCCCCAGATATCCGAAGCCTTTTACTCTTTCAAAATTACAGCCATCTATTTGTATATTTGAAATATTATCATTATTGCTTTCCACAGCCATAAACTTTGTTTTATTTTCATTTATAAAAAGACCTACACTCTTAGCCGACGAATTCAAGTGCTCTAAAGGCATTCTTCAGATTATTTTCATTTCTGCTGATAATATCTATATCATCTGCATATGCTAGGAGCTGGACTCCTTTATTAAAAATATGCCCTGCTGTTTGTATTCCAGAGTTTCGTATTACCTTTTCAAGTGCAATGTTGAACATTAGGCAGGCTAGGTGTGAGAGGGATAGCCACAGGTAAAACTAGCTATTCAGGCTGCCTTCTGAAAGTAATATACCGTGTATAAATACAAACAGAGAGTAGATGACTAAAGACTATGGTCCTGATACTCTCATTAACACTCTATGTTGCCTGCAAAAAGCGCGGGTGGGTATTTTTCTTATTTGTATGAATCCCATGTTAAAGTTTCCATAACGAAGGGTTCCTACACAACCAGAAGTGAATGTCACGGGAACTTGACAATATTAGTTGCTGATGATAGCAAAACAATAAAATTACATTAACTATCAGTGTTAAACACACAAAAACCTTGTGCAATTCACATAATCCAACAGATAATATAATTAGTTATATCATGTTTGTGTAATGTACATGACTAAAACAGATAAGAAAAAAGATAAATGTGTCTGTTTACAATATTGGAATGGAATGGTTACGAGAGCATGCTTACTGGTAATGAAAAACATTACTAACTTGATATAATCTTACAGTTTTTCTACGTTCGTACAAAATTTTCTTTATATTTAAAACTTTGACGCCAGGCCCTTAACATAATGGTCCTTCGCCCATGCCGGCCCATTTTTGCATATATTTAAAATGTTGTATCTTCTAAACTATATGGTAAAAAAATATGCTACATATGTTTTTATGAAGATCTAAGTGTCTTCTTTAAAATGGTGTATACTGTATGTCACGGTTTTGGCTATTTTCCCAGAAATTGCTTTTCAAAAAGGTGATGTTTTTGGAAGAAAAAAAATTGGCCAAAACACATGTTACTAGAAACTCACAATGTTATTTTTACTTGTTAGAAATGGATTAAAAAATACATTTAAATGGTGTTTAGCCAACCAACACAACAGTTTGCCGCGCACTGTTTCATGTCAACTGTACCTATGAATGTGAACGCATATGCGATCTAGCGGATGATTTGGGTACTAACATCATTTCAAAACAGCTCCAAGGACATCTTTATACATATGGAATCACGGAAAACACACTGAAACTTCAGGATGTCAATTGACGTCCATGGCATTCTTGGAAGTTTTCAAAGGACGTCAACTGAATATTGTCAACTACAACTCTATGATGACATTCATATGATTAACATCACTGCAACATGGCACAAATAACAAGATGTAGATAAAACATTATGCTAATTAAAAATTACTGATGATGATAGTTTAAACTATTGAAAGACTGTAAAAATATTTAAAAACTATATAATATATTCTTATAAGAAAAGTTTTATTTATTAATAATAATAGTAAAAAATATATACAATAATAATGTGAGCAAAAACGAATGTAATTAACAATAAAATCAGAGACTGCTTATACCATAATCATATCAGGGATGTATTTAGGGAGGGGCAAATGGGTCTGGACCCCCCCTCCAAGGATTTCTTCCAGCTGTGTACACTAATGGAAATATAGAAGTAACTCTTTTTTAAATATACAATGAGGTTTCAATCACTTTCTGCTACAGTCCGTTTCTTGATGTATATAATACTATAATACTTATAACTAATTTACCTCAAGATATACTTTTTTCCTTTAGGAACATCTTTCGGGAGAAGATGGGAGAACAAGATCTCCCGAAACATGTTCCTAAAGGAAAAAAGTATATCTTGAGGTAAATTAGTTATAAGTATTATAGTACAATGAGGTTTATAACACAGTGTATATATTTGAAATATGGAATATAGGAAAATCAATTCAGTCAATAAGTATCTTGTTAACAATGTTTCAATAACTTGTATTTTTATTGCGTTATTACTGTTTACTTTAATGGGAATGATTTCAGCCACTTAAAGATAGTAACAATTGATTAGTCTTTACTTGTCTTTTCTTTTGTATGACCCCCCCCCCCCCCAAGGACTAATTCATAACAATATGCCACTGATCATAACAATGTTTTTAAAAGACTAAATATTTAGATACTGTTACAATGAATGCATGGATCATAACCCTAAAACATTGGAAAAATTACTAAACTGTAGACAAATCAATACCGGTTTTTATTAACACTTATGAAACAGCCACACTCATTTTGTGACAGTTTTCCAAAGTACAGTAGAGCATCAATTATCTGAACATAAATTAACCGAACGATCTATTATCCGAACTCAATAAAAAGTACAATTATATACTGTACTGTACAGTAATGTACTGGATACATGTACAATGTATTGGATATTCATTGAACATAAAAACATTGTATACTATACATTATTACAGTACGGTATAGTAATAAATAAACGCTGTAGCTATACAGCCTTAGAATCGATAAACAAAGAACTGGCTAAAGGTGGATGAAGCCGATATAAAATGTAATTGTAACAGAGAGTGTGAATGAGTGTGCGATCGAACGAATGCATGGCCATGCTTCTATACATAGAGGGCATTGGTTTGTGAATTATATGATACTATGACTAATTACATGATAAGTGCTGCAGCTAGAAAACAAAAAAGAATATATATCAAGAACTGGTAACAAGATTCACAATTCATATACAGTCAAAATAATTGAATAAGTTTGGAAGAAATATAGCCACCATTTTGTTTTTAGTAATAACACTTGACGCCATTTTGAGGCACATTTTAATGTATGTTTATGTTGTTCATGAAATTAAAACTAATAATCATATGCAATCAAGAAACAGTGTTATCATTTGTGTCACCTTCTTTGAATCAAAAATCTCGCTGTAACGAAACCCTGGACCCCTTAGGTAGAAAGTATCGCAAAAAGAAAAGCACGTGCTCTCAAGTAATTAAAATCGGTAAGTACACATATGTACCATATTATGGTAGTAATTATACATATACAATTATAAATAAATGTGTGTATTAATAAGTTTATTAACAAATGGCGCCTGAACTAGGGACATTATATAAAGTCACTTTATATAAAACAGGCCAGATTTAGAAACAAAGAAGGTGATATAAGAAGGGACATAACCTAATGCACGAGAGGTTATGTTGACGAAACAAAGTAACCAGTAATTGTATAATTAATTACAAGTAAAATAAATAAATAGTCATTTAAATAGTTAAATTAACAATGGCAGAAAGAAATAATAGTATGGAAGTAAATAATACAGACACAGAATCTATTTTATTAGACAAAATAAGCGCGAATTCTACACCTAGGGCAGTCGAGAATAAAATATCGCTGGAAGATCTGTTTATATTAATTAAAACACAAAATAGTGTATTAAAAGAAATTGATGATCAGTTTGATACCCTTGAGAATGAGCTCAAGAAACAAAATAACTTACAAGATGTAAAACTGAATCAATTAGAGGAGAAATTAGACAAGATAATTAATGAGATACAGCTAGAAAATAAGAGTAGAGAAATAGACAAATTAGATAGAAACAAAGACAAGGTAAGTAGTAGTGGAAATTATGATAAAATAGATGAAAATATAGTAATAGGAGATAATAGTGTGGATGTTGGTAGTGATAGTGAGATTTTAATGAGAGTAGAGGTTAATGGTGAGGTGACAGTTGTAGATGAGAGTGAAAGTGGGGGTAGGGAGAGTTTAAATGAGTATAGTGAGCAGAGGGCAAATTTTCCTAGTGGTATAGTTGGAGTAAAGACTCCGAAATTGTTATTTGAGGATGAAGGTTCCTCTAAAGTTTATGTGGGAGACGTGTGGTCTCCAAATGATCCCTTAGTTTTTTGTGTTAGTGTACCTGGTGAGGCCAGGAGGTGTTTTTATGAAATAGTAGTGCCCGATGCAAATATAGAGAGAGAGAATGTAGCTTGGTGTGATAGTGAGAGATATTGTGAGAGAAAAAGAAAAGTAGAGATTTTTAAAATATGTAGAGATTATAAAGAGTTTATTGAAAGGTTAGGTGGAGAGAGAAGTGATAAATATAATAAAAACTTACCTTGTATTGAAACTAAAGTAGTAGGAGGTGATGTTGATAACAATGATAATATAACTTACCTGATTATGACTAATTACACTAAGGGTGACTGGACCATACCGAATGTTGACAAGTTTTATGATATAGTAATGTGGAGTAATCCTGCAGAGTATTACTATGGTATAATGGACAAAATAAATTTAAATAGTTATTATATTACAAAAGATGATATAATGTACTTAATTAAAAATGAGTTATGTATACGTAAGATAAGACTATTATTTGACGATGGAGGGTAAACATTTTATTGTGTTTATAAACATTTAATTATGTGGACAGTGTTTTAAAATGGACTGTTTATGACTGATTTTGGTACACAATTAATTGATAATGTGGATTGTATATTTTTTGTGTATTAATGTCAGTGTATTTGTGTATTTTTGCTGTTGTGTATTTTATGTATTTTGTGTAAACCATGCATTGTAGAATTTTAAATATTGAAGAATAATTATTTTAAATGATATTATGAGATTCAGAGTCTAAGGGTTAATAAATGAAGCAGGTAATATATTTGTATATTGAGAGGTATTGTTGTTAGTAGATAAGTGATGAATTTTCTAGTGGTATATTAAGGTGAAATGTTGTAAAGAGTTTGGGTAATAGTGATAAATAAGGGCACTGGAGTTAGTTAAATAGAGTTAATGGGAGTTAGGGAAAATAAAGAGTTGAGATACTGATAATATATAAAGAGGTGTTAGATATTTTAGGGACACAGTGGTTAGTGATTATATATGTAGAGTTGAGTAATGTGAATGGTAATTATATTTGTTGATGGTGATATTTTGTAGTAAGGGTATTGGTGTAGGGAGTCCGCAACAAAAGGTGTTGGGACAGGAAGGGACCGTTGTGTGCCGGAAAGGGTTATCTGAAAGGGTCAGGAACCAATGATGGAATGAGCATAGATAGGGAACACACATACTAGTACAAAAAATGAGCGGTGGCAGAGGTTTTAAATGGGATTAGTGAAGGGGGTTATTATAGAGATATTGGTGTCATATTATGTTAATGGTGAGTAGCGATTGTTAGTAGTTAAAAAGGGGTTAGTAAGGTTAGCTTGACAAATGCCAAAATAAGATAGAGAAAATAGTGAATAATAAAGAGCCACCCAAACGAGTACGGATAAAAGGGTTAGAAAAGGAAAATTCATGGTAGGAAGGTAATTGTAACTGAAAGGTGAATGATATATTCGAAATTGTTTTATAGAATCTAATGAATGTTAAACGATTAAAAGTTAATAGAGAATTGTTGAAGTAGTAATGTGATAAAGTTTGATACAAGTTGTGTAAATGTAAATTGTTTAATGTAAGATAAATGTAACAATGTTAATGTGTAATGTTCAATGTTCTATGATGTTTTTATTATGTTGATGGCCATAGTGTGTGTGGTTAGGAGGTCGTTACAGGGGTAATGACGGTAACAAATGTCAAAGAATAGTAGCTTTTAAAGGTTGAAAGTCTAAAGGTACAAATGAAGTTGAGCAAAATATAGTATGATACCAGTTGCAAAAGAGATAATTAAGTATAAGTTGAGTAATAAAAAATTTGAAGAATAAACTTGTCTGCCATAGTAGTTGTAAGTGGAATTTGTAGAAATAATTAGGTGAAGGTGTCTTGGGGAATATTAAAGAATTGTTTATGTATTGTGTTATTTGTAGTTTTATATATATATATATATATATATATATATAGTTTGTTTTCTTACAAGGAAGAGATTGAGTTTGGTGGTGGTAAAAAGAAAAATCAGTATATGTTGAATTCTTGTTGTTATGTTGAAAATTTTTAAATTAGAACAAACCAATGCCCCGAACACAAACCAATGCATCTAAAAGGGAAACATATCAGTTGTAGATATGGAAGTATATTAGACCACTATTTTAAGTTTTTGTATTCAATGTTTCAGAGTTTTGTGGTGTTGTGACCGCGGTCCTGGGCTGGCTGGAGCGTCAGAACAGGAGCGTAGAGTGCCTCATGGCCTTATGGTGTAGGGATCTCTCCGGAGAAGTCCAGTAAGGTCAGAGGGCGCGATCAGCATCATTGGACCAAGGGTAAGTGATGACAAATTTTATATAGTAACATTACAGGGGGTTGTGGTGACATATCTAGGCTGATCCTTTTAGGAAAGAGTGAACGAGTCAATGAAAGTTTTTGTGTCTCGACACAAAATCTTTCATTGAGGGGGTTTGTAACAGTACATAGAGACCCAATACTGTAATTATGGGATCTGAGGGTATTTTTTCAATGTTTTATTGTATAATTATCAAATACAGAATGGTTAGGTCCATTGTCCCTATATATGAAGGAACAACGCAGATTCCGTAAGAGTACCATGCCAAGGTCACCGTTGGACGTGCGAGAGCCGGTCAAGGACATGGCGGTGTTTATGACGACTGACTATAAATGTTCATTGTGATTGGATAATAACGTTGTTTCGTCATAACAAAAGACGATGACGTATGAAACTACAACGCATGTAACTAGGCGTTGTCCCGTTTAACAAAGACTGATGACGTCAAACACACTAACACAAGCATAAATTTGCATATTCATCGGTCTCAGTTCAGCACAGTACACCAAAGAGGCCACAGCGATGTATCGCTGTTGGCATTAGTATTCATACAAAAGTTGTAAAAAGTCTATTCAAAATTAACAAAATGTGAGAACAAAGTCAGAGAACAATTAAATAACAATATACAGTAAAGACATTAAATTTAGAGTCAGTGCAGACGATTTAAAAACCAGAATGATGGGGCGAACACCGGCCATACTCCTGGGGAACATCTGATATCAGCGAGGGAGCGATGCTAAACCGTTCTCAGAGAAGTCACAATATCTTTTTTATTATCATATTAATGAGCTCATTAAATAAACCCCAAAATTGTATAAAATGTAATTGTAACAGAGAGTGTGAATGAGTGTGCGATCGAACGAATGCATGGCCATGCTTCTATACATAGAGGGCATTGGTTTGTGAATTATATGATACTATGACTAATTACATGATAAGTGCTGCAGCTAGAAAACAAAAAAGAATATATATCAAGAACTGGTAACAAGATTCACAATTCATATACAGTCAAAATAATTGAATAAGTTTGGAAGAAATATAGCCACCATTTTGTTTTTAGTAATAACACTTGACGCCATTTTGAGGCACCTTTTAATGTATGTTTATGTTGTTCATGAAATTAAAACTAATAATCATATTCAATCAAGAAACAGTGTTATCATTTGTGTCACCTTCTTTGAATCAAAAATCTCGCTGTAACGAAACCCTGGACCCCTTAGGTAGAAAGTATCGCAAAAAGAAAAGCACGTGCTCTCAAGTAATTAAAATCGGTAAGTACACATATGTACCATATTATGGTAGTAATTAAACATATACAATTATAAATAAATGTGTGTATTAATAAGTTTATTAACAGTATCAATATATCGGGTGAGAATTACGGTAAAAATTACGAAAATGTGCGGAGTGAGGAACCAAAACACATACGGAGACTGGACTGATTTTTGGGACAATGGCAGATAAGTAAAAAAAAAAAAAAAAAAACGTAAAAGAAAAGAAAAGAAGAAATTTAAATTTACACCCATTCAAAATTAGAGAAAAAATGGCACCCTAAAATATATGTTCAATTTAAAAAAAAAAAAAAAAATAGTAAGCTCACAAAAGGGGTTTCAAAATTTTATAAGTAGTAAACAGTATATATGTGTGAGTGAAGCGCTGGTTTGTGTTCAAATAGTAAATTTATTTTAAGAGCTTATTATTTTATTGTGAGTGTAGGTAAACTCATATATAAGAAGATTAAAGGTAGAATTATTGCTCATTAACAGGTTTTGTCACTAATATGATTGTCTTTGAAATGTGTTAACCAGGATAAGGGAGAGAAAAGAATAATTTGTTTATGATGAAATTGAAATACTTTAGTAACCAATAAAATTTAAATCATGGGAAACAATTAAAGTTTTCTTTATTTCGAATAACCATAATCTGTTCTCCTAGTTCGCTGATCCGAACCCTGATAAGTTGGAAATTCTGCAGTTGGCAGTACGTAAAAATGGCGTCTGCAATTCAAAAGTAAACGTGCATATTTGCTAGTACGTAAGGTAAATAACAATAAAATTAAATATCAAGAAAAGAATAATATCACAATTGGCGCTTCCGAACTGGGACATTTATATAAAGAAATTTTATATAAATATAGGCCTACTTGGGAGAACAGGAATGGTCGTTCGAGGTAACTAAAAATATGTAAACATAGGTAGTAAGGTTATAATATGATTGATAGATGTGTATTATAAATAAGTAAGTATTAAATAAAAAATGATGAATACTAATGAAAATATTAACGATGAAGTCAGCTTCACTGACAGTAATACAGAAAGTCAGTTAACAGAATCGAGAATAATGGAAGGCGTAACGAGTCAGTCGACGCCGACCTTAGTTAAGAAAGAGAATAATAGTGATATGATGAGTATGATGCAGTTACTGTTGAATAAATTTGATAGCAAATTCGAGGAACAAAAAAGTGATTCCAATGTTAAATACGATAAAATAAATGCTAAATTTGATGAAATGAATACACAAAATGTTAAATTTGAAATTAACATGAATAAACGTCTGAATGAGATTGATGAATGTTTTAGTACAATTAAAGACCAAGTATTAGAATCAGTAAACCATAAGTTAGATGAACAAATCAATGAATTAACAAAAAATGTTGAAAGTAAAATACATAATGTAAACGAACAAATGACAGACCAAATTAAAATTCAAGTTAAAGAACAGGGTGTAGAAATAGAAAATAAGTGTGTTAATAAGATTAATGAAAATAATGATGAAATAAAAAATAAGTTAGTGGAGGTAGAGAATGTATGTAAACAATCAATACAAGAGAGTGTGGGGGTTATAAATAAACATAACCTTCATTACGAAAGTAAATATGATAATAAACTTAGCAAAATAGAACAAGATATAGTAGAAATCAAAGACGAATTACATGTGGTGGTGAGCCAAAATTTAAATAATGTTGCGGAGCGAATACTATATACTCGCGAAGCAAAAGATGAGATTGAACTTGAACAATTTTGTTGTGATACCCGGAGAGTACACCCAATGCAGTTCTTGAGTAGGGTAAGGGAATTTAACCGTTTTAATAGCAGTAGTTGGGAGATCAAGTTATTAAAGATTTTAAAATGTTTTAAGGGTAGTTCTGAAATATGGGCTGAAGTACATAGAACAGAGTGGGGTAGTTATGAGAATTTTGAGGCAGCGTTCCGAAATAAATATTGGTCTGAAGAGGACCAAGAAATCTTACGTAGTAGAATCATGGGTACAGGGAATTTTGGGAGTCATAACAACAACATAACCATATACGTAATGAGGATTCATTTTGTTTTAATTGTCTCCAAGTCACGTTACTAATATATAGAATTAATATTAGGCAATTACCTGTATTAACTTCCGTCTTGTGACTTCTTTAGTTTTTTCCTTAAAACAACGCGTTTCGAGAATAAATTCTCATCATCAGGTTTAAAAAACTATAAAAACATCAAATTCACCCAAAAGGGGTCGTCAACTATTTAAAATACACAAACACAAAAATACCACACATAATTAAACACCGACACAGTCACAGCACAGTCCGATGTGCATCGTCTCGTTGCCAACGACCAACTGTTGCACTTTGTCTTATACGACCGTTATCATTGCCCGCTGACCCATCGATATCGATGGCCGTGTTGTACAGCAGATTCGATCGGAACGAAACTTTGTCATTAAGTAGCTGGTCCGTTTGTAACTTAGAAGCCCTGTATATCTCATATTCCTCCACAGCGTTCATGTATGCACCCTTTTTACAATTATGAAGCAGTTTAAAGTTTGTGTGGAAGTCTGAGTACTTATGATTATACAGCATTAAATGCTGAGCGTAACTGGATCTAGTTTTCGAGATATCACTTTTGGGCAGGTGTTCTTTAAAACGTTCGGCTGACGGCCTGCCCATTTGTCCTATATAGGAATTTGTCACAGTCATCGCATTCAAGCTTGTACACTCCAGTTTTCTCTTCAGCCGGGATATGAGTTCTTTGTCCCAAACTTCGTACCATCCATATTCCCAAAAAATGGCAGCCTTCAACGCGTTCGTTCATAGAATGCTTGCTATTCCCCTTGAGCAAAAAGACAGAGTGGAAGAGACTAATATAATCAAAAGTATAGCTATCGCTAATGGGTATAACAGTGGAATCATAGACAAGCTTATAAGAAAACACTCGGTAAAAATCAACAGTAAAAGCAGATTAACCGGCCCATCTAAAGAAGATACTAAATTTATAGTAACTGAGTACACAAATGTACTACCAGTCATTGTAAAGAATGAGCTGAAAAAACGTAAAATAGCAGTGGCCTTTAAAACCACAAATAACATCAAAAACGTTTGGGACAAAGAACTCATATCCCGGCTGAAGAGAAAACTGGAGTGTACAAGCTTGAATGCGATGACTGTGACAAATTCTATATAGGACAAACGGGCAGGCCGTCAGCCGAACGTTTTAAAGAACACCTGCCCAAAAGTGATATCTCGAAAACTAGATCCAGTTACGCTCAGCATTTAATGCTGTATAATCATAAGTACTCAGACTTCCACACAAACTTTAAACTGCTTCATAATTGTAAAAAGGGTGCATACATGAACGCTGTGGAGGAATATGAGATATACAGGGCTTCTAAGTTACAAACGGACCAGCTACTTAATGACAAAGTTTCGTTCCGATCGAATCTGCTGTACAACACGGCCATCGATATCGATGGGTCAGCGGGCAATGATAACAGTCGTATAAGACAAAGTGCAACAGTTGGTCGTTGGCAACGAGACGACGCGCATCGGACTGTGCCGTGACTGTGTCGGTGTTTAATTATGTGTGGTGTTTTTGTGTTTGTGTATTTTAAATAGTTGACGACCCTTTTGGGTGAATTTGATGTTTTTATAGTTTTTTAAACCTGATGATGAGAATTTATTCTCGAAACGCGTTGTTTTAAGAAAAAAAAACTAAAGAAGTCACAAGACAGAAGTTAATACAGGTAATTGCCTAATATTAATTCTATATATTAGTAATGAGGATATTTAACGAGGCGAAATATTTAGAACCGCCATTGCCGTTTCGGTCGTTTGTCAGACATATTAGTAAACACCTGCCTAGGGAGGTACAAATTACCTTGATGACTAGAGAGGTAGCGGACATAAATGAGTTGGAAAATATATTAGACGTATTTCAGAACATTAGGGACCGTGAAGTAGGTAGGCGTCCCAACCAATCAGGTATGAACAATAACAGTCATTATACGCCACAAAGAGAGTCACCACAGGGCATGCATACAATAAACAAGAAAATCATAGTCGAGACGTGGGATGGAAATGTACAGGATGCTCGGGCGAGAATTACGTCGGTAGAGATTTTTGTTTCAGGTGTAAGAAACCAAGGCCAAATCAGTGGGGCGGAAATACGTCGTCACATAACAACATACAGCAGCGGGCTGGAGATGACCACGGGGGAACATCGAGGAACAATGGAGTTCATAACCAGCATGAGAAGGGGTACCGGCAGAGCAGTACCACTGCCAGAACGGAAAACTGAGGCCGACAATGGAAGCAAGGACCCCACCATTGTCCACAGGGAACAACAGGGTCCAGGTAACCGACGAATATCATAATAATGTGATACAAATGGATATGACAAAGGAGTTGTTGGAAGAAGATGACACAAAAGTTCTGGAAACCAAAACTGGATTGACGGAGGTAATCGTCACCATAGAAGGTAAGAATTATAAAAAATTAATCGATACAGGAAGTGAAGTATCAGTAGTTTCAGAAAATGTAATGGGAGAATTAAAAGAAATAAATAAAAATATACCATCATTACCAGTTGCGGGCGTAACAGTAGTGGGGGTAACCGGAGTACGGAGTAAGAGAGTTACTAAACAAGTACAATTAAATATATTCCTTAATGAAACTGAATTTGAAAATACCCTTCTAGTAGTTAAGGGACTAAATTTAGACGTAATCTTAGGAAATGATTTTTTGGAGAGAAATGGGGCGGTAATAGATTTTAATAAATGGATAGTAGAATTTAATAGTGGGAGTGAACCAGTCAGGGTTAATTTTAAGAGGGTGTTAGATGAGATTAGAGTTACGGGAGCAAAAATGATACAAAAGCGGGTAGGCGATGGGGATACAGAAACCAAAGTGAATATATGTCGAGAGAGTGAGATTGTAGAAAGCGTGGAGGGAGAGATGCATGTGACTGATGAAAGAGTATGGGAAAATAGGGCGGATAAATTTTTAATGAGGGTGGAGTTGTAGGGCGTCCCCAACGACAGGAGTTGTGGGCAGTTGTGGAGCGCTTTAGAGATGTGTTTGCGGAGTTGCCTGGAAAAGCCAGGGACTATGTATGTGAGCTGAAGGTTCGGGAACACTCACCCTACATGCAGAGGAGTTATCCAGTGCCGTTTTCCAAGAGGAGAACAGTGCAAGAGGAGTTGGATAGAATGATGGAGGGAGACATTATTGAGAGATCGATATCGCCTTACTCGAACCCATTAGTGGTTGTAATAAAGAAGGACGGAAAAGTAAGATTATGTTTAGATGCTAGAAAAATAAATCAGATAATAATACCTGACCGGGAGTCACCGGAACCTATAAATGAGATTTTTCAGAAATTTAGTGGGGTCAAGTACATGACATCTTTGGATTTAACAGCAGGATACTGGCAGGTGCCGTTTAGCAGCAGAGAGTCGGAGATATACTGCATTTCTCTTCAATGGTAAGAATTGTCAGTTTAAGCGTTTACCATTTGGGCTGAACACTAGTGTAGCGAGCTTTATAAAATGTTTAGATATGATATTACAACCTAAGGACTTAGATTTTTTGACTGTATACGTTGATGACATATTAATAGCGTCAAGAACATTCGCGGAACATTTAGAACATATTGAATATGTATTAGATAAATTGCAAAATGGGGGTTTAACAGCTAATTGGGAGAAGTCGAAGTTTCTACAAACTGAAATACATTTTTTAGGTTTTATTATAACTCCAGAGGGAATTCCAGCTAACCCTGATAAAGTAGAAGCTATAATGCGCTTTCCAGAACCTAAGAATATTAAACAGCTACAAAGTTTTTTGGGTCTGTGTAATTTCTATAGAAAATTCCAAAAAAATTATGCACAGACGACATCAAGGTTAAGTGCTGTTTTACAGAAAAATAAACAATGGAAATGGGGAGAGAAGGAAAGGGATGCATTCGAGGAGATAAAGAAAAAATTTTCAAATATGATAATGATGAATCACCCTGATTTCTTGAAAACCTTTTATTTACAGACTGACGCCAGTAACGTCGCCTTGGGAGCGGAGTTGTATCAGGAGGATAGCGACCAGGAGCACCACACGATAGCTTTCGCCAGCAGATCTCTTTTGGCAGCTGAAAGAAATTATACAACTACGGAGAAGGAGTTGCTGAGTATCGTGTTTGCTGTAGGGAAGTTCCGCATGTACATCTTGAGGAACAAGACAGTTATCAGGACGGACCACAAGGCACTACCATTTTTGAACTCCTGCAGATTAATCCATAGCCGTCTAACCAGGTGGGTATTAACCTTACAGGAATACAATTTTTCATGGGAGTATATTAAGGGAACAGACAATAAAGTACCAGATACTCTTTCCAGGGTAGATATCATAGAAAATAAAACAGGAAGGGATCTTAAAGAGATAGAAATTTTTCGATTAACAAGGGAGGATAGAATTTTTGGTGAGGAATTAAGGGATATTAAGAGCATGAAAAGATCTGAAAATAAATCAGGTAAAATAATTGCTAGTTTAGAAGCGGATGTAGAGGGGTCGGAATATAACGCATGTTTCCAAATATATCAGGGAATTCTGTTCAAAAAGATAGAAGGGGGTGAACGTGATTGGAGATTAGTTGTACCAGAAGGGTTGATAGATAGAATTATTTGGGATTGCCATATAAGGTATGGGCATTTTGGGGCGAAAAAGTGTACGAATGTTTTAAAAGAATCATGTGTTTTTAAGAATATGGAGAGGTGAGTATGAAGGTTATTACGGGTATGTGATTTACGTCAGAGGTCTAAGGTAGTGAATTATAGGGTAAAGGGGACTTGAATTATATTAAGGTGGAGAGACCGTTTGATTTAGTTGCTGTAGATTTGTATGGGCCATTGCCCAAGGGTAGGGGTGGAGTAATATATGTTTTTGTTTTAGACACGTTTTCTAAGTTTGTTAGGTTATATAGTGTGAAGAGAGCGACGAGCAGGGTGCTGAGTGAAAAGATAACAAGAGATTATATGGTAAATGAAGGTAAGCCGAAGGTAATTTTATCCGATCATGGACCCCAATTTATAGCGGTAGGTGGAGACAAACTCTTGGATGGGAAGGCATCATACCCAAGCATATGGCAGTGTACCATCCACAGTCCAACCAGGCAGAACGGGTGATGAGAGAGATTGGTAGGATATTTCGGGCGTATTGTCATGCCAAGCATACAGAATGGCCATTCTACGTTAAGAAACTAGAAGAATGGTTGAATAGTACCACCGACGAATCCACCGGGTTTACGCCGTATGAATTGATAAAGGGAACAAGGCCACCTAGAATATTGGAACAACTTTTTGAGTATCCACCAGAAAATCAAACTATAGACGTGAACATGAAGATCCGACTAGCGAATGAAAATTTACTCACAAAAGGGGAAAGGAGAAAGCAGAGACATGATGCTAAAGGTAAGTGGACTAGATATGAGGTAGGGCAATTAGTACTGGTAAGGAGACATGATTTGTCTAGCGCACAGGATAAAGAGATAAAGAAGTTTTTTCTATTATATGAGGGACCATATGAAATTGTAGAAGTAAAGATGAATAATGCGTACGTGTTACGAAATAAGCAACGCAGGAGATAGTAGGTACACAAAATGTGACTAATTTGAAGTTGTATCGATCACAATAAGCAATTGAATTTTAATATATTATTTTGTTTTCAGAAGGGATTCTCCCCCATTTTCGGGCGGTCATGGCTTCACCATCCCTGACCGTGGATTTTGGCTGTTTGGAGGCGGACCATGGTTGGCGGAACTTCTACCTGGGGTGAAAGCAACGATGGTCCTACTCCACAAATTGGTGCAAGTAGAAATTTAATCTTGTTGTTGAATTGGGAGGGAGACCCCTAAAGTTCGTGGGAAAAAAACTTCCAATTGGCAATTATCCACGAACAACTAATAGTTTTATTTTATAAAATAAAACGATCCAAAATTCATGTGACCTAACAAGTGCGACTCATTAGGAGTCATTTCGTAATGAAATAAACATAAATAATTTTAAATGGCGGTTAAACTTGTGAAGAAGTAAAAGAAGTAGTTGTAGTTTAGATTTAGAATGTAGAAATTTAAGGTGACCAAATTGTTGGCAGTTTAGCAGTATAGTATAGTTGTTGCACTTGTTAGAGACTATTATAGTAAAATAAGTTAGGTGTACCTAGTTTAACTCCATGGGAGATAGTAACGTAAGTGTCAGAAGTAGAGAAGAGTAGATTAGTATCTGGTAATAGTGAAAAGGAAAATGATGTGATTGTGAATAGATCAAATGTAAAGTGTAATATCTAATGGAAGGGAATTAATTCCAAGGACATAGTAAAGCTATGATGAAAGTACAGAACTGTTTAATGAACAGTGAGAATTATACGATAATGTTTGTAAATTAAATAATAATATAACCAAACATACAGGGTTTACCATCTGAGAATTGTAGTAACGGTGTAAGCGTAAACCTTGTATGTCTTTTAGTAGTTTCCCCTACATTTCGGGCAGTCACGGCTTCACCGAACACTGACCGTGGATTTATAATGTAAATATATTCTAAATTGGTGAACTTAGAAATTAACCGGAGGGTAACTCAGGGGAATCTACGTCACTATGGAACAGCGGCTATCATCGAAGGGGGTGATAGTGCTGTATTAAGGGTGTGTGAATCATTATAGTAGGATTACTGGTGTCCTCGGACATCAGTAATGCCGAATTTTTATATAATGTTTAAGATAAACAGGCCTCCGCCTATTAGTCTAGTCTGTGTTTGGGAGCGGGGATCTGGAGGGCATTCCTTGCTGCATGAGCTGGTGATAATGTGTTTCAACTCTAGCACAACACTAGATATTCACTTTCTCATTCTTCTTCAGCACTACAGTCCAATGTGAGCTTTGGCTTCTAACACCAATCTTGTCCACTGTCTCTTATCCATTGCCCTCACATCCATTCTTTGTAGATCTTCCAGCACATCATCCACCCATTTTATCCTATGAAGGACGTTCACGTCAATCCGGGACTTTTGGAGATTCCTCCCATTACCGCAACAAGTCTTACATGACGCGCTGTATTGTTTACACGACAAACAATAACAACAGTCAGTCGTAAAGAACATGGCGTCCAATACACATGTGAAACAGCGTGTTGTAATGAAATTTCTTGTGAATAAAGATGTAAAACCCGGTGAGATTTATTCGCGACTTGTTGCACAGTACGATGATGAGACTCTTAGTCGCAGTAAAACATTTGAGTGGTGCAAATGTTTTAAAGAAGGCCGTACATCAGTGAGTGACGATCCCAGTCAAGGTGGTCCAGAGCCTACTGTATTCATTCCCATGAACATTCAGCGAGTGGAAGAACTGATCCTTAATAATCGACGATTAACTTGTCAGCAATTTGCAAAAGAAATAAATGTGTCTTGTTACGTTCTATTCTTTACCAATTTCCCCCACGTGACTTCTACTTACCTCGAGCGATCCTTTTACGTACTCATAATACTTACACGCTACCCTGACTCACCAAAACAGAAGACTCCAAATTGCTTATAAGTCGCCACCAATATCTTTAAAGGACAGATATGGAGACCTTAAAACACTTTCACTTACTTACCAGGTTTGTTAGGCGAAATTTTCTATATGGGATAGGTGATGTTAATTTGGCGTAATAATTGACTTAACGCATGGTTACGCTATTAATCCATTTTAATGATATTCATTTTTTTTTAACTTAATTATTCTCAGTTTGTAACTCTTTAGCAATTCCTCAAATTCTTTGCTTTATCAACTCTCTATAATATTGTACGTTAAACGTTTTAGAAAACCAAATTTATTACTTCAATTAATCAGTATACATTTTATTTTTATTAGACAATTGCCACATTTCTTTTATATTCTTTCTTTCAAAATAATTGGTATTCGTTTTTACTGCTCCTTTTACTTTATTTTTGAAAATACAAAAATATTGTTTCTTACCTCCTTTCTAGGAAAACATATATTGAAAACTAAAAAAAATTAAACTATTGTATCTAAGAGAACCCAGTATTGCTCATGCACTCACTCACACAATATTTAAATTATTCCCAATTCTTTAGAGATCTCTTTGCCCATTATAACTTTTTATTTTGTGGATTTAAATTGAAAGTATATGTTTTACTTTCCTGTCATCGCCTCAAGTCCGTGAGGAAGTCACTACCGGTTTTTTGTTCACTTGGTTGTTCCGAAATACTCTCTCACTAGTTAAATTTTGCTCACTGGTAGTAGTCTGATGTTGCACTGATATTTAAATACTGTATTACATTTCTTGTAGTTTAATCACATAATTTACTGGTCGGCTTACGTTCTTTAGTACCGTTTTTTAAGCGAACCGCGCATTAGTGTATCTGCGCGGTTCAGAACTTCCACGCCGATTGTCTTTCACTTAAATTTCCATTTTTACATGCGGGCAAAACGTAAACTATGCCCAGCCGGTGGGCGTCGTGCAACTGCTTACGTCCGTTGCTATGAGATGTTATCCGCCGACTGCTTTGTTCTCAGCGCGCACAGCGCTAAGGTATTTTTTCAGACGTGCCCAAACCATGGGAACTGTGGCCGCCTGAGTGCGCGTACACTCCCTCGCTGACAATCTGCATTCCAATGCCGAGGCGTACCGGGCCGCGACAGTTTCGACGATACAGTCAATTCACCGTATATGCTTGTTCACAATTCCTAATGCGCAACGTACACTGATGATCACCGAATAGTACCAAGATTGGTTTAAAAATAATTAAAATTGGTTTTACCCCTTTTTGCCCCGTTATAATACCCCCCCCCCCCCAAATGAGAGGTTTTCTGCTGAAACAGAAAAACTCTCATTGCTAAACCCTAAGAGGATCAGTGAGGATTTGGCGCCAACGACCCCCCTTTAATTCTTAACACATCATGGGTAAACTACCCCCCTAGCTCGGCGACTATGGCTGCACCGGAACGATATTACTGGGCTTCTCTGTTCGAGATCCCAACACCGTAAAGTCGGATTATTTACTTCAATTAATGAATTTAATCATAACTTTTAAAATTCCAAAATTCTTCAAATGAATTTATTTTACATCTACTCTTACCTAGACATTAACAATCATAATAAACAAAATAAAATGTACACCTTATTTTATCATAAATTCCCTTATCACTATATTTGTTTACACCACATATAATATGAACAATTTAAATCAGTTAATACATTAGCAATGCACATAATTAGCAATATATCTTAAACATGAAAACACAACAGACTGTACAACACAAATCAAACAAATTTTTTTTTTGTTATGTAGTAAACTGTAATAATATTTTATTAAACATGTATTCTGACAATTAATAGAAAGAAAATTTATAAAATAAAACTACATTGATTATCAAAAGAATCTATGACCTGATTACATTGGCCAGTATACAGTTCACACCAGTCATCAGCTGATGTCTCATGGTCAGGTGAATGACCTTTCTATAGACACACTACACACAAATAAACATAATACAGTATCAACATTATACAATATACCATTATACATAGTACAATAAGGAACACAAAACTCATTTCATTAAAATAAACATTTAATCTGCATCTGAATTAAATTAAAAATATTTCAAATTTTAGGTTTAGTTTCAAATTCTATTAATTCTTTATCTTGTTACATTCTAGTATTACATTTCAATTATGAACTTCTATTAATCATTTTCATCATCAATTGGTTTGGGTGGTTATCAGTTATCCACAACGATCTAATTTGTTGAATGGGTATAAAAATATAATCTTACCCCCCTTCATCCCTTCTAACAATCACTACTCTGATAAAATAATATTATTATTATATCAACTTCTACTGCATACACACATGGTTTACATAACATACATTTTACAACACAAACACAATTAATTTCACTATAATTTTATTTACAATTTTTTGTCATTATTTTTCTGTTTACCACACCTCATTTCATAAGTTAGCCAGGTCATAACCATAAACTAAAATATTTAAAATGTCCATTCACTGATTTTTTTAATTAACCCCCATCATCGTACAATAGTCTTATTTTTATATAACAATTATCATATCATCTTTAATTACACTCTTTACATCATTGTTATTTATATAATAACCCGTTAATATTTCTAATTGTTCCGTAAAACCCACATAATAATCTACTGGATTATCCCACATTATTATTAAATCATATACCCTGTCTACATCACTAGTTCTGGTCTTGTCACCGTCTGTATTTTTTGTTAACATAAGGTACGTTCTATCATCATATTCCTTTACTATATTCATCACATCATAAGGTCGTGTTTATCATGTACGACGGCATCATCAAAATAATCATCAATCTTTATTTCACAAGGTAAGCATTTCATATCGTCTATTTCCTTCAATTCTAATCTCTCTTCCAACTTTTTATAACTCCTACTTAACATAAATAATTCTATTTCCTCATCTACACACAACTCTCTCTCAAAATATCTCTCATCATCATAACACCTGTCACAACCCCACTGACCTATTTCATTCCACGCAAAGGGCACAACAAACTTATTATATTTCTTGGCTCTTCCAAGAACACTACAAAAAATTAAGGGACTATTTGAAGACACCTTGTCTTCCACACAACTACCGGAGGAAACCTTGTCCTCATAACACCACGGTGAAAACCCTGTTTCACTATATACTTGGGGAAAATTTGCCCTTTGCCCACCTAACCTCTCTTCACAGTCTCTCACAATTTCATCAACACTTTCTATGCTCACAACCTTACTCTCTAACACCACGTTTTTAATTATCTCATTGTTATCACTTGTTAACTCATTATTATAATTATGGTAGATATCTGCATTTTAATTCCAACCATCCCATGCATCTAAAAACTATCTTAATCCACTCGGTATATAAGAGAGCCACTGGTCTAAGTGATCAATCATTTCATCAAAACAACACTGAATTAGTATTTAAGATTTTCAAAAACAATGGTTACCCAGACCACATAATCAAACAGGTAATTGATAAACATCGCGCAAATCAGCTGAGCCCCAGTTTTACATCTGCCCAATCTAATACACCTGAGCCTAACGCCGGCTCGTACTTTTCTACAACTTATGTTAAAGGGCTTTCTGCAAAACTTAAAAAATGCCTATCAAAAATTCAAAAAGCTTTAGCATTCAAAAACCAACATACCGTTCGATCTCTCTTCTCAAGCCTCAAGGACCCGACATCCAAAGACAGACGATCTAATGTCATATACACTATCCAATGCAATGACTGTCCAGCCACATACACTGGTATTACGTCCCAATATTTACATAAGAGAATTTATCAACATAGGTATGATTGCCATAAAAAACCCATAATGGTAACCCCAACGTTTTAGTATCTCACCATTTAAACACCGGCCATGAATTTGACTTCAACAACACCCAAATTAAATATTACGAAAATAATTATTTCAAAAGATGCGTACTTGAAATGATTCAAATGTTAAAGGGCTTTCTGCAAAACTTAAAAAATGCCTATCAAAAATTCAAAAAGCTTTAGCATTCAAAAACCAACATACAAAAAGTGACCCTCATTCCATTAATTTTTGCACTGATACTCAAAACCTCTCGTCCAGTTATGCTCAACTTATACATACTGTCAAAACATGAATTTGAAGAAATAATCAGTAGTCTCCCTACAGGATGTGTTGGTTACTTTAATGGCCAGCATGTCGTCAGATATTAATTAGTGTCACACTCCCCCCTAGTGCAAATCTTTCTCAACTGTCTTCTGAACGCGTGTTACTTAATTTCCTACAAATGTACAAGGGTCGTCTGTTCTGCTTTATAATAAGGTGTTGGTCAGGGAAAATTTACAGTTGTGTGTTTGGCGTCAGCAACAATTGTAAGTGTCTCACTGACCATATTATTTAGTATTAGCTAAGAAACATATAACATTTCTTATAGACACATATTCGATCAATTTTAAACTCAGTACAGTGGGCATCTCCGTTGTGCATAATTTACACTTAGATAATAAAAAGAAGAGAATAAAATAGTGTTATATTTATGTATGGATTCTCGAATGTGTAGTTGGCTTGTGAGGTTCTATTGTTGTGTGTGTGTGTGTGTGTGTGTGTGTGTGTGTGTGTGTGTGCATGTGTAGTGCTATCGTGTGTGTATGTACACGTCTACGTGTTAGAATTGTGGTATATATCTGTTTAGAATAGAGTGAGAGAGAGACAGAGCGCCCGAGTGGTTAACGTGAGTGAGAAGGTGCTGTATGAGTCAGTAAGATATAAGACATAGAGAGAGAGAGAGAGAGATAGAGGGAGAGAGAGCATGTGAGAGAGATTATGACCGACATATATACGAACTACATTGACTATGGTACTCTGTATAGACCAAGTTCCAGGTAAATAACATTGTACAAAATGGAAATATTAAGTACGTAATAACCATTTCCATTAAATAGATCTGTTATCTATAATGTTTTGTTATAAAGTTTGTAACCCTTTAATACAAGTTGGTAAATCATTTCTGTTATCGTGTGCATAATTCTCTATTTTATATGAGGATGATAGTGTAATAAAAATGTGAGTGTTTTAGAGTGCCAATTGTGGACAATGACAAGTGAGAGAGAGAGAGAGAGAGAGAGAGAGAGAGAGAGAGAGAGAGAGAGAGAGAGAGAGAGAGAGAGAGAGAGAGAGAGAGAGAGAGAGAGAGGGGGGGAGCATGAAGGGTGGAAGAGTGAGAGAGGGAAGAAGGGAGACAGTGAGTGTGATGTAGAAGAGAGAGAGAGAGGGAGTGGGGTGATAGTGAGTGATAGATCGATTTCAGGTTAGAGCGAGAGGCTGTGAGAAGGACTGGCAGGGGGAGAATGGGTGACAGATTAGGTTAGGTGGGCAAAGGGCAAATTTTCCCCAAGTATATAGTGAAACAGGGTTTTCACCGTGGTGTGATGAGGACAAGGTTTCCTCCGGTAGTTGTGTGGAAGACAAGGTGTCTTCAAATAGTCCCTTAATTTTTTGTAGTGTTCTTGGAAGAGCCAAGAAATATAATAAGTTTGTTGTGCCCTTTGTGTGGTATGAAATAGGTCAGTGGGGTTGTGACAGGTGTTAATGATGATGAGAGATATTTTGAGAGAGAGTTGTGTATAGATGAGGAAATAGAATTATTTACGTTAAGTAGGAGTTATAAAAAGTTGAAAGAGAGATTAGAATTGAAGGAAATAGACGATATGAAATGCTTACCTTGTGAAATAAAGATTGATGATTATTTTGATGATGCCGTCATAGACGATAAACACTTACCTTATGATGTGATGAATATAGTAAAGGAATATGATGATAGAACGTACCTTATGTTAACAAAAAATACAGACGGTGACAAGACCAAAACTAATGATGTAGACAGGTTATATGATTTAATAATAATGTGGTATAATCCAGTAGATTATTATGTGGGTTTTACGGAACAATTTGAAATATTAACGGGTTATTATATAAATAACAATGATGTAAGGAGTGTAATTAAAGACGATAATTGTTATATAAAAATAAGACTATTGTACGATGATGGGGGTTAAATAAAAAAATCACTGAATGGACATTTTAAATATTTTAGTTTATGGTTATGACCTGGCTAACTTATGAAATGAGGTGTGGTAAACAGAAAAATAATGACAAAAAATTGTAAATAAAATTATAGTGAAATTAATTGTGTTTGTGTTGTAAAATGTATGTTATGTAAACCATGTGTGTATGCAGTAGAAGTTGATATAATAATAATAATATTTTATCAGAGTAAATAAATAATGAGAGTTTGTAATAAATGAACTGTCATTGTTTTGGAAGAAGGTAATTAAAGTAATGTGGTGTTTAAATAACTGATTGAATTAAATAATTTGAGATGAATTAATTGATTAATTTAAAATGTTGTATAAAGAGAATTTTGCTAATGGATTTAAATGATGTTTCTGAGATTTGAACTTGAAAACAAATATTAAATAAATGTAAAATGTGTTTAGTTGTGGAGTCATATGATTGTTATGTTTCAGAAGATATATGGAGTTATGTACATTATTTGGTGGTGATAAATGTTTATATTTTTTGTGTCTATGACAGTAATCATGTTGTATTCGAGTATATGAGTGATGTAATGTAAGTATGAAGTTTATAATGCAATTTAAATAAAGTAAAATGTTTAAAGGTTTGAATAATAAATTTTAAATGAGTTTCAAAGGCAAATTAAATGATGAAATTAATTTGAGGTAGTTATGAGTTTTCTAAGGTAATTTTCAATGGTTAACTTAATGTAAAATGTTGCAAAAGATAGAGTTTGGGTGATAAATATTTTAATAAGGCATTTGAATCAGTCAGAGTTAACATTAAATGGGTATTAGACGAAATAAGATTTTTGGGAATAAAAGTAGTACAGAAACGGAATATTAGTAGGGATACAGTAGCGATAGTGCATATATGTAGAGTAATGAGAGTGATGTAAGTGGGGAATAAATAGATGATGGTGAAATTTTGTAGTGAGGGTGGGGGTGTAAGGAGTCCTCAACAAAAGGCGTTGTGGCGGGAGGTGAGCCGTATGTGCGTTGGCGGAGTTACCTGGGAAAAGGCCAGGAACTAATAAGGGAATGAGTATAAGGGAGGGAACACACATCCTAGGTACAAAGGGGGTATCAGGTATTTTGTAGTAAGAGGAGAATGATTTAAGGTGCGTTAGAGTAGTAAGTTAATGGAGGCAAATTTTATTGAGAGATTGGTGTCATCCTATGTAAATCTGTTAGTGACTGTTAGAAGGGATGAAGGGGGTTAAGATTATATTTTTATGCCCATTCAACAAATTAGATCGTTGTGGATAACTGATAACCACCCAAACCAATTGATGATGAAAATGATTAATAGAAGTTCATAATTGAAATGTAATACTAGAATGTAACAAGATAAAGAATTAATAGAATTTGAAACTAAACCTAAAATTTGAAATATTTGTAATTTAATTCAGATGCAGATTAAATGTTTATTTTAATGAAATGAGTTTTGTGTTCCTTATTGTACTATGTATAATGGTATATTGTATAATGTTGATACTGTATTATGTTTATTTGTGTGTAGTGTGTCTATAGAAAGGTCATTCACCTGACCATGAGACATCAGCTGATGACTGGTGTGAACTGTATACTGGCCAATGTAATCAGGTCATAGATTCTTTTGATAATCAATGTAGTTTTATTTTATAAATTTTCTTTCTATTAATTGTCAGAATACATGTTTAATAAAATATTATTACAGTTTACTACATAACAAAAAAAAAAAATTTTTTTGATTTGTGTTGAGGTACAGTCTGTTGTGTTTTCATGTTCAAGATATATTGCTAATTATGTGCATTGCTAATGTATTAACTGATTTAAATTGTTCATATTATATGTGGTGTAAACAAATATAGTGATAAGGGAATTTATGATAAAATAAGGTGTTCATTTTATTTTGTTTATTATGATTGTTAATGTCTAGGTAAGAGCAGATATAAAATAAATTCATTTGAAGAATTTTGGATTTTTAAAAGTTATGATTATTTTCATTAATTGAAGTAAATAATCCGACTTTATGGTGTTGGGATCTCAAACAGAGAAGTCCAGTAATATCCTTCCGGTGCAGCCATAGTCGCAGAGCTAGGGGGTAGTTTACCCATGACGTGTTAAGAATTAAAGGGGTGTTGTTGGCACCATATCCTCACTGATCCTCTTAGGGTTTAGCAATGAGAGTTTTTCTGTTTCGGCAGAAAACCTCTCATTGGGGGGGGGGCAACGGGGCAAAAAGGGGTAAAACCAATTTTAATTATTTATTTTTAAACCAATCTTGGTACTATTCGGTGATCATCAGTGTAAGTTGCGCATTAGGAATTGTGAACAAGCATATGCGGTGAATTGACTGTATCGTCGAAACTGTCGCGGCCCGGTACGGAATTGGAATGCAGATTGTCAGCGAGGGAGCATACGCGCCCCACACGTGCGCTCAGGCAGCCACAGTTCCCATGGTTTGGGCATGACTGAAAAAATACCTTAGTGCTGTGCGCGCCGAGAACAAAGCAGTCGGCGGATAACATCTCATAGCAACGGACGTAAGCAGTTGCGCGCCGCCCGCCGGCTGGGCATAGTTTACGTTTTGCTCGCATGTAAAAATGGAAATTTAAGTGAAAGACAATCGGCATGTAAGTTCTGAACCGCGCAGATACACTAATGCGCGGTTCGCTTAAAAAACGGTTCTAAAGAACGTAAGCTGACCAGTAAATTATGTGATTAAACTACAAGAAATGTAATGCAGTATTTAAATATCAGTGCAACATCAGACTACTACCAGTGAGCAAAATTTAACTAGTGAAAGAGTATTTCGGAACAACCAAGTGAACAAAAAACCGGTAGTGACTTCCACACGGACTTGAGGCGATGACAGGAAAGTAAAACATATACTTTCAATTTAAATCCACAAAATAAAAAGTTATAATGGGCAAAGAGATCTCTAAAGAATTGGGAATAATTTAAATATTGTGTGAGTGAGTGCATGAGCAATACTGGGTTCTCTTAGATAAAATAGTTTAATTTTTTTTAGTTTTCAATATATGTTTTCCTAGAAAGGAGGTAAGAAACAATAATTTTGTATTTTCAAAAATAAAGTAAAAGGAGCAGTAAAAACGAATACCAATTATTTTGAAAGAAAGAATACAAAAGAAATGTGGCAATTGTCTAATAAAAATAAAATGTATACTGATTAATTGAAGTAATAAATTTGGTTTTCTAAACGTTTAACGTACAATATTATAGAGAGTTGATAAAGCAAAGAATTTGAGGAACTGTTAAAGAGTTACAAACTGAGAATAATTAATTAAAAAAAAATGAATATCAATAAAATGGATTAATAGCGTAACCATGCGTTAAGTCAATTATTACGCCAAATTAACATCACCTATCCCATATAGAAAATTTCGCCTAACAAACCTGGTAAGTAAGTGAAAGTGTTTTAAGGTCTCCATATCTGTCCTTTAAAGATATTGGTGGCGACCTATAAGTAATTTGGAGTCTTCTGTTTTGGTGAGTCAGGGTAGCGTGTAAGTATGATGAGTACGTAAAAGGATCGCTCGAGGTAAGTAGAAGTCACGTGGGGGAAATTGGTAAAGAATAGAACGTAACAAGACACATTTATTTCTTTTGCAAATTGCTGACAAGTTAATCGTCGATTATTAAGGATCAGTTCTTCCACTCGCTGAATGTTCATGGGAATGAATACAGTAGGCTCTGGACCACCTTGACTGGGATCGTCACTCACTGATGTACGGCCTTCTTTAAAACATTTGCACCACTCAAATGTTTTACTGCGACTAAGAGTCTCATCATCGTACTGTGCAACAAGTCGCGAATAAATCTCACCGGGTTTTACATCTTTATTCACAAGAAATTTCATTACAACACGCTGTTTCACATGTGTATTGGACGCCATGTTCTTTACGACTGACTGTTGTTATTGTTTGTCGTGTAAACAATACAGCGCGTCATATAAGACTTGTTGCGGTAATAGGAGGAATCTCCAAAAGTCCCGGATTGACGTGAACGTCCTTCATAGGATAAAATGGGTGGATGATGTGCTGGAAGATCTACAAAGAATGGATGTGAGGGCAATGGATAAGAGACAGTGGACAAGATTGGTGTTAGAAGCCAAAGCTCACATTGGACTGTAGTGCTGAAGAAGAATGAGAAAGTGAATATCTAGTGTTGTGCTAGAGTTGAAACACATTATCACCAGCTCATGCAGCAAGGAATGCCCTCCAGATCCCCGCTCCCAAACACAGACTAGACTAATAGGCGCAGGCCTGTTCATCTTAAACATTTTAAATGCACCAATGAAAAGTCACAACTCTACTATTTCTTGTAATGGAATGGCTTGCCAAGTATGACAACTCTGATGGCCATGTTGCTGCAGAAATATATACATGTATTAAAAGTTATACATAACATGTGCCTTATATTTATGTTTCGACAAAGGTTTTTAGAAATATATAAACACTTGACACGTTTCACAGTTTTTATTTAACTATTACAGCTGTTTCAGCTTATTAAGCAATTGTCAAAGAGATTAGTGAACAACTAAACTAAACAAAGGAGGTTAGGGTGGTGAACATATGTTTAGGGCATGTATCTGGACATGTGTAGGGTGTGATGAAGGAGGGGGGTTGGAGAAGCTAAGGGAAGGTCAAGTGTTTGTAAAAACTAAATATAATCTGAATGGAAAATATTAAAAAAATATATTTTTTGCATTCAGATTATATTTAGTTTTTACACACACTTGACCTTTCCTTAGCTTCTCCAACCCTCCTCCATCATCACACCCACACATATCCGGATACACACCCTAAACATATGTTCACCACCCTAACATCCTTTGTTTAGTTTAGCTGTTCACTGATCTCTTTGGCAATAGCTTAATAAGCTGAAACACTGTCAGAGTTAAATAAAAACTGTGAAACGTACCAAGTGTTTATACATTTTTAAAAACCTTTGTATTAATATGTTTCACTAAGTGCCCAACGAGTCATCAATTAATATTGTGAAAAATGTATGTTTTGTGTGAAATAAGGCGATGGCACCAATCTGGTAGCAACGAATGTGCACTTTAAAATTATTGGCACTCATTATCAACACCCATTGTCTGTGAATACAGAAGTGAATTACGGTGACTGTTTCTAAAACATTCATTACCTAATGGTCATCTTAAAACATAATTATTTTAATTTAAAAACTATACATTTAGAAACAAATGAGGTGATATTCATGTAGAACAACCAGTGCCAACCAACCTGTTATGACGCATACAGTGTACAAATATAAGGGTACAAAAACGTGAAAGAAAAATTACAAAAATGTAAACTTGATTTAAAATTGAATTAAAATACAACTTGATTTATAACACCTTACCGAACTGTAATGATCATTTTTATAATGAACAACAGTTGGCTACAAATTCTCATGCTCTGAATACTCACTTATGACCAGAGTTAGACACACAACGGATGCGGACGAAGTCACTTGCTTCCAAATTATACTCTGTGTGTGTTGTTGTAGTGATACCAGATTTTGTGGAGAAATCGTCTACTCTTATAATGTCTGTTACAGAGAAAATAAGACTGATTAGTTTTAACTGATATCAAAAGTTAAGGCTATATATTGTAATATTACTTTTATACGGGGTGTTTAATAGCCACACGTTGTAGACGTCACTTTGTAATATTATTTTATGTGTGCTCGTGTCGCTTTTTATTTATGCCCCACTGTTGTAGGCGTCACGTTGTAACGTATCTTTTTCTATGCGTTTCAGTTGTTACTATTATTATTTAAGTAATGTTTGCTATATTTTTATTATTTATTTTATCTGTTTGTTTATGTTTGATCTCCGTTGACGAATATTCCACACTTCACTTACCAAGTACCTTGTGAGATAGTCTTGCAGGTGTGGTCGATCACTGATGTTACTTACTGTTGGAGTCAGTCACTTTCAACTGTAATGTCACCTGTAATTTATTAACTGAGTACCTGAAAAGTTTTATTATTTCTGATAAATGATGTTCGTCAACTCTGTTTTTTGTAAACAAATAAAAGAATGGTTTATTCACAATTAGATTTTGAATAATCGGCTGATTATGGCCTTGCATTTACATTAAATTCCTAGATTTGCCATGAGCAATCTCAATCTCAGGGTATTTGGTTATAATTAAAATTAAATCCACTGGTTAGTAAGAAGAATGTTGATCCGTCATGTTAGGACCAAATAAAGTGTTATGTTGAGCTGCGGCCGAGTGGACCGCGAAAAAATGTATTGTATGTCGGCACGTATGCCTTTTTCCATCAGAAAAAATGAAACTTGGTGTGTTATCGCTAGGAAGCAAAATGATAAAGATAGTGGACTGTATCAATAGATTTATTAAGTTTCTCCGTGTCTTACATTCAACTCATTGTAGTAAGGTTGGCTAATGCTGAAGATTAAATTTTAAGAAACTGATTCGGAAATTAAACTACATTTTGATGCAGCACAAATGTGTGCACTTAGTTACATCGAAAACGTGGAGGCCTAAGGCCTAAATAATTGTCGCGACAACAAGAAATGAGAATGACAGAGTCAGGCAGCAAACGTAAGAACGTCCGCTGCCGGCCAAGGCTCGTAGCACTGTAATGTTATAAAAACGAGATAAGAACGATTCAGAAAGCGTACAGATTAGCCAACCTACAAATATGAAAATTACCACACTACTGTCCATAACTGCCCGCTAAAAAATCAAAAGATTTTTTAATATATTTTAATAACTTATTGTAGAAAAATACAGAGTGCTTAATAATAAAGGTTAATCTCAGTAGGCTGCATTGAACCTTGTGTTGTAGTCTTAGATAACAGTTATGACATTAACTGCTTAGCGATAAGCTTGAGAGATGGTAAGAGTTAAGCAGGCCAAGGTTGGCGTGCAGCTTGAATCAAACATGAGTAAAATGCAAAGTTAGCAATGTATTGCCAATACATGTTGTATGTATACAATATTGAACAATATAAGACATGAAAATACATAATTTAACAATGTTTAATGATGAATAATCGGTGACTCATCACATGATGGGCCCGATAAATTGTAACATTTATGCAAGTCATAGTGGTTAGCTTGAACCAGTTAAGGCCAGTAGACCTATACAAGTAGAATTGAATACAATGAGCAAACAAAATTATTATAAAATTATACATGTACAGACATAAATTTAGCATGACGCCATATAGCTTGAACGATGCAGGCTATCCTGATGTTTCAGGAATATACAATAAATTGTTATGTGAAAACAAGTTATACATAGTTGACTGATTGCAAGCACAAATTGTAATGACATGTATGTCATAATTAGCATGAATAATAATTGTGCAATGCGTGATCACAAAATGCAAAATACAATATAAAAAATAAAAATATAGGCGTGGCGTGGTTATAGACAGTAGATGCGAAAAACAATGTGTTTTACATAAATACAAGTTATATAATAAATACAATAGAAATCAGTTTAGTTAATTACAAATATGAATAAGGCACAATAGCATAAGTGACAAGTACAACAATGTACTTTTGTAACTTACAAATGTAACACAAATGTAACACATGAGTTGAACAATTGCGAGAAATACATTCATAGAATAATAAAATCACACATATTGACAAATGTGCAAGAAAATGCATACATGGTTGTATAACTGCATACCATGCGAATATTATGTAAAAAATTTTATATAAAGCAATACCACCAATAACATGACACAAATACAATTACCAATATCAAAATGTAAATGTGTAGGACATAATATGCCTCACAAATTATTAACATACAAATGCAAAAATAGCAGAGTATACCACCATGAAATATGATAAGTATAGCTATAATAGCACAGTGCATGGTTGTTAAATGTTATTGGAGTTAAATCGTATTGTACTGTGATTTTATAAGTTTTGCTCTCTAGGTCTCTTGTTCTATTTTCAACTGTTGCTTTTATTATTACTTTTCTTTAGTTGACCGGATAATCATATTAAAATACACTTTTCTTTATACCACTTTCATCCTTTCTTCTCTTCAGTGTTAGTTCTTTATTTTAAATACATCTTATGTGGGTATTTACCTGTATGGTGATTATATGTACCTTTACAATATTTAAATAAATGACACTGTTAGTCTTTTCTCCAATTACTTACATGATTAGTTACCTTGACATTTATATTTAGTTAACATTAGTGTTTATGTGTTTTCGACTGTTTTACATTATCATATCTTCATATTATATAACTGATCACATATGACATAGATCAAATAATTGTTTGTAACTACACTTGTAAGTAATTTACAATTATGAAGGGGATGAGAATATTTTGCAAAATAATTTCCAATTATGTGTTGTGAGAGAAACTGTATATGACGTCTACAAGGACTGCCCAATAAATTCGCAGAATGACAGTAAAACAGCTGAGTTTCAATTTAAAATGAATTTTACTTTGTAACAAAATCTCATTCAAAATCGGATAGACTGATGTTCCACCGATGCTTCAGTCACTGTCCTACCCCTTAGCCACTTTCAGGAGGGGTCTTTATTTTCTTATTACAGCAAATTTATTATTTTTATAAAAAACATTTTCCATTACAGGTAATACTGATAAGATCAAAACTGGCATTTTTTTAACTGTCTTCATCTCTGTATTTATATATAAAAAAAAATTTTTTTAATACAAGGATGAATGGATGTTTTCTGATTTTTTATTTGAAAACTAAATGTTGTGTGCTACACTGTGTGAAGTTTGTGCAGTTGCCCCATGGAAATGATTAAATGAATCTACAAAAACTGTTGGATAACACCAAACAAACTAATAAATTAGCTACATTTTGATGAGTCCGGACATTTTTGGTGGTTGTCTAACTTAAGTAATCATATTACTGGATCTGACAATAAAAGGCTTCCAATACATTACTTACATATAGGCCTCATTTATATTTCCAGGAGACAGGCGACAGGTGGCAGGTGGCAGTGGTAAAGACGTAGGCGTCAGGTGGTACAGCATTTATATACTTCAGGCTATGGTCGAGCCACTACACAAAAGATGTCGTTTGGAACACGTCTAAATGTTTCTCATGCTAGAAGATGATAATGAAGTGGAGGATAGGAGGAGGAAATATCGTGTTCATATGATTATGAGTTGCGTGAAGCATTTGGTGAATTTCACCATCTGTATTTCGACTGGAGACGACACCAATCAAGTTTCTCCAATAGATGAGAATTTCTACTGATACTTTCGACTTCATTTTAGGAAAAGGTGGAAGGAAAACTGAGGCAAAAGAGAACTTGTAAATTACAAATTATTCCTCCTGAAAAGCTTTATGTAACTCTAAGGTAAATTAAAATAATGTATGTAACAATTAAATAATAAATTAAATAAGAATCGTATATTTCTTAGTGCTTGTGGTCAGCAATAAAACAACCAATGTCTTTTCATATAATATGTATTTTATTTTATGTATATACATTATTTCGACACAAGAGAACACATGCAAATGCCAAAAGCATGGGAGACATCGATGTATCTGTGAAAAACTACACTATAGCGACAGGTGGTGAGAGGTAGCGTCATCGAGGAGTCACACGTCACTTCGCAGAAGTATAAAGAAACCCATTTTCAACAACGTACCACAGCTGCGGGGACGTCACCCGTTGCCTACCACTTGCCACCTGTCGCCTGCCACCTGGAAGTATAAATGAGGCCATACTTATGCAAAGGCAAAAAACAATTCTAATCACTTGCCTGTAAATGAACATTCAATTTCACCATATTTGTCTTTGGCTTCTTGGGTAATGTATGCAGTACTGCCACTGATTTCAACCCAGTCTTTTTCTGGCGAACACTCGAATGGTGGCTGATGCTTGATGAATTTCAGAATTTCCGGGTTATCTACTTCTAAATGTGGATGTTTACACGCTTGGCCACCTTTCCTATTTACATAAAAATAAATCTGTAACTTTATAAAGGTTGATAAAATCTATCATATTACACATCACATTTCCCCTAAACATGAATCTAAAAATAAACATGAAAAATTCATTTTGGTTAATTTAGAGCGTGGGTTCAATTTGTGTCACACACATTTGATTTAGAATCTCGTGTTTTATTCTCAGTTATTACAAGACTCGTTAAAAAAAATCATTAAAAAATAAAGTGGAATGAATTCCACCAAAGGTTCAACATACAAACAGCATGTCAGTACACAAGATATCTCCATATATAGAAACATCCCTAGAAGTGTTCAAACTTTCGGCTCCAGAGGAAGACTTGGCCATATCGTAACGCAATATTGCACAACAACTCATATTGGACAGTGGTGGAGAACATCTACAGGAGACATCGTGTCATCGGAGAACAATCCGGAAACACGTAATAAGAAGAAGGAGAAAAAATAAAGCATACAAGTATTAGTAAATTAATTTTTAACTTGCAGATTATCAGCTTGATTTTAACACAAAGCTCATCAAATACGAGCTGTTTCATTATGATTTACTTTTCTGTTATTTTTAATTTAAATTTTAAAAAAATTATAGTAAAAAAACTATAGATATTTGTTGTTTTTCGGCAGATTCTTGGTTTGGTTGTCAGTTATACTTGGTTGTATAGTCATATGGCTTGGTTAACAGATATACTTTCAGAAAATGTAGAATACGATGATGACAGTGATGTTAAAGAAGACAATCAGGACTAGAGGTTATAAAAACTAAAGTGAAATATTGTTCTACTAGTGTTTTAGTATTTTTTTTTTTTTAATACAATACAGATAAAATAAGGCTTAATGTTATATGATAATCACACACACACACGTAAATTGTAAATTTTCAAATTTATTAGAAATTACAAGATATTAAAAGCAATGTTGCCTTAAATAAATAACTGTACTATCATTAATTGCCTTTTTTTGTTGGAGAAACATTTTATTGATAATAAATTTAATTTAGAAATTGAAGTCGGAATTCTTGTTTTTTACTTTCCTCTAGAGTACGCACGTATCCAGAAAACAGAAATCTTGCGCTTGCACGTGTTACGAAACCATCAACGCATTTCATTCATACCCATCACATTGCTCGCCTACTAACCAACAATGGCGAATAATTCTCTTAAACTGACAAAAACGCATTCAATACACATGTCTGGCTAAAGAGGTTTCACTGTATCGATATTAACTTGCAGGATATGTTCATGAGGAGTATTACTTATAAACAGTGATTTGAGTCGTTTAGTTTCAAAACCAGATACATCCAAAAAATGAAAATTTTCAGGAGAGCTAAAAAACTTTATTGTAGGAGAGCTGGTTTTGCAATTAACAAGGAATTTCAACTCCAATTTTAATAAGGATGTATCTGTTTTAGAAACTTGTGAAGTAGATAGGGACATGTAGAAGGTAATAAAGTATAGGAAAATGCAAAAAAATGTCAATGTAAAAAAAGTGGACGTATCTGGTTTTGAAACTAGACGACTCATTTATATAACCTATTTCTAAGGCTTTCATGGCCAGCACCATAATTATTTAAATTAAGATCCAGGCAGTAAAGCCGTGGTCTTGTATAATTACCATGCTGACGGATGTTATTATCGCATATTTCGGCCATTTCTGGAGGCCATCTTCAGAGGAAAGGTGGCCAACTTCAGTTGTCTTAAACAACTGACAAGGTGTTCCAAACAGTTATCACTGCAGATGGCCTCCAGAGGTGAGGTCGACATGTCTGATAATAACATCCACCAGCATGGCAGAGCATGTTTTAAGCAATAAACTAGGCGGCACTAGTGAAGGACCGCCTAGTGGCAGGTATTAGTGCCGGTACCGAAAAGTGAGAACAATTATTTTGTATCAGGCCTCCATGTATTAGTAATGTGCACTTCACACTGTCTATTAAATATTATATAATTAATTATAATGAATCCATTTGAGTGTTTGTGATGTTTTTTTTAATTTTCCTAATGTCTAAAGCATTTGTGTCCATTTTTACAGTTAATTTCATAAGTAAAGAATGAACATGATCATGGTCAAATTAAATTCAAATTACATAATTTTCGATATTATATAAAAATCATACACACATGTAGCGGGTCAAATTTTGGGTGTTTTTATTTTCAACAGTATGGGATAATTATATTTTTATTCATTTCATTTTCGGTCGGGAGCCTTATAAAATATGACGAAATAACTGTATTATTGTGCAACGTATAATAGTCAGTGTAACAGAACAGTGAAACAAAGCAATAAGGCGCAGTTGTTGTTGAGGAATGCGGCAGAGCATTTGCACCTCCACCAAAATTCTAAGAACTCTGTACATGTGTGTCAACGCTCAAGCGCAACTACACCCGCACGCGCTCAAAGGACGCTCTCGACAAAAAACAAGATGGCCAGAGCGTAAAAAATATTCGTCGTCTTCTTCAAGATCTCCCGGAAACACTGCCAAGAGACCGGCCTTTCCAATGACGTCAGCGGAACCAAGTCCAATATCGGCCTCTGGACACACACACATACCAGCTTTAATCCATATATAAAGTGGTTACTTCCCAACAAATGAGGCCGGAGCGACGAAAGCATAGGGGCAGTGAAACACTGATTCCCGGCAGAAAGTAAAAAGTACCTGTTACATTACAGCCCAGTCTAACAGTTGTATCCACCGGCGCCGGTACAATTAAAGTAGGCTCGCCAACCAAGTTTTACTTTATCAATAGAAGAGGTGTTAATTATGGCCAAAAATTTTATGTGACCGCGGTCGACACAACCTGGAGTAGAGAAAACAGTTTTTTTTTAAAAAGGAACAATCAACTTTCGTTTAAACTATGAGTGTGTGTAGGAACCGCGTGGCGACGTCTACGTAAGGTTTGGGGGGGGGGGCTTAATATGAAATGTTAAAGGGTTTGTAAATTCAGTATATATGTGTGAATGGCAAAGCTGGGCTATCTTTTGTGTGTGTGCTTTATAATTGTGCTGGTTTCTGTTTGTGTCAGTGTTGAAAATTGTATTTCGTGTGATGTAAAAAAAAAAATGATACCTAAGGTAAGCCATATTAATAAGTAAGTAAGATGCAAAAAGCAGGATAAAATCTTCGTTTGTTTTTATTTTATGATTAAAAATTTTGTTTTATTTTGATGGTTTGAGCAAAATTAAAATCGATTCTCTTCATACGAATGTGTTGTGCAAATTATTCACACAACCTTGAGAAATTGCGCCTGTATCCTCAAGTACGTATGACGCAACCTTGAAGCCCAGTGATGGTAAGTAAGTTTCTCAATGCTTGTTTTATATTGTTATTATGTGGATCATTAATGAACATGACAATGGCGCTACGAACGGGACGAATTTATTAATATAAATCCATACCTACAAATGAGATACAGGCGTGATTGAGAGGTTGCGTGAAAATACGCAAAAGGTACTTATGTAAAGTTATACAAAATAAGTAAAGCATATTTGTTCACGTAAGAAACGGTAAATATTTAAAAATAATAATAATGGAAAATACAACAGAGAACGGAGTCGATTTGTCCGACTCGACTGTGATAAGTGAAACAGCTGAATTTGACGAATCAGCTGTGATGAGTAGTCTTGACATACATTCAACACCGAATGTAGGTCAAGGCGACAAAACTCTGAACACAAGTAATATAAATGAATCAAATAATACAGATGATTTGGGGATCCATACGACCCCAAAATCAAATAATGAAAATAAAAGTAATGACAAGGGAGTCAGCTTAACTGGCAATAAAATAGAAAGTCTAGTGACACCTGTTCAAAGTAAACAAGAGATAGATAAAGATGAGAAAGTCATGAACATGTTGCAACTGATTTTAGAGCAACAAAGTATTAAATTACTGAGTGATTCTGACGCTAAATTCAATATGCAAAATTCAATAATTAATAACAAGTTTGACGAGTTGAAAAATGAGATTCAAGAAATTAATAAGCGTTGTGAAAATACCAAAGTAGAATTTACCAATAGAGTTAACCAAGTAGAAACTAAATTAGATGATTCAATGCAAAAAGTAGATGTTAAATTTAATGAAATAGATAGTCAGATACATAGAGTTGAGAAGCAAATAAATGAGAATAACGAGTATTTAATAAGTTCAATGAATGAGCATAACAATGACATAGAAATTAAAATTAATAAATGTAATACTGAAACTGAATGTAAGTTGAGTAGCGTAGTAATGACAGTTGAAAAGTTTAGTCAGAATATTGATGAACACCAAAATAAGATAGACTCTAAAATATATGAAATTGAAAGTAATTATAAGACAGAAATACAAGCAGTAAATGAATCTATTGATGTAATATCAAAAAATAATGTACAGTCTGAATATCGTAATGACAAAAAATTATATTCTCTTGAACAAAATATTAGTAGTATGCGAGATGAATTAAGTTTAGTGAAAAATCAAAATGTAAACAATGTTACTGAGCGCATATTTATGACACGAGATACAAATAATGAAATAGAATTAGAAACTTTCAATTGTGACAATCGTAGAGTACACCCAATGCAATTTTTAAATAGGGTTAGGGAGTTTAATCGGTTTAATAGTAGTAGCTGGGAGGTTAAGTTGCTGAAGATTATCAAATGTTTTAAAGGTAGTGCCGAGATATGGTCAGAAGTACACCATACCGAATGGGATAGTTTTGAGGATTTTGAGATAGCTTTTCGAAACAAATATTGGTCAGAAGAAGACCAAGAAATATTAAGAAGTAAAATAATGGGTAACGGGAATTTCGGTAGGATTAATAACCACCTAACCATATATGTGATGACCATATACAACGAAGCTAAATATCTAGAACCGCCGTTGCCTTTCCGATCATTTGTAAGACATATTAGCAAACACCTGCCCAGAGAAGTGCAAATTACGCTAATGACTAGAGAGATTACAAATGTAAGCGAGTTAGAAAACATGTTAGATGTATTACAGACTATAGGGGAACGCGACATAGGGCGACGCTCAACCACACCAGTAGTACCACACCATAATAATAATAATAATAATAATTTCCATCATAACAGGGGTACACAGAATTTTCATAGAGGAGCGCGGGGAGGAAGTTTCGATAATAGGGGCGAGAGTTGGAGGTGTAGAACATGTGAAACCGACAATTATGCTAATAGAACAAATTGTTTCAGATGTCATCGGAACAGGGAGTGCGCCAGGAACGAGCGAACAAACCTACCACCCAATCAACAGTCGAGAGGAGGAGAATTTCACAGAGGAGCGCCGAGAGGAGGAGGACAATATAACAGAGGGAGAGGGGGAAATCATCCAGCTGTGGCGGGTCCCTCCACGGAAAACTAGGGAGGACAATGGAGAAGCGGGCCGAACCATTGTCTATGGAAAACAGGAGGGTCCAAATAATCAACAGATACCATAATAACGTTATCAAGATGGACATGGCGAAGGAACTGTTAGAAGAAGAGGAGAACAAGGTGATGGAACGCAGAGCAGGATTAACTGAGGTGACGATTAACCTGGAAGGTAAGAATTATAAAACTTTAATTGATACCGGTAGCGAGATATCAGTAATTTCTGAAAATGTCATGGGTGAATTAAAAGAGTTAAACAAGAATATACCGTCATTACCAGTTGCTGGGGTTACAGTAGTGGGGGTAACTGGGGTGAGAAGTAAGAGAATAACCAGACAAGTACAATTAAATATTCTAATAAATGAAGTTGAATTTGAAAACACTTTCCTAGTAGTTAAAGGGTTGAGTTTAGATGTAATATTGGGAAATGATTTTTTGGAAAGAAACGGAGCAGTGATAGATTTTAATAAACAAATAGTAAAATTTGAGAAGGGGAATAAACCAGTCAGAATAGAGTTTAAGAAAGTAGTCAATGAAGCTAAAGTCACTGGAATAAAAATGTTACATAAGCAGATAAGCGATAGAGAGATACAGACCAAAATAAATATATGTCTTGAGAGTGATAGTATAGAGAATGAGGAGGGAGAGATGCATGAGCGTAATGAGAGTGTGTGGGCAAATAGAGCCGATAAATTTTTCAATGAAAATACAGTTGTAGGAAACACTCAACAACAGGAGTTGTGGGCAGTTGTCGAGCAGTACAGAGAGGTGTTTGATGAATCACCAGGGAAAGCGAAGGACTACATCTGCGAGCTGAAAGTTCGGGACCACGCACCATACATGCAGAGAAGCTACCCAGTGCCGTTTTCGAAGAGGAGGGCTGTACAGGAGGAATTAGACCGGATGATGCAAGGAGGCATAATTGAACGCTCAGTATCACCCTATTCAAACCCTTTGGTGGTAGTGATAAAGGATGGCAAGGTAAGGTTATGTTTAGATGCTAGGAAAATTAATCAAATTATTATACCTGACAGGGAATCTCCAGAACCCATAAATGAGATTTTACAAAAGTTTAGCGGAGTCAAATACATGACGTCCTTAGACCTGACCGCTGGATACTGGCAGGTGCCATTAGCAACAGAGAGCAGGAAATACACAGCTTTTCTTTTTAACGGTAAGAATTACCAGTTTAAACGCTTACCTTTTGGATTAAACACCAGTGTTGCCAGTTTTATCAAATGTTTAGATAATATTTTACAACCTAAGGATTTAGATTTTTTAACTGTATATGTCGATGATATCCTGATAGCCTCTAGAACGTTCACTGAACATTTAGAACACATAGAATATGTATTAGATAAGCTACAAAGAGGGGGTTTAACAGTGAATTGGGACAAGTCTAAGTTTCTGCAGACAGAAATACACTTTTTAGGATTTATTATTACACAGGAGGGGATATTAGCCAACCCTGACAAGGTCGAAGCCATAATGCGATTCCCTGAACCTAAAAACATTAAGCAACTACAGAGTTTTTTAGGCCTATGCAATTTTTACAGGAAATTTCAGGAGAACTACGCACACACAACATCCAAACTGAGTGCTGTACTGCAGAAGAATAAACAGTGGAGATGGGGCGATGCGGAACGAGCTGCGTTTAATGAAATTAAGAGAAAGTTTAGTCACATGATCATGATGAATCATCCCGATTTTAATAAGACTTTTTATTTACAGACCGACGCCAGCAATGTAGCGCTAGGTGCCGAGTTATACCAGGAGAGCTGCGACAAGGAACACCTAACGATCGCCTTCGCCAGTAGATCGCTGCTATCGGCGGAAAAGAATTACACAACAACTGAGAAGGAACTACTAAGTATTGTGTTCGCCGTGGGTAAATTCCGCACGTACATCCTAGGGAATACCACAATCATCCGGACGGACCACAAGGCACTGTCATTTCTGAATTCATGTAAGCTAACACACAGCCGATTAACCAGGTGGGTATTAGCCTTACAGGAATATAACTTTTCATGGGAGTACATAAAGGGGTCAGATAATAAGGTACCAGATACACTTTCTAGAATAGATGTTATAGACAATAAAACTGGTAGGGACCTTAAAGAAATAGAAATTTTTAGACTAACTAGGGAAGATAGAATTTTTGGTGAGGAATTAAGTGACATTAAAAACTTGCAAAGATCTGATAGCAAACTGGGTAAAATAATTGTTAGTTTAGAAACAGATGTAGAGGGATCTGAATACAATGAGCGATTTCAAATATATCAGGGTGTTTTGTTTAAAAAAGTAGATGGTGGGGAGCGTGATTGGAGGTTAATTATACCTGAGGGGTTAATAGATAAAATTGTGTGGGATTGTCATATAAGGTACGGTCATTTTGGTGCGAGAAAGTGTGCAAATGTTTTGAAAGAATCATGTATATTTAAAAATATGGAGAGGAGAGTGAGAAAAGTGTTGAGAGTGTGTGATTTATGTCAAAAATCGAAAGTAGTGAATTATAGAGTGGAAGGAGAGATGAATTATATAAAAGTAGATAAGCCTTTCGATCTAGTTGCGGTTGATTTATATGGACCATTACCCAGAGGTAGAGGAGGTGTGTTATATGTATTTGTAGTTTTAGATACTTTTTCAAAATTTGTAAAGTTATATAGCATTAAGAGAGCGACGAGTAAGGTGCTTAGCGAGAAGATAGTCAAAGATTATATGCTTAATGTGGGAAAGCCGAAAATTGTATTATCTGATCATGGTCCACAGTTTATAAGCGGCAAGTGGCGGCAGACGCTTGGATGGGAAGGCATCATACCCAAGCATACGGCAGTGTACCATCCTCAGTCGAATCAAGCAGAACGGGTGATGAGAGAGATTGGCAGGATATTCCGGGCGTACTGTCACGCCAAACACACAGAATGGCCATCCTACGTGAAAAAAGTAGAGGAGTGGCTGAATTGTACCACCCATGAGTCCACGGGGTTTACGCCGCATGAGTTGATCAGGGGAACAAGGCCGCCCAGGATATTAGAACAACTTTTCACATACCCACCTGAAGGTCAAATGTTGGACAGAAACATGAAAATTAGATTGGCGAACGAGAATTTACTTACTAGAGGAGAGCGACGAAAACAGAAACATGATGCTAAGGGTAAATGGACCAAATATGAGGTAGGTCAGTTAGTGTTAGTAAAAAGACATGATTTGTCCAGTGCTCAAGATAGGGAAATAAAGAAGTTTTTCTTGTTATATGAAGGACCTTATGAAATTGTTGAAATAAAAATGCAGAATGCGTATGTGCTGAGGAACCCAGCGACACAGGAAATAGTAGGTACTCAAAATGCGACGAATTTAAAGTTATATAGGTCACTTTAATTGTTATGTTTATAAATAAGTTTTTCAACCATTATTGTATGTTTTCAGAAGGGATCCTCCCCCATTTTCGGGCGGCCACGATCTTACCAGTCCTGGCCGTGGAATTCGGAAATCGGAGGCGGGCCATGGTTGGCACGATCTTCCTTCGGGCAGTGAAAACAACGATGGTCCGGCTCCACCAAAATTGGTATAAACTAGAAATTTAACCACATATATTTCAACGGGGAGGGGGACCCCAACAGGTACGTGACTCGACTTAAAATTTTTAATACACTCTGGGTACAGCAATTTTGATGTACCTGTCACGTGCCTGCACTGCCTTAGAGTGTTGTAAATAAAGGAGGCTACACCTAAATACAAGGCAGTGCATGCAAATTCTAGATATTTCAGTGTCACTGGCAAGTCCAAACTGAGCCATTGGCAATAGTTTTGCTTACACCGAAATGAAGAGTTTTGCTGGGAGGCACATTAGATGAAGGTTTAGATGGTGGGTCTAGAGAAATGAGAGAAAAGTAGGAAGTAAAGGGGGGAGTAATTTCACAAAGCAGATCTAAATTTTCATCTAAACTGTGCCTCATGGCAAAACACCCCCGTTTCAGGCGGGGATACTGACCACTTAGTTATAAATTATAAGTTATAAATTTAAAATGTAAATAAATTTTAGAATTAAGTGACCGAATATAAGTGTAGAGTTTTAGTATCAGTGAGTATGGGAACATTGTGAAAAGAATGTGTAACCAAATAAAAACTTGTTGTCAATACAAGAAGTGGGGATAATTTTGGGGGGTAGTTTGGTGCTCGATGAAGTGATAATAACAATGGAGTGTTGGACTGCATTTGTAGAAAGATTGATTTCATTTATTAAGTAATTAGTTAGTTATTAAGTGGCTATTGTGGGGGTGGCCTGTGCTCTCACAAGTAGCGAAAAGGGTTGGGGGTAGCAGTGAGTGTTACCTCCATCGGAGGCCGAGCTGGCGATAAATGTGTGGCACACCTTATCCGTGTAAAGTAAAAATTTTACACACAATACTAAATAACGTGTCGCACATAAAAAATATTGATATGAAACAGGCAGTGAAATTAAAGTTAGATTTCCTCGACTTTTCGGGCGGTTACTGCCTTACCAGCACTAACCGTGGTTTTGGCTAGCGGCCAGCTATGGTCATACCAAGTCCCTTGACCATAGCTGACTTGAAATTGGTAGATATTTGAATTTTAATGGGGGGACATTAGAGGAAATCTCCGGAACTAGGGAACAGCGGCTGCCATTCTGTTCGAGGAGGAACAGCAGAGCCAGGTGGCAGATCCGTTTTAGGGGTGTATGATTATTAACAAGAACATGATGATGTTCACTAATTTAAAACTTAATAGCGGAAGCAGAGACACGGAGAGGTAAAACCTACTCCAAAATATACAGTCTCTGTGGAAGCGAAAGGGCGAGACAGTCCTCCATAGTTTGAAATAGAGTGTGTGGCTGGGAGGTGACGCAAAGGAGTCACGAATTTAAAATTTTATGACATAAAGTTTTGCTTATTCAAGGTTTAATCCAATCAAAAATACTTGTGCTCTGTTCAAATTATTATATGCTCAGACTCGTAATATAAGATTCATGCTATAATTTTAAGTGTATTATTTTATTGTTGTCTATGAGATAAGCATTGATAAGAATATGTAATTGTATTATGTGTGTATTTTTTTTTAAGCTCATAAGTAAATCGTCTGGCAGGCTAACATAAATAACCAGAATCAGAGAAATGGGAAACAATGAGGTGAGAAGTGAGAATAAATAAAAATAAATATGTATATTCCATGTAATTTGTTCAATCATGAAATGTGTTTTTATTATGTTAGGATATCAGCTGATCAACAATACTATGTCACTGGTATATTGGTTTGTAAATGTTACAAGTAATTAATGTTTAACGTATTACAGATATTTTGAAGTAAAGATAAAAAGAATATGAGAAATAAAATAACAATAATTTATGCAAATTAATAAAAGATAATTCATGGGTGATAAATATGTTGTGGGACACGTAGACCTGTCCAAATTGAATTAAAAGTTGAATGTGAAATGATAGAGATGAATATAATGTAATGTTGTTTTTGAATTGATGTGATGTAACAGAGTTGGTGAAGTATTAATGTTGACACAGTGGTAATGGAGATTTTATGTAGATTTTGAGTGACATATTGTTGTTCTTATAGTTAATGAGGTTATTTTGTGTAATTGTAGTAATGAAATGAGATTGAGATTTTGGGGATGGCAATTTTGTATTAGAGGGTAGTGTAATGGAGGAGTCCGCAACAAGGGTTGGGACGGGATAGGGATAGATTTTAGTGGGGAAGGGGCCGCCTTAGGTAGAATCCGGGCCGCCAGATAAGGGAATTGAGTTTTTTTTGGGGGCGGGGAAACATGTATCCTATATACAAAGGGTTAGAGAGTATTTTATATGTAGAGAAGGTGGCGAATTGTGTTAAATGATAAGTTGGGGTTTAGAGTGTCCTGATTAGTAGATATTTTTGATAGAGTTGGGTGTCATGGGAGTTGTAGTTGATGAATATTAGAGTCAGAGAGAGTAAAGTTTATATATGCATACAGATCTAATACAGAAAAATGAGAATAAATGAGTTACAACACCCACAGTAATGTAGAATTAAACTGTTAACTAAAGAGAGGAATTTATAATAAAGAATATACAATTGTTTATTTTTTTTTCAACCAGTGACAGAATTTTGATAGAAGTGAAAATAATGTAAAGTCCAGAATTGTTTGTTTTAAATAATTTAAATATTAAGTTGATGATTAATTATATTAATATTTGTTCGTTTTAAATATTTTGTTTTATTATGTTTGTATTTCAAGTTAGGATATTACAGATGTTCAATGTGTTTTCAGAACTCATATATAACATATGTAGGTCAAGGGTTTTGGACTTGACCTAGTTACGATCAGCTGATGAGGTCATACACCTACTAAGCTTGTATAGTAGGAATCCAATTTTAATTTGTTTGTTTAATTAATTCAAACCAATATTTGAATAATTTTAATAAAGGTTATTTAATAAATAAATTTAATAAAATTTTTAATGAATAAATTTAAATTTTTTTGAATTTTAATTAAAAAAAAAAAAAATTTTAAATTTAAAATTTTGAAAATTTTAATTTTTTTGAAAAAAAAAAACTTGATTTTTCGCCTGCCAGCGAGTGAATATTTTAGATAATGATTTTTTTTATTATTATTATAATTAACCATGTTTATTAGATTGTATTGCATTATATTGGTAGACTATAAGTGGTTCTCATGTTAGAGTAAGGATGTGTTTATATTATTAGAAATGTCTAGGTTGTCATTTGAAACAAAAAATTAGAACAAATAAGGAAGAGAATTTTTTTGATAAAATATTTTTTTGAATTTTGAATTTTTAAATTTATAATAAATTTTAAAAGAAATTTTTTTTTTTTACGTGTTATGGTAACATGTAATGTTAGTGTGTGTGAGCCTAGTATTTGCTAAAGGCAGCCCAGCTTGCAAAAAAGGGGAACCCTATCGGCGGAGGAGCTGGAATAATTTTAGCCAGGGATTGAGGATTTTCGGGGGTAGTATGTTAAAAGGCGAGGTGCGCTGTGATGCGAGTCTGATCGATTTCTCGGTGTTGGGATCTCTTACGGAGAAGTCCAGTGATCTCGTTCAGATGAGTCCATGGTCGCTGAGCCAGGGGGGTCGTGTACCCATGAGAGTAAGAACCAGGGGGTTGTTGGCACCAGTTCCTCACCGGTCCTCTTCGGGGTTATCGATGAGATTTCTTCTGTTATGAACAGCAGAATTCTCATCGAGGGGGTATTGTAGCGGGTCAAATTTTGGGTGTTTTTATTTTCAACAGTATGGGATAATTATATTTTTATTCATTTCATTTTCGGTCGGGAGCCTTATAAAATATGACGAAATAACTGTATTATTGTGCAACGTATAATAGTCAGTGTAACAGAACAGTGAAACAAAGCAATAAGGCGCAGTTGTTGTTGAGGAATGCGGCAGAGCATTTGCACCTCCACCAAAATTCTAAGAACTCTGTACATGTGTGTCAACGCTCAAGCGCAACTACACCCGCACGCGCTCAAAGGACGCTCTCGACAAAAAACAAGATGGCCAGAGCGTAAAAAATATTCGTCGTCTTCTTCAAGATCTCCCGGAAACACTGCCAAGAGACCGGCCTTTCCAATGACATCAGCGGAACCAAGTCCAATATCGGCCTCTGGACACACACACATACCAGCTTTAATCCATATATAAAGTGGTTACTTCCCAACAAATGAGGCCGGAGCGACGAAAGCATAGGGGCAGTGAAACACTGATTCCCGGCAGAAAGTAAAAAGTACCTGTTACATTACAGCCCAGTCTAACAGTTGTATCCACCGGCGCCGGTACAATTAAAGTAGGCTCGCCAACCAAGTTTTACTTTATCAATTGAAGAGGTGTTAATTATGGCCAAAAATTTTATGTGACCGCGGTCGACACAACCTGGAGTAGAGAAAACAGTTTTTTTTTAAAAAGGAACAATCAACTTTCGTTTAAACTATGAGTGTGTGTAGGAACCGCGTGGCGACGTCTACGTAAGGTTTGGGGGGGGGGCTTAATATGAAATGTTAAAGGGTTTGTAAATTCAGTAAATATGTGTGAATGGCAAAGCTGGGCTATCTTTTGTGTGTGTGCTTTATAATTGTGCTGGTTTCTGTTTGTGTCAGTGTTGAAAATTGTATTTCGTGTGATGTAAAAAAAAAAATGATACCTAAGGTAAGCCATATTAATAAGTAAGTAAGATGCAAAAAGCAGGATAAAATCTTCGTTTGTTTTTATTTTATGATTAAAAATTTTGTTTTATTTTGATGGTTTGAGCAAAATTAAAATCGATTCTCTTCATACGAATGTGTTGTGCAAATTATTCACACAACCTTGAGAAATTGCGCCTGTATCCTCAAGTACGTATGACGCAACCTTGAAGCCCAGTGATGGTAAGTAAGTTTCTCAATGCTTGTTTTGTATTGTTATTATGTGGATCATTAATGAACATGACACACACACACTGGTTGGTTTAGTGCTGCCTAGTGTAAATTCCTTAAAATATGCTCTGCAGCATGGTAATTATAGTAGACCACGGCCTTACAACCCGGATCTTAATTTCAATTATCAGTGAATTATATATTTATAAACATTTAAAAAGTGTCTTATCTGGATATTGAGAACTGGATACTTTAATCTGTCAACTGCAACTGAAAATTGCAGTGACATATTTCTGATAACACTAACAAAACACAAATTTAATCTTCTGGCAACTATTTCAAAAAAAAAAAACTGAAGAAAGTAACACTCATATCGTTATTAGATTTACTTAACATGCCCATTAATTAGTTATATCTAAAACTGAATAAAAGTGACACAATTCAAAACGTTTAAAAATATTTCTGACAATAGAAACCAATTCACTACAATACGTTTTCTCAAAATGACATTTTTGGTGTGGCTATAAGAATATTTTCTGATTTAAAATGGTATCCACTGGCTTCAATGCAGAGTTGACAGTAGAAGAGTACCATTTTACTTTGTATAAAAATTCATACACTTATGTTTAAGTCTTCATATGAATTCCATAGTGAAGCATGCGTTTTCATAATTTTTAACACAATGCAATACAGCAATTTCATGATTTAAACAAAGTTCAAATTTAATCCACCACGAAGAAAATTAACGCAAGTTTAAATCACTGGTTAAACTAGGTTGAGATAAAACCAGGATTCCACTTCTTGGAAAAACGACCCTAACTGTTTTAAAACTAGCTGCAGAACTTGCTCATTAGTTTGCTCACTATTTAAATTTATTACTGGAAAAATTTTGATATTAGATAATTTTGAATTATCAGAAAAATTACAAAAATCCTGATTACCTATTTTTTGTTCAGTATAGTAACAATTTTAGGGCAATCATACAATAAATGCTAAAAATTCCAAACAATTGGATTTGTGCTAAAATTCTGTTTAGTCTGTGACCCAGCAGGAATTTTACAATTTTCTGAAAGTTCTGATGCCATTTTTTGGCCCCAAGGAAAAATTCAACTGTACATTATATTCAGTATTTGATTTAAATTCTCTTTGATATCCCACATGGAATTTGCAATTTTATGAAATTTTGGTCCCAATTTTTTGGGACCCTGGTGTCCCAAACTTTGAAATTTATAAAAATTAACACTACATTAAGATTTTAGTTTACAATTCTTTCAATTTGATACGCTGCATGATTTTTGTGACAGCAAATTTTGCACCCACTTTTAGCCACTGGCCCCAAATTTTCCTAAAATTTAAAATTTTTAAAAATGAACACCAAGTTCATATTTAGGTTAAAATTTCTTTTAATTTGATACCCCACATGGACTTCCGTGATGTTTTCAAACTTTGGACCTCTTCACATTTTTGCCTCCAGCTCCCTTATTTTTTGGGGGATCAATAACAAATAGGGTTCTATAGGATAAAAGTTCGACATACATGCCAAGTTTTACAAAACTTTTACAATTGATGCGTTATAAGTTATTATTATTAGGCATACCCCAAACATAGGCATACAGGCAGACAAACAAATTCCAAAGGGTCAAGTTAAAACTGAGCATCTTGTTTCACTTGTAATTACATTAAAAAGAGAAATTCAATTTATATGAAAATAACAAAGATATTATTACACTACAAAGAAATACCGATTAATATGAATCTATAGCCCACAACTTTCGGAATTTGCTAATCAGAGGTTCTCAATGTTTTGATGTCCACACTTCCCTTTAAGCCCAAACTTCAGTATTGTTTATAAGACTTGAATGTTACACATGCTGATTAATGTAGTTAAAATATTGAAAAATTAAATCACTTTACTATAGTATAATCAAATAAAATTTTTCTAACATTTTTTATTTTTTAAATAAATTTATAATTGTCCTCTGAATAAATTTACTGAAGTTTATTGAATTGTATTCAAATAATTATTGGCACTAATTCATTAACAGCACAATGGAAAACACACAAAAATAATATTTACCTAATGTTTTGCACATATTATGGGGGCAAAGTACGTATATTAATAAGTCACACTTGGCCTGCTGCTCTGAATTAAAGTGATGAAACAAGACACCACAACTCACATTCTATAAAGAGCTTAACTTTCTGATGACGATGCAGTGAGTAATCAGACATACTATACTACTGATCTAATATAGATTTATATTTCTTAGAATTAACTCTGCAACAACTGAATGTGAACATTTATCAGGCACTTTCGTACAACGAAAAATTTCTTTAGTTTTTTCAATCTTTTTGAAGAAAGAACTTTAACATAGGCCCATGCAAATTGGGAAATTTCTGTGGAATGCACATAACAGTTAGAAAAATCGTTTTAATTGGTCACTTTCTTCATGAGTTACCAGTGACAGTACACTTGATAGTTCTTGGTAGGTTTCTCTTGAACTAATGCAGAAAAAATGACATTAACTAAGAAAGAAATCAAATCATTTATTTAAACATTTTTGAAGATCAAAGGCTCTCTCACCCACACGCTTTTGGAAACTCATTTTTAAATCTAACGTATTATGTGATGCATCATAGTTATCAATGTTTTGAAAAGACACAGATATGGATTTTCATAATCAAATACAATTTAATATCTTCTAAATATTTTTTCCATGGAAATATTTCATTAAATGTTAATTGCTTTATAACATATTGCAGGTGACTTATATTTATGTAGGATATGAGGCAAAAATATGAGTCGGTTCAGAGCTTTGCATTTACTTTGTGTATTATAAAACTATAATTTATCACTGCAATATGAAAGCACAAAACAATAAGAAATTGAGTATTATATTATATGAATAATGACCTATCATATACCAAAGTAATACATAAACAAGCAGAACTTCCCTAATCCTTGCAGAATAAACAAGTATGGCCAGGAATAACACAATTCCATTAACAGGTGGTATAAAAACGCAACTTTGTTTAAAAATCCAAATGTTCCAGTCCTTTTCTGTCTCTTATGTCACTGCTACCAAAGTCCTAGTCTGTAGTTGGAAGGAAGAAAATCCAGTCAGAATAACTCTAGGAAATAATGTTCTCTAGGCAGTTAAAGAATATAACTATCTAGGAAGTAAAATCGCAAGTGATGGACGTAGCAGTAAGGAAATTATAAGCAGAACTATCCAGGCTAAAACTGATCTCAACAAACAGAAAAACCTTTTCACTTCAAACACTATCAGCCTAAAGATAAGGAAGAATCTAGTAAAGACATACGTGTGGAGTGTTGCCCTATACGGGAGTTGTAAAGTTACAAATTAATTAATTATCCTGGTCACGGCACCAATTGTAAAGTTACTTAACAATTTACAAACAATTATCCCTCCCAAAAATACCACCTACCTGTGACATCCAATTCTTACCTGCATCCAGTAACCCCAGAGTTCGTTAGGCGAGGATTTAAATGACGCAAACAGATCGAGATAGGGGATTTAATAAATTACACTAACACGTGGTCTTTGTAAATTGAACTTATTTTATTTGCAGTTAAAACATTAAAGGAGTTTGCCCCATTTCTCTGGTGATTCATAGATCACATTTATAAACATACAGAAAGAATAGATTGAAACATTTACTAAATATTTAATAGGGTTCACCAGTACTTCATATACACGCTCACTTTCATTCTTTCAACCCCCATATTACTTTAAAATATCATGATTGATGTTATTTAGTAATTGCCTAGGTCTTTTACTTATCGAAAAAAGTTATCCATTTTGCGGTGGTTATATTCAAGTCGCCCTTAGCATTATTCGTTATCCCCAGGTAAGTTATGATCTCATCACCATATTCATCTACTACATCAATTACATCGCAAGGTAAGTGCTTATTACTGACAGTGGTATCATCAAAATACTCATCTACATTTACTGCACAAGGTAAGTCTTTCATATAGTTTACTCTCTCAAATTCTAACCTCTTAACTAACCACGCATAACCTCTATTTAACTTGAATATCTCTATCACTCTCTTTATACTCACTTTCCCAAACCTATTTCACACTTTCACTCCACGCAGAGGGCAATACAACTTTGTTACAACACCATCTGGCTCTACCAGGTACATTATAACAACCTAAGGAATTATTTGTAGACCTTTTGTCTTCCAAATACACTCGTAAAGCCATTTCTTCACCTCCAACACCACGGGAAAAATTTGCCCTCCACCCACTGTATTCACCTAAACTCTCCTTCCATTCTTTCTCCAACTCATCAACACTTATTACTACTCCGTTACTAACTCCAAATAAGTTTATACTCTCATCACCACTATTACTTACCGTATCACTCTTATAGATATCCCGATTTCAACTACTTCATTATTATTATTATTTATATCGTCGGCTGTTACTTCGTTATTTTCATTTTCACTCCACTTACCTGTAACTATTTTCCTTTCAATTTTCTCAATACTTTGTTTTAACTCGTTAAATTTAATTTCAAATTTTTCATTCTTACTACCAAAACGTTTGTTAATTTCATTGAGATTGTTTTTTAACTCATTATTTTGTTCTCTTAATTTGTTAAAATTACTCTTTAATTAATTACTCTGTTCTTTCAATTCATTGAATCTACTTTCGCTTTTAACATCTTGTTCTTTGAACTTTTCATTGAAATCATTATTTTGTTTATTAAAATTACTATTCATATTATTAGACATTGTTCTCATTAATTCAATCATATTGGCCATTGACCATTCTTTTTCTTTAGTTTTAGTTACAACAGGAGTAGACTCCGCTATGGTGTTACTCATTATAACATGCTCATCAGATGATTTCTTACTTTGGATTGGCATTGACTGAATTACCACGCCATCCATTATCTTGGACTCTGTTAAACTGTTTTCTGTATATACTACAGTATTTGACTGTGTTTCCATGTTGTTAATGACAGTTACATCAGCCAGGCTGACTCCGTCGTCATTTCTCTCCATGTTTTACTTATTATTTTATTTGATATATACACAGTTTTATTTAATTAATGCTTAATGAGTGTTTACTTTTATTATATAGAAAATTTTCACGCAAAAATCCTGGTCACAGCACCAATTGTAAAGTTAAAAATTAATTACTTTTTTATTGATTTAATTAATTATCCTGGTCACGGCACCAATTGTAAAGTTACTTAACAATTTACAAACAATTATCCCTCCCAAAAATACCACCTACCTGTGACATTCCAATTCTTACCTGCATCCAGGAACCCCAGAGTTCGTTAGGTGAGGATTTAAATGATGCAAACAGATCGAGATAGCGGATTTAATAAATTACACTAACATGTGGTCTTCGTAAATTGAACTTATTATTTTATTTGCAGTTAAAACATTAAAGAGGTTTGCCCCATTTCTCTGGTGATTCATAGATCACATTTATAAACATACAGAAAGAATAATAGATTGAAACATTTACTTAATATTTAATAGGGTTCACCAGTACTTCATATACACACTTGCTTTCATTCTTTCAACCCCCATATTACTTTAAAATATCATGATTGATGTTATTTAGTAATTGCCTAAGTCTTGTACTTATCGGAAAAAGTTATCCATTTTGTGGCGTCATTGCTGTTTCCACTAATAACTGCTGCACTTGATAATTGTCCGAAACTGTTTAATTGACTCGTCACTGGTTGTCGACACTGGTTACTGATTTTTAGTATTCGATCACATTTATAAACTGTTGTACATTGCAAAAATTGATTTGTCCGCGGACTTGAATTACATCCAACCGGCCGGTTTTAAGAGTTGAGCGGAACAGAACGGGCTTGGGCAAAAAGCGGCCAATATAAACGCCGGTCACGTGATACTCCTCCCACATGGGCGACGTCATTTCGTATGTCTCTGGACGTGTTCTCACTGTGTTTTCCTCTGTTCCAGAGGTATCGAATGTTGACTTGACGTCATTATGATTGTGAAGTCTGTTGAAAATTGTGATGTTGAGGCTACTTTTGGGTTAAATCGGCGACACTCTGGCTAGACGCAGCTAAAAATAACTTTTGATTAACTTGTTTACCAGACGCACCCCACATTCCTTAACAGCTTCATCCGCCACTGTTTCACATTGCTCACAAAGTAAAATGATTTTATTCTTAATTTTGATTGAATTAAAACTCTGAACCCCGGTTTCATACTCGGTATGTACTGTCAGAGTGAATCTTGGACAATTGGAGAAAGTGACAAGAAAAGACTCCAAGCATTTGAGACCTGGTGCTACAGAAGAATATTCAAGATAAGCTGGAGAGCTGGAGGGAGAAGATAACGAATGAGGAAGTCTTTAAAAGAGCTCAGAAGGAGAAGAGCTTTCTGCAAAATTTAAAAGACAGAAGAGCTAATTTTATAGGGCATATACTATGACACAATGGGTTGGTTAAGAGAATAATAGAAGGAACAATTGAAGTGAAGAATCACAGAGGTCAAACCCATTTAGACTACATGAAACAGCTTATGATCGATATGAACTGCCATCATATTATGAGTTGAAAAGAAAAGCAGAGAAGCATGAAGAATGGCGAGCTGCTGCCAACCAGTCTATGGGCTGCTAACCTAGAAAAGAGAACCTTTATGATAAGGTAGTTAGTTACCATCAGTCAGTTAGTTAACAATCATTTTTATACCCAGTTAGAGTCCACTGTAGGTTGTAGAATGTTATAATAATAGCAGCCAATTAAATTTATTGTCTTAGCGACTGACAGTGTTGTGAAAAATGTATGTGATAGGATTACTGTGTTATTACTATTGCGTACAAATGTGGTTTCTACTAAAGCTGTCCAAATACAACTCATCACTGGAGTCTCTGGTGTTCAATTGATCACACTGAACTAAATACTATTATCCATTTAACAATGTTACCTGATGCACCTAACGTACATAATGCATAACTGGGAAATCTACTGAGTGATCAGATGCTGAAAGCTGAACATTGTAAACGTAACATAGAAAATCGTAAACAAATAAATCTCAAAATTAACAAATTAAAAAAAAATCACAAAATACAGTACATATGTTACAGGTTTTGATCAATACTGTGAACCTCGAGATGTATGGTAAACAGTCTGTTTATGTCAAAGCAAAGTCACATGAATCAAGTGCAGACGTGTGGAATTATGGATTGTCACAACTTACTAGTACAGACACACACTGTACTGCTTTCAAAGTTTTCTGAGAACAAAGCACTTCAGTTGTGAAACATACAGGACTTTGTTGTGAAACATGATCAGATAACAGTTAGCTGATACAACACGCACATGTATACGTTCTTATAACAATCCAGTTCAAGTCAAGTAAATTCATTTATGATGACTAATTTCATCTATGCACAATGATGTAAAAGAAAATTTATGAAGATAAAGTACAAAAAAAGAAATGCTTTCAGTTGACATAAAATTTACTGAAGTAAGAAAATTTCATCTGCCGAGGATACCTCAGCTCAGTGGCGTAGCTATGCTTTTTAGTGCCCGGGGCAAAGAGATTGTTGGCCACCTCACCTTCACAATTAGAATGGGACAAAATAGCAAAAATGGAGGCCCATTCAGTGAACAACGTACTTAATAAATGCAAATGTGTAGATTTTTGTATGAAAGCACATTCGGCAAACGTCTTAAGAATGTTTGTTTAAGTCAAAATTAAGAAATTACATATTATAATATTACCGATATTCAGTTTGTATACATTTATTAGTAACAAATGTAGACTATAAAAAATGTAGTAATATAAAAAATTTATAACATACAAATGTTCTAATAAACAACCAAATTCCTTGTAGGTCTAAAGGGCATCGTCAAAACACTATCCTAAAGCAACATAATGTTAAACAAAGATCTACTGTTCAAAGTAATAAAATAAATCACTTACTATTACAGGTTAATGGTTCCGTCTTCTATTAATAAACACTTAATATTTATTTTTAATATTTAATAAATATTTAAAACGAGACATTTTAAAATGAAATTTTCCTGGTCTTAATTGCTGCAAAGTCGGTTATTAAATCACTATAACCTAAAGATGAAGCAATGTCGTTTTCAACTGAAAGTATTGCTAGATTTGATACCCTGTCTTAAGATACTGTTTATCGTAGGTACGATTTAATCAATTTAAGTTTAGTAAACGATCATTCACAAGAAGACAACAGACCTAATAAAGTAAGAAAAATGTTTAAAGCTGTTGCTAGTGTTTTACAGGCTTCCAAACCCATTGAAAAAATGTATTGCACAGTCCCTGACAAAGATCGACTCTGTTACAGCATAATTTGTTATCATAATGAACCATAATTACGATGCTTGAGTATGTATAAATAGACTAATACTATTTATCACGCAAGGTTTATGAGAACAGGAGAGCTGCCTGGTTATGCTTCTTTTATGAAAGGAGTAGTCATATCAAAGAAACAAGCTGTTTGTAGTTTTATAAACTGAAAACAATTTTTATAAGTTTATGCTCACTTTTCCGCACCCCTGGCTAAGCCGCCCGGGGTGGCTGCCCCCTTGGCCCCCTCTGCCTCAGGTGGGTGGATAATTTTTTTTATAGCAATACATTATTTCAAATTGAATATGTTTCACTTAAAGATTACCAAGTAATTTTTTCTCAGTTAAGTAATGTACTTCAGTCAAGTGCAGGCTAGTGTACCGGGGATTTGTGTTATTTGTGATACTTAGATTCCAGTGTATAAGTGTTAGACACTTAAACACTGGTTCTGTGCCGGGACTTGAAATTTTCCCGGCATGATTTAAATTTGAAATGCTGCCACTGCATGGCCGTCGGGAGACAAAGCCGACTTGATCAGTAAATCAAGTTTGCCGCGCTGTAGCGACGTCATTCAGTGAGGCTGTGGAGCGCTACAGCGAATTAATACAGCAACCCGAATCAGCTGTTTTCGGTAAAGCACAATTTCTAACAAGCCTCTTTCTGTACTTTTGGTGGGTTAACGGAATATGCTATTCGTTCTTTTTTGATCTCCATCCTTTCGACTGTACGTTTCGAGGTCTGACGGAGTGGCAGATAATTTCTTCAACTACTAGAGTTCCTAATTTCATAAAGTGCCTCAGGGTCCTCGACCAGCCGAGAGAAAGGGAATGCAGAGATGATGATAATAACATCCGCCACCATCGGCAGAGCTGTATTCTACAACGGTCCCCCATCGCCGTCAGGCCTAGAGATGCTCTATAACACCTAAAAGACACCTCCCTAGAACGAGAAAAGCAGCAGTTCGGAATTCGCCAGCACATCACCACACTCTTCCTTACAGGCTCTAATGGGTATTACCATTCTCCAAAGGCACAGGTGGGACCATTACATTTATTAAACTTCTACAACAAGACTCCACTGGTTTTCAAAGCATAAAAAGAGAGCATACACATATAAACAATAGTTCATATCTGTGATGATTAAAAATTTGTTAGAACAAGTCCTGTGGACATACATCTGTGATCTATATTCACAGATATATAGATTTTTTTATATAGATTTTTAACTGTTAAAAATGCTTGATTGATTTTCATTGTGGATAATATTAGTAATTATGATTGATACAGATTGAATATTATATATTGGTTGATATAAAGAGCATACATGTAAATAGTATTTTCATATTTATAATGATTAAAATTTGGTTAGAACATGTCCTATGGATGTATATTTCTGATTTGTATTATGAACCGTGTTAAAGGCATCCAACTGTTATACTGTTTGATTAATTTCATAGTAATTATTATTAATGCAAATTGAATATATATATATATTGCGACAGTACAAATAAGTGATGTACTGAGCATGAAATATAAAAACTTAAATTTACTTAATAAACTGTAAATAATTAATAATATATTAGAAATAAGCATGTTATGGATCGCAAGCTTGACTCAGACAAAAATATGAACAGGTGTTTCGACCTGAATCAACGTGCACACACACACAAATGTAACTGAAAGTGTGTACACCAGTATTTTGCTAGTGTGTGTGAACGCAGGTCTCTGCAGGCAAGTTTGCCACCCCAGTATGTATAATTGCACAATGACTGTTTTTCCGTAATTATTCATAAACTAGAATTAAGAATTAAAATCCAAAAGCACCATAAAATGTAAATAAATTTAATAAATACTGTGTGCGAAAACCACGCGAAAGTGACACGCCGTACAAGTGCAATAGTGAAATAACTGTGTACAAATCAAAAGGGTTAAGTTGCAATGTCCAAAATTACAATGAACATGTGTTGTAAAATTAGTTATAAGATAAGTATAAAAAAATACTTACAGGACTCTGCAATTCGCAGAAATATAAAAAATAGTGAATTTGACAAAGAGTGGGGGAACTGACGCCAAAGACAGTTTCTAACATGTCAATTTTGTATCACTGAAGGGTGTCGACCAAGACATGGGTATAAATAGGACACGCAAGCTTCAGTGGTTCTCTTTCTTGAATCATCCACGATGCAGCGGGAGCTTATGCCCGTCAGCACGGCATATTTATTAATATTTTATAAACAGTTTAAATTGCCAGTTATGTACAAATACGTAACCAAGCTATAAGACAAACATTGTAATTAATAACAGCACTACTGAAGAAGTTCCATAGTGATACGACGCTGGACAAGAGAAGAAGTTCCATAGCGATACGACGCTGGACAAGAGAAGAAGTTCCATAGCGATACGACGCTGGACAAGAGAAGCAGTTCCATAGCGATACGACGCTGGACAAGAGGAGAGGACGAGAGAGTGAGAGACAGCCAACGCTGGACAAGAGGAGAGAAGAGAGACAGCCGACGCTGGACAAGAGGAGAAGAGAGACAGCCGACGCTGGAGGCGAGACGAAGATGAACACCGATGGAACAAAAATGATCGAGTATGATTGACGACAATAAGGTGATAGACAACTTATTCATATCTTAATCATACACAGTATACAAAGACAGTTAAAGACATTAATATTTTATTTAAAAATAAGAGTAATATTTCTTGTATAGTAGAGTTAAAAATCATAGATGTTTTAGAAATACGATTAACGTAACAAGAGCTCAAATTAATATGATATAAAATGATTACAAAGAATATAAATAAAAACAATTAGTATTTGAGAAAACAGTACTGAGAAGTAATAACTATTAATCTTTTGAGTACGTACCATATATAGAAAAAAGATTTAAAAATTGATTTTGAAACATATTAATAGACTGAGTAGTCTAAAATTGAGATTTTTCTTTTATATACTATTTAGTAGCATAGAATGTTTCATTAGTAAGGATGTATATATATTAAGCCTTACGGCATTATAACAAATAATAACTAATGTTTTTTAAATCGAAGTCAGTGCCATGTGCACATATTTTTTTATAGTATCAAATAAATTTTAATTACTGTTTCAAGTTCCGTAGAGTTCTTATTGCAGATACACCTGACCCCCTATTTAAATGTTATATGTTTAAAGAATTTGTCAATCTTGAACGTGAGACCGTTCACACCTATTTATGTATATGTAACGTTGTTTAAATTTGGTGCTCCAAGATCGAGGGACTCCACAAATTTAAATTAAATTAAATTTGCCAAATTGTCACGTTATAATATATATATATATATATATATATATATATATATATCATCACTTTCTGCTACAGTCCGTTTCTTGATGTATATAATACATTTAATATTTATTTTTCTATTTGGTGGAACATGTTTCGAGAGTTCCTGTTCTCTCATCTTCAGCCTTCGCCATCTTGTTTGAAAAATAACATCTTGAGGTAAATTTATATATAAATATTAAATGTAATATATATATATATATATATATATTATGTTACATGATATTTTACCCATCAGCTTGATGTGTAATTACATGAATAAAATATGTTTATAATTCCTAGAAAAGTACCAGGAAACATGAGGTAGCTTGTTCCAAGAACTACCTATTTAACTATTTCTTTAAATATTATCTATTTAACTATTACGTGATTAATGTTAAATAATGTTCCAATAGTTAGGTTTAAACTATTAAAGTTAGTAAGTAAGGAGGACAATGTGTTGGGAACTACTTACAGTGTTTTATTATGTTTATAAAAACTGGATTGTATACAGAAGTTTAAAAAGAATTGTCATATGTTTACTAATAGTTATTAGTAATTAATTTTTCTATATTGATTAATATTATATGTTGTAATATTAATAATATAAATGTTAATATTAATAGAAGAGTACGAAAACAATAACAGAGATTTGTAAAACTAGGCATGTTAGGCCTAGATAGTTAAGGGATTTGGAAAAAGAATTTATATTAAAATTAGAATAACCAATGTCAGGTTGAATTATGTAATTACTAATTGTATCCAATAGTTTTAGTAAAGTGAAGAGTACAAGAAAAACTAATAATAAATAATTTTGGGACAAATATTTAAAAGTGTAAAGTGGTAACTCAGGAAATATATAATGGAAGATAATCAAAAGTGGTATCAAAATAATCACTGTTCCATCAGAAACTCAAAAATACTAATAAATTGAAGATCAAAGATCTTATAAAAAAGTTATAATAATTTAAAGAAAATGGAAGGTAAAATATTAGAAGTTTATGCTGAGGCTCAGAGAGAACCATAGTAACACAAAATATTATAATTCACACCAATGAAAGCTAAGATAGGCCTTAGCAACTGAGATGTTATAAATTGAATAAAAAAAGAGTCCATTATTAGATCTAAACGAGAAAGGTTGATATAAAAATAAGAGTGACTAATCCAACATATTGTAAATTTCATATCAGTGAACCTAAAGTAATGTTAAATAATATTACTAAACTAAATAAATAGAAGAAAGAAGTACAACATTATTTAAAAGAAGTAAACCAAGGAACATATGAAGAAATTGAACCAACCTATCCAGGAAGGGAAGTATTTTTGATAAATAACTAAACTGAAGCAATTTCCTTCATGGCCTAAGTTACACTTTTCAAAGAGACTTTACACTTTTGATTAAAACTATTTTGAACCGTCACTGTGAAAATAATTAACGAATAATCTTATTTTCAGTGTAAAAACTATTAATATATGGTAATACCAACATTTAAAGTGTATTACACCTTTAAAACACTTAAATCAACATCACCTAGACACTGAACATTGTAAAATTATTAATATAATCTTGTTAAGACACTCTGTAATTTATTATAATCCCATGTATTTTGGTACTTTTCCTAACATATTTGTCGTTTATACGGTAGTCAAAAGGACCTAACTTAAAAACAGTCTATTTGTATTTTATTTAGCAATTATAAAGAAAATGCAAATGTGTGTGCCTTGAGACATAAGAGCTACTGCTGCCATTCTGAGCATATTTAAAGAACAGCCGGTCAGACTTTGTTAATAATTATATTTGTCTTTTAAAAGAATTTAAAGAGATAATAAAGGATTTGAGTTCAATAACAACAGATAAAAGGTTTTCTTTTCTTTATTTAATGGATAAATAAATGTATATGATATTATATACACCATATTAATGAATGATAATTTTGTCATCAACTAACATAGGTTGGTCACACTCTCAACAAGGAAAGTATGGCACCCGATTTGAATCTGCCTTGCTGAGCTTTAGTAGTCACAATCTTCTGTTAAATAAAAGATTAAAAGAGATAGAATTATAGCAGAAAAAGAAACCCTTATGCTATTTAAAATATTACTTACCAATTTACAAATATATTTTATTTGCAACATTTTATTGCAAATTGGCGCTCAACTAACATTACCCTGATAACATACTCATCCTTAAAAAACAAACAAAGTACAATTTAGATAAACGAATTAACTTAACGTTACAGAAGTGAAGCCAACCACTTGGGGCTTAAATAAACACATCAGAAATAATTAATGTAACAAATTTGACACCAACAACGTGTGGCTAAATAACCTGAGATAAACTTTATGTTACAAAGTTTATATATATATATATATATATATATATATATATATATATATATAGTAACCCAAACGCGTTTTTTGACGCTGTTACAAATAAATAATTCTTTGTGTTGTACAAAAAAAATTTTAATAAAAAAAAATTAAAAAAAAAAATTTTATGTTTGTTTATAGTTCAAATATTTTATAAATAATTCTTGTTCTGTGGTTTCGTTAAAATTTTAAAATTCGGTGAGTTGATTTGGTTAATATATGCACTTCTGGTTGACCTTAAATGAATCTGAAGTTAGACAGATTGTCTTCCTACAATAATCGATTTGCGATTTTCTGCTCTGCTCCAATATATCACTTTCCTTTAATATTTGTCGTCTCCCATAAGTCCTGTAGTTAACTCAAACTCTTATTTTAATATGTGAAATAATTCCAAATCCAGATAGTTAAATTAATTTAATTTATTGACAATATTTCTAAAAGATCGATTTAAAATCGATATTGTTTAAATGTTCGACTCTTTCACAGGGCTTGGTCGACTTTACAATTACAGGTTATATTATATAAATGTTAGAATGGTTCTTTTAGCGATTATAATTATATAGTCAGAGAAGGGAGCAAGCATAGAAAGTATAACATGTACAAATAATTCTTAATAATTAATAAATGACAAATGGAGAATAATATATAATGTTTATAATATTTAATGATTCAGACCAGTTCATTGACGATGAATCTCAGCTGGCTAACACTTTGCATGACGGGAGCTAAAATGGCGGCACGTCTCGTAGTTGAAGAAAATCCAGAAACGATGGTTATAAATTCTGTTAATAAAAACGCCTTCACTACCGTTTTATTGTCTCCGTATTATTGTATATTGTCTATTATGTGGTTAAAGGTGTCCTGAAGAAGTGTTCTGTGTTCACTGGCATTAATAGTCTGGTGTTAGGTGTGTTCAAATGTATAGCATATATGGTGAAAAATGTTAAAGTTCTTTGTAGAGTGAATTATCAATGTGGTATGGTTTTATTGGTCGAGTTCACTCATACTTTGATAGGTATTGTTCGTTTTCACTTTTTGTGTTGGTGTAGTTCACTGATTTTATGTTTAAAGTAAATAATTAGGTAACTCTCGTTTTTAATTCATAACCTTATGCGCCATTACTCAGTACGTTATACAGATTCTTAACGCGATCGAGTATCAACCGTTCACGTTGAATGTTAATAAAGAACTGTTTTACTTCCTTTGTCTCAGGAAATATCTTGCCAAGTTAATATGAAAAAAGTATTGTTTAAATATATTTCACTTCCTATTTATGTAAATATAAAATACATTATATACAGAATATTTTTAGTTTATAGATTCCTTTAGTGAACTATTAACAACATAATTGGTTTATTTACCTCATTCTGTTTAATTTGATATGTCATAGTCCATATTTATTAAGTTTTTTGTTAAAATTGCCACATATTTCTGTTTTTTTGGAAGTATAATAGGCCCAAAATTCTGCTTCCTGTTCTTGTCCAAAATAATAGCCATGTTTGGTGTTATAAATATGATTATTATAACTTCTAGATTGATATAAATCCCTACCTTTCCTTAATTTCTTATAAATTTGTCAATTTATCTGGCTTTTAGTTATAATTCATGAATTTACTATTCCTCCTCTGAAATAGTTATTATATTTTGAAAATTTTTAATAATTTAATACATCTTTTTATATTACTCTTTTAAAGTATAGGATCAGTTATAGTAGTTGGTTATCGATCCACCTTACATAAATCTTATTAATTTACATGGTTCATCAGACTTATTTACTCAATTATATTAATTTTTGGGAATTCATTATTTGGCCTAGATCTTAGTATCTTACATATATTGTTTTTTCAAATAAAGTTATTTCTATACCTCCTCTGACTTTTTAAAGTTAACATAACATTAAATAAAATTGCTTACATAACTATTGATACCTGTAGCATAGTATTCATGCTACTAATACAAAAAATAATATTTAACATTAACTAGCAGTCTCCAAAGCTAGACATGTTAGTTTGAACTCTTTTTAACATACATTATAAACATTTTATAAACTGATACAGCATCCATACATAAACATTTTAAGCTGTATGCACACTGTTATGTAACTAAACATTCTTACACTAAATATAAATCTTATTCTATTAGAACTCTTTGAAAAGTGGAGTTCATAGGCTCTAAACATAATTAGCCATTTAAAATTTTTTAATTTTTCTTCAACTTAAGTCAATCACAGTCTTTTCTGTTTATATTGTATTTTAAATTAATCCCCTGTTTGTGTAATTATCCCCCCACATACTCTCTTTATCCTTTGCATTTCTATGAATGTTTTTAGATAAAAAGTGACCTCAGTTATGAAACAGTGGAAATATTTTTCACTTCAATATTTCATCACTTGTTAATTCTGTAATTATATAAAATATAAAAGTTATTTAATAGCACTTTGTTTAAGTAATAGTTACACATTAACACATTAATGAAGTTTATTATATTTAAAATCACTTACACTGGTACACATTCAATGTTGGTTCTGACTTATATTTGAGTTTTACTATATTCTCAGACCAAACCTTTAGTCATAATGGACTGTGAAGATTTGTTTATTTTACTGTATAATAACTTTAGTTGGTACACTTCTTATCACACTACTAAATACTTTTGTCTATAATTAATTTACAATTTTATGAGGTTTTGGGGTGTTATACTTTCTTTGGTGGTATTAACATTTGGTTTGGGGTTCATTGTTGTTAATAATAGGTTTATTAATGGGTATTTCTTGTAGTTCTTCCACCCTATATCTTCTTTTCTTCTCTTCTTCCTTCTTGGGTAAACCAAGGTACTTTGGTTTTATTTTGTCCGTTGGTTGGTTCGGGGTATCTTCTTTATCACCTGCTCCTAAACTTCCTGTTCCTTCTTGGGTTCGGGGTATCTTCTTTATCACCTGCTCCTAAACTTCCTCTTCCTTCTTGGGTTTGGGGTATCTTCTTTATCACCTGCTCCTAAACTTTCTGGGTAATCTCCTGATTTTTTATATGAGTTTCTTTTAATTTATTTTCTTGAGTTTTAGTGTTGCATTTTTATTATTTAATTACTTTTTTCCTTTTATAGTGGTGTTTTTCTTTGAAGTTTAAATTATTTTCATTTGAAATTCTTTGAGTTATATGTAATTTAATTGTTTTTATGATCTTAATGGAATTAATTTTTAGTGGATTATCTGTCATGCTACAATATATATGGTCGATAAAATGAAAATTAAGAACTGCTATCAAAATACAAGAACTTAATCGTTTGAGCACTGTAGTAAAACATGTTATGATTATGAAGCACTAATAAAAAGATTGTTACCGTTTAATGTTTAAATGAGTGTTTTATTGCAAGTCCTGTCACTCTGGGCTCCAGCACATTTTCGCTTCATCTAGGCCAAGTGTCTAGTTTAAAATTTTTATGTAACGGCCTAAGTGGCTGTTACAGTTCTGAACGACTAAGTAGAGAGATATTACTAAGAAGCATTACTATTCACAAGTTTGAAATCACTACTTTTGTAACATTACAAAACGTCACAAGATCAGAAAACACAGATGAACTCTATAAAACAGTCAATTACCATAAGAAACAGTCAGGTATAACCTTTGAAGGAGAAAAAGATTTATCATTAAGATGATTAAAAGGAATAAAATATAATTTAATGGTCTATGAGCATAAATGTTATATTAATAAAGACAAACTGACTTAAAGACGAGACCCAAGGTGACTATACAAATACCCAAGTAGATTAGGATTGTGAGTAAGCTAATTATGAAAATATACAGAGAACAAAATCAAAGACAATTCAGTGTATAAGGTAAAGGGGAAATAACATAACTCAACCACTATAAATAAAGAAGAGAGTATCTATAAGATAAAGAGAATAGGAAAATAGAACTCCCAAATTGAAGAAAAATAATTATATAAAGTAACAGACAAAACCTACTAAATGACATAACAATAAATGAGACTTAAAATAAAAGATACCCAACAAGATGAGGAGAGCGAGGTAATAACCATGTAATTATGAAATATATGATAATATATAATAGAAAACAATAAGATTGTATCTTATCTATAAAAAAGATGATTAAGGTAACCAAATGTATATCAGAAAAAACTGATTAATAAGTAAAAATGTATATAGAATATAAGATAAACTGAACTATGGCGATCAGAACAATAAATAATAGAGAATACTCTTTATAAATAATAATAAGTGAGTAATATAACTAATAAAAACCAAGCAGATAAATGTAGTCAATGAAAGTGAAAGGGGTCAACCTAACCTAAACAGCTGTAAAATTATACTGGTAAATACAAAAATAGATAGTTAAAATGATGTAAAACTATGATATATTATACTTAGAGGAAACTAGATGATCTAAAGACAATTCTAAGACAGAGATTAGATCCCTAAGATGTTATAATTGTTGAAATTAATGTAAAGTAACAGAATGAAAATGACAGAGAATAAGACTCACATTGTACACCAAAAATCCATAGAAATGCCAATAAAAAGAGAGAATAAATACCATCAATATAACTAGTGATATGTAAACTAACTATTGATATGCAGATCCTGAATAATTATCACTGAAATAACCATTAATAATATACCTATAATGTACATGACCTGTTGCAACAAGATGCAAGGATCATTAGTTGAAATAACAACAAAAATAAGAATGTCAAGATGACAAAACATATTGTGAATCTTACTAATAACTAGGATGTTTAATTAGAAAGAACAGAGTGAAATAATAAAAGATCTATTATATAAAAATAAGGATAATAATAAGATGACTAGTTGTACCAAAAAACCATGTGACTTTAATGATAAAATACAATAAAAAAGGAATCTCTTAATCAAAACTATGTTGACCAAAAGTTGATATGATGATTTATAAGTAAGTGTGAAAGGTTTTAAACGGTTAAGATTCAACCATTAAACTGTAAGAAGTAAATCTAACTCATAGTGCTATAGGCCTATTGAAGATTAGAACCAGACTTTGTGTTTTCTTCACAATTGAGTATAAATGTCAAATAATTATAGAAAAGGGCTTTGAATGCATTATACCCAATATAAGTAATAACCAGTTGTTAATTAAATAAGTATAGGACATAAGTTTATAAAAGAATTGTAATAGGATATAAGTTAAAATTGTTATCTTTATTAATCATGAAAAGAATTAGGCCTTGTGGGATGTCTAAATGCTCAGCAGGACAAATGCCAGATGATGGTAAAGCTAGGTTGGAGCTCACAAGTAGCATAAAGAATTGTTATCAAATATAAAGTATTTTAATAGTTTTAGATAAAAAGTTTGGTGTCACTTTTAGACTCTCAAACCCAAAGACCTACGCTTTGAACAGAATTAAATAATTTTGGTAACGCGGGGGTGATGTGTCAACAAAGGGAATCTCATCAATTCTGACCAATCAAATCACCTATGTCAAGATTTCTGCGGTGGACATAGTTGGGAACAGTGAGAAACGACGCGCAAATTTTGACAGTTCTTCACCAGTTTCCAAGCCATGCAGATGACGGGCTCCATATTTAAGTAATTCGCGATTCACCCATAATGCGGTGCGGTTTCGAATGTAAACAAGGGGCGTTCTAACCTAATTACTCGAAGTTCCTCTAAGTGTTATCAGGCATTGTGATTTATAAAGCAATCAAAGTTATTAAAGGTTTAACAGTATATATTCAATTGCATAGTGTATAATAAATTGCAATTAAGTGAATTAAGGAAAATATAGTGATAATTATTTATACTTACTAAAATTATCAACCTATACGATAATAGTGTGTAACCACCTGAACAATATGAACTATTATTAACACTACAAGAAACACTAAACATTATTGATATTATAAATTTATTCATTGTTAGAAATATTTTATTCACAAATCAAGGTTAATTTTGTATAACCTAGCAACCAGGTTTAACCTAAAAATTTTGATGCCAGTCGTCTTTTGAACTTTATGATATTAGTTTAAGATTTTCTCTATTTGATGTAATGACTCTCCTACTACTAGATGGTTATAGTAGTAATAGAAATTCTAGTTACGTATTATGCAGTTACAAGGACTCACTTTAGATGGATTTAACTTAGACAACTGTTCACTAATACGGTTTATAAGACCATTGCCAACCCTGAGAGAAGAGTTTTAATCAACGTTACCTGTTATTGTAAAGTAATGACAATCAATGTAATTAGCAGAAGAAATATCACAATAAGGATTATTCAATGAATAAAATGAATTTTAACCACATTAAAGAGATTATGGAATTATTTATTTAGACAATACGAGCAATAAATATTGATGCAACCAACGTGGGGCGTTTAATACTTGACAACACAGTAATTATTTACCATAAATAATAAACAGTAAGACGTAATAAATCAATTATTTAACATTTGACACAACCAACGTGTGGCATTTAACCAATTCTAAACGGTGATAAAACAATTACGTACCATATGGCGCCAACAACTTGGGGCATTTAACAACATAACCACATTTAATATTAAATACAAATAATAATAATTAAATAACACAACTTCGTTAAATTACACTTTGCAAGGGAAAAATGATCATACCATATTATTTACCATAAAACTGTTACTCTCGAGTCAACTGAAAGGTAGTCTGCAAAAGCTGACAACAGAGGTAATTATGTTAAAGGCACTAGAGATGTAAATCATTTTCTATCTCTTAAAAAATGCATAATTTACACACTGCAGATTAAAGCTAATTTAAAATCTTATTAAAAGAGATAAGAAAACTTTAATGGATGGTTGTCTACCAACAAATTTATATTTTCTGGAAAAGTGATGTCAAACAGTGGATTGAATGACATCCTTTTACCTTAATTGGTAACTCTGGCAATTTCAAACAGTTTGATGTGATGGTTCTGACATCTCATGTCACCCGATACCTAATTAAATTCACTAGCAGAGTTGCTGCCATCTGTATCACACCCTTATCAATACTAAGTGCGCATCCTCACATCCCTATCAATCAACCCCTAAAGTACTCAAATATATTTGCTTCAGTAGGAACATAACCTTCCACTGTCTTAATTGGTAAACCGAATCACTGTCTTATTTTAGATTTTATAAACCGAATACTATATTTTTATATTGCTATTGTAGCTAACAGAACAAAAAACTGACTTAAAGTAATAGCTGAAAGTACAGAAAATAAATTATTAAATGCTATTTACACTATTTTACCTTTTATTCTGCTTAATATTAAATTTAAATTAGTATATCAATATAGTATTCTATAGTGTATTTGCTATAAAAAATTAATATACGCTTACCACAATTTGTTTTTCCCTCCAGACTGTATCATTTTTGCAATCTGTTTTCTGCAGAAAAATAGAAAACGTTTCAGTAAAGGATTGTAATTTTAAATATTTAAGCAAAACAAATTATCTATTTAAAAGTTTTTTTTAAAGTTGTAATTATAACATCTTTACTTGCGTTATAACATAGGGAACCCGTCTTAATTGGTTCTGCCAATTATACAGGCTGCCTTCGTTGTAACAAGCTGAAAATTAATCAAATCACTAAAACAATTAATATACAAGGAGCTTGGGGGGGGGGGGGTAGTCTGCTGATTTATGCACTCTTCTTTAGTATTGTACTAAAGATGACATCTCTTTATTTATGTCTATTTGATTACACATAACATATCACTTTTTACTTACAGTGAAAATTGTAATGGGTTTTCTACATTAAGATTTATAATACAGTTAGCGCATTTTACCTCGGATCCGAGTTTATATGTATTACTGAGGAATTTAAAGTTTACTCTACTCCATTAATGAATTACTTTATTACTCTTTATACCATTTGAGGAATGGTTTCAATTAGTAGTGCAATGTTCCAACGCTACATCACACGTGTTACTTTACAACTTAAGGTTACTGAAGTTACTTGTTACAACATTAATTTATTCTTAAACTTTAGAGATTGTCATTTTAAAGTCTTTTAGTTTACAATTACTTCTATTTCAAAAGCTACATATCCACGGAAGACAAGCCTCCGCGTCACCTCTTAGTTAAGGGTTTTAGTCCTAGTCCTCCACGCGTGATTCTATGGTCCTCTCCCTGTAGTGGGTTGTCATCGTGGTAGTCTTTCTGGTGATGATCCTCGGACTTAACTAATGTTGATTCGGATGTTACGGTGTCATGAAGTCATCCTGTTTCTCGGTGGTATTGTAAATACAGTCGAGGTCTTCGTCTTCACATTTTACAGTTATGCACATCACATTTGGTAATAGTACGGTTGTATCTGAATTTACATATACAACACTAAGATAACTTTAACTATATTTCTTACTGGGAGATGTCACCTTACGCACTTAATTTTCTACATTACTTTTTTCTGTTACACACTACATTCTTGTTGTATAACTCTTCACACGGTTATTTGAAACTAACAACCACATTTAACAAAAAGTACATATTTTGTACAGCGCTCTGCTTTGAGCTGCTTACTGGTTGAACGACGCATCATCTCTGCTCTGTAACTATGTAGGAAGGGTCGGTTAATCGCGTGGAGGTTACGCGTCGCAGTGAAATAGTTCCACATTTCTCCTTTATTTAAATGGTTAAAGTTTGACTTTTTAATTATTCAGAGATATTCTTAATTACGAACGTTATTAAAGTACACTACTGTGGTCTTGTTTAATTATTTAAATCATGTCAAATTTACAAGTATTATTAGTTTGTTTAGGGGTCGGAATTCAAGTTAATTCCGGTTAGCGCATGTCTATGCAGGGTTAATTAACAAGGTTTACCCTATCTGTACACTCGTATTCCTTTTTATTTTATTATTAAAACTCTTTATTAAATATTATTATAATTTTATGATAGCGATAAAATTTAGTTTAAATGTGCGATTTTATTAAAATTTAAAATTTCTCAGCTTTTACATTACCTATTTATTAATTACTATATTTTTTATTAATGAAATCATCACATAATACAACTACCAAGCAAGGGTAATCAATAATATTAACAACTAACTGAAAAATGAGACAAGAAGGATGTGCTTCAAGTGAATAAACAATAAATATTTACATACAAGCACTTGTTTATATTTACTGTACACAATAATTATATTTATTGTGTACAATAAATAAACATGTAAATATTTATTGTACAAATAATAAATACATGTTATTTATATCAAGTTAATGACATAGCGTTTTTTAATAGCCACCACGATCTAAAAAAGCCTGCCCACAAAGTCACTGGGTATAAAACGTTTCAGTCTAGGCACTTTATCACTGCTACAATGAATCTTATTGTCGAGGACGTTGGGATGGTTTTCAGAATGTCATTGTAATTGGTGCTTCATCATTTTATCTCTTCTACTAGCAAAATACCCGTGCTTCACTACGGAGTTTCACGTTGTACGTAATTGTACAATTATTGCTCGCTTAATAGTATAGGATTAGATAGATTGTACAAATTCTCAACTCTTAGTTTGTTTATTTACATTCATAGCAACAGCTATTTATTATTTATTTCGAGAAAATCGTTAAAGCCGTTTCCGAGAAAAAAAAGGACATACATTTATTAATTAATTGAACTTCAAAATTTTCTCGACTATAAGAACCTGCAAACAACGAAGTTTTTTCAATTTAAAACAGTGATTAAAAACTCAGAACTAAATGTATTCGGGGTTTCCAATAAACTGAGATGTCAACCACTTCATTTACAAAGTATGCAATTCCCGCGATAAATTTCATTATTTGGTTTTTTGCCCCTTAGGAGTGAAAGTTTTTAAAACCGTTTCTTAGTGAGCACCTAAGACCTATGATGAAGCTATGTTCAAAGTTTCATTGATATCCATTCAGTGGTTTCAGAGATATCGTGATCAGTGGGTCAGTCAGTGGTATTTGGCTTATATAGATATCTATATCTAGCCGATTTACCCACCGTTGCTCGGGTTCATAATTTATTCATAGGCTCATAGGCACCTATTCTTGTTCTAACGCTATATTACTTGTATATTGTATAATCTTCCTTATATTGTTACGTTCGCATTCTCACTGGAGGAATACTCTGTAGCGCACCTGTTTAAGAACATGTCATAAACTGTATTCTTATATCTGGTAAGAATTCTGTTGCGCGTGATGCTCCTGCTCGATTTCTAACTCTGGGAGAGGGCGAACAGCTAAATTAGTTTTCAATAAAATGTCTACAGTACTTGCACGCGCTGCGTATTTACTGTCTTTTATAATTCATTGTATTAATGTTGAAATAAGGCATTTGTTAAATTAGTGTCTCCTAAACTTATTCTAACAATACAATACCTCTATAGATTTCAGCCTATCAATTTTTAAATTCAAACTGAAGCAAGTGCATTTATAATGCCTGAACACTATGATCTGGATACATTTGCTATCAAAACTTTGTTTTTTATACTCGCTTATAACTTACTTCGATCTTAACTTATCCACTTTTAAATTCAAACTGAAACAACTCTGAATTCACACACTATTAAGAAGTTTCTTAAGATGCATACACCACCTTTGATATCATAACCTACATCTTTATTTATAAGAACCGTGGACTCTGGCCCCGCCGTCTTTCGCGGGATCCGACCTAAGACTCCCCGGGTTCCATGGATGAACTCCGCGGAAGGCCCGTCGGACGACTCCCGCGCTATTTTCTACGCGGGAGACTTCCACCGACGCTATGGTAACCAGAATCTATTCTATTGGGTTGCCATAGTAACCAGATCTAATAGTTTTTGAGACCCAAAGGACCCCCCAAAGGTTCGTATCGAAAAAACACTTGTCCTATGTTGATTCTCCCATTGCGTAAAAATTTGTGCCAAGTTGGGTGAAATCGGTCCAGTGGTTTAGGAGGAGATGTGGAAGACCCCAAAGGACCCCCCGAAGGATCGTATTGAAAAAGCACCTATCCTATGTTGGTTCTCCCGTTGAGTAAAATATTTGTGCCAAGTTTGGTTGAAATCGGTCCAGTGGTTTAGGAGGAGATGTGGAAGACCCCAAAGGACCCCATCAAAGAAAACACCTAAGCTATGTTGGTTCTCCCGTTGCGTAAAATATTTGTGCCAGGTTTGGTTAAAATCGGTCTAGTGGTTTAGGAGGAGATGTGGAAGACCACAAAGAACCCCATCGAAAAAATACCTATCCTATGTTGGTTCTCCCGTCGCGTAAAATAGTTGTGCCAAGTTTGGTTGAAATCGGTGCAGTGGTTTAGGAGGAGATGTGGAAGACCCCAAAGAACCCCCCAAAGGACCCCATCGAAAAAACACCTATCCTATGTTAGTTCTCCCGTTGCGTAAAATATTTGTGCCAAGTTTGGTTGAAATCGGTCCAGTGGTTTAGGAGATGTGGAAGACCCCAAAGAACCCCGCAAAGGACCCCATCGAAAAAACACCTATCCTATGTTGGTTCTCCTGTCGCGTAAAATATTTGTGCCAAGTTTGGTTGAAATCGGTCCAGTGGTTTAGGAGGAGATGTAGAAGACCCCAAAGAACCCCCCCAAAGGACCCCATCGAAAAAAGCACCTCTCCTATGTTGGTTCTCCCGTCGCGTAAAATATTTGTGCCAAGTTTGGTTGAAATCGGTCCAGTGGTTTAGGAGGAGATGTGGAACATACATACATAGATACATACATACAATGGGGGGGGGTTTGCCCCTTAGGAGTGAAAGTTTTTAAAACCGTTTCTTAGTGAGCACCTAAGACCTATGATGAAGCTATGTTCAAAGTTTCATTGATATCCATTCAGTAGTTTTTGTTCTACGTTGATTCTATGTGAGTCAGTCAGGCAAACTTTCCCCCCCTTTTCCCCCTTTAAAGATCGAATTTCCAAAAATCCCTTCTTAGCGGATACCTACATCACATAAGGAACCTACATGCCAAATTTCAAGTTTCTAGGTGTTGTAGTTTCGGAGATTTCATGATGAATCAGTGAGTCAGTGGTATTTCTCTTTTATATATATAGATTACTGAAGGCATTTGTAGATCTCTTTGGATTACACAGCTGGGCACATACCATGGTGCATTTGTGGTGGTTCTAAGTACTTCTGTTTTGGAAGCGCTGGAGTATTCCAAGCTTGGAGTTACTGGCCGTTCCCCATACATTTGTGTGCCACAAGTCCAGACAGGTTTCAGAGCAGCTTTAAAAATTAACAGTTTTGTTTTGCAATGTCACCTGGGACTTCCTACCAATCAACCAGTACAGTTTATAAAAATTGTATACCAAGATGTTTCTGCTTCATAAAAATGTGTTTTTGCCACGTGGTTGACGTGCACGTCCAGGTATTTCACTTAATTTATCTGCAGCAGTATCCAGCTGTCAAAAGAAACAGGCAAACAGTCGCTCTTTCTATGGGCTGGCTGCAATGGCTTTAATTTTCCCCTTTTCTAGCCAGAGATTTATGCCTTATCCAGATGTTAATCCAGTCATAGGGAATGCGCGGATTCTGGTATTCCAATACATTCAGCAAACATTACAACCTATGAGTTTCTGGTTGTTGGCCAGTGCAACTGTATACAAACTGTATAGCACCGGGCCCAATACACTGCCTTGAATCGCTCTCTCCTGATTTGATCCATATACAAACATGTAACCAGATGATTTATATACAAAATCCTGTCTGATGATACGATTTAAGGAACAGAAAGAAGTCATGGGGCAGGTTTTTTTTAAGGTTTAATAATAACCCTTAATACCATACCTTACTGAAAGCTTGGAAGATATCAATGAAAAGCAGCTGAGCAATAGTTCTTTACTTCCAAGGTGCTGCTGACTCGCTGGACAATTCTGTGTGCCTGTTTGATAGTTCCATGTTTCTCCCTGAATCGATGACTGGGAAACACTTCTGTTTTATATACTATGTCAATTCTCTTCTTCCTGAAATTGTAGTTTTACTTATACAGTAGAGCATCGACTATCCAAACCTCTCGGACAAGGGTCCGTTTGGATAATTGATATTTTGGATAATAGATCGTAAATTGAAAACATTATTTCTCTTTACGAAAACAAAGGTTTTTATTACAAAATAATTTCTAACATATTGTTATACAATTACAGGAACCTGTATACTGTAATGTATTACTAAGACTACAAATCACTGAATTAAAATTGAGTGTAATTAATAAAAACCAAAAGTTAATTTAAACAAAATTAGAGTTTAATGACAAACACTGTACTATAAAATTAATTAAAAATTAAAAAAACATTTTATGTTCAATATGCCATCCAATACGCCTACACATGTCCAATACATTACTGTACAGTACAGTACAGTACAGTACATAATTGTACTTTTTATTGAGTTCGAATAATAGATCGTTCAGTAATGGATGTTCAGATAATCCATGCTCTACTGTACACATATTCTTCCAGCTTTTCCCATTCTCTCATCTATATCATCCTACCATACAATCCTACCATTTTCTTCATTTATCACCGTAAAACATTTGAAGCACTTAATTTCACTATTCAGTCAATTTAATTTTTTGCACCTTACTTTAAGTAATCTTTATTTCTCTTATACTTTCTGATATATCAGTTTTAATTCTCTTGTTGAGGATATTATACTTCTCATTCATGTTTGTCAAGATGGCCATATTATCTACAAAAATGAACTGAATGTATACTTTTTATTTAATGTTTTCATTTACTATATTATTAAATAAAAAAGTACAATGCAACTTCACTGATTGGTTAGAAATTTCAAACAGATACTGCACACTGTACTTGAATGAAAGAGAAAATTTATAAATAAATTTTGCCCCCCGCCAAAAAAAAAAAAACAAACAAAGCAAATCATTTCCTGCTTGGCACTCAAACTCAGAATGTCACAATTTTGTGAAGTTCTCAAGATTTTGCTACCCATAGACTGAAATTTATTTAATAGTAATGATGAAAAACGTAATGAAACATCAAGTGGAAAAGTACAAAACTGGAGATGACATGGAATTACATGATTTTCCCTTACATATAAATTAAAAAGATGCATACAAAGTATGGATTTGGAACAGAAGTACTGATTGGAAATGAACTTATTTTGTATAATACAAGAACCCCAGAGGGTTGAAAAAAGTTGACAAAGAATTTTGTTAGTCTCTTAATTTTTAGTTTTTTTTTATTGGCCATCTAAGGACCACATGCCAATTTAAATGCTTTATTCTTTTTTTTCTCTAATATTCTTTCATCTTTTCACTGTGTCTCTTCTTCCTGTCTTCAGTCCACTTTGAACCTGCGTTTTTCTTCTCCTACCCTGGACTCCTTCCATTTTTTTACACTTTTGCCAGAAAAACTTCTCTTTCAATTGCTTTTTCTAAATCCTTTTGGGCTTCTTTAATCCAACTTGATGTTGACTTCTCCCCCACAGATATTTTAAGATCTGCTCTGTTAACCTATTGTCGTCCATTCTATATAAATGTCCAAAAAATAATAGTCTTCTTTTTCTCACTGTTTCTGTTATATTTTCTATACTATGATACATGTCATAATTACTTCTTAATTTCCAACCTTCTGAAGTTTTTCGTGGGATTAATATTTTCCTAATAATTTGTCTTTCCAATATTTCTAGTTTGTCTAAATTATAATTAAATGCTAGACATTCACTTGCATTTAGGTTGTTTTATTATTTTTGTTTTAAGCTGAGTATGCGGACATAATAGTAACTCTTCTTTTACAGTATGCAAACAGGGTTATTACACACCATTTGCATATACATTTGATATATGAGATATAGGAAAATCAATTCACTCAATACGTATCATGTAAAAAATGTTTCAATAATGTGTTTTTTTAATTGTGTTATTACGGTTTACTTTAATGGAACTGATTTCAGGATGTTATCACATGTTTTTCAGCCACTTTAAAGATAGTAATATAGATTACTCTTAACTTTGTTTTTTCTTTGTATGAAACCAAATCGACCGGACTCCCCTCCCAAGACAATCTTCTAGATATGCCACTGATATGAACACCATATTCTGATCAGATATATATATGTAAATGAACAATTCTATGTACGTCAGAAGTGTATAGCATAATAACAAAATCTTAGTTCTGATTCTGTTTGATTTTGTTTTAATTGTAGATTATTCATTCTACACCTCACCTACAAACAGTTTTGTCTAGTGGGTTACACTGCCAATAATTTATAGAATTTTCAGATATTTACATCTTATTATTCTGGGTTTTACCTAAGTTTCCCAAGTTCAATGAGATCGTTTATACATAAAATATGTAACAATAGTATAAGAGTACCTTAGTTGTACCTTTGGTTCTTCAATTTTTTAAATAATAAAATCAGCCATTCTGTAAACTGTTGGAAAGTCTGCATGAGGTGGTTAGGATACTTTCTGAAGCTTGTAATCCTCCATATTTGGGTTTACCGAATTTCCCCTTAATGGCCCTCTAATCAGGAGAATGTTTGTCTTATGAGAAAAGTAAAGGTCTCCTGATCCACACAAAGAAAGTTAATTCAAACAAATAGATGTTATACTACTTTCTTGGCAACCTTACCACATCATTAAGACTCCTAACGCTTTGAGATTTGTTAAGGAAATATCTTAATATTAGGCCTACACCTCATTCCAACCTTGTATATATTCATTTACTACTGTCAGCAAGTCCATAAAATATTAGACGTAAACGAGTTTTTAATTTGACTAGATAGGAACCACAACTTTCTGTTAATGAGGAATGCTCTTCTTATTTGATGAAGTGATAAAGTGATATTAACGTATGAAATATGTTAACACAAAATATATGCCACAATGTTACTTTTAATTATCAGCCAAAAAGATCATATAGTTATTATAATGTGACAAACAGATGTAATCTGAAGGCCATATTTTATACATACACTAAATAACAGTTTCAATGATTTTAAGATGGCCTTGAAAGATTATCAGTTTCAATTATATTTATTCGTGTCATCCTTTTTTTTTAATTTTAAACTGTTTACCAAGAACTGACATGACTATATTATAAATAAAAAATTTCTGGGTTTCAGAGACTTGTTAGGTAAATTTTATTCTACACTTATACGAAGAACTCGATAAAATATGAAGCAATTAATAAAAACACACAATGAACATTTTTTGTGAACCAATTTATAAGATTAAGATATGCACAATCACATTTTAATACAGCTACTTAAAGATAAATTAATGTTGTTGAGAAATCTGCAACAAGCACAAACGAAAAAAAAATGCTACTGTTCTAACAACAGGTTATGTAGAAGCAAATACATATCATAACAGATGACGAGGGAACAGTGTGGACAATACTATATATACTCCACTCCGTTCTCAACGATTTAACAGAATAATCTGACAGAAGAATTATCTCTCTCAAAGGGATTTTCATTGGTTATTGCCGCACACCCACACCTAACCGCCATCTATTTCTGTCCTGTACATCTTCTTCTCCCAAGTTATGATGTTCCATGCCCTTCCTCATGTTTTCATACCAGGAGAGTCTAGGTGTGCCCCTTTTTCCTCTGCCTGGGGGCCTCCACTAAAATATTTTTCTTGGCCATTGCTGTTCATCCATTCGGAGTAAGTGACCAAACCACTTTAGGCCTCTTCGTCTACTCTGTTAATAATTGTGTCTTCTGTACCCATCCTTCTTCTGATCTCCTCACTGGTTATTCTCTCCTTTCTTGAGACTCCAGTACTTCTATGGAGATAATCCATTTCCACGGCATTCAATTGTCATATAATTTGCGTGCTCAACATCCATACCTCACAGCCGTAAGACAGAACTGATTCAACAAAATCTTTTCCTACATGAATCTTTGTGGCTCCTGAAAGATGTTTGTCCCACCAAATAGAGTTCAAGCTTCCTAAAACTTTCCTGCTCTGTTCTATTCGTTTTTTGATTTCGGTTTTCCTAGGCCTTCCCGTGTTATTAGTCCCCCTAGGTATTTAAATTCACTGATCTGTTCAATTCAAGTACTGTCTTTAATCAATACTTCAAAGCTGTTATCGGAATTAACGACTAGATATTCTGTCTTATTTACATTAACATTCAATGGTAGAATATATACCATAATAGAAGAATTATACCTGGTTTAAATATAATGTTCTTAATTATGGGGATGAAACTTGGGATCTAACTGAAAACCATCTCAACTCTCTCCAAGCTGTGGGGATGAGATACTTCGGGAAGGCTGAAGGAAAGTCAATAAGAGATCGAGACAGAAACACTACTATAAGAGCGAGTCTTAAGACAGTACCTTTGAAAGATCAAATTAAGAAAGCACAGTTGCGCTGGTTTGGACATGTTCAGAGGATGGAAGGTGACAGACTTCCAAAACAACTGTATGAGGCAAGAATTACTGTGGGAGAAGACCCAGGGGCCGGAGAGGAGTGACTTGGGAGGACAATGTGAGCTTCTCTCTGCAGGGGGGTGGGAGTGCAGTGGAATGAAACCAAGGGCCTGGTCATGCAGAGACCACGGTGGCAAGACCTTTGCTCAACCTCTACACCTTACGGCAGAAGACGATTGGAAGAAGAAGAATTATAATGCCTCCAGGTCAAATCTTCAGCAGGATTTCTTCAGTTAAATAGACTGCCAATTATTACAAAAAATAAAAGAGAATAATGGTGTCACACAAAAATTCAAATAGAAATCATTGCCATAAAAGTACATATTCTTGATACATAGTTATTGTGGTCTCCAAGTTGCATGTACAATTAAACTGTTAAAATTACCTTGTGTATCCAGGTTCCCTTCCTTACAACTTATTTTTTATATTTTCTATACAAAGCGTTTTGAGACTTATAGTGTGGGCACAGTATGAGTGGAATCATTAGTCACTCATGAAATCCGTAGCGATACGCATCGTGAGATAACGCGGGTTGGGAGTCGCTTAAATAACAGGATGTGTGTGACTTTTATTCATTGACGTACTCCATGTGAATGAACATATTTTATCACCTGATGATTGGACTATAAGTCTCTAAATGCGTTGTGTATCTATATATATAAAAGAGAAATACCACTGACTCATCACGAAATCTCCGAAACTATAACACCTAGAAACTTGAAATTTGGCATGTAGGTTCCTTATGTGATGTAGGTATCCGCTAAGAAGGGATTTTTGGAAATTCGACCTTTAAAGGGGGAAAAGTGGGGGGAGTTTGCCTGACTAACTGACATAGAATCAACGTAGAGCAAAAACTACTGAATGGATATCAATGAAACTTTGAACATAGCTTCAGCATAGGTCTTAGGTGCTCACTAAGAAACGGTTTTAAAAACTTTCACTCCTAAGGGGCAAACCCCCCCTATTGTATGTATGTATCTATGTATGTATGTTCCACATCTCCTCCTAAACCACTGGACCGATTTCAACCAAACTTGGCACAAATATTTTACGCGACGGGAGAACCAACATAGGATAGGTGTTTTTTTTCGATGGGGTCCTTTGGGGGGTTCCTTGGGGTCTTCCACATCTCCTCCTAAACCACTGGACCGATTTCAACCAAACTTGGCACAAATATTTTACTCAACGGGAGAACCAACATAGGGTAGGTATTTTTCGATACGATCCTTCGGGGGGTCCTTTGGGGTCTTCCACATCTCCTCCTAAACCACTGGACCGATTTCAACCAAACTTGGCACAAATATTTTACGCAACGGGAGAACCAACATAGGACAAGTGTTTTTTCGATACGATCCTTTGGGTCTTAAAACTATTAGATCTGGTTACTATGGCAACCCAATAGAATAGATTCTGGTTACCATAGCGTCGGTGGAAGTCTCCCGCGTAGAAAATAGCGCGGGAGTCGTCCGACGGGCCTTCCCCGGAGTTCATCCACGGAACCCGGGGAGTCTTAGGTCGGATCCCGCGAAAGACGGCGGGGCCAGAGTCCACGGTTCTTATAAATAAAGATATAGGTTATGATGTCAAAGGTGGTGTATGCATCTTAAGAAACTTCTTAACAGTGTGTGAATTCAGAGTTGTTTCAGTTTGAATTTAAAAGTGGATAAGTTAAGATCGAAGTAAGTTATAAGCGAGTATAAAAAACAAAGTTTTTATAGCAAATGTATTCAGATCATAGTGTTCAGACAATATAAATGCACTTGCTTCAGTTTGAATTTAAAAATTGATAAGCTGAAATCTATAGAGGTATTGTATTGTTAGAATAAGTTTAGGAGACACTAATTTAACAAATGCCTTATTTCAACATTAACACAATGAATTATAAAAGACAGTAATAAATACTGTAGACATTTTATTGAAAACTAATTTAGCTGTTCGCCCTCTCCCAGAGTTAGAAATTGAGCAGGAGCATCACGCGCAACAGAATTCTTCTCCAGATATAAGAATACAGTTTATGACATGTTCTTAAACAGGTGCGCTACAGAGTATTCCTGAATATTTTTATACAATATACAAGTAATATAACGTTAGAACAAGAATAGGTGCCTATGAGCCTATGAATAAATTATGAACCCGAGCAACGCTGGGTAAATCGGCTAGATATAGATATCTATATAAGCCAAATACCACTGACTGACTCACTGATCACGATATCTCTGAAACCACTGAATGGATATCAATGAAACTTTGAACGTAGCTTCATCATAGGTCTTAGGTGCTCACTAAGAAACGGTTTTAAAAACTTTCACTCCTAAGGGGCAAAAAACCAAATAATGAAATTTATCGCGGGACTTGCATACTTTGTAAATGAAGTGGTTGACATCTCAGTTTATTGGAAACCCCGAATACAATTAGTTCTGAGTTTTTAATCATTGTTTTAAATTGAAAAACTTCGTTGTTTGCAGGTTCTTATAGTCGAGAAAATTTCGAAGTTCAATTAATTAATAAATGTATGTCCTTTTTTTTCTCGGAAACGGCTCTAACGATTTTCTCGAAATAAATAATAAATAGCTGTTGCTATGAATGTAAATAAACAAACTAAGAGTTGAGAATTTGTACAATCTATCTAATCCTATACTATTAAGCGAGCAATAATTGTACAATTACGTACAACATGAAACTCCGTAGCGAAGCACGGGTATTTTGCTAGTAAAATATAAAAAAGAAGTTGCAAGGAAGGGAACCACTCTTGATGTCTGTCTTTAAAAAGTAAGCTATGTAAAAAAAAGTCAACTTAGAGACTTGTATTACAAAATTGTTTTAATCTGGATGAAAAACTATACAAAAATTGCACTGTACTCTATTTAAATTATCTTTGGATTGTCATAAAATATTTAACACTTATTTTATTTGATTATTTTCTTATGGATGTAAAAGCAACTCTGCCACCTTAAAATTAAACTTTCTTATTTGATATAATTCAGACGGAATGGAAGTTACAAGCGGATAACAATAATGTGACATATATATAAAAACCCTAGATCATGGTTCCCATATATTTCTATCACGATGTATACATTGGAATAGAAAGTTAATCGTTTATAAGATAATTATCAAAGCAGCAGTCTGTTATGGTAATGAAGGTATTTACTAAAATAATTGATAAATAAAATAAATATTTTTGAATGGAACAAGTTGTAATGATCATTACAACTTTGAAATGAGAAGTCTGCAGAATGAATAATATGAAATATACCAGCTTTTCAGAAGCACCTTTTCCATAATTGAAGAAGATGCACAGATGCTAAGCTATCAATAAGAGGTGGTGGACAAATTATATACATATAACTTATGATAACGTTTAATATAATGTTTAAAGTTTTCAGAATATGGTCAGTGGGATAAGCCTGATGCTATGTGAAAGAACGCTACTGAAAAATGTTTGATTTTTTGATTAACTTAAATCAAGATATTCCAATTGTATTCTTAGAAGTTGTCAGCTAGGAATACCAATTAGACTCCAGGTCCATATAATGGAACCCCTATGTTGGAAAGATCCATCTCTGAACAACACTGGCATCTGTTATGGGGAGGGGTGCATGTTTATACTTTGCTCAATGAACCACAAATGTCAAATGGAAATGTCAGATGGTATCAACATTGATTTTATCCAAATTACATCCTGCCTTGATTTTATCCAAATTACATCCTTCCTTTTATACCTATTCATAATGGCCTGTGATGAGTTGTTTTTATTATATATAAATCTGATGATGTGGGACTGAACATTTTTTTTATTTATCATACGGCATAATAATGAAATGTTAATAAATGTCTCTATATAAAAACTTCAATGAGTTTGTAGGAAATAAAAAAATTATTTAACACATATTGTATAATTGTGTAAAGTGCTTTACGGGAGACAGTATCTTTTTCACTACAATGTTATTTATACAAGAAAATTAGCTAACTTTAGGTAGCTGTTGTCATCGTCATCCTTTACAGCTTAGACTAGTAGCCTGTTCCAGTCTTGATGGAACTCATCCAACCATCGTTTATGGGGTCTTCCTACACTTCTCTATCCCTTTGGACGATATTCAGGGGCTCTTCTTGAAAATCTAGTTGGATCCATTCTCTCTACGTGTAACCGCCATTTCGTTTTGTACCAGGAGATTTTCTCATTTTAAGCTTTCAGCTATCCCTAGCTCCATTCTAATATGACCATTTCTGATAAAATCTCCCCTGGTACAACCCTTTACAGGCCTCAAGAACCTCATTTCTACTCCTTGTATTCTAGATATATCTTTGGCCTTTCTAATCCAAGTCTCACTACCATACAGTAGTTGAGTATGGCCATTACATTATACAATATTTCAATTGCGTCTCTTTCCTTGTTTTCTTCTTTAAGTGTTTAATAAGTTTCAGAAAGCTGATGTAATGACTGGAAACAAATGTTTATCATTTTTATACCCCTAAAATCCACCATGACAATAATAATTTTCATCATAACTTTCTTTTTTCTTCCACTTCCTGTCACTCTGTTTTTTTTTTAATTTTGTTCTTGAGACTCCTTATCAACTTCTCTTATGTATTCTGCATCACTACATTTAGACTTCAACCAAAATGTTCCAGAACTAATCTGAAGCCTTTAAAGAACATTCAGCTTTTGAAAAGAATACCACTAAAGCATGTTAAATGTGTCTGTGACACCACGTTTTAGGGTTTACAGCCCACAAGTGGTTTTGGAAAATCTTTGCCAAGACTTGGTTTTCTCATAATGACAACTCCTTAATAGATCTTAAGTTTAATAGTTTTAAGTTTTAATAGACAACAAGTTTTTAACTAAGGCTTGGTAGTTTACATTACTGCATCAGATAGGGAGTGTGTTGGTGTCTATTGCAATTATTCACAACTGATCATAACAAGTGACAACGTTCAATGCATATTTTATGGGTTTAACTGGCTGTATTGTGCAAAAAATCCTAATCTGACAGCATTTTAACGGGACCGCACTTCATTTTATTTATTACGTTTTTGAAGTTATTTATTATGTTATTACGAATTTTATCAAAACGAACTTTGAAGCATATAATATTATATGCTTTCTTACATAGAATTAAATGGAGAATGTTTTAAGGTATAGATATTTTTAAATAGGCTACATTTTGGTGCCAGAAGGTACTGTTCCCGTTATGAAATACATGTTTCCTAAAATAATAGATTTTCCTCTAGACACTACTAAAATAATATTGTCTTGAACACTATGGACTTCATTATGAGATACATTATGCGCGCGCACACGCACACACACACACACACGTACAATGAGTATGTACACACTATAAATGAGTTTGGAACATTTACATAATGGAAGTAAGGTCTAACCTTACTACTAGTCAACTACACAGGAATTTATAATGTGCGTCTACAATTTTAACTGCTGTACTTACAGTTGAGCCGCTCTGTCTTGTACATCAATTACATGATTTGGTCTTATTATTTGTACAGCTGTAAAAATGACGAGTGCAGATAAAGTCAGAAATATCACTCTTCGAAGACGGTAGGACAACATTTTCACTCTAATTTGTGCTATCTGCAAACATAAAGAAATAGAGAAGATTAAGTTTTAGCATTATACTAAGTGTACAGAGAATATTGTTACACACAATAAAACTGTATCTTTCATTCAGCAAATAAAAAAATATGAATTGATTAAGCTAATGAAAGAATTTGCATACGTTGACCTGCTACTTGCTTAACACTAAGAATTCTTGTGGGCAGCTGTCAAAATATGCACACACACACACACACACACACACACACACACACACACACACACACACACACACACACACACACACACACACACACACACACACACACACACACACACACACACACACACACACACTTTAAATCAAAAACAAAACTTTGGAAGTTGCTTTGAAGTCAGAACTACATTTGGTAATTAAACTGACTGACATCTGTGCGCACAAGTAACCCAATAACACACGATCTTATCACAAACACATAATGACCATGTGTTTATCAACCAGATACGGAAATATATATAATACTCTCCATATTCAGCTAAATGTTTCTGTGAACTATGGTACACGGTGTTGTTTCTCTGTAATATAGAGTAACATGATGACACCCTTATTTTACCTTACTATTGCTACAATAAAGCCGGTCACGCACTAACCATCACCACTGTCCAGCATGCCCGACGTCGGTAATGAATGTGCGCACCATACTGTCGTGCAACTCGTTCAGCGTGCCAGACGTTCTCGTTGATAGGATACATCCCACAGACATCTATTTAATTTATATTTTTTGATAAATTTTGATGTTATTTCATGGCCCATTATGAATTGTAATTAAAACAAATTAATAATAACAATATTAAAAATAATAACATTTTTAATGTTATTGTTAATGATATTTGAATCTATTATGTAAACGAAGAAAAAATAAACTAAATATTAAACTGAAATTTTATCTGAATCATTACTTATTAAATATAAACTAAAGAATGAATGTAAGTAAAATTAAACAGTATTATTAAACAAATGTGCTCTAAAAACATGTACTGTACTTGCTCGAAAATGACGATTTGATAGACAGCAAGCGTACGCATGATCAAACATGCACGATGCATGATTCTTTGACATCCGTCAACATTACACACGATCCATCCACACGTCGTGGGGCTTGAGCTGATGGTCTTGCTGGACTCATTTTTCATTGTGCACATCCTTCAAAAAATACACGACGTGGGGATGGATGTCAAAGCTACGCACTATCGTTTTTGACTTGCTGTCCGTCATGACGTCCAGCAGGGATGGTTAGTGCATAGCCGGCTTAACATGATGACACCCTTATTTTACCTTACTATTGCTACAATAATTAAGCATCTGCCAGTTCCACCTTCATGTATCTGACTTTGGTTGCCCTACAACCAACCTTCTTCCTTTTACTTTGTATCTAGAGCTTATGTAGGTAGCCCTTCATTATCCATCTGTTTCTGTGCTCTTTATATTTTTGCCTATGGTCTTTTGTTTTCACGACACTGTATGTAGTTAAGTTTAATGAAGAAAGTTGTGTTAGTGGTTATAATCACAAACAGAATTATCACTGTTGCACACCACTATAGAAAAAGTATTCCGATTAGCGCTTTCAAGCTTCTCAGCTCATTGTCAGATCGGAATTCTCCGATCAGAATCGTTAAAATTCTGATCTGACGATGAGCTGAGAAGCTTGAAAGCACTAATCGGAATAATTTTTCTATAGTGGTGTGCAACAGTGATAATTCTGTTTGTACTTACTTAGTTTGTCACAAAATGTCATTACTTTTAATTCCATCAGCTCTTGAGAATCCTTTTACACCTCATATAAACTTCATTTCAGAAAACTGTATTTTATTTCAGTACCTGAGGTCATAAATCATATATCACTATAATAAAATAGAGGCAAATATTCTTTTTTAAAAGATAATTTTAGTACCTGATCTCACTGATCTTGAATGTTCTATTGATGAATCTACACACAATTTATGTATTTTGTTATCTCTATCTGTCTTTCTAACAGATGCTAGATATATATAGCATCTTAGTCAATGCTTAATATAATAGTCAGGGATATATAGGCATGGATGTTACATATAGTATAGAATAATATATAATATTTATCAGAATGTTAATATTTAAAATGATTTACTTACTCTGATGTTTGATTGTTAATAATTATTTTGAACTTATCTGGTTCCTCTTGCAAAATCTTAATTATATTTGTGGACATTCTAACTAAATAAATTTGTTTATTCAAATTAAATAAATGTTCCATAAGGAAATGGAAGTATGGTGATTGCAAAAAAAAAATCATTTTCAAGATAAAGGCTGATTCTGATTGTAGGACAAAATTCTGCAAATTAGGCTAAGACACATGAATTTTTGCAAAACATTATACATGAGGCTTTTATTTCAACTACTTTGTTAAGAAAACAGAATAAATTACATGATATACAGTAAAGCAAGTTGGAGTGCTTATCACAAATACACCAGAGTTTTGCATTCAAAGTGCACAATTCTGATAAGAATGGATATGCACAATTGAATATACTTTGTAATTTTTTTTTTAATTTATAGTTTGATAAAACACCTAGTTAGATATACAAAACTATATAAATGAGTGATCCTATTAGAGTAAGGATCACTAAGTGACCACTGATAAACATTCTGACTCACAGAGCAAAGCAAACACCAGGAAAACTGTCACTATTCTTCATTCAGAAGCAACATGATGCAGTCACAAGGCACATCACTTATATGGGTTTTCACTTTTGTATGTACTGAGGAAAAATTATTTGTAAAACAATGAAGTTAGAGCATGATAATTTTTAAACATTTACAGTATTCAAATCATAATTTACTATTGCTTCACAAAATTTTAAATTATACAGGGTGATTAACGAAGATATGCATAAACTTTAGGAGCTCATTCTACATGTAAAAATAAGAAAAAAAGTTCTTATAAACATAGGTCCAAAAACGGTTCGTTAGCGAGTTACGGCTCGCGAACCAGTTCGCCCTGATTCTGGTCCCATGGTAAAATGACGCCATACTGAAATCCGTGGGGTATAAAGTGAAGGGTAAATTTGGTGGCTTGTTATAGTTTTTGATCTGAAAAATTGAATAAAAGAGGTCCCAGACCTCTATCTTAATTAGTTTTTAAGAAAAACTGGGTAAAACACAAAAAAGTGGAATGGAAAAATACACATTTTTAGATTTGGGATAAAATAACTTCGTTAATTTGCTAATAAACAAATAAAAATGTCTAACTAACTTTGTAAAGAATTTAATTATGAGAAAACTGATATGTATAATTTCTATTAAAAGTAAGAACAAATTTGAGACATTTGACTTTAATTAAAAACAAAATGCACCAGAAAAGTGTTACAATTTACAGGAATGGCATTGTAAACTTTCGAAACACCTACACTTGGGCAGACGAAAACCCACGAGACTGCCCCCAAGACATGACAAACATACTTTTTCATTTAATGTGTGGTGCTGTCTTCTGGGTGATAATCTCTTAGGCCCGTTCTTCTTACCACCAAGGCTTAATGGAAGACAATACTTGCATTTTCTGCAAATGACTCTGATGGAACTCTTGGAAGATATTCCACTTGCAGATAGAGTGCAGATGTGGTTTTTGAATGGTGGTGCATCTGCTCACTACTGTCGTGATTTGATGAACCATTTAAATAGTACATTCGGTAAGTGATGGATTGGTCGGTACAACAGTAGGAACTGTTGGACCAGGAAGGTGCAACAGTTCCTGACATCAATGAAGGACGCAAAAGGGATACGCTATCATTGGGCGACATGTACAATGTGGCTTGCTCGTGCAGTGAGGTATACATCAACACTACAAAGCAAAGCGTCTGCATCCGCGTAGATGAACACAGCCGCTGTTGTCACTTGAGGCAGCCAGAGAAGTCTGCGGTGGCAGAGCATGCACCCTCCAATGCTGACCGTCACATTCTCTTCGAGGAGACCAAGATCTTGCCCTCGGTGACCAGGATCTTGTCTACTATCCTTGGCTACCCGTGGAGATCTTCAATCTTGGTTCCATCGCTACAAATCAAAGGGGAGACAGCCTCCTAGTAAATAGGATTTGGCGTGCTGTACTCCCAAGCCAATTAGGTAGCACTTGATGCTGATTGGTTGATGCTGCTTTCCAGCTTACATCGTGCTGTTTGGAAAGTTTATTTAAGTGGGCCTTCTCACGGAAAATACAGTACATAGTCTCTACTTCAGCACTGGGATAATTGGCAGACACCGTGGCAATAGTTTCCAACACTGATGACGGCCTCCTATGGTAGGGCAGACACGTCTGTCTTGAACACAAGACCATGGCTAAACAACCCGGCAAATAATAATTCCACAAATGTTGACGCTGGCCATAAAAACCTAAGGAATTCTACTTGTTTAATAAGTTGGATGAAAATCCAAATGTGATAATATGATGTACAAATGTGATAATCTTTTGACTAGGGACTTGGAAACACTGTGCGCCAGCATCAGCCACAAAGTGCTGGATTTTCTTGAAAAGGATTAGTGACTTACAATACAGTTTCAACTTGTCAGGAGTATAGTTTTATTTTTTGTGTATACGTAATGTGTATTTAGCACCATTGATTATGTTATATACACTGGCAAGTATGTGTAAAACAAAGAATTCGGCATGACTGCCAAATGTTTGCCATATGTAGGTAAAATATTTTCTTTTGTAAACACTGCTCCTTTGTATAGTTTAACACGCAAGCAGCGATAGTTGAAAACTGAAACACCAACATTGAGTTTCTCAACTAAAAAGTAGGAAAAAACCAACATAAATGTGAACAACATTAAACGATATAAAAAGTTATCTTGGCAGGGTGGGTATGCTGATAGAAACATTTTGTAGTGTACGTACTTCCCAATTACCTAAAATGTTGGCGTTCCTTTTATACAAAAATTATGCTCTGCCATTCATTTTAATTTGAAAAGTGGTGATCAAATTATTATTTCCAGTGATGATATGAAGATTTTAGTGGACGAGACTAAATTTTAGTAACGATACAAATAATTTTCAAAAATTAGAAGATGCGGCAGAAGAGTCAGAAATGAAAATAAATATATGAAAAGTAGTAGACACAATATGAAGAGATGAACATTCAGCTTCTTCATCTTCTTCTGCACCTAACGGAGTAGACACTTTGCCTGTTCCGTCTTCACAGAGTATCTCTCCATCTCACTCTCAGTCTTCCTATATCTCTTGTACTAAAGAGTCTATATTGAAACGCAACCTTAGGTAGTTGTCCATCCTCCATTCTGTTCAGATGCTGTAACCACTCCCTGCGATACGTCTGAATTTTATCATTTACGGAGAGTACCTGTAGCTCTTCTCTAATATCCTCATTGCACAAACGATCCTGTCTCATGCAACCCTTTGTTCTTCTCAGAAACATCATTTCCAAAGTTTGAATCTGGTTTTTAATCTTCTTTGTAGGAACCCATGTTTCACATCCATATAGTAAAACAGGCACTGCCATTGTTTTATAAAATTTAAGCCTCGTCTCTTTCCTTGTCTTTTTCCTCAACGTTCTATATATGACGCCACACATCATCTGAAACCTTGATATGTTATGAAGATTCAGCTTGAAGAAATAAAAGGAGTTAGCAATCGTGTCACAGAGCAGAACACTGTACGGCGGATGACAACAGTGCAGTGGCGGAATTAACGGTGGGGGGACTGGGTGGCTGCCCGGGGCCCATGAACCTGGAGGGGTCCACACATAGGCGTAACTTGGGAGGGGCAATGGGGGGCACTCGCCCCCCCCCAAAGTTCCGAGCATTATAAAATTTTGTTTCCAGTTGTTATAAATAAAAACTAACAAATAGTCAAACAGGAGGCAGTTTCTATGGGTGCGAGCACAGTAAGGACTATTTATCAACGTCTGTACTGTTATCAGACGACTAGCTGCCATAAATTTATTATTCTTATTTCATTTGAAGAAACTTGTAAGGGGAATGTTTGACAGATTTGAATGATATACGTCAAAATAATATTTCTGTTCGAAAAAAAACCAAAGGCTAGAGACCTAATTAATTGGAATACAATGCGTGCCTTTTACACAAACAAAGACTTGTTTTGGAACACCGTAATGAAATAATAAGCACAGCTGTACTTCTAAGAATTTGCTCTCTTTACTTTCCTGTCTTTGTCGCACATATTCTTCTGAGTCATCATCTCTGTGCTCAAATTGTTTACTGTTTGATTCGAGATTATCACGGTTTTCAGTTCAGCAGAATTTCGCAAACACTACAGGCCAGTGTAAAAGAGAGCGGTATGGTAGGGGTAACAGACTCGGCAGTATGAACAAAGCAAGCCAGCTTACTGTGCAAGACGTCGATGGCTTTGTTCATGAATCTTAAAAGACGGTCGTTTGGAACTGTTATTTGTTAATGATTACTGATACAAGTGCGGTCGGTCACTCGGTCGTGTACGTAGTCCGTTTGGTGCTTGTCTCTTTCTTAATTCGTTATTGTTGTGATTGTTTTGGTTTTTTGTGTTTCTAAGTTCTGAAAAACGGGAGACAAGAAATGCAAAGGAGTAACACTGCTTAATTTCTTTGAAAATTGCCTGACTGGCAATTTGAAAATTTCTTTGTTGTGACTGATTCGGCTTACTGCTACTACAGCCGAGCATTTTGTGACAGTGTGTCTAAGGGAGAGGATGCGTTTACGAAAAGTGGGTATAAGAATTGGAAGAACTGAAATTGTTTATGTTTATAGGCCTACAGTATAATTGTTGTAGGTAAACATAAGTGAAAGTACAACTTATGAAGAAAGGTTTGTTGATCATGCCCCTCGTTTACTAACTAAGAATTATTACTAAACTTTCTAATTTTGTATATAATATATTTTATTTATTTTATTATATAGATGGTCTCACTACACACTAGAATTTGTGAAGCTTTACCCTGCCCCTCCCCCCAAAGTTAGGCCCCAAGTTACGCCCATGGGTCCACATAATTCAAAGTCAAGATTTTAAAATATTTTTCTATATTTGATTTGCATAATAATTTTTTAATTGAACAAATCTGAATTTTTATCGAGTCTTCCACACACATTTTGCATGCAGAATCACAGTGTTCCAGTGTTATGTGCCAAACAACGACGCCGCCCTTGTCATCTGCACGTACAGACCTGTACAGTACATGTGGTGATACAGAGATATAATTATTGACCAACACATGTCTTGTTGTGTTTATTTAATTTGAATCTCTGATTTTAACACAACGGATTATGTTAATCTGTAAGTGGTATTAAAGTAAAGTGACAGTGACAGTGACTGCAATCGGAACAATTATTTACAACCAGTGGAATAAAAGAATACACAAGATCCTCACTAAATGTTGCTGATATATTTGTAATGGTAAGCAGTATGTATCTACAATAAATATTTTAATTACCTAAATACTGAAGATATCAGTGGCAGATGTACCATGAAACTTATGAAATTATCAGTATTGGTCCCTGGCTGCTTGGGACCCAACTGGCTGCTCATTATTAATTTATAATTAAATAATGTTTAAATGACTTAAAAAAAAATTAAGACAAAATTAAAACAAAAATTTTAAAAAAGTTATAATGCTTTCTATGGCAGAAAATGAAAAAAAGGAATGTATTAAAAATTTGAAGGAAATTTATGAAAACGACATAAATAAATACCAATTTGAACAGTAACTCTAAAGGAAGGAAAAGATGAATAATTGGCTGTTGATGCATATAAGGTACAGTCAGACATGAAACAAACATTTCTAATTGTAGAAATCCTTTTAAGAATATTTCAGACATTATCCATATCGAACGCTTCAGCAGAACGAACTTTTTTTTGTTTAAAGGGAAATAAAAATTACCTAAGAAACAAAATGAATAAAGGAAGATTAAATTCAATGACAATTCTATACACTGAATATGAATTATTAAATTAACTCAACTGTGATGCCATTACTGGAGAATTCGTAAAAGAAAAGTCTTGAAAAAACATAATTAAACACTAATTTTAATGTATGCAATTCTGGTATATGATTTTATACATGATTTTTATTTTTATGCATGTAATATTTTGTACGTATTCAAATTATAATCAAAATATAAAACTACTGTTATTTTTAATATTACTATTGTTTTTCATTAAATACCTTGTTTAATATCAAATTAAAACTTAAAACATAGTCATTACGTATGTGCATTGTTGTGGATATTATAAACGGTATTGGTAAATTTATAAAATAAATGATATAGAGCCCTTTTTTGTTCTGCTGCCCGGAGCTCCAAACACTGAAACCACCACTGCAAAAGTGTGTTTGAAAAATAAATAGGATTTATTTGTTCACATACATTTTATTTAAGCACTTCCATTGATATCACGTAGCTCCTATTTAATACCAATTTATTAATCTCTATTCATACTACAACAGTGTATTAGAAATAAAACTCAATATAAACTATAACAAATTGTGTAGCAAGGATACATATTTTAAAAACGGATTCTTGTTACTTGAGAAGTACACAAAACATAAACGGTAATCGAAGTGAACCATGGGCTGGTATTTCAACGACAAAATATTTATTTATAATTTGGTACATTATTCTGTTAGTAAATTTTTGTTTTGAAACACTTGCTCACAATACTCTTTCCATTTAATTTGAATACAAACATTTAATGAACCATTTGTATGCGTTTTTTTAGATTACTCAACTTTAGATTATGTGAGTGTAACTGCATTATGCACATAATAAAATTTAACACACGGAACAGTGACAATGTAGAATAAACTGACTCCAAAAACTATTTACAACCAGGGCTTGATTTCAGGGGGAATGCGCCTGAATGGCGTTCCGGAACCTCTTGGATCCAAAAATAAATTACCAAAAAAATATATGAAAAGGAAAACGTAATTATTATAAAAATTTACTATTAGTTTGTAAATTGTGTCCCTCATCAGCCCCATTACAAAACTAAACATTTGTCAAAATCAAACACCAGCACTAATCTTTATCTTAACTACTGCCGTTCAAAAAATTTCCTAATAACCTATGGAGAAAATAAAACAAAAAAACTTGCTTCAAAATTGAAACTACGTGAAAGGTAACTGATTGGCCAGAAAGTCTTTCTACCTTGAAATATGGTATTGAATCAATAGCAATAACTTCAAGTGAATGTGAGAGGGCTGATTTCTGGCCATCATACAGCACTGGGCACAAAGAGTAAGGAAAGGCCAAGAAACAAACAATATGACGACACAATGATGAAACTATGGAAACTTTTTTTAAATGTCCGAACTACCGAAACCATCACTTAGTTTGATTGACGATAACGCCATCATGAGTGACATGTTTTCGATTGTCGTGCGGCTGACCTGACGATGAAGCTCTATAGAAATATCAGTAAACTTTGTTAACCTTTTTAGATACAAGCTTATACGTATGTTACATATTTTATAAGGCTTTAAAATGTAGACTTCTTTTGTAATGACCTGATGTAAGCTAATATAAAATATAAGTATCTTTGTGTCTGTACGACTTTTGAATTGATGCGTTCCGGCACCTATAATTTTAGGAATCAACCACTGTTTACGACCAACTTTGTTAACTGCAGTTCTATTCAACCAAAATGACATACACACAATCCTTGACCTTAATGATAAAAAAGTTTTCCTAGTTAACATTAACGGTATGCTAAATATACATGTATGACTCCATAACACAATCTGTTGGTATTTCAAGGCCGGGAGGATTACACCGCATTCTATACAGTTTGCTATTTGCACATTTTCATACTTTTATTTTCATTTATTTATTAAATATTGTTTCTCGTTGTTATTGACTAACCTACAGTTTATCACTAACACCAAAAAGTAGATACAGACAGAGATGCCTCTGAAGTTCAACACAGGATCTAAAGTTGATCATGAAAGCATCATAACACAGTAGAGCATCGATTATCCGAACATCCATTAACTGAACGATACATTATCCAAACTCAATAAAAAGTACAATTATGTACTGTACTTTACAGTAATGTATTGGAGACGTGTGAGCATATTGGATATTTATTGAACATAAAAAAATGTATACTATAAATTATTATAGGACTGTACAGTAAAAAATAAATGCTGTAGCTATACAGCCTTATAGCCTATGAAGACTATAAGGCTGTATACATTATCCAAACTCAATAAAAAGTACAATTATGTACTGTACTTTACAGTAATGTATTGGAGACGTGTGAGCATATTGGATATTTATTGAACATAAAAAAATGTATACTATAAATTATTATAGGACTGTACAGTAAAAAATAAATGCTGTAGCTATACAGCCTTATAGCCTATGAAGACGGCAAGAGTTCTACTAATACAAAACCACCAATGGCAGCAAAAGCTTTTGATGCACTTGAGACTGTTCTAAAGAGGGCCAAAACAGAAGACAAGATAGACTGTACTCAGATTATAAATCTTAAACGACTTCAGTCTTTAGCAGCGAGGCAACGGGGTATCGCTTTGAAGCAGACAGTGACAGACAATTCTTTAAACAAGTGTAAATCCATGGTACTGTATGTTTTGTTTTGTTTTTTAATTTTTAATTAATTTTACAGTACAGTGTTTGTCATTAAACTCTAATTTTGTTTAACTTAACTTTTGGTTTTTATTAACTACACTCAGTTTTAATTCAATGATTCTTAGCCTTAGTAATACATTACAGTACAGTATACAGGTTGCTGTAATAATATAACAGTATGTTGAAATTAGTTTGTAATAAAAACCTTTGTTTTTGTAAAGGGAAATAATGTTTTCAATTTACGATCTATTATCCAAAATATAAATTATCTGAATGGGCCCTGGTTCCGAGAGGTTTGGATAATCGATGTACTATTTGTATTACCAGCAGAGAGTTTTACACGAAAATAAATATATTTTAGTTCTTACTGGTACTTGATCTTTATACAAAGTAAATCAAAATGCTTATCCAAAGTCAGTTCTATGATGTCTATCCAAGAGAGAAGAGGCCTTAATATGAAAATATGTAAATGTTTTGAATCAATTTCACATCTCATTAATAATATAATTGTGAGTTAATTTTGCAACAATTAGTAATGGACACGAAAATTATTTAAAAAAACGTTTGTTCTTAGTATTTTGATTTACTTTGTGTAAAGGTTAAGTAGCAATAAAGTATACTAGTATCTAGACGATCGAATTCAGAAGAAGATGAGCAGCCTATACTGATGCTCGTTCTGAGTGGTGTAGAAGTGAATTTTATTTCCTGGCCAGCTTGCCCATACGAACGCCAGCTGGGAAATAATATTTCCTCAATTGTTATGGCTGCACACTTTCGCCAAGATTAAGAGTGGTAGTGAAATGTGTTTATTTGGGTAGGGATTTTGCACTTGAAATAATGTGATTTTGGCAGTGGCATGATGAACAAATTTATAGACCTACAATGCAACATGAGTTTATTTTTTTTGTTCTCTTAAATTTTTGCGCCCCCTAAAAACTTGCGCTTTAGGCTACAGCCTAATGGTAAATCAGTCACTGTTGATAAGTAAGCATCCTGACGAAAAGTATGTTGTTTTTTTGTATCAATTGTCATAGACCAGATACTACAAAACTATGAAAATGCTGTTCCTAAATAAGTTTAATGTTTAGTCCTCTCTATTTTTTCTTTATTATGTTCCCTCTTTCACTAATACCCTGTTTCACATTCTGCTATCTTCATGAACATGCCAATTCTCAATTCTAAGCATTTCTAGTCTTCCAAAGTTCATATGAGTTTTTTTTTTGTATCGGCCATCTAAGGACCACATGCCAATTTCAATTCTTTATTCTTTTCTTTTTCTCCAATATTCTTTCATCTTTTCACTGTGTCTCTTCTTCCTGTATTCAGTCCACTTTGAACCTGTTTTTCTCTCTCCTACCCTGGACTCCTTCCATTTTAACACTTTTGCCCGAAAGCCTTCTCTTTCAATTGCTTCTTCTCAGTGTATATTATTTTTTTCTAAATCCTTTTACACTTCTTTAATCCAACTTGATGTTGACTTCTTCCCCCACAGATATCTGAAGATCTGCTTTGTTAACCTATTGTTGTCCATTCTATATAAATATCCAAAAAATAATAGTCTTCTTTTCTCATTGCTTCTGTTATATTTTCTATACGTTGATATATTTTATCATTACTTCTTAATTTCCCACATTCAGGAAGTTTTTCGTGGGCCTAATATTTTCCTAATAATTCGTCTTTCCAATATTTCTAGTTTGTCTAAATTATAATTCAGTGCTAGACATTCACTTGCATATAGGCATTCTGGGTTCACTACTGTACTGTAATGCCTTATTTTCGCATTTTTAGATATTTACTTTTTATTGTAAATATCTTTAGTTATACCATATGCCATATAAGTTTTTATTTTTTTACTTAAAAGAATTCAGTCCAACATTTTTGAAAACACTAAACAGTGCTAAAGTGTATCAACAAGTGAAGTGCTCATAGTGACCATCCTGCTATCTAGCTTCAACTTGTAGAATTAAGCACAAGTCTAATTTTACACTCACCAATTTAGAATATTAGTCTTGAAACTTATATACAGAATGTACGGAATCAGTTTCAGAGCAGCAACTTCCAAACTAATGATGCCTATAACTGAACACGTACGTACACTATATCGGTAGAGATTGCTGTTGGGAGAAATGCCAACATGCTATTTAGTAATCACAGTATGTCACTAATACAGCCAAGAATTAAAATATACACATCCAGTAACTGTAAACGCAAGTTATTAAAATAAAAAAAGTTATAATAAATAAAACACACTGCAGCATTACTACAAAATTTATAAGAGTATAAATTATAAGATTAAGATGGCTGAAACATATGCAATGAACAAATTTGGACCACGCGCTTACAGCCCAGCAAGCAGTAATTTTAATATATTAGAGTATTTGTTTAGGCTGTAAGAAAGATGCCTGTGTTATAATACAAGTGACGTTCAATAAGTAAAGAGACAACTGACTTTTGTTTAAATACGATTTATTCAATTAATATAATTTACTCAATTTTTAAATTTTCCCAAATTATTCAGTGTCTAACAGGCCTATAAAATGTCCACTATAATATTCTAGCCTAATTTTCAATAGTTGGAACTGTTATGAAGACACAATTGTTTCCATGTAAAACACACTTTTTCCAATACAGCAGGCTAAGCTTTTATTTTCAAGCACGTCTCTCTCTAGCAGTGGCTGTTGACAGAAAACTTTCCTTCTAAAGCACATCACAGAAAATTTTATGTTTAGCATCACTTCACCGTGTTTGATGTTAAATTTTTTTCTGACTGGAGAACTAAGATGCTTTCATTCTATGTTCTGCCATGTGCTCCTGAGTAATAATGATGAAGCCAGGTCTGAACAAATCACTACTCTAAAAAAAAAAAAAAAAAAATGAATTTACATTTTTTTAAACCGCAAGTTTTGTGACTTGAATGTCATTCTTCAACAGTGCATTTTTCTGTAGACTTACTTTCTGTCGTTTGACGACTGATTTAGATAATGTATATTAAAACCGTTAGCATTAAACTATTTTAAATTGATGACCAGGATACCAACTTAGGATTCTGAAAATATATTAAAGCACACACACAAACGCGCGCACGCGCGTCTTTAAAGTGGCAGAAATCAATCCCATTAAAATAAATTGTAATAACACAATAACACATTAAAAATACTCATTACTGAAACGATTACAAGATATTATTGATTTTCCAACATTTCTAACATATATACGCTAATGCTGTGTATAAATCTGTTAAAAAAGAATTACTACCATATGTCATACACACATATTGTATATTAAAATATAAACAATATTATTTAAATAAATATGCTTGTACTTATTGAATAATCTTTATGTCTTCTTAAAAAACTCCACTTGTATTTTTGATCCTTTTGAACACCAGTGGTATTGGCAATAACAGTAGTCAGTTAAATTGGATTTAAGTATATTTCACAAACAAGAGGCATACCACACGACCTTAAAAAATAAGACTGTAGTTGTTGAAATTACTAAATACAAGATCACCACAATTTGAGGAGCCCAATGTTATGATACTCTTTACTAAGCATAGCTAGATTTACTTAAATAACTGTTTAACAAATAAATTACACATGAACTATATTTGGAGGCGAGTCTTGCTAAGACTAACATTCTGCAAACCATCACAACGTATCAAAATAGAATTATATTATATGCCACATGTATAAGGTCAGATAAAGATTATCATACGTTTAACACGCACAAAAAGAAAACATATTGAAAAACAAAAAATCTTATGCAACAAGTAAGTAGTGACAGTACATTAATAGACAAGGTAAAAGGTTTGGTGAGGATCAATCAACTAGCTAGAGACAAATATTTTTAAAATGTGTTCGTTTCAGTTGTGTGTTCATTAAGCCTTTTATTAGAACAGAATTTTATATATTACAGTACCAGAGACAAATGATAATCACCTTTTAAAATGAACAATACCTTAACAAAAATTTCTTTTTCTTCAACTTTACTATGAGATTTCTGTACATGACATCTTTTGACTGGAAATATAAATAAATAAATCTTGATGCAGGTGGATTAGAATTACAGTCTCCCAAAGTATAATCTAAACTTATGTCTGGATTAGGACAGTGACTTCAAAACAAGTTTACAATCGCATTTATTCATCAGTAACAGTTGAAGGTGTCCTTAATATTTGGTGTACACTAATACACAACAAACAGTGTAACAGTATTCATTCCAGCAAACAACATACACACTTGCACTGCACACAAAATAGTTTAAAGTGTTTTTATAAGGATATATTTTAATATTTTTACACACACTTTTGAAGGCATGCTATAAACAATATCACTCTAAAACATATTTTAGTTATTATAAATAAAACATTCTGTAGAATACAGTATAATAATAATTACCAACTTGAGACGGAAGTTATTATTTAATTCAAACTGAAATATTTGTAGTGTTTTCTTGGGGGGGGAGGGGAGAGGGATGGAGGAGGAGGAGGAGGAGGAGGAGGAGAAAAAGACTGACTTGGTTAAAATTGTTGCACTGTGATGTATACACTAGTCATTTCTAGTTTTTCTTATGTTCAAATTCAATTAGTACTAGTGCTATAAAAAACCTCATTTTGCTTTGTTCTAACAATACTGTCTGAACATTGTTATACTCCATCATTTCAATATTGTTAATTTTTAATATTGTTATAAATACATTTCAATACTCCATCATTTATCTCTGTTTACTTATAGATAGAGAGCCAGCAACGTGATCATTTAACCGGAAGATGTAACGCTAGAAACCCTCTAGATCGAATGTACTTACTGCCATGAAACGTGAAATGACCGTCAGCTACTCCTCACTGGTTGCTTTACTTTCGAAAATTTGAATTGAAATTGCCAAAATTTGGCAGTTAATTTAACCAAGAGATAAATGGGCAATTTTTTTGTCAAAATGTTGGGCTTTGATCACTGGTTGAGGATTCAGGACGACTGACGGTCTAGCTCGTTGCAATTTTAAAACTGACGGGTTCAAATTAGGTTAAATTTTGCATCTAATTTAACCGAGAGATAAATGGTCGGAATTTTCATTAAAATTACCAGCACACTACCCCAAACGCTATTCTAGGATGACTGACTGCGTAAGCAGTTGCAAATTCTCAACTGACGGTAATTTAAATTTCAGTTGAAGGAAATTAACTGAGCGATAAATGCCTGGAAATTCCGACAATTTTTCACATTTCGGTCAAGGAGTTAGAATAAAACCAACTGACGTTCAAATCATGTTGCTATTTCAAAACTGACGGGTTCAAACGATACGGGATAACTTCGATCGATATGTAGAAACATTATCGGTGGAAATACTTTGCACGAAACTCAAGGTATCTGCTGGCAGAATGCGGAGTTAGTGAGCAATGTAACTCAGCTTCCACGAACTTCAACTGATTCGAATTCTAGTGGTACTAGAAAGAGAAAATGGACCATCGAATTGCCTGATAGCACTCTTCCTTTTTACCACAAAAAACCTCGCCTTCTCCCGAACTTCAATGTTAACGGTCAACCACGTGTTTCAAACCCTGCTAATTTGCTATCTGCCAGAATGCTCGATTTTGCTTGGTTGCTGTCAGTTACCGTTGGGGTGAAAGATACCACTATGTGGGTTGGTTTCAATTCAAAAATTCTTATGGATTCAACTCCGCTTCAAAAAATTCATTACTTGCCAACCATAAATAAATCGCCAACGTCATATGATGCCGTTTACGAGACAATGAAGCGTTCATTGACAATCGCAGACGACTGTGGTCAGAGGTTTATTTGTGTGACCTACGATCTGGCCATCGCTAAATGGCCTACGCTATTCAATCTGAAGAGGGTGATCAATTTAATCGACTGTTTATTCAAATGGGAGGTGTTCACCTCAACATGGCATATTTCAAAACGCTTGGGAAATTCATTGAAGATTGTGGTATTTCACATATTCTTGTCGAGAACGAACTTTTGGCATGTGGTTCTTTGTCAGGTTTCATATCAGCCACCCATTACAACAGGTGTAGACGCCTGCACCAAATTTGCTCAGTGGCCATCCACGGTCTCTTCCTTGATTTTTTTTTAAGCACACGGGCAAACACATCACAGAGGACATTAAATGCCAGCTAGAAACCTTCACGCAAAACCGAATCGATTTCAGAGAGCCTCATCTTTCACCCGAATTGAACAACATTTTCTTGGAGTACGAGCATTTTTTCCAAAGAACGCTTACTGGGGAATTCGGGAAAACTGCTCAGTTTTATTGTGTGTACCTGAAGTTGGTGGGTTATTACTTCATCCTCCAACGTAGCATTCGGACAGTTGATTATGAACTCTACACTTACATTTTCCCCAAACTCAACAATCTATTCTTTTCCTTTAACTTACCAAACTATGCACGCTGAACCGTTCTCCACGAATTCCAAATGGTTAATATTGACTGACGCACCTTGGTGTGAAGAATGTGTTCTTAGAGGAAGGGTCTTTTGCAGTAAGACGAACTCATAATTTTTCAAGGTCCCCGGCGGATTTGGCGCTCGAACAATCGATCAATGCTGACGCATCGCATACTCTTAGAGGAAATCGACACTTTACCAATTCGTTGTCATGTCGCGAAAGATGGGCCAGAAACCACAGCGCCAGAACTGAGGTTATTTCCTTTGTGATGCAGGAAACCAGTGTCAAGAAAGCAGACGATTCAGTCACTGACTTGCAACCAAGCACAATTGTCAAGAACATTAATGCTGTGAAAAAAATCAGGCAGGCTACATGCTGTGAAAAAAAATGTGAGTATTTTGCAGGCTACATGAACCCGTTTTCACCTGAAATAGACAAAAATAAATTATTCAATGTTGTGACAGGAAGGGCAGCCAGTCAAGAAACTTGTGAATTTCTGCTCAATGTGGAGAAAATCGGGGATGATCAAAGAGAAACATTCTTTTTGGAGACGAGTAACAGACCCGAGAGGTTTTCAGAGAGAATAAAGCAAAACAAGGTCTGTACTTTTGCCAATGAAAACAAACAAATCGTTAAGAAAATAGAAGGAAAGTGTATTTCTTTGAAAATGGATAAAGACCTGTTTGCGAGAATGTTGGCGCTCTCTCTCTCAAAAAAGATTGACCTTGCATACGTGTTGACCTTCCCATTGACGCCAGTTCCATCAACATTATGTCACCCTGATGGTAGTTTCATAAAAAGTCAAAAGTCTACCCTTAGCAGGCATCTTGAAGGTAAATTAGATTCCAAATAACCTGAACCACAAAACTTTGATGCGGTACTCTTGGATGGATTTTTTTTATCCGCTTACCCGTTGACTTACCAAAAACATTTGGACAGATTGCACGGAAGTTGATGACTACGTTAAGTCACCAGCCTGCTATGGTGGTGCATCTCATTTTTGACAGATATGTAAACCCATCATTGAAGGATGCGGAGAGGCAGCACCGAGGTAGTGTTCCAGTTGCTTACCAAATATTGGGGCCTAACCAACAAAGGCCAGCTGATTTTATGAAGGCCCTATCTAATCCTTTTTTCAAAGAATCGTTCGTCAAGTTTTTGGTCAATTACTTGGAGCCCAAAGAAATGGCACCATTCTTGGAGGAAACTCGCTCGTTGTATATAACATGCGGGACACAGTGTTTCTCGTTCCAAAATGTGGACGAGACAATAACGAGGAAAGAAGAGACTGAACTCGAATGCGACCACGAGGAGGCTGATACACGCATAATTTTCTATCTAGCATGAATGCGTCAGCATGAAAATGTGCTGGTCCGATCCTCAGACATGGACGTTATGGTTGTCCTCCTTTCCAATATGTGTAAACTGCTGGTGAACGTCAAGAACGTTTACCTTCAACTCGGGAACATCACTTCCGGTTCCAAAAGACTTTTAAATGTCACTGCGTTGTATAATACCCTCGGCAATGACTTATCAAGGGCCTTGACAACCTTTCACATGTTCACTGGAAGCGACCACACCCCTGCCTTTTTCAGGAGAGGTAAAATACAACCTTTCAAGGTATTGTCAAGTGATTCTCGTTTCATGAAGGCGTTCATCAATCTTGCCGATAATGTTGTGAATCACGAAACATTCACGGTGATTGAGGAATTCACATGCAGGATGTATGGGGTACGGGGATGCAAAACCGTCAATGAAGCAAGGTACGAACTTTTCTGTAAAGCGTATAAGCCCAAAAAAAGCAATGAACTAGTACTAAAATTCGCTAGGTCATTTAGCTCCACCAACATCCCTCCAAGCAAAACAGAACTATACGAGCAAATCAAAAGGGCCCACTTTCTTGGAGGTTTGTGAAGCAATGCTCACTGCCTGTTTGGCCCAATAAGCAACGCAGATAACAATAAATGGAAAGTCACAGAGGATCACATTGAGGCTGTTTGGTTCGCTGGAGAGATGGGGCCATCGAGCACTGATGAAATTTTGGGAAATGCTGACGACCATGATGAAAATGCGGACGACGATTATGACGAAAAGACTATTTCTGAGTCAGGTAAGATGTAGAGAAAAAATGTTTCTTAATATTTAGAAATATTTCTAATTATCTATTAGATTCAAAATTTAACCAAATTTGAAACCCGTCAGTTTCGAAATAGCAACGTGATTTGAACATCAGTTGGTGATATTCTAACTCCTTGACCGAAATGTGAAAAATTGTCGGAATTTCCAGGCGTTTATCGCTCAGTTAAATTTCCTTCAACCTAAATTTAAATTGTCGTCAGTTTTGAAATTGCAACTACTTACACTGTCAGTCGTCCTAGAATAACGTTTAGGGCAGTGTGCTGCACATTTTGATGAATATTCCGACCATTTATATCTCAGTTAAATTAGATGCAAAATTTAACCAAATTTGAAACCTGTCAGTTTCGAAATAGCAACGTGATTTGAACGTCAGTTGGTGATATTCTAACTCCTTGACCGAAATGTCAAAAATTGTCGGAATTTCCAGGCGTTTATCGCTCAGTTAAATTTCCTTCAACTGAAATTTAAATTGTCGTCAGTTGAGAATTTGCAACTGCTTACACCGTCAGTCGTCCTAGAATAGTGTTTGGGGTAGTGTGCCGGTAATTTTAATGAAAATTCCGACCATTTATCTCTCGGTTAAATTAGATGCAAAATTTAACCAAATTTGAACCCGTCAGTTTTAAAATTGCAATGAGCTAGACCGTCAGTCGTCCTGAATCCTCAACCAGTGATCAAAGCCCAACATTTTGACAAAAAAATTGCCCATTTATCTCTCGGTTAAATTAACTGCCAAATTTTGGCAATTTCAATTCAAATTTTCGAAAGTAAAGCAACCGGTGAGGAGTAGCTGACGGTCATTTCACGTTTCATGGCAGTAAGTACATTTGATCTAGAGGGTTTCTAGCTTTACATCTTCCGGTTAAATGATCACGTTGCTGGCTCTCTATCTATTAATACTATGTTAAATATAAACATTTATTGTATTTTTCGATGTCTGCTTTTAACTGAAACTACACGATAGTACCTACTATAATTATCACACATACAAAAATATGTTTTTTAAAAAAGAAACCGAATTCAGGTTTTGCTTGGGAGCAGATTGTCTTTACATGGCCCAGAGCAGGGTCGTATTTACAGGGGGGGATATACGCGACCGGACCCCCCCCCCCAAAGGGACGAAGGTTGACAAGAAATTTTGTTTATCTCTTAAATTTTAAGCTGTTTTATTAATTTCTCAGCTGTGTACCCTAATACAGCAGTAACACTTTTTTAAATATAGTTCTACAAACATACACAGCATTTGCGTGTACATTTGAATACGAAATATAGAAAGACCAATCAAGTCAATAAGTATATTATAAACAGTGTTCAATAGTGCTTATTTTTATTATGTTATTACTTTAATGGGATTGACTTTAGTATGTTATCACATGTTTTTCAGCCACTTTAAAGATTGTAATATTGATTAATCTCAACTAGTTTTTTCTTTTGTATGAAGCTGACACGAACTGACTCCCCCCCCTCAGACCTAATTCTATATACGCTACTGGCCCTGAGTACAGGCTAGTGTAGTCTACAGATAATGTCTGTAGCTTTCATAAAACACATTTAAACAAATTTTCTATGATATTCTAAAAAAATATGATATTACTATTTTTAATAATTAAGTGTCCTCTATATGTAATGCCAAACAAAAGCATTCAAGTGTTCATAAGATATTTTAAAAAGGAGTCAGCTTTATGGAGGTAAGAATAGGACAAGCTAAGACAGCAACAAAACAATTAAACAGTCTGCTTTGGAGTCTACGAATAACAAAGAACAATAAAATCAGAATATATAAATCTATAGTCAAAAGTATAGGCCTCTATGAAGTAGAACTGTGGGAAATTAATAAAAGAAATAAATCCATAATAAGAGCTATGGAGATGGATTACTGGGGGAGGTACTGTAGACTAACAAGACTAGATAGAATGAGAAATGTAGAGATAAGACAAGCGATGGGAATCGATCTTGACATTATAGAAACAATAGAAGCAAGAAGACTGAATTGGTTCGGACACCTAAAAAGAATGTCGGATGAGAGATGGCCAAGGAAGGTATGGGAATGGACTCCACCCTCTAGAAGAATAAAAGGAAGACCTAAACATTCATGGAAAATGGACGTCAAAGATGCAATGAATGCAAGAGGACTTACAGAACAGGACTGTGTAGACCAGCGCCAGTGGAAGCTAGGATGCAAGAGGCGGTACCAGCCATAATTAAATAGCCTAAAAAAAAAAAGCTTTATGGAGACAGTTGTTCCATTTACATTGCTCACTTTGTATGAGGAGACTATTATATGTGAATAAAAGTATTTTACTGTCACAACATATGAACAACAATGGCATCCTGTTTTTTTTTTTACACAGTATGAAATATCCTGTTGAAATTTTGTGAAATATCTTATCAAATTTCCACATATCTGATATTACAAAATCAATTCTGTCATTGAGCAACATATGTTAAATATTACTATTGAGTTAATACTGTAGATAGTTATGAATCTTCGTTTTGAATCTGAATGGAAGAAAGGAACGGATATCTGCGCTATCACCATAATCATCATGGCATACATAAAACGTAAATAATTCCTGTTTTAAAAATTCTATTTGAGATACAATGTTGGTATAAATTGTATTTACATCATTAAACAAACCCTGCACATAGTAATATGAAGATAAAATATACAAAAACGTAAGAGGTTGCTTATTCACAGTAAAAATGATCCAATGGTTGATAATGTGAACCTTGTATCCATGTTATACTAAAGGGGAAAAAAATTGTCAGTCTAGCAAACAAAGGAATCCAAATTATCTCTTTCAAATATGTAGTATCTGTATAGTACAGATGTTGAATAGTATAGGTGTTTATACTTGCCTGATTACCAGCCTACATCTTAAAAATGACACAGCTGTAATTCTGAATGCTCAGCTTTTAAAAATAAAGTCTGAATTATTTTTGCACTTACAAAAAGAAAGATGCTGTCTGTTATCGAGGAGTTAAAATTTGAGAAACTCAAAAATGGAGTTTTAGTATTACACTGAAAGGAAAACACATGAGAAAACAACAATGTTGTATGTGAAAGAAAAAGAATAGTGTAGGACAGTGGTTCTGGACCTTTTTAAGTCTGGGCCCACCTTGAAGGGTATTACACTTCATGGGTACCAAAAACTTGGGCTCCGGCAGAATTACTTGTTGGGGTGTGTAGCAGCCAGTTTATAGTCATATTTTTGTTAACGTCGAGTATTTTAAGCCCTCCTTTATACTCAAACAAATTATACATAGTTAATTCTACTTAATACTAAATGTAACAAGCTTTTAAGACAAAGTAAATAAGTTTTCAAGCCCGACTTCGCAACCCACTACACGTCCCCTCAGGACCCAGTAGTGGGTCGCACCCCATAGATCGAGAAATGCTGGTGTTGAAGGCACTTAGTTACAAAATGAGGAGAGAGAGAGAGAGAGAGAGAGAGATGAGCGAGAGAGAGAGAGAGAGAGAGAGAGAGAGAGAGTGAGAGAGAGAGAGGAGAGAGAGAGAGAGAGAGAGAGAGAGTAGTCATGAGTCCAATTTAGATGAAATTTTAGTCTGTGAAAGTATCCAAAAATACAACTTCAAGAACAACTTGTGGCATTTAAGGGAAAGGATCCCATCAGATCCAAAACAATTAGGCCTACTTACAACCAATCGCTGGAGTAATTAATCACTTTAACTACTTGGATAACGTTATAAATTCAGTCAGAAAGATTTGTGGTGTCAAACGGGTCTGCAAAAAACTTAGGAACACAGGACGACCAGATGTTAAAAATAAATTTTACAAAACGGTAGCTACCTCTGTTTTATTATAGGGTAACGAAAGATGGGTTATGATCGCAAAAACTGAAAACAAAATATCAAGAAAACGTTAAACACAAAATATGGCTCCAGTCCCGATTGTTGCTTATATTTTACAATTATGGTTTGTACGGTTACACGAAGGTTTCACCTACAAAATATCGGTTAACACAAAAACGTTTTGTTAAAAATAATTTTTTTGTTGGCTTTTCAATAGCTGCAAAATAAATAAATCCAGACTTATGCACGCCCCAAAACAGTGAAAGTCATGACAGTACCGACGAATTTGACAGGAAAATGGCAGTGAAAATTTACGAGTTTTTACTGCTACCGATATGCTTGATATGCTTTCATTACAGAGCTGTATTCGTTGATATTTAGAAGCCAACTTGGAAGGTGGTATGTTTGACCACATTGATAAATTAGAACAACTTGTTGACAATAAAGTAGTGCAGAATTGTGTGCAGAAGAAAATAATTTTTTAAAAAGTATTAAACTTTGTCACTATAGGGACTTTAAAAGACATACTACGTACATTACTGTACAAGAAAACGTAAATCGTAAGACTAAATGAAGAACAGCTACAGTCCGTGTATACTAAGTTTGAAGAAAAATTAAACAATTTTCCTTATTTGGAAAACAACAATTTGAAAAAAAAAAGAATTACAGAAATTATCCAGGAAGGTAAATAAAACTTTTACTTCCATGTTCCTTAAGGAAATGGAAGTATGGTGATGGCAAAAAAAACGTGTTCGAGATTATTGCAGAATATGATTGTAGTACACTCAAAACATGAAAAAAAGTCATTTTTCGAAAAGTGTCTGTGTGTCTGTCTGTCTATAGATTTTTTTTCTATGGCAAACGATAACAGCCGCAAATTCAAACAGAATCAAATAATTTTTTGCATGCAGCCCTGATTTGTAGAGTACTCGCGACCTATTGTTTTTGGTGAAGATCGGTTGAGGGAAAGGGGTAGTTTACCTGCAACGGTTTTTTTATCAAGGGTAATTTTGTTTGTTTGGCAAACGATAACAGCCGCAAATTCAAACAGAATCAAATAATGTTTCGCATACAGCCCTGAATTGTAGAGTTCTCAAGATCTGTTGATTTTGGTAAAGCTCGGTTGAGGGAAAGGGGTAGTTTACCGGCTACGTTTTATGTTATAACAAGGGTATTTTTTATGGCAAACGATAACAGCCGCAAATTCAAACAGAATCATATAATATTTTGCATACAACCCTGAAATGTAGAGTTCTCAAGACCTGTTGGTTTTGGTGAAGATCGGTTAAGGGAATAGGGTAGTTTACCAGCAACATTTTATGTTTTATCAAGGGTAATTTTTTTTATGACGAATGATAACTGCCGTACATTAAAACAGAATCAATTACTCTTCTGCATACCTTTTTGAATTATACAGAACTCAAGGTGTGTTGATTTTGCTGAAGATGGGTTAAGCGAAGGGGTAGTTTATCAGCAACGTTTTATGTTTTAAAAAGGGTAATTTTTTTTACGACGAATGATAACTGCCAAAAATTCAAAGAGAATCAAATAATTTATTGCACCCTTTCCTGATTTGCAGAGAGCTCAAGGTCTACTGATTTTGGTGAAGATCGGGTAAGGGAAAGGGGTAGTTTACCTGCAACATTTTATGTTGTAACAAGAGAAATGTTTCCATGAGGAACGATAACTGCCGCACATTCAAACAGAATCAAATATTTTTTTCATGCATCCCTGAATTGTAGAGGACGGAAGGTCTATTGATTTTGGAGAAGATTGGTTAAGAGAAAGGGAAAAGTTAAAGTTAGGTTAAAGTTTACCTGGAACATTTTATGATTTAACAAGAGTAAAGTACTTAATTTTTATAAATAAAGTATCCTGATAAGAAGCTCATAGTAATCCACTGTAGAAACGTAGATGAAATATCTATAAATGAAGAGGTTAGGTGAACGGGGTGGGGTAATTTTCTATTATTAAAAATTATAGTTGAAGGTGGAGGGGAGAATTTTTTATATGTATTACATTATCGGCAACAAAGAAGTAGTTTTTTTGTTAAAATTGCTTCCCGGGCTCTTTAGCCGTAGTCCAATGTTTTCTGCAAAACCAGAGTTTTCGGCAGTGCCATCGACTGCCATCATCGGTGAAAATCGAGTGCGAAAACGTGAGGTGGTATACGTTAGTGACCACAGTACTGTGGTTAATGCTGAAGCAATAAGTAGAAAGACGTAGTTTCTATGGAAATATTTCATTTCGAATATGATTTTAAATATAAATCTTAGAACATGGAAGTCATGTATGGTTCTCCATACCGATATTTTATATGTAAGCACCTTCTGAATATTATTTATAGCGTTATTTTACTACAACACAATGCAGTAAGTAATCTATGCAGTGTTCGTTCATTTATCTCATTTTCTTTCACTTTTTGTCCGTTTAACCCGAAATTCTATTAACACGAAAAAACAGCTGGTCCCCATCATTTCGGGTTACACGTTTTCCACTGTACGAGCAACTTCATCTCGGAAAACTTTTTTCTGAGATGAAGTTGCTGCCAAGCCTGAAAGAATGCGCGACAGCTGACGAACTGGAACAAGACTGCCTAAACAACTCTGAATTACAAAGCAAAGGAAGTAACAACGTGGGACGACTAGCAAAAAGATAGTCACATAATTAAAGACGAAACTGTTACACGCTTAAACATGTTAACGACGATGATGATGATAATGGTTTTTAGGTGTAGGGGTTTGTTCATGTTCAGGGTGGAAGGCGTTGTGTTACCACGCGTATACTGTACTGTACGTAACATTCTTTAACCGATACCAAAATAGTTTCCATTTTAGGTGTAGGAGTTTGTTGATGTTCAGGGTGGAAAGCATTGTGTTACCACGCGTATACTGTACTGTACGTAACATTCTTTAACCGATACCAAAATAGTTTTCATTTTAGGTGTAGGAGTTTGTTGATGTTCAGGGTGGAAAGCGTTGTGTTACCACGCGTATACTGTACTGTACGTAACATTCTTTAAACGATACCAAAATAGTTTTCATTTTAGGTGTAGGAGTTTGTTGATGTTCAGGGTGGAAAGCGTTGTGTTACCACGCGTGTACTGTACTGTACATAACATTCTTTAACCGATACCACAATAGTTTTCATTTTAGGTGTAGGAGTTTGTTGATGTTCAGGGTGGAATGCGTTGTGTTACCACGCGTATACTGTACTGTACGTAACATTCTTTAACCGATACCAAAATAGTTTTCATTTTAGGCATAGGAGTTTGTTGATGTTCAGGGTGGAAAGCGTTGTGTTACCACGCGTATACTGTACTGTACGTAACATTCTTTAACCGATACCAAAATAGTTTTCATTTTAGGTGTAGGAGTTTGTTGATGTTCAGGGTGGAAAGCGTTGTGTTACCACGCGTATACTGTACTGTACGTAACACTCTTTAACCGATACCAAAATGTTTTTATTTTAGGTGTAGGAGTTTGTTGATGTTCAGGGGTGGAAGGCGTTGTGTTACCACGCGTATACTGTACTGTATGTAACATTCTTTAACCGATACCAAAATAGTTTCCATTTTAGGTGTAGGAGTTTGTTGATTTTCAGGGTGGAAAGCGTTGTGTTACCACGCGTATACTGTACTGTAAGTAACATTCTTTAACCGATACCAAAATAGTTTTCATTTTAGGTGTAGGAGTTTGTTGATGTTCAGGGTGGAAGGCGTTGTGTTACCACGCGTATACTGTACTGTACGTAACACTCTTTAACCGATACCAAAATGTTTTTATTTTAGGTGTAGGAGTTTGTTGATGTTCAGGGGTGGAAGGCGTTGTGTTACCACGCGTATACTGTACTGTATGTAACATTCTTTAACCGATACCAAAATAGTTTCCATTTTAGGTGTAGGAGTTTGTTGATTTTCAGGGTGGAAAGCGTTGTGTTACCACGCGTATACTGTACTGTAAGTAACATTCTTTAACCGATACCAAAATAGTTTTCATTTTAGGTGTAGGAGTTTGTTGATGTTCAGGGTGGAAGGCGTTGTGTTACCACGCGTATACTGTACTGTACGTAACATTCTTTAACCGATACCAAAATAGTTTTCATTTTAGGTGTAGGAGTTTGTTGATGTTCAGGGTGGAAAGCGTTGTGTTACTACGCGTATACTGTACTGTACGTAACATTCTTTAACCGATACCAAAATAGTTTTCATTTTAGGTGTAGGAGTTTGTTGATGTTCAGGGTGGAAAGCGTTGTGTTACCACGCGCATACTGTACTGTACGTAACATTCTTTAACCGATACCAAAATAGTTTTCATTTTAGGTGTAGGAGTTTGTTGATGTTCAGGGTGGAAAGCGTTGTGTTACCACGCGTATACTGTACTGTACGTAACATTCTTTAACCGATACCAAAATAGTTTTCATTTTAGGTGTAGGAGTTTTTGATGTTCAGGGTGGAAAGCGTTGTGTTACCACACGTATACTGTACTGTACGTAACATTCTTTAACCGATACCAAAATAGTTTCCATTTTAGGTGTAGGAGTTTGTTGATGTTCAGGGTGGAAGGCGTTCTGTTACCACGCGTATACTGTACTATGCGGAACATTCTTTAACCGATACCAAAATAGTTTCCATTTTAGGTGTAGGAGTTTGTTGATGATCAGGGTGGAAAGCGTTGTGTTACCACGCGTATACTGTACTATGCGGAACATTCTTTAATCGATACCAAAATAGTTTTCATTTTAGGTGTAGGAGTTTGTTGATGTTCAGGGTGGAAAGCGTTGTGTTATTACGCGTATACTGTACTGTACGTAACATTCTTTAACCGATACCAAAATAGTTTTCATTTTAGGTGTAGGAGTTTGTTGATGTTCAGGGTGGAAAGCGTTGTGTTACCACGCGTATACTGTACTGTACGTAACATTCTTTAACCGATACCAAAATAGTTTTCATTTTAGGTGTAGGAGTTTGTTGATGTTCAGGGTGGAAAGCGTTGTGTTACTACGCGTATACTGTACTGTACGTAACATTCTTTAACCGATACCAAAATAGTTTTCATTTTAGGTGTAGGAGTTTGTTGATGTTCAGGGTGGAAAGCGTTGTGTTACCACGCGTATACTGTACTGTACGTAACATTCTTTAACCGATACCAAAATAGTTTTCATTTTAGGTGTAGGAGTTTGTTGATGTTCAGGGTGGAAAGCGTTGTGTTACCACGCGTATACTGTACTGTACGTAACATTCTTTAACCGATACCAAAATAGTTTTCATTTTAGGTGTAGGAGTTTGTTGATGTTCAGGGTGGAATGCGTTGTGTTACCACGCGTATACTGTACTGTACGTAACATTCTTTAACCGATACCAAAATAGTTTTCATTTTAGGTGTAGGAGTTTGTTGATGTTCAGGGTGGAAAGCGTTGTGTTACCACGCGTATACTGTACTGTACGTAACATTCTTTAACCGATACCAAAATAGTTTTCATTTTAGGTGTAGGAGTTTGTTGATGTTCAGGGTGGAAAGCGTTGTGTTACCACGCGTATACTGTACTATGCGGAACATTCTTTAACCGATACCAAAATAGTTTTCATTTTAGGTGTAGGAGTTTGTTGATGTTCAGGGTGGAAAGCGTTTTGTTACCACGCGTATACTGTACTGTACGTAACATTCTTTAACCGATACCAAAATAGTTTTCATTTTAGGTGTAGGAGTTTGTTGATGTTCAGGGTGGAAAGCGTTGTGTTACCACGCGTATACTGTACTGTACGTAACATTCTTTAACCGATACCAAAATAGTTTTCATTTTAGGTGTAGGAGTTTGTTGATGTTCAGGGTGGAAAGCATTGTTTTACCACGCGTATACTGTACTGTACGTAACATTCTTTAACCGATACCAAAATAGTTTTCATTTTAGGTGTAGGAGTTTGTTGATGTTCAGGGTGGAAAGCGTTGTGTTACTACGCGTATACTGTACTGTACGTAACATTCTTTAACCGATACCAAAATAGTTTTCATTTTAGGTGTAGGAGTTTGTTGATGTTCAGGGTGGAAAGCGTTGTGTTACCACGCGTATACTGTACTGTACGTAACATTCTTTAACCGATACCAAAATAGTTTTCATTTTAGGTGTAGGAGTTTGTTGATGTTCAGGGTGGAAAGCGTTGTGTTACCACGCGTATACTGTACTGTACGTAACACTCTTTAACCGATACCAAAATGTTTTTATTTTAGGTGTAGGAGTTTGTTGATGTTCAGGGGTGGAAGGCGTTGTGTTACCACGCGTATACTGTACTGTATGTAACATTCTTTAACCGATACCAAAATAGTTTCCATTTTAGGTGTAGGAGTTTGTTGATTTTCAGGGTGGAAAGCGTTGTGTTACCACGCGTATACTGTACTGTAAGTAACATTCTTTAACCGATACCAAAATAGTTTTCATTTTAGGTGTAGGAGTTTGTTGATGTTCAGGGTGGAAAGCGTTGTGTTACCACGCGTATACTGTACTGTACGTAACATTCTTTAACCGATACCAAAATAGTTTTCATTTTAGGTGTAGGAGTTTGTTGATGTTCAGGGTGGAAAGCGTTGTGTTACCACGCGTATACTGTACTGTACGTCACATTCTTTAACCGATACCAAAATAGTTTTCATTTTCCATTCTACTGTATCCATTGACGCAACTAGAAATCCTTCCCCACGAGGAGGGGAATGCGACGCAATATATGGGATGATTTATAAGCAGCTACACTGCAATTGCAGGCAGTAAACATTTATTTTTTGAGCAAAATCATTTTGCACAGTATTTAATGGTTACGTTACTTCTTTTGAATCACGATTAACATCATCTTCACCAAATGGACTAGGCTACTGCTTGTCCCGATTTCATAAAGTATGTATGACCGCCGCCAGGGGTGAACCTAGAGGGGGTATATATGCCCCTCCGAAATCCGGACAAAATTAAAAAAAGTTTGATCAAAAAATTTTAAACTGGTTGTGTTTTTTGAAATGTAATTAATTGACTTCCAAGTTTTGTCAATTTTAAAAAAATTACTATTTGGGTCAATGACAAGTTTAAATAATCTACAATATAACAGGTGTTGAAAGAAATGGTGAAAAATGAAAAGAAGTCGGGTTGAAAGAGAGTAGGATACTTTTTCCGCTGGTTACGATAAATATGGACATATTTTTTTATATTTTAACTTAATGTTACATGTGATAACTTCAATCACAAAGCATATGAATGAGTTTTAATTTCTTACCATTATTTTGCATAATGGGCATGGGTTGTTGTAATAGACTCTATCTAGCTCTAAGAAACAAAATATTGTAAAATTAAACATACATTCGTTTACAATTTTTCGTGTTCTTGCATATGTTAACTCTACAACACAAACACACACATAAACATACAAAATTTACTTTCTTAATTTTAACATTCTCTTTAAGGTATTTATATTGCAGAGAGAGAGGTATTATTAGGGTTCCAAGTCAAACTGTATGTTATTAATTGATTTTTATGAAAATAGTCAATTGCAGCCATTGTTTACCCATTAGTTTTAATTTATTGGTACGATTTTATTATAATATGAGAAAAAAATACTCTAAAAAAACGATATGTGGCTGAAACCCCCCCCCCCGAAATAAAATCCTAGGTTCGCCCTGACCGCCGCCGCCCGGTCTGATCTATAGGGTGTTTGTTCCAAACCGGATGGCACCTTAAGAGATTAGAAGATCCTTACTTTCGCGGGCTCCCACTTTCGCACGCGTGCTCAAAACCGGCCGCACACGACCCGGGCGGTTCAGGTATAAGCATACGGCCCAATTCAAAACTATACAATTTTTAATTTAGCTTCTAATCCAAATTAAACTATAATTTTTGTAATCTCCGTGAAATTGTGAGAACAATGAGTCCAAACAACACATAATTGCGATAAATACGAGTAATTTAGGAATATGACTCATGGGGTAGTTTCAGGAAAATATTTTACATTTAAACATGAGTAAGTTGTTGAACCACTTTGAAGCCTACAGAGGTTACTTTTATTTGATATATGCAATATAAACACATAATACACTGTATTACAATAAAGATAACTATATTAAGGTATGAATAGTATCAAAGGTATGAAGCTTTTATCAAAGCATTTAAATGTTTGTTATTTTATAATAAAACTTCATTTAACTATAAAACTGTAACAGTGGAACAGGCAAATTAAAAAAAATTATCAAAACTTTTGAGAAAAAGTTGGGGTTTTCAATATCTTTCTACAAGGCCAGAATCCGATTTCTAAAGGTAAATTTTTCAAAATTTTCATGGAGGAGGGCCCCGGCCCCCCCCCCCGATATTCTGGGGGTATCCCATACCCCCCCCCGGTGGACCCTCTAATAAAGAAGGCTGCGCACACTCGCGGGATAAGCGATCCAAACATACACGCCTGTGATATGATGGATTTTAAACAGCGCTCTGCTTTCCTTAATCTAAAACAAACAATGCTTTACATGTATTCATTATTATTGCGGATACTCATTTTCCCAGTATGGGTCGATCTAGGGCCGATAAATGCAATTTGAAGTTATGACGGTACGAAGAAAATCTTTAATCTGCCGACCAGCACTTTAATTTGAAACTTTCAGCATTTTAGTACACTGTTTCAGTTTTGACGAAACAAGTCTTTGGGGAGCCCAAAATCCAAACGCAGGGTATTTCAAAATACTCCGTGTCCAAAACTTGGACCCTACACTCACCCGTTTAGCTAAGAACTGATCCGTGGACTGCCACCCCCCAAACTAGTTATCAAATACAAGTAAACAGCTTACGCGTGATTGTATGAGAGTGCGCGCGCGCGCGTATGTACATACACTATATTTGTACACTGTGTAACGGAAGTGTTGCCCAAGCACGTTTCTCCTGACACGGCGCACGAACGTGGCTGGCAGTCTGCTACGTGCTGGACTTGGGTCTCTACTCAATACCACGGCTGGTCTACGCGTAACTTTTTACTTTCCAGTTTATTCTGACCAGTTAAAACCCTGTATGAGTTTTGTCAGTAGTTTTTCCTTCAGTTTCGTACATTCAATGGATTAGGCGCGTTTTTCGTTGTTTCGCGTGAGGTTACTTTTGATATGATAATGTCTTTTAGCTGGACATCGTTTGAAACTTTCTGCAACATTTTATTTACCGTCACGCTGTACGACGTCATCATTGCATGACGTCATTGGGATTGTTGTAAATAAAGGTTTGTTTTGATACGTCGGAATATATTACAACAATTTTTGTGTACAAATTTAAATGTATTTTACTTTGTTTAGCCCCACGATTTTGGAGCGCCAAAATTATACAACAATACAAATATCGAGCCACACGTTGTAAGCGACAAAATTAATACAACGATTTTGTTGTATACAAATTTAATTTGTATAGCCCCACACTTTGTTGGAGAGCCAAGATTATGCAACGACACAAGTTGCAAATATAAATGTATTTGTGTATGAGGAGCCCCACATTCTTTGGGACGCCAAGGTTATGCAACTTTACAGATGACTGTTTAAGATACTGTAACTTATGGAGGTTGTATAACGATAATAGGTGTAATTATATATAATAAGAGTATTAGATTTATGAGTATTTAAAAATTCATATTTACTGTTTCCTCAATCTTATAAATAATAAACATCATTAATAATCTTCGGCCACGATATTACTCATTATTAAATGTTTATCTCTTATACTATACGGTGTTACATTTAAAACCCTCTTACATCTAGACATGTTAATAATCTTAATCTAGACATGTTAATAATTTGATTTACTAAAACAAATAAAATTAACATGTAATTTGAATTGAATTCTTTTAATTCAGATCTGACATCAACTCGCTCAGTATATACCAATGTTTAAAATTAAATTTAAATTTATATTAATTACTTTTAGACTGGCATTTGTTTTATATTCAAGTTTTAATTATTCTTTTCTATAAATAATGCAAATATCAAATCAATTTAACTATTTACTTTGATAAACAAAATTTACTCTCTCAACTTTAATTTCCTTTTTTTCTTATTTCTTTAAATGCGATCGCTCATTCTTACGACTAAACATTTATCTACATTTCTAAAATATTATTTCTAATTATAATTTTTTTCTTTGTTTTAATTTATTGTCTTTTGATATAGTCTTTATGAGCTCTTTTTAAAATCATTTATAAATGCATTATGCATGTCACCTCGAGTTTGATGATCTTACGACTTATTGACGGGGCGACGGGGTCCAGCGTTGTCCAGAGTTGGTTTTCCATTCCTCCTGGCCTGGCGTGGTCCTGGATATGTCTAGAGTCCAGCGTCGTTCTCCAGCAATGTGTGGTCCGCCTCAGAGAATTGCTATCAGCTGCAAGGTGGATCTTAAACGTCGGTTAGGCGTCCAAAAAACATCGTCTAACGTCCAGCATCCCTCGTCGCTCTGGTAGCTTCTCCGTAGATACTCTTTGTAGACTTAACGGTCCCGGTACTTTACGCTTTCCGAAATATTGTCAAACTAATTGTTGAACGTCTTATTAGTTCATTAATGAGACCTGAAAAAAAAATAAAACTGTTCTGCCGACGGACAGCATGTCCGACTGCAACTGTGTCTTGAAAAGAAGAGACGGGTTTTCGGTCGAACCCTTAATTTATACCCTCTCGAGATTCCGTGCCAGTTGGCTCCGAAATCGTCCTGTCGATACCTGCAGATCACATGATAGCCCCCACTCCCGAACCTTTTCATATGTTTGCAATTATTAGCAAATAGCAATGTATTGCACGGAATCGAGATAGCACAAATCATAGCCAATTTGATTAAGCACTCACTGTATTAATTTGAGCGTCTTATGGTAATTTACGTACTTTTTGGCACGTTTATTTCGCACTGACTTCGCGTCGTGTGTCCTATTAACGTAATTTTTCCACTGGGGATAACTATAAAATTTACACACACTTTGGTGCCTTTTGTTTGTTTATAAACTAATTAGTTTTTACACAGTGGAATTAAATAATTATTTTATTAATTACTTGGGGCGGGTAGCTGAGATTCCTGTCTGTACATGCATCACTAACACACACAAGATACACGCGTAACACACATACAATTGAGCAGGTGTTTCTTGCCTGTCGGAACAGGTTAATTTCTCCCCTAATCTAACAATGAAATATTTTTACAATCTCAGACCTGTCCATTTACCATTAACTTATAATAATTTTACAAATTTTATATTTATTAAAATCAATGCCTAATACAGCATATGGCTGTATCGTTGCAATATATATAATGTGTTAAAAATAATATCACTGCAAACAATTGAACCAGATTTATAAAGCGTCCTGAAAGTTTAAAATCAAGTGTTAGCACAATTTACCAGCCGGGAATCGTTAACTAAAACCGCGACCGCTAACATGCTAACGTCGTCGCAGATTAAAGACCTAACAAGCAAACAACACTGCATAGCTGTAGATAGGTTGTCTCTAGTTAATGGTTGTCTGCGTATGTGATTCAGCTAACGATCCTGCATCTATTCATTAAAATATGTGTCTGTACTGCATCGTAAATGCAAATCTACTTCCTCTTTATATTTAATTACTCACCGCAGAAATGTGAAGATATAACACAGATACATGATGTCATTGGGATTGTTGTAAATAAAGGTTTGTTTTGTGTTGTGGTGAAATACACTGCTACTGGTATATAGTAACCATAAAGTGGCGACTGACTAAAACAGCGTTCGACAATCGATAGCAGTGACGAGAAGGCTCAGATCAAGAAACGACAAAATGCCAAGCGAGCAAGAAAGTATCGGGAACGAAAGAAGCTCGAGAAGGAACAGCAACGAGCGGCTGCTGTCGGCGGTGAAGCTTCGGTACCAGCGGCCCCATCGCAACAAAAACGAAAGCAAGATGACTTGATGCGCGAAGAATTGAACGAGTACTTAATAAATACACCGTTCGCGTCGACGATGACTGAGCAGGAGAAAATCGATGCATTCTACAACATGAAACTGGCAGAGAAGCGAAGGAAAACCAACGAACGAGTAAAATGTTGTAGATTGAATAAGAAAATTGAGATGGCAACTAAACGAGCGAACGAAGCAGCTGAATTCGAACCGGCAATCGCTGCGGTATCGCCAAAACGCTTGAAAACTGAAGAGATAGCAGCAGATGCGGAATTCACGAAACGATTCGACGACAACGAGTTCGGTTACGCCTGCTCCGTCTGCGATCGCTTATGGTTCGAGAGAGATTTGCGACCACCGCCGCAAAAGTCAACACATGCTGGCTGCTGAGTTCCCCGACGACGATGTAGCTAGCTTCAAAGTGTGCGAAACGTGTTACAGGATCCCTAGCAGTCGAGAATATACCCAACTTGTCAAGATCCAATGGCTTCGTGTACCCCGAGTATCCCGATCATTTGCCACCGCTTGATTGTATAACTGAACGTCTGGTCTCACCGCGTCTACCGTTCATGCAGATACGACGCCTGCGGTTCGTCCACGGCAATAAAAGTATTATAGGACAAATAATAAACGTGCCGGTCGATATAAACACGATGGTTCGATCGTTGCCTCGTAGCTTGGACGACAATAGAGCATTCAACGTGCACATTAAACGACATCTCATACATAAGTCGACGTACTTGCAAGGCTACGTCAATAAGAGTACCGTAAAGAAATGGCTGCAGGCTGCAATACTTGTTAACGAAACCGCTATACAAAATGAACAATATATGGGTAGATGATGCATTCTTCAATAGTAGTGATTTGCGCAGTAGTGAGTAGTGATTTGCGCAAAAGAAACAATTAGTTAGTCAGTAACCATAATAATGTTGCGTTTAGCTGGCGGCTGAAAGACATTATCATGCTCTTAAGCTTTTACCATTTGGTAAACGGTACTGTATCTTTTTTTTTTTTTGAAATAATATACATTTTCATTATTCATAAAATTTCCGTATCCGGTCAACGGTTACATGTAATATTAACATCACAAAATAAAAAATTCGCAGACGTAGCTTCAAGATTATTGTGCTTTTATCAAAATTACCAGTAGTATGTCTAAATCGTGGTTTAGACTAAAGAACTTCCTCAGTGGTGCGGTCGGGAATATTAAGAGGAACCCGAAACAGAAAATACAAACACACTTCCCGCAGAAGCAAGAAGAGTCTGAGTTGAACGAAGCAGACTGGACGTCGACCACAAAACGACAAATGAAATGCACGTGACCAAATTCAAGAAAAGAGACATAAACGCCAGCAGTAAAACAGACGTAACGCCTCAACGTCGCAGCACCTTGTCTTCTGTATATTAATCTTCATGTTTTTCTTTCTAAGTTCTTCATTAAATACGTTTATGTTATTCTGTAACCGTTTTTCTGTTTCTCCTATGATTATTAAATCGTCTGGGTAGCATAATTCTGTTATTATTATTATCTTCATATTCCAGTATCCTATTCTATATTTACTCATACTTTCTTTACATTTTTTGACATCATACAACACCAGGTTGAATAGCAGGGGGCTTAAAATATACCCCTGCCTTAAACCTATTTTGCTGGTGAAAGTTTTTGATGCCTCGTTTCTTATTCTTACGTAATTGACGGTGTTTTCGTATAGACTTTTTATGCCCTCAATAAGCTGTTGTTCTACTCCCTTCCTCTTCAATATGTTCCATACGTCCTTCCTTCGTATACTATCGAACGCCTTCTCCATGTCCACGAAACCAGCTTTCTCACATAACTGTCTTACTATGAAGATTTGGTCCACTGTTCCTCTCTTTTTTCTGAACCTACTTTGGCTTTCTTCCAAGGTGTGCTCTACTTTTTTCCTTTTTCCTTAACCTGCTTTCTAGAATCCTCCCGTACAGTTTTCCTACCGTGCTCCCTAAAGTAATGCCTCTATAATTAGAACATTCTTTACTGTCTCCCTTTTTGTATATAGGCGCGATAATTCCTATTTGATAGTCAAGTGGGACCTTCCTTTCTTTCAATGCTTGGTTTAAAATGTTTAGGAGTTCCTCCTTTCTTTCCATGTTTGCGTATTTAATCATTTCTGTTGTTATTTCATCATGTCATTATTTCAACAAGAATTATTCTCTTGTTATTTCCTCTTCTTGTAATTGATTCTCTTCTTGTTCCATGTTTTCAGTATCTTCTCTTTTTTCTTCTTTTTCCTCTTCAACGTTATCTTCGTTTCGTTTTCCTCTAATAAACCTTTTAAATATTCTCTCCATCTTTCCATAATACTTGTCTCTTCCATTAGGATATTTCCATTTGTGTCCTTTAAATTTTGTAGCATATTCGTTTTGGGTTTTCTCATCTGTTTTAAATGTGTTGTAGAATAATTTCTGGTTTCCATTATATGTTTCTGTAAGTTTATTCCCGAAGACTGTCCATGTTTTTCCTTGCTCGTTTTTATTTGGTTTTTAACTTTTATTCTTTCTGTCTTATATTTCTCATAGTTATCTTGTGTCTTATTGTTCAGATACGTTTTCCACGCTTTTTTCTTTCCCTTTACTGCTTTTCTATCTCTTTTGTCCACCACGCTGTCCTCTTTGTAGACCCATTTCCTATTTTTGCTACCCCACAACTAACTTTCGCTGCTTCTTTGAGGCTTGATTTATAATTCTCCCATCTTTCATCCAAATTTTGGTATACTGTTTTCTTCTGGAATTTTTCTAGTTTTTATGATAATTTTCCCTTGTTACGCGTTCTTTAAGTTTATACACTTTAATTTTTTCTTTTATTATTTATCTTTTTTTATCTTTTATTTCTTCTTGCATTACTTTATATAGGCTATCATTTTGACTAGATAGTGGTCACTCCCTATTTCTGCACTTCTCTTAACCTTTATGTCCTTTACATACTTCCATATTTCCCTATGTATTAGATAATAATCTATGATGGATAGTTCTTTTCTATTTCTTTCTTCCCTCGTATTTTATGTATGTCCTTACGTGTAAATTGTGTGTTTCCGGTAACTAAATCATTTTCCATACACAAATCAATTATTATTCTTCCATTATTATTTTTCATGTTTTCCTCCTCTCTTCCTAGCCAATTTTCTATTCCCGTGTTATCATTTCCCACTCTGCCATTTAGATCCCCCATGACCATTATGTTATTATTTTCTGCTGCATCTATTTCTTTTTGAACTTCTTCAAAAAATTTTGTTTTTTCCTCTGCTGATGCGTTGTCGTTTGGTGCATATACTACAATTATATGATATTTTTGTTTATCCATTATTAATACTAAGGTTTATTTCTATCGTTTACTTCTTAATATCACAACCTTAATTCGATAATCGGTGATTGTTAAGGTTTTGGTCTGTGCTGGTGTTGGCGTTGAGGCACAGAGTTTACGTCTCTCTTTTTCACCTTGGTCACGTGCATTTCATTTGTAGTTTTGTGCCATATTTTCGTGGATGACGTCCAGTCAGCTTCGTTTAACTCAGACTCTTCTTGCTTCTGCGGGAAGTGTGTTTGTATTTTCTGTTTCGAGTTCCTCTTAATATTCCCGACCGCACCACTGAGGAAGTTTTTTATGCTAAACCACGATTTAGACATATTACTGGTAATTTTGATAAAAGCACAAGAATCTTAATGCTACTACTGCGGATTTTTTATTTTGTGATGTTAATATTACATGTAACCGTTGCTCGGATACGGAAATTTTATGAATAACTAGCGGAATACCCGTGCTTCGCTACGGAGTTTCACGTTGTACGTAATGAAAATGTTAGTTTAATTAATAAAGATCAATTAAAGTAGGTTTCTTAAAAATAAATAGCTGTTGCCCACGACTTCGTTCGCGTGGTCTTCAATTTAATGCGATAATATATTTAGAACAGAATCTATTCTATTGGGTTGCCAGAGTAACCAGATCTAATAGTTTTTTAAGACCCCAAAGGACCCCCCAGAGGATCGTATCGAAAAAAACACCTGTCCTATGTTGGTTCTCCCGTTGCGTAAAATATTTTTGCCAAGTTTGGATGAAATCGGTCCAATGGTTTAGGAGGAGTTGTGGAAGACCCCAAAGGACCCCCCAGAGGATCGTATCGAAAAAAACACCTGTCCTATGTTGGTTCTCCCGTTGCGTAAAATATTTTTGCCAAGTTTGGATGAAATCGGTCCAATGGTTTAGGAGGAGATGTGGAAGACTCCAAAGGACCCCCCAAAGGATCGTATCGAAAAAACACTTGTCGTATGTTGGTTCTCCCTTTGCGTAAAATATTTGTGCCAAGTTTGGTTGAAATCGGTCCAGTGGTTTAGGAGGAGATGTGGAAGACCCCAAAGAACCCCCCAAAGGACCCCATCGAAAAAAATTCAGAAACCTTCGCGGGCGTGCGCACAACAACTCACCGAAGTTTAATCGCAATCGGATCAATGGTATAGGAACGCATACGGGACAAACAAAGAAACATTCATTTTTATATATAAGAAGAAGACTAGCGGAATACCCGTGCTTCGCTACGGAGTTTCACGTTGTACGTAATGAAAATGTTAGTTTAATTAATAAAGTTCAATTAAAGTAGGTTTCTTAAAAATAAATAGCTGTTGCCCACGACTTCGTTCGCGTGGTCTTCAATTTAATGCGATAATATATTTAGAACAGAATCTATTCTATTGGGTTGCCAGAGTAACCAGATCTAATAGTTCTTTAAGACCCCAAAGGACCCCCCAGAGGATCGTATCGAAAAAAACACCTGTCCTATGTTGGTTCTCCCGTTGCGTAAAATATTTATGCCAAGTTTGGTTGAAATCGGTCCAATGGTTTAGGAGGAGATGTGGAAGACCCCAAAGGATCGTATCGAAAAAACACTTGTCCTATGTTGGTTCTCCCTTTGCGTAAAATATTTGTGCCAAGTTTGGTTGAAATCGGTCCAGTGGTTTAGGAGGAGATGTGGAAGACCACAAAGGACCCCGTCGAAAAAAACACCTATCCTATGTTGGTTCTCCCGTTGCGTAAAATATTTGTGCCAAGTTTGGTTGAAATCGGTCCAGTGGTTTAGGAGAAAATGTGGAAGACCCCAAAGAACCCCATCGAAAAAACACCTATCCTATGTTGGTTCTCCCGTTGCGTAAAATATTTGTGCCAAGTTTGGTTGAAATCGGTCCAGTGGTTTAGGAGGAGATGTGGAAGACCCCAAAGGACCCCATCGAAAAAAAATTCCGAAACCTTCGCGGGCGTGCGCACAACAACTCACCGAAGTTTCATCGCAATCGGATGAATGGTATAGGAACGCATACGGGACAAACAAAGAAACAAAGAAACATTCATTTTTATATATAAGATGAAAATGTATATTTTTTATATATAAGATGAAAATGTATATTGTTTCAAAAAAAAAGGTCTTATACAATCGGAATGAATATTGGGGCCGCTGATTGGTCAAAACCCCTAGCATGTGATTGATGGGTTAAATTGATAAGACAGAAGTACTGAACAAATTTCCTGAAAACTGCAAAAGCAGGTATAGATTTTATCAAACATTACAGGAATTGCACAAATGCAATGCACAGAGAAAGGCATTGAAAATGTTTCAATAAATGTAAAAAATATATATATTTATTTTTCTTCATTTACCAATTTACAGATTATAAGTTAAATGTAAATGGCGGCCCGTGCTTAGGTTGCACGGTTGCACAACCCCCATTAAATCCTGTAAATTTAATTGTATTTTTAATCCTGTAAATCCCCCATAAACTGTATTTTAAATTATAAAATTATGAAAAAAACAATAATTAATAAGTGTTTTCAAGCTAAATAATCGTAATTAATCATTTGTTGATTGAAAAGTGCAGAGCACTTAATGAAAACCGTACACGCTCTCGCCGCGGTGTACTACGGGTGTGTACACCAGCTGTGACGCGCTTGGTATATGCAGAAACACAATGTAGCTGTGTTCTGGCTGGCTACACTAGGATGTTCCTATTACATCGCTATAGCTTCTCCTGGTGTGATTAGGGACTGCAAACTCCGCTTGTCAGTCACGGCGCCACCAGTATGTTGGTAAATAACACGTGGTGCGACAGTTCGAATTTGTATGGTTATGTTGTTTTATTAGTTCAGTTCATTAGTGTCGGTCGAATTTTTTGTGAAGTTTATTGTTAGTGTTAGTTAAGTGTTAGTACAATTCATTGTTAAATATAAATAATAGTGCATATTAAAGGATTAAGGCATCGGGTTTTCCTAGGCCTTAGTGCCCCTAGGTATTTAAATTCATCGACCTGTTCAATTGACGTACTGTCTTTAATCAATACGTCAAATCGGGCATCGGTATTAACGACTAGATATTCTGTCTTATTTACCTTAACATTCAATCCCTCTACGTTTCATACGCCTCGTGTGCTATTTAATCTTCCTTTAATCTTCAAATTGTTAAATAAAGTTTTAGTATTTTACAACAAACAGACCAATAAGATTTGTTTTCCTCAATGACCTTGCATTTTTTATCAGGTTGGTATAGGCAGTGTCGGACTAGAAGCGTGTGGTGTCCTATGCTGCCATTAGATTGGTGCCCCTCCCCCGATTCAAAATTCAACCTTTTATCCATTATATACACTGATAAATGGCATACACGGTTTCGAAAGTTAACACTCATTTCATTAAACTCTCAAAATACACCAAATATTTAGCTAAATAGTGATTACAATTACCATAGTAGTACTTAAGCTTAGAAAATACTAAGCTATTTTCTATTAAGCTTAATCGAACTATTTTTTTCTTGATTTTGCCTTAACGAAGTCTTGTATAATTTCTTCTAAATCGAACGATTCAAGTATCTCTTTTAATATTCAACCTTGTTAACGAAGGTAATCGCTCATCTCCCAAGTTGAACTCAACATATCTTTAATGCGTTTTAATACAGAAAATTGTCTTTCAGATTTCCAGTTAGCTATTAGAATCATAAAAAGCAGACGATAAGCAATGTATATATTCAGAAATACCGCAATCATTTTACAATCAATAATCCAGTTTCATACTTTGAGCGGACAAACTGTAGTATAATGAAATCTTCATTCATCTTCATTCGAACGATTTGAAAAGAAAAACCTTTCTTGCAATTTTACTCGTGCCACAAAGTGCTTCGATTCTATTACAAGATCGTTTTGAAATAATCTGAGTAAATTTCTATAAGAGCTTTCGCTTGATTTTCCAACTCGACACTCTCCATAGTTAATAACTACGTAAGAAAACCAAACAATTACGTAATGTGATCATAAGCTTTGCTTCGCTTAGTCAATTCAGCTGGATGGTGCCCTTTCTGACAGCTGAAGCCCTGTTGGCCGGCGCTGCAGCATACCCTAGCGTTATGGATAACCCGCCGCTAGGTATAGGCTCCGTTCTTTTGGTATACTGCACTTCGTTTGCTATACTCGTTCGACTTCATCTGGCATAGTCACGCATAAATCCGATACAGTTCTCTAAATTCTTTTGAAAAATTTAAGTGACCACCGACACCAATTTGACAATTTTTTTGCAAACCCCCTGTTTAACTAAATATAATTAAATCACTACCAACTCGGCACACAGTTTTTTATGGGTAAAAACGTAAAAGTTTTACCTTATACCCTGAATCAGTTTTCGCTTATATAAGCTTCGTCAGAGGCTGCCATTGGGAGCGCTGTCCGTCTTGTACTTGTCGACGGCGCCGTCTTTTGAAGGATCGATGTGTGTGTGTGTGTGTGTGGGGGGGTGATATGTTCGAATAATACATGTGATTTGAATTGTGTCTGTTCGTTTAGGATGTCGTTTTTATGTGTTTTTGTGTATTTGTATATTTCCAATTGTTCATGAGTGTCTACTTTTCGGCCTTTTGTGTGTACGTGTAGAATATCCATGTTATTTTCGATGTTTGTGTATGGTTTGCTTCAATGAGGTGGTTTGCAAAGGTGGATTCGGTAGTGGAGTGTAGTGCCTTTGTGTGTTCAATGTATCTTTGTTTGAAGCTACGTCCTGTCTGGCCTACGTAGAATCTGTTGCAATCTGAGCAATTTAGTTTGTAAACACCATGTAGATCAAATTTGTTTTGTGCTTTGTGTGTGTGTTCTGTTTTGTTTGTAGTTTTGTATGCGATTTTGTATCCCGCTTTTTTGAATTCGTGGGCTATTTTTTCAGTGTGGTTATTGATGTATGTTAGTGTTATGAATTTGTTGTTTTCTGTCTTTGTCTGTTGTTTGTTTTGTGTTCTGTGTAGGAGTTTATTGACTATTGTTCTGTTGTATCCGTTGGATTCTGCTAAATATTTTATCATGTTTAGTTCGCCTTTGTAGTCTTTTTCATCAAGTGGGATTCCATCCCTGTTTAGCGGTGTCCCAACAGAACGTACCAGCGATAAAACGTACCACTTGACTTTTCGCGACATAACGTACCACTTAGGTCGATATCTATCTGCGAAGTGTCTCCTTGTAATCCCTAAATAATTTACACCGCGACAAAACGTACCTGTTACCTGTGTTTGGCAAATTCAAACGGCTTCCGCGTAACTGTTAAATACTCCTCGAGTCGTTGACCTGTGTTTGTCAAGTTTGGCATGGGGCACGGACGGCCGCGAAGTAACCGTATTACTACCATAACATTCACACTGTGCGGGTTTTAACATTTTTTGGAATGGAGCTGACTACGATTAATAAAGGCGGGTTGTGTTTGCACTTCGAGGGGTATAGTTATAGGAAGAAACGGCAGGGGAAGGACGATACGATAACTTGGATTTGTCAAAGGCAACAAAGTGAAAAGTGTTGTGTAATTATGAAATCAAGAGGAGGTGAAGTTGTCAGTGGGCCTTTAGCCAATCATGTGTGTGGACCTCCGAACGATGCTCAGTTAGAAGTTATTAAACGCACGCAAAGCGCCAAGAAGAGGGCGCGGGAAGAAGAAACACCACTAACTAAAATTCATACAGACACTTTGGGCGATCTCCACGATAGAGGTAAGTGTTATTAAAGTTTACAAATTGATAATTTATTGTTTCTATTCTAATTCTAAGGGGTATTCTATTTATAAGAGGTATTCTAATTCTATTTTTGACAGCGTATAACTTTGTTGCTGAAATGCCGCGTAAACAGTCTATCAGAAGAACCTTACAGCGACAGAGATGTAAGGCGCACGGCAACACTCAAGAGCCGAGCAACTGCAAAGAAGTGGTTCTCGATGAAGAAACGCTGAAAATGTTCGACGCAACTTCTTTTCTGCTGGCCGATGATGGCGAAGAAGATAGAATTATAGTTTTAGCGGTGAAAAAGGCAAAGACAGTTTAAAATGCTTCAAAAACTTTTTCTTGGATGGTACATTTAAGTGCTCTAGTAAACAGTTTACAGAGATATACAGTATTCAAACAGATTTTGAAAGCACGGATGAAGAAACTAACGTAAATCCTTTTTTTTTTTGCCCTATTGCCCAACAAGAAGAAGGAAACCTACATTCGATTGTTTCAATTGATCCGTAAAGCTGTTCCAGAGTGGAATCCAGAAACAGTGAACGAGGACTTCGAAATGGCGGCTGTGTCTGCTATTCGAGAAGTACTGCCTTCAGCACATATAAGAGGATGCTATTTCATATGAAAAAATGCCTTTGGCGCAAAGTACAAGAACTAGGACTCGGTCAACTGAGTACCGTGAAAATGAGGATATCCGACTCCATATCCGCATGTGTGCAGCACTGGCATTCTTAAAACCAGAGGAAGTGCAGGACGGCTGGATCGAGATTCACTCCCAAGCCCCAGAGTCTCCCAAGCTAAGTCTGTTTTTTGATTGCTTTGTTGAAAATTGGTTGGAGAACCCGGAGTTTCCAACCGTTTGAACACGCTCTTAGAAAGGCCAAACCCTAGAATAAAAGACGTGGTGATGTGTTTGAAAGGAGAAGGAGAGAAGACCAACTGCGCTTTTATGAAGTACAAACTGAACATTGAAGGTTCAAAAAGAAGGAAAAAGTACATCAAGTATGACCGACGACTTGAAAGAATAATGAAGCAAATGGAAACCTAAGATCCTGCTTGAGAGCTCTTTCATATTCGCAGAACTTGGAATGAAACTTAAAAATACAAAAAACCATAAAAACAAAACAAAAATAATAAAAAATTAAAAAAAAATATAAATTAAAAAACATCCAAAAATGACGAGAGCTTAACCACAGCTGATTTTAAACACGCCAAAATGATTTTGTCAGTCCAAAGCCTGGATAAAGTGTGATGGGAATCAGAACCGTGAGGGACTCGAAGTTTACATTTATATCATTTTTATATAAATCAATTGTTAACACTTGTTTATATTTATTTATTCGAATTGTAAAAAGAAAAGAGTTTGACACAAACAAGTACTGTAGGTAGGTTAGGTTAGAAATAATAATACGCCGGGGGGGGGGGGCGAAGCCCCCCCGCTACGTGGGTGTCTCGAAGTTTACATTTATATCATTTTTATATAAATAAATTGTTTACACTTGTTAGTGACTAACAGCACTTAACTGACTATTAGATACACTATAAGTGAACGAAACAAGTTGCGGAGTACGTTTTGTCGCATCCAAAATATTCTGATGTAATTAGCAGACCCGTCGCAGGTAGCCGGCCGGTTAGATGGTACGTTTTGTCGGGTGGTACGTTTTGTCACTGGTACGTTCTGTCGTGTATTCCTGTTTAGCTTACGGAACGAGAAATAACGAAAACCACGGGTACAGTGGCCGGACGACATCAAACAGGAAGCAAGAGATTTGCTGGTTGACATAAACTGTCTGGTACTGCCATAAAATAGAGGTGCAGACTAGGGTACAGACTGTCATGCCACAAGAAGATGAAAACGAAGATATTTATATTATAAAAGGGTTCCTTGTGAGACCAAATAATCGCGTTAACGATACGACTAGATAATTCACTTAGGTCGAAGCTTTGATGTGTGTTTAGTTATCTAAAAACAAACAATACTGTAACGGTATAAATAGTCTTGATGACGACATCAAATGATGTCGAAATGTCGATACAAACTATTTACAGCGTGTTTATTTCCAAGTCTCCTACTGCAATACGTGCTATAAAGTTGATGTCACATACTGTAAACAATTAAGTTCCTACGGCGGTACTTGGTGAAGTCTTGGAATACTTTCACGTGCCAAACTGTGAAGACAAAATCACTACTACTCCTACTACTATCTCTCTCTCTCTCTCTCTCTCTGTAAGTGTACTACGTTGTTAAGATATTGGAGTGGACTTTCAAAAGGTAAGCAGTAGTGTGAAGAGTAACAAACGCTATCATTTTGCAATGGGGTCCAAAGGGGGTGTGACGCGAACATATGCGTTCATAGAAGAGAAATAGAGCAGCCTCTCCACCCCAACTCCACTCTCACCTACACGTCGGTGAACCCTGTTACACGGAGCAATCCACTCCAAGGTTGTGGTAACCAACCCCTTTGACGGAGTGGATCGGTAAGCAAACGAGAGATGAGGGTTCTGTCAGGACAGTCTGGGGGTATCCTGGGTCCTTGTGAACACGGTTCGTTTGGCAGTGTTTTTGCTGTATTGGCCTCGTTTAGTTCTTACGACCGTCAAATTGTGTAATTTTTCTTACCTTTTCTCGTGTAATCACGCGAGACTAAGAAAACTTACGAAGTGTTCGTAATTGATCAGGGCGTAACTGCCCGGAGCGTGGCAATGATAAGGGCTTGTTTCGTTGTAATAAGCGCGTTTTTGTTTTTAACAGTAGGAAAAACGTTTTATAACGTAAAAGTGCGGTGGTGACACATTATTTTAAAGGATTAAATTAGGAATGTATTCGGGCACAGGTTTCATACACCCAACTGTCAGTCATAGACGTATAACTTTGTGGGTTCAATGAATGATGTCAGTGCCGTATCTGGAATTTGGCCTGGGGGGGGGGGGTCGAATCGGCTCGTACAAAAGAAAAATCAAGTTAAGACTAATCAACGTTACTACGTTTAAAGTGGTTGAAAAACGTGTGATAACATCCTGAAATCAATCCAATTAAAATAAATGGTAATAACACAATAAAAATACGGGGTCTTTTCAAGAAAGTGTCTACAAACAACTCTCGCAGCGTCACGAGCACGCCAACCTCCGCCACCAACGCGCCCGCCAGTCACTACTACTACAGTAGCGGTGTGAAGGAGGGGTGATTACCATACCACTACTACTATAACACATTTATCGTTTCTGTTTGGAGTCTACGATTCTACCTTTACGCTGTGCAGTTATTGTTTTATTTTTCAAAGTTACTCTTTCGTTAGTTATTTACATTCGTTTCTTCTTACATACTGTACGCTCATTCTTTCATACGTTTACTTTGTGTTTTTTAAAATTCTTTACATTCCTTTCGTGTTTATTATTTACGTTATTACTATACACTTTTATTCTTTATATTGCTTTAATCAAAATGAATCTGATAGAGTTGCTAATTGTCGCCTCAAATGAGGAAAATGTCGTTGGGGTTTTTTTTTAACAACGGATTTTCACAATCCTAGATTATGTAATTCATGTAATATACATAATCTAAAAACTCTCCTAATAAAAATTAAAAAAAAAAAGAAACAAAATAAGAAGAATTGAAGGCGTGCGTGCGTTTAATAAAATAAAAATAAAAAAACAAAAAGCTGAAACAAAATAAAAATTGAAGCGTGTGTGCGTGCGAAATTAAAGGCACGCGCGCGTGCGTGCGTCATATGAATGTGTGTAATGTATGCTAATCACTCCTGCTTCACACCACTACTGTAGGAGAAGGGACTGGCGGGAACGTTGATGGGGGAGCTTGGCGGCTCGTGACGCTGCGAGAGTTGTTTGTAGACACTTTCTTGAAAACACCCAAAATACGTTTAAAACGTTGTTTACAAGATTGTTTAATATTACTATTGTTACGACATCACAGAACAATCTACGTGTTTGTCGAATGTGCCAGAAGAATCTCGATGTAACGCGTGTGGCGTACGTGCTTGCCGACGCATTTTCTAGACGGTGCGAGAATTCGCGCAGCCGCTCTCACTGTGTCACGGCCGCAAGCAATTACGTCGTAGTTTAAAGGTAATACGTAGTATGTGGAATCGTCTAGATTTTCGGCGACTATAAATACAATTACTCAGGGACGGTCAGTTCAGTATAGTGGTGATATATTTACAGTAAGGTTTGAGAGTTATTGTCGGACGAAATTACTGTGCGCGTTCAAGTGGTTATTAGTTAAGTGTTCTGTTTTATAATCGGGCGGTATAATTGTAATACAACTGTGTTTAATTTTAGTGGACATTTTATTGCGTCTGAACAATTTTTATTTGATTTGTTGTAGAGACTGTGTTGTTAATTACGAACTGTTAACTGTGAAAATTAAAGCTGGTAATTAGGACTTAATTGGTGTCTTGTATTTTGTTGTTTTCCACTGTAGTCTATTACGTGAGGAATTTTCTGCCGATTTTGAGTTAGTGTCCATGGATCCTTCTGATTTTTTTTGAAAAATCTTCATAAAGGGTTATAAAATAAAGTTAAGGAAATTTTTTGGCCCGCTCTTAAATTTAGGGGTTGTTTTCACCCCTTTTTCGGAGGTGAAAAAAACAAAATTTAATTAACCCCGGGACCCGACAGAGAATTAAATTCTAATCAAAACGGTGGTATACACGTTTTCGAGAAATGCATTGTTTAAAGGGTTCAAAGTTTTGCAAAAAAAAACGCGTTTTTAAAAATTAATCTGCAATTAACTCAAAAACGACGCCATTTTGGGAAACATTTGTATAACTCAAACATTTTCCACAATTTTTGGTTTCCTTATGTCAAATGGTTCTCGAGACACAGCCAAAAAAAGATGGCAATTCACCGGTTTTTGATCAAATTACGTGCTTAAAACTGATCTCGGTGAAAAATTGTTCGATTGTAACCAAATTAGTATCAAATGAAAGCTCTGTTAATTTTCTAAAACCTCTGGGTCAATTACTTGTCTAGCTTAAAACATTACGAAGTTGTGTAGGAAAATATCATAATTTCTGCAAATTTTTTCCAAGAAATTTAAAAAGGGACGTCCGCCATTTTGTCAAATATGCATATTAAGCCGAGATACTGTAGTTATCGGTTGTCTATTATATTAGCAATGTCCTCAATTTTTTTTAACTATATATGTATTGCTGTACAGTAACACGTAACGTTTTAAGAAAACTCAAGTTTTTGGATTTTCGCCAATATTCGGCTTTTTTATTAAATATCTCAGTAACAACACGTTTTATCGAAAAATTGTTATAAATCAAAAATAAATTTTAAAGAAAATCAAAACTTTCAAATTTTTTTAAATTCCTGTATGACTAAAACTTGATGAGTTAAAGCAGTTTAAAGAGTGTATTTTGCCGACATCGTGTAAATTATTTTTGACTTCTAGGCGAAATATCTAGTGTACAGTAGGGTTTTTACCACAGTGTATAGGACAAGTTGTAGCTCTTTAAATTTCCTACAAAATGCCTTTTTATTGAAATTGTTATCTTAAATACTGACCGTGTTATGACCAAAAATGTAAACGCGTTCCAACAAACGCGATTTTATTATCGTAAGTTATATGTTCGGGTGCGGTCCTGAGAGCCTATTAATTTATACTAAACTAAACATTTTTCAAATTGACAATAGAAATAAGTATTATTTTTATTTCTTGAACGTCTATTGTAAACAAAACAATATCTGTTGCAATTTGTCACTGTCTGTACTGCTGGTTCGTTATATCAATCGAATATTTAATTTAATAAAATAATATGTTTATGGTTCAACTTTTCTTTGATTAAATTGTATAAGTATGGATGAAATATATATTTTTTACACTGAATTTTGAACTTTTGAATTTTGAATGTACCCAATTTCAGGACTTCAAATTACATCCTCGCGTAGTTTCACGTTTTCAACCCTTTAGGGGTGGGTTTCAACCCTTTAAAGTCTAACCCTTTCGTCGGATGTATTCCTTGACGTCAAAATCGTAATCAGCACCCCCCAAAACCTGTAGGTACCCAATTTCAGGACTTCAAAGTATATCCACGCGTTGTTTTATGTTTTTCAACAGTTTAGGGGTGGTTTTCAACCCTTTCAAGTCGAACCCTTGCCTCGGATGTATTCCTTGACGTCAAAATCGTAATCAGCACTGTCAAAAACCTATAGGTACTCACTTTCGAGGCTTTGGCCGGCATTCTCGCGAAGTTTAATACTTACACCCCCGATTATAGTCTGCTTCAACCCTTTAAAAACTAGACGTTGTGGATGAAGCAATTCTTGGTGTGGACGTTATGAACGCATACGGATTTATAGTGACTTCAAAAACAATGTCTTGTGAATCGGAGGCGAAGAGGTAATGCTATCAACAATGACGACAGCAGAAAAATCGATGGACGTCATAAACCAAGTGGCCGTAACTGTTCCGCCAAACTCCGAAAAGATCATCATGGTTAGAACCGAGGTAGATACTAGGGGCAACCAGTGCTCTATATTCGAATCCCAGGTAGTCAGCACACCGGGCATACTAATTGCCAGAAGTTTAGTAAAACCTGACGAAACCGGAAATGTACCTATTAAAGTGGCAAATATTTTGGATCAAGCTATCACTTTACAAAGCAATACGCTCCTAGACAAATTGACTCCTGTGGCCTGGGTAGCCGGAATGACGCAACGAAGATCCAGTGTTTCGGATAATTCCAAATTACCAGAGGAACTGCAAGAATTATTGAATAGATCTTCTAACGACCTCTCAAGTGGTGAGGTAAAAGAACTCAGACAGTTTTTACACGAATTCAAAGATTGTTTTGCAGTTCGGGGACAGTCACTGGGAAGAACATCCCTTGTGCAACATCGCATCAATACCGGGGACACAACACCGATACGCCAACCTCCTCGAAGGCCTCCATTATCTAAACACGAGAAATGTCTCGGTTAGTATAGGACATGTTGACAGAGGGAGTAATCGAACCTTCGTCAAGTGCTTGGTCTTCTCCCGTAGTGCTGGTAGCGAAGAAGGATGGTGGATTGCGTTTCAGCGTAGACTACCGGAGGTTAAATGACGCTACAAAGAAAGACTGCTATCCATTACCTCGCGTTGACGATACACTCGACACGTTGTCCGGAGCACAGTGGTTTTGCACATTGGACCTGAAGAGTGGATATTGGCAAGTGGGTCTTCATCCAGATGACAAGGAAAAGACCGCTTCTCGACCCCAAGTGGCTTATTCCAATTTACCGTCATGCCATTTGGACTCTGTAATGCACCGGTAACATTTGAAAGATTGATGGACCTGGTACTCCGAGGCCTGACATGGAAAACTTGCCTTGTTTATTTAGACGATGTCATAGTGATCGGGAAGACTTTCAAAGACCATTTGGAAAACCTTAAGGAGGTTCTAACTAGAATTCACGGTGCCCAACTGAAGCTGAGCCCGAAGAAGTGTTCTCTATTCCAGAAGGAAGTACAGTATCTAGGCCATCTGGTTTCGGCATCGGGTATTAGCATGGATCCTAATAAAGTAGACACCGTAAGAGACTGGCCAGTGCCGAAGAGTAAACACGGAGTTCGGAGTTTCCTGGGGTTATGCTCATATAACAGACGTTTTGTGAAAGGCTTCGCTACTATTTCTAAACCACTACATGAGCTAACGGAAAATAAACGAAACTTCCAGTGGTCGAGGGAGTGTGATCAAGCATTCAGGACTTTGAAAATTTCAGTATGTTCGCAGCCAATTCTCGCTTTCCCACCTTCCGAAGGGAAGTACATTGTGGACACAGACGCAAGCAATACTGGTCTAGGAGCAGTTTTGTCTCAAGTGCAAAACGGTGAAGAACGAGTAATAGCGTATTACAGCAAGACACTTTCTAAAACGGAGAGAAACTATTACGTTACAAGGAGAGAGAATTGCTGGCAATCGTCCGAGCGTTGGATCACTTCCATAAATACCTCTATGGGAGAGAGTTTTCACTACGTACCGAGCTTGCCGCGTTTGCATGGCACTTGAGATTTAAAAATCCGGAAGGACAGTTGGCAAGGTGGCTTGAACGTCTGCAAGAGTACAACTTCAAGGTACAACATCGACGAGGACGCCTGCATGGTAATGCAGATGGCTTATCACGAAGACCGTACCCGGAAGACTGCCGACATTGCCACAGAAAGGAAGAACAAAACTCAAACGAACATGTTCAAGCCATCACTGTAGATTTCCTGGCAGACGGCTGGACAACACAAGACTGTCGACAAGAACAGATGACTGATGAAGACATTGGACCGATCTTGACAGCAAAAGAGGAAGGTCGCCGCCCGGATTGGCAAGATATCTGCCAAGGTTCCGAAGTGCTAAAGGGCTACTGGGCACAATGGGAATAGAAAATGGATTGCTGAAAAGGGCTTGGGAAAGTGCAGATGGACGAGACGTGGTCACGCAGTTGATAGTTTCCCGAAGTAAAGTGCAGTCTGTTTTGAAGGAGATGCATGATGGAACATCTGGAGGCCATCTTGACGTTAACAAAACCCTTGGCAAAATACGGAAGCGATTCTATTGGCTTCATCTTCGCCACGACGTAGAGGAATGGGTTCGGACGTGTGAAATATGTGCTGCAAGCAAGGGCCCACAAACCAGAAGCAGGGGCAAAATGAGACAGTATAACGTTGGACTGCCTTTCGAGAGAATTGCCATAGACATTGCTGGACCATTCCCAGTTACTGACGATGGAAACCGGTACATCATTGTTGTAGGTGACTACTTTACTAAGTGGGTGGAAGCCTACGCAATTCCAAATCAGGAGGTTACCACTGTGGCAAAGCAGTTAGTTCACAACTTCTGTTGCCGTTATGGAGCCCCTATGGAAATCCATACGGATCAAGGGAGAAATTTCGAATCAGGAGTGTTTAAAGAATTATGCCGTCTACTCGGAATCCTAAAGACCAGGACAACGCCTCTGCATCCTCAGTCGGACGGGATGGTTGAGAGATTCAATAGGACACTTGAGCAGCATCTTTCGAAGGTTGTTGACGAGAACCAAACAGACTGGGACCAACGTATACCACTATTCCTTATGGCGTATAGTTCATCAGTACACGACACAACCGGCATGACTCCAGCAAAATTGGTGTTTGGGCGGGGGATTCGTCTTCCTGGGGACTTGATGTTTGGATCACCTGAGACTCAGTCCCAAGAGCCGCAGAACTATTCCTCCCAATTAGAAAACCAACTGCGAGAAATGAATCGCTTGGTAAGAGGACGGCTGAAAACTCGTAAGAGGTAAGAGGAGGTGATAAAATGAAAACTCGGTATGACATTCGCAGCAATAGTGTGGGTTTCCAAGGAGATCAGGTCTGGTTGTTCAACCCAAAGCGCCGTCGTGGTCGCTCACCTAAGCTTCAGTCTAACTGGGAAGGACCCTACACTGTGAAAAAAAGAATCAACGATGTTGTTTATGGGATTCAACAGGAAGGACAGCTAAAGTTCAAGGTCGTCCACCTAGATCGCCTGGCTAAGTACTATTTCAGAGACGGTTTGCCAGTTCGGGACGAACAGGCTTAAGGAGAGGACTGTGCTACGACATCACAGAACAATCTACGTGTTTGTCGAATGTGCCAGAAGAATCTCGATGTAACGCGTGTGGCGTACGTGCTTGGCGACGCATTTTCTAGACGGTGCGAGAATTCGCGCAGCCGCTCTCACTGTGTCACGGCCGCAAGCAATTACGTCGTAGTTTAAATGTAATACGCAGTATGTGGAATCGTCTAGATCTAGATTTTCGGCGGTATAAGTACAATTACTCAGGGACGCTCAGTTCAGTTTAGTGGCGATATATTTACAGTGAGGTTCGAGAGTTATTGTTGGGCGAAATTACTGTGCGCGTTCAAGTGGTTATTAGTTAAGTGTTGTGTTTTATAATCGGGTGGTATAATTGTAATACAATTGTGTTTAATTTTAGTGGACATTTTATTGCGTATGAACAATTTTTATTTGATTTGTTGTAGAGACTGTGTTGTTAATTACGAACTGTTAACTGTGAAAATTAAAGCTGGTAATTAGTGACTTAATTGGTGTCTTGTATTTTGTTGTTTTCCACTGTACCTACGACGATCAAGTACACGGTCGTAACACTATCTTTACAGTGGCTGAAAAACGTGTGATAACATCTTGAACTCAATCCCATTAAAGTAAACAGTAATAACACAATAAAAACTCACACGTTATTGAATCATGGCTTAGAAGATACTTACTGTATTGGATGAATTAATTTTCCTATATTTTATATAGCAAACGTATATGCAAATGGTGTGTAATAAACCTGTTTGTATACTATATTTAAAAAACATTTACTACTATATTAGCTTCAAATATATACACTGCGAGTAGGTTTATTTTCACCTGACGCATTTTTCACAGAAATTATTCTGTATCTTCAGAGGTTTGTTTGAATTGTAATTGAATGTTTCGCTTATCCGTAATCGAAAATCGATTAGCCGTTAACTGTATTGTAAGCAAAACATTTAATTACAATTCAAACAAACCTCTGGAGATACAGAACAATTTCTGTGAAACGTGCGTCATGTGAAAATTAACCTACTTGAAATGTATATATTTGAAGGGGAGACCTGCAGGAAACTCAACGAGTTACTTACAAAAGAATACTATATTAGCGTACACAGTTGAAAAAATAATAAAATGGCCTAAAAGTTAAGAGAACAAAAAATTCCTCAACTTCTTTTCGATCCTCTGGGGGGGGGGAGGTTCAGGTCCCGTTTGTCCCCCCCCCCGCCACCGTAAATACGTCCCTGCCCCGGAGGATCTGCAAGCCCCCCTCCCGCTCTGACATAATATCGGTGTAAAGATAGCATAAAAAAATGCCGCCTCTCTTTTTCAAAAGACACAAGAAACAACACATACGAATTCCCGTTACGGTAACTAGTTAAATTAAGGGGTAACTAAAATACATGAACAATGAGGCTGAGGTTAATACCTGCAGTTAGTCAAGAGAGACTTATATAGCCTACGTACTTTCATCCACACAAGACTCGACTGACTGATGCTCTCATGCAGTAGCAGCAGCTAACTCACCTGGTAAAATCAATAACTCTGAACAAATCGGCTACCGGATCACTGTTATCAGTCAGGTATTACGTTGCATTCTTAGAAAAGACGGGCTAGGCGTCTGGTAAAAGCAGCATCGATAACGATGATGCAGTGAGGTGGGGATTTTTATGTTAAATAATCTCTACGAGATAAAACGACTTAAATAGATAATTTTTTCTTTCTTTAGCCAGTCTTCTTCGCGGAAAAACTTATTTGTTTACTATTTTAGTTTTAGCACGAGGTCGCCTGACGCAAACAAATTAACTGTACCGTAACGACAGGTGGGAGAACAACAAATCACGTGACAACAGAGGGTTCTTGAACAGCTGAATAAAGCCGATTCACAAGATGTTCAATACACGCGTTGTTCAATACAAATATATACAATCTGTTAATATTTTAACAGAGTATCTGTTACTATCTTTACAAGCACGATACAGGCATAGTTCGATGTAGAAACCATCAAGAGGAAGCGAACATTGAGAAAGGAGTAAGACAGGGCTGTTCTCTGTCTCCATGTCTATTTAACTTGTACGTCCAAGAAGCGATCGATAGAGGAACAGAAGACACCCATCTCGGAGTAAACATACACGGGGAAAAAGTGGACATGCTTAGGTTCGCAGATGACATAGCAGTGACTGCAGAGAGCAACGAAGATCTACAAAAGATTCTTGACACAATGGATCAAGTAACGAAGAATGAATTCATTATGAAAATAAATGAACAAAAGTCCTAGTCTGCAGTCGGAAGGAAGAAGATCCCGTCAGAATAACCCTTGGAAATAATGTTCTCCAGGCAGTTAAAGAATACAACTATCTATAAAGTAAAATCACAAGTGATGGACGTAAGGATATTACAAGCAGAATTAACCAGGCTAAACTTGCTTTCAACAAACAGAAAAACCGCTTCATTTCAAACACTATCAGCCTAAAAATTAGGAAGAATCTAGTAAGGACATACGTGTGGAGTGTTGCTCTATACGGGAGTGAAACTTGGACAATTGGAGAAAGTGACAAGAAAAGACTCCAAGCATTTGAGACCTGGTGCTACAGAAGAATATTCAAGATAAGCTGGAGGGAGAAGATAATGAATGAGGAAGTCTTTACAAGAGCTCAGGAGGAGAAGAGTTTTCTGCGAATTTTAAAAGGCAGAAGAGGTAGGTTTATAGGGCATATACTACGACACAATGGGTTGGTTAAGAGAATAACAGAAGGAACAATTTTTTTTGAGACAGCATACTCCTTGATATGCCACTGCACGCTTCATGACACGTGTTATTCCGTGGCGCGCGCGCACGCACACACACGCACGTACGCACACACATCCATAAATCTCGACTTTGTGTCTTTGCTGACGTAAATCACGAGGCTAAAACATTTTTATACATTCCGCTGTACAAACTGGTAGACGTAAACTAGTTACAATCAGGGTTCGAATTTTAAAACTTAAAAGCGTTTAAATATCTACCTATAAACTGACAGAGACACCCCCAACAAAACGAGCTGAAAACCAAAAAAAAATCATAAAAATAATCTGACATAAAATATTTGCTTGTTCATTAAATGTTTATATTATCCGTGCAGAAACGTATTTACGGGGGGGGATGGGACCGGACCCCCCCCCCCCAGAGGGTAAAAAAGTTTTACGGATTTGTTAATCTCTTGATTTTTAGCCTGTTTTATAATTTTTCCAGCTGTGTACACCAATATAGTAGGAACTCTTTTTTTTTAAAATACAAACAGGTTTATTACACAGAACCTGCGCAGGCCTATACGTTCGAAATATGACATATAGGAAAATGAATTAAGTATCTTCTAAACTAGTCATAGGCAACTTTTGAATTTATGGGGGGGGGCGCACATGTAACTGAGGACCCGTTCGGTGGGCGCACCCCTCCCCAACTCATCAACGGAAAGGTGCAGAGTTCAACAGCCGGACGTTACAAACATTAACTGACGCTTTGTAATACCCTCGCGCTTATATTTAGCGACGTGGAACACCGCATCAAAAAAAAAAGCTTTGCGGTATTTTTCACATAAATTTGTGAAAATGTTTTACATTAGGACAGCATGCACACGCACGTTAAAACTAACAACACTTTAAACGAAAAATATGATCGAACAGGAAAACATCTTTAATAAAAATAAATTACAGAACTTATCTCAAAAACACTATTTATTTTCATGAAGTGTACAGAAATGTAAAACTTGAAAAATTCCGAGTTTCTCCTTTGGGGAGAAAGGTGTTTACAGGCTCTGGACGACAAGCTCGACAAGCGTATTGGGGAAAGATGTAGCGCGGTTCGGTAAATGGCTGGTACTATTGTATAATACAATACTTCGGAGCAGGTTACAATGCGGCTGCGTCAAATCTCATGTTTAGGACTGCTGTTCTAAACAGTGTTTCGATAACGCGTATTTTTATTGCGTTATTATTACAGTTTACTTTAATGGGACTGATTTCAGGATGTTATCACACGTTTTTGAACAACTTTAAAGACAGCAATGTCGATTAGTCTTAACTTGTTTTTTCTTTCGTACGACGCCGATTCTACCCCCCCCCTCCCAAAAGCCAAATTCTAGATACGCCATTGTATCCGTGTAAGTTCTTATACAGAAGAAAATAATCTGTATTTCTTCTGTATAAGCTTATTAAGATTACGTTTATAATAGTCAAGTCATTTGCTCACCAGATTCCAGAGACACTGAAGTAGCCGTTCAATACTTTACTAAACTACTACAGGATGCTGCATGGCAAGCTACACCAGAAAGAAGAAAAGTTTTACCCGATTATCATAATACCTCTGCACATCAAACAACTTATTCAAGAAAAACGACAAGCTCGCGGTAAGTGGCAACGAACGAGAAACCCCCAGTATAAAACAATTCTCAATAGGCTCACCCACAGAATTCGCGCAGCTATGCAAGAGGCCCGAAACCCATCGTTTGAACACTACGTAACATGTTTAACACCCCATGATCATACAATATGGAAGGCGACAAAAAAAAATCAAACGACCGGTAATCCCAGTATCCTCCATTCGTAAACCTGACGGCAGTTGGGCTCGAGCAAATGAAGATAAGGTGAATGTGTTCGCAGATCACCTTTCCCAGGTTTTCACCCCAACCTCATCAGCAATTGATGACTCAGAAATTCTAAATTACCTTCATGCTCCCTGCCAATTATCTCCTCCAATCAAAGCGTTTGCATTCTCTGAAGTACTCAGGGAGATAAACCATTCCAAGACACATAAAGTCCCCGGTTACGATTTAATAGTTGGAGAAGTTCTGAAACATCTTCCCAAAAAAGCGTTAGTACTACTTACAACTATTTACAACAGTATGCTCAGACTGTGCTACTTTCCAATCCAATGGAAATTTGCCCAAATTATCATGGTCGCAAAATCTGGCAAACCCCCTACTGACCCTACATCTTACAGGCCAATAAGCCTTCTTCCACTCTTGTCAAAAATATTTGAACGACTTCTCCTGACCAGACTAAAACAAATAGTGCCCTTTAGGTACCTGATCCCTGAACACCAATTTGGGTTCAGAGAAAAACATTCTACAGTGCAGCAATGCCACAGAATAGTGACCAAAATTAGGGATAGCCTGTAAAAGAAGACGATGTGCGCAGCTGTCTTCCTGGATATTCAGCAGGCTTTTGATAACGTCTGGCATGAGGGCCTTCTGTACAAGCTGAAGAAACAACTTCCTGATCAACTATATTTACTGTTGAAATCATATGTGCAAGATAGACACTTCCAAATCAAAATCGAAGACACTGTCAGTAATCTCTCCTATAAAGTCGGGAGTGCCTCAGGGCAGCGTTCTGGGGCCATACTTGGTAGGTCAGCGCTACTGCTGACCTACCTGTGACAGACTACACTACCACCGCCACCTTCGCTGATGATACCGCTATCCTCGCAGTAGATCCCAACCCGGAACGAGCCTCTGAGAAACTCCAAAGCCATCTTTACCTCCTGTAAGATTGGTTCCAGCGGTGGGGGATCCGAGTTAATTCTGCAAAATCCACTCAAATAACCTTCACCATGAAACGTAGCTCTTGTCCACAAGTCACCATAAACGATGCCCCCATACCAATAAAATCAGAAGTTACATACCTGGGGCTGCATTTGGACGACAAATTAACATGGAAATCCCACATTCAGGCTAAGAAACAACAACTCAACTTAAAAGCTAGGCAAATGTACTGGCTCATAGGTAGAAAATCTCAACTATCTCACGCAAACAAAGTCATCATATATAAAGCTGTGCTCAGACCAATCTGGACTTACGGTATAGAATTGTGCGGGTGCTCTAAACCTTCCAACACAAAGATTCTGCAGACAGTTCAGTCAAAAATCTTGCGCTGCATAACGAATGCTCCCTGGTTCATCTCTAATTATACTCTTCACAAAGACCTCAACATTCCATACATTTCTGATGTCATCAAGATGCACGCCGCTAAGTACAGGAACCGCAACATAGGACACAGCAATAACCTGATCAACGAGCTCCTCAATCCATCACTGGATGTAAGAAGGCTGAAGAGACAGTGGCCAGATGACCTGACCCGGTGAACGTGGTAATCATCGCTGGACGGTTCCCACCTCAAGTGACGACTTATACATCACTTTTACTTATTACTCTGTGAAACGAGTAGTTTGTAAAACTGCATTATAATAAAATAAAAAAAAATTTGCTTACCAGACAATAGTTATTGTGATACATAACAGGAATATAAACAATGATAACAAAGTAATAAACTGTATGAATAACAATAAACACCGATTCAACAGCACCGAACGCGTCCGCTCCCCCTGACTGCCTAACGGCTACTGATTGAGTCAAAATTGTGAAAAAAATCGTAAAATCCCGTGTGAGGTATCAAATTAAAGCGAATTTAAACCACAATCTGAAATTAGAATTCGTTTTTGAAATGTTCAACGTTTTTGAACGTCACAGCCTAAAACGCTGGAGAAAGTTTTGATAAAATCACAAAATTCATGTGGCATATTTAGTTAAAGCAATTTTGACTAAATTCTGAATGTAATGTTAAGTTTTAAAATTTCAAAATATTTGGTCTCTAAGAACCAGTAAAGAGATATTTTTTTTAAGTAAAAATCTAACTGGGTGTCAGATTAAAAGGAATTGTCACCCAAATTCGAATGTTTGTAAGTGTTTGTGAATAATTATCTGCTTAGTTCAGTTTTGTTATAAGAATAAAGTACTTAATTTGTATAGATAAACTGACTCAAAAATAAAATTTTATTAAACGACTACCCCATAATAACAAAACTATCCATAAACAGTAAAAATAGTTTGAGGGTAGGGAATATTTTTTTTAGAAATTATCGAACCAAATTCAAGTAAATGATTTTAAATATACATTTTTAGAACATGGAAGTCTTGTATGATTCTCCATACCGATTTTTTTATACGTATACTATGTTATCGACAACAAAGAAGTAGTTTCTATGGAAATATTTCATTTCAAGCCGTCAAGTATAAAACTCGATTTACAAGGAACACATCCAACTTGTTAGAAATTACCGAACCGAATTCAAGTAAATGATTTTAAATGTATTTTTTTAGTGATTGCTTGTCGTTAACTTACCAGTTTTAGCAGACTGTATCCAACTATTGGTTTTAACAGATTGCCCTAGGACAGGAAATGGGGAGGGGGGTCTCTCTTCAGAATATTATTATATTGCCAGACACGGACCACTTCACCGGGAACCCGTGATCTCCCCGGGGAGTTGCGAGTATCGGTTAACACATGTGTTTATCACGCGTCCGTTTCACACCATATAACCAAAGATCACACTTTACAAAAGATCTCATCAAGCCATTTTTTGAGTCTCTTGGTAACAACTTTATCTGTGGTGTAGACTTCAACTGTAAACACACCCAATGGGGCTGTAGACTGACAACAACAAAAGGCCGAGAGCTGTACACCCTCCTGAAAGAATCCAACTATCAACACCTATCAACTGAGGAACCCACATATTGGCCCTCACACCCGGGTAAAATCCCACACCTACTGAATTTCTTCATCATCAAAGGAATATCAAACAACTTTTTGGATATTGAAAGTTGTCTAGATCTGACATCTGACCACACCCCTGTCAGCTCCTATAGGCTAATCAGTCTACTTCCACAATTATCAAAAATCCGGAGAAACTAATCATTCAGAGAATACATGATGACAAACTCCTTGATGAAATTCTCCCTGATCATCAATTCGGTTTTAGGAAGCATCATTCCATTATACAACAATGCCATCGGATCGTCTCTGAAACTAACAAAGCAATTAACTTCCAGGAATACTGCCCAACAGTGTACTTAGATGTACAGCAGGCTTTCGATAAAGTTTGGTACCCAGGACTCCTCTACAAAATCAAAATGAAGTTACCAAGCGAGTATTACCTGCTCCTAAAATCGTAACTCTATGGACGACATTTCCAAGTTAAATATAACTCTGAATTCTCTGACATCTTTTCTCTCCAATCAGGAGTGCCTCAGGGAAGCGTCCTCGGTCCTTTGCTGTACATCCTATACACGTCAGATATACCAGCTACACCGAACACACAAATGGGCACATTTGCAGATGATACAGTATTACTATGCAGACACAAGGATCCACAGATCGCCACGGATAGAATACAATTACACCTAGACATGCTGCAAACTTGGTTACATAAATGGAGGATAAAGGTAAATGAACAGAAAAGCACCCATGTCACAACACCCTAAAACGCTCCGAACGTCCACCGGTATATCTAAGTAATGTGCAGATTCCACATTCAGAAACAGCTAGATATCTGGGACTTCTTCTGGACAAAAAATTAACGTGGAAAAACACATAATCAACAAAAGGAAGGAATTGGAGCTCAAGATGAGAAAAATGTACTGGTTACTTGGGAAAAAATCAACGTTATCCTTGGAAAATAAAATCTTGTTGTACAAAGCGATCATTAAACCAATATGGACGTATGGAATTGAGCTGTAGGGTTGCTCAAGTAAGTCAAACGTCAACATAATTCAGCGCTTCCAATCAAAAGCGCTGAGAACAATAGCAGGTGCAGAACGGTACATATCAAATCATACACTTCATACAGACTTCAACAACCCCTGGTAGAAGAACAATGCAGAGCCAGAGCACAAAAGCATTATGACAGATTGCAGAGACAAACCAACAGACTAGCATCCGACCTGACCACTACAGACATCGCAAGACGACTTAAAAGAAAATGGCCCACTGACTTGAGACCATAGTACGGGCTACATCGATGGATGCAGCTCCGCCTCATGTCCATTAGCAACCCTCGAAAATTGCACTCGCCCACTCGCCACTGTGGCGAGTGGGTTTTGACTGTCAAAAAAAGGAGAAAAGAGGAGAGAAAGAATGAAAAATGGAAAAAAGAAGACGTCTATTAAACCAAAACACGTCATGTTTTTGTTTTAGTAAAGGCGCGTGTTGAAGTCAGTTAGCTGTCACCGTGTGAATTTTATAAACAAAACTGCTCTGTTGGATATAAACATCTTAAAACACGTCGAACAAAATAGTGTTGCTGAGAGAGGGGCACGGAAATTTTACGCCGTTCGGCGCGGGCCGCCGGCCGCCGGTCTTTGTCACTCCTTCCAAGTTGTACAGTCTGCTAATTATTGTTGAGTTGACAGGATGTGTTACGCGTGTGATTTATTGTTTCGTGTACTAAGAGTATTCTCAATTTCTAAGATCGTGTTCAGCGTGTATTTTATTTTTCGTGTGTTATTTTATTCATAATGAAACAGATTAAACTTAATTATTTCTTTAAAAAAAGTTCTACTGTCAGTACGACGACGCCTAGTGAGTGTGCGAGTGCGACGTCTACTGCTAGAGATGTAAGTGCCGGACCTAGTAGGGAAACTGAAACGCGAGTTCTAGTGGACTTAGGCCTACTCACGGTTCCTCTGCGAAACGAAAATTTCAAAGAGCCTGGCTGGATATCTTCCCCTGGGACCGCGCAAAATGTACTATATGCGCTAAATACCCTCAAAATAGTGACCCAAAATGGGTAGCAGGATTTTCTGGTTCCATGAAAAAGGAAACTTTTGTGTTTCATGGTAAAAGCCTAGTACATATGGACACTTTAACGCGGTTTGAAGTAGTCAGAACCAGGTAAAGCTCCTCTTGCCAAATGTATTAAGAAAATAGAGTCTTCTATGTTTGAGCATCTAACAACTTTATTCAACATAGCCTATTTTATAGGCATCAATGAAAAACCATTTACCGACTTCCCTAAGCAAGTTGCCCTTGCAACTAAATTAGGTGTAAATGTGGAGACAAAACAATATGTAAACGATAAAAACTGTCAAGTTTTCATTAATTTTATTGCTAAACAGTTACAAGAAGATGTGGTTCAAAAATTAAAAAATGCTCAGTGTTTCAGTATTTTGATTGATGGTTCCACGGACCGAAGTGCTGAGGAACATGTGATTGTTTATGCTCGTTATGTGTGTGAAGGGGAGATAAGAGAAGACCTTTTAGGCCTTGTGCCTCTCGAGAGCGGTAGGGCAGAGTCGTATTTCACTGCTGTTACTGGGCTCTTGGATAACTTAGGGCTTGATTGGAGAAGAGAAAAGTACATGATTAGTGTGGGAACTGACGGGGCGTCGTCTATGATTGGCTCAAAGTCAGGTTTCGTACTTCGTTTGAAAGAAGAAGCTCTGCATTTAATTAGCATTCACTGCGCCGCGCATCGTCTACAATTGGCCATACTTGATGCTGCCAATTCCTCAAAACGCCTCCATGAGCTTAAAAACACCGCGAAAACTTTAGAAAGTGGGATAGTAAAACTCAGAAATATTCACAATGTACGGTGGCTATGTAGTAAATCTGACGCTCTGCGGCGTGATCTCGTACCTATGGTCATCCATCTTGAGGATATAACGAACCGGAAAGCTACAACAGGAGAAGCTACGGATGCAGCTACAGCAAAAGGCTATCTAAAAATCCTTACATCATACAAGTTTGTAAAAACATTAAACTTTTTGATTGACCTGTATGGGAAACTAGAGCCATTTTGTAAAGTTTTACAGTTGAAACAGTTACTGGTCTCACAGGTACGATCGTCAATGATGGTAACGGTGGAAATGGTTCAGTTCTTGCTTTCATCTGAAGGATCCAGTGTGAAACAATTCCTTTCTGACACTTCAGACTCAGAGAAACTGAATTTCTCAAAATACAAAGGCGACCAAAGAATTGTTCTCACAAACACGTCTCAAGGGGAGGAAGAATACAAATCAATCCGTAATAAGCTGATCGAAAGCACAGTTCGTTACTTGAAGTGCCGTCATGATACACTTGAGACTGTAGTAGGCACCAAGTGCCACGTTCTGGATTTCTTGTGCCTTCCTCAAGATGACACCCTAACTGCATATGGCAATGAGGAGATTCTTCAATTGGCGCATGTTTTTATTACTGGTGATATAAATGAGGATGTTTTGCTATCGGAATGGCTTCAATTAAAAATGATGGTTAAAGAAGAGCAAATAACTTCAAAAGGACTGGGTGAGCTATTAAAAACTTTGTACAAGTTTCCTGAGCGTTTTGGTGAGCTAAAGAAAGTATTTTACGGCGTTGCATGCATGGCAGTGACAACAGCATCTTGTGAACGGGGATTTAGCTTCGTTAACAGGATAGAAGTGAAACAGAGACTTTCCCTGGACATCACTTCATTAGGAGATCTAATCCAGCTGGCAGTAAATGGACCACCCTTAGAAGATTTCAACCCTGGTGTAGCAATAGACAAATGGTATTTCTCGTCGGGACTTCGCCATGTTAGTGGCCACAAGAGGAAACACTCAGCCTAGTCCAGCTTGATTATTTTTCATCTTCAACTCGATAAGGGACTATCAGAATATAAACTGGGCTAATCAATAATGTAGCGGTACATGCTAAATATTAAATAATAAAGTTTTATTCCCCCCCCCCCCGGGAAACGGTACCTGGCGAGTGGGAAACGCCAATTTTCGAGGGTTGTCCATTAGTCATCAAATTGGCTAATAGAACTTTATATGTATACTTTCTTGTGTATGTAATAGTTCTGTTCTGATTGCTGAAAAAAAAAGTCGACTCAATGTATTATTTTTTAGGTGATCAATCTCAAAAACAATGTTCTGTAGGGTAAAGTGTGTAAATCTGTGCCAAGTTTTCCAAAAATCTGTTGATGCGTTCAAAAGTTTTACAATTTTGAAAACATACGCCAATTAGTTAGACAGACAGACAGATAAATGCCAAACGGTCAAGTTAAGCCCTCCCTGCCTCGTTCAAAAAAATTATAATTTTATTGCCTGGCAAAAAATTATTTTATTTTTAACAATTATCATTGTTTGAAAAATCTGAATAATTTTTAAGTATTTTACTCTTGTTAAAACATAAAACGTTGCAGGTAAACTACCCCTTCCTCTTAACCGATCTTCACCAAAATCAATAGGCATTGAGTCCTCTACAATTCAGGGACGTGTGCAAAAAATTATTTGATTCTGTTTGAATGTGCGGCTGTTATCGTTCGTCATACAAAAAATTACCCTTGTAAAACATAAAACGTTGCAGGTAAACTACCCCTTTCCCTTAACCGATCTTCACCAAAAACAATAGGCCTTGAGTACTCTACAATTCAAGGCTGTATGCAAAACAATATTTGATTCTGTTTGAATTTGCGGCTGTTATCGTTTGCCATAGAAAAAATTCTACACACACACACACACACACACACACACACACACACATTTCGAAAATGACTTTTCTTCATGTTTTGAGGGTAGTACAATCAGAATCAGCAGTTATCTCGAACACGATTTTTTTCCCCATGACCATACTTGCATTTCCTTATGGAACATGGAAGTAAAATTATCCCCTCCCCCTTCAACTATCATTTTTATTTATAGAAAATTACCCCCCCCCTTAAACTACCCTTTTCATTTATAGATATTTCATCTTCCTTTCTACAATGGATTATTATGACCTTCTTTTCAGGATACTTTATTTATCAAAATTAAGTACTTTACTCTTGTTAAAACATAACACGTTGCAGGTAAACTACCCCTTCCCCTTAACCGATCTTCACCAAAATCAATAGGCCTTGAGTCCTCTACAACTCGGGCATATATGCAAAAAAAAATGATTTGATTCTGTTTGAATTTACGGCAGTTATCGTTCGCCACAGAAAAAATTCTACACACAGAAACTTTTCGGAAAATGACTTTTCTTCATGTTTTGAGGGTCGTACAATTAGAATCAGCCCTTATCTTGAACACGATTTTTTCGCGATCGCCATGTACGAATGTAATGTACAATAGCGAACTGAATATATACAGATCAGTAGCAACGGTCGTCAACAGAATAAAATGTAACTATAAATAATTATGTACTTCCACAATAATACCAAATCAATACACTGTAATTTTGACCAATTTATTTTCAACTGTCAGCTAAATTTTACTCTAAAAAACGTATGAATAAGTAAACATCACGCTCGCACAGCACGAACAGCTCCACAAAATAATCCAACATACAGCGTTATTATATACAATATATATTATATTATACAGTTATATACAATAATTGGATTTACAATAGAATTAATATGATTCCAAAACAAAAAAAATATTCGTAACTCTAATTAGATGAACTAAGAAAGAAATTTTATCAAACAAATAGCAATAGACAATGGATACAAAATAAAAACTATCAATAAACTAGAAAATAAAACAACACATAAATTCACTAAACAAACACCATACAACCCTTCATGTAAAAATCATTCCACTAACGACAGTATAAAATATATCAACTTACTTACCACGGAAACAACTCGTAAACTAAGCAAACTATTTAAAGACACAAACTTAAAAATATCTTGTAACACAGATAATATTGTTTCTAATACAATAACACCTAAAACTAAATTCAACATTCATAATAAAAATGAAGTTTATAAAACAGAATGTCCAGATTGCAATAAATTCTACGTAGCCCAGATGAAGAAACAACTGTCCGAGAGATTCATTCAACATCGCAATACGTTCCTAAAACCTAATATTTACAAATCTAATTTAGCCACACACTGTTTAAATAATAAACATAAATTTTCAGACATTCAAAATGTCAAATTAATTAAAAACGACAAAAGGTAACAAAATGAATATCTGGGAAAATCTTAATATTACAAACACAATAACAATAATCTACTAATTAAAGAACAAATTCAAATAAAAACAAAACAAGAAGATTTATTTAAAATCATACATTTATTAGAATAATGAAATAAAACATTAAATATATAATAAATAGCTGACTACATAAACATTACAACAATCGAAAATAGAATCGAAGTAAAATCGATTATCCGTTAACTATATTGTAAGCGAAACTTTCAATTACAATTCAAACAAACCTCTGGAGATACAGAATAATTTCTGTGAAACGTGCGTCAGGTGAAAATAAAACTACTTACATTGTATTTATTTGAAGATATTAAAATTAATTAAATAACAAGATTTTACCTTATTTATCTATTTATAAAATACAATTTTTTGTATATAAGCATGTACGTATTTACGGATGCATGTGTAGGCGATAACACCGATTTACTGATTCTAATGAATAATGGACTTAATGCATTCTGTATTCTTTTTTACTAAACAAAAAATACAATACACACTTTTGAAGTTGGAATGGGGAATCCGAATGTCTATTTATCCCTGTAAAATACTGTTCTCAATTCACCGTTGTCTTTCAAAACATCAGATTTGTATACAATACAATATGAAAATCTGCACTACAATAACAAAGGTAATGGCACTTCTAGGCAAGGAACCAATAAGAACAAAATAATGATTAATGGTCAAAGTGTAGAACAAGTGAGCAATTGTTAACCATATTGGCTATGATAAGAATTATAATACTGACGTTAAGTTAGGTTAAGTTCCAGCTCGATCTGTGGGACAGTCAACCGTTTTTTTTTTAGAAACAAGACACGTCGAGATAATCAAATTAGTAATGTATATCTTACCGTCTGTGACTTACAGCAAAATGTATTTTCACGTTAAAATTTACATGTTTTGGGACCTTGTCCCATCATCAGAATTTAAAGTCGTCTTCTTATCCCATCGTGCGATGGCATAGTTGTCGCGGTCTGTCGCCGTACGGTGTACACCTTGAAACCGTTGTGCACGCTATTTGTATAGTGTATTCTTATTTTGTTTTATTTATAATGTGGATTTAATATTTTTGGAAATATTCGACAACTATGCCATCGCACGATGGGATAAGAAGACGATTTTAAATTCTGATGATGGGACAAGGTCCCGAAACATGTAAATTTTAACGTGAAAATACATTTTGCTGTAAGTCACAGACGGTAAGATATACATTACTAATTTGATTATCAAATACGTGGCTTGGTACTATAATCGGAAATATTCCATAAATACGTCGAGATAGACAATTACAGTTTCACAAGGTTATAACAGTCGCTGTACTGTCCTGTGGGCGTGAATTATGGACACCAACCAAGAAACAAGACAGTAAAATACAGGCCTCCGAAATGGCGTTCTTAAGAGGAGCTAAAAGGTGCTCCTCGTATAAAGAATGAGGCCACAAGAGAAGAATTACAAGTTTTTAACTTGAAGGAAAGATTAAGAGATTATAAACAACGGTGGAAAGAACGCTTAGAAAGAATGTCAGATTGCAGACTGGCCAAACAAGTCTGGAAATATAACCCTATAAGACATAGGGTGTGCGGTTAGACCCAGAAAGAGATGGCTGGAGGATTTTTGAAGGCGGAACAGGCAGCAACTTGCCTACGCTTTGTTGTGAGGATGATGATGATGATGACTTTCAGTAGATAAAGCTGAGTTTCCTTTTACACACCTAACTTTCAGCTCCACATTGATATTGTTTCTATGTTAACAGAGGTTCTATTAACATATTACCTGTATGTTTTATTTAGACAGTTTCGGAGTTCGAGTATACTGATGGGTTCTGGCGTAGTATACGTCACGTCTTTGTCCGGGGGGTCGGGTATGACGAAAAAAGGCAATACTTTACCCTTACAGCTCAGCACCTAACTGTCGGAGGGCGGAGGGAGACAGCGGTATCGTTGCCGTAGGGCGATAACGTGCGCGTGCTGTGGGTGGTGATATGACCTTGCCATATCATGAAAAGCACGCTTACGTAGACGACAAAAATAACGTAATACTTTCTGTCTACGTAAAGTCACACGCATCAGAGACACATAAGTGGTTTTGTAATGAAGTGTTTGTGAAGTGCCAGGGCAGCTGATGCAAAGACGCCGCTCAATGCGAGTAGGCCTACTCGAAAGATTCCACAACACTGCCTACACAGATCGATAAGCTGGAGTGTATTTTATTTTCATCACAGGAGGCAGATCACATCGTATAAACATTAGAAGGAAACGAAAACAATGACAGTACAATCAGACCGAGAGAAGCAACATAGGTACGGCTAATCAGTGGCGTATCTAGAATTTGGCCTGGGGGGGGGGTCCGGCCGAGTCGCCTTCATACAAAAGAAAAAAAATGTGACTCAATCACAACACTTTTCGGACAAAGAAGTGGAAACTTTCAAATTATGTTCAACATACAGAAAATATATAAAACGTGGTAACCTGCGAGCTCTATAGAAAACAAACTGCTTCGCCTACCCAGAATATCCAGCACATTTGCCGCCAATCAGTGGCGTACTGGAGGCCCGGGGCGGATTTCTTTCTGAGGGCCCCCTCTCATAAGACGGGTGTTTATAATCCAATTTATCTTTAAGTAATGCATAGCAAAAACACTTTATTGTTATATATTTATTGTCTAATTATTGTATTGATGCATCTAGTTGGGAAACTTTATAAGAAGACCACGGCCGGTAGCAGGCCACACCCTAATATCCAGCCCTATCTATGGTCCCTGCGGCAGCAGCTCTACTTGAAGCTCGGGACGCAGCATACGAGCGGGCGACGGGCATGCCCACCGTCCCGCACCGTCCCTCAGGTCGTTTATAAGAAGCTATAGTAATGTTTGAAACAAAAATCCACTTTCGCATTGTAAATACAGAGTTAAAGAAATAATGGGGAATAGTATTCTTTATAGACTGCATTAAATTTATTACAATAGTTTAGGCCTATAATGTACAATAAACTTATATACTGCAAAACAAATTTATCATTCCTGCAAACAATATTTAGCAACTTTCAGCAGTTTTAGTGCCGTTCGTGCTGTTTGCGACTTCCGACTGCGTGGCGAGGCACTGACGCCAGGTACAACTGACGCTTCTTTTTTAGTATGAAAGTGTTTCTAATAATAAACTTACCTTTACATATATTTTTTTTAAATATCTGTAAACACTTCATGAGGTAGGGATGAAAGGAAAATTTCAAAATAATATGAAAATATCTTTGGAATCCATCGATTTAATCCTGGATCCCCCCCAACTGTTTCGTTTCAGGACGTGATAATAGAACGTTTGCAAATAAATTAAAAAAAAATACCCAAAAACTTAATTTTACAAATTTGTAGGGCCGCTACTAAGTGGGGCCCGGGGCGGTCCGCCCCCCTCGCCACCCTATGGTCCGCTACTAAAGACAATGGAGCATATAAGCGACGAGACTGCTTTGCCGTTCATGCAAATTAGATATTTGCTTTGAACTACGCGATCGGTAATTACATAGAGTAGTCGGACAGGTTATAAATGAACCCGTGGTTGCACTTAGACTTGGTGTTTTCACGTTACCTACATGAAAGACATAAGCCTTAATAAATTACCGGTTTATTCTACCACAGGTCTCTGCTCATGATTTGTAGAAATAAACTGTTTGTATCGAAAACTTATTTGTTTGTCAATATTTCAACAAGACGGATTTTACGTTACAAGACGTCAGTGGCGGCGGCCGGTGAGTCCTGAGGATGGGGAGGCTACGATCAGTCACCTGAGCTGCGCTCAGTAATAACACCCCCCCCCCCGACATTCATTATTTCACTATTAATTATGGTATAGCTATCTGATTTTTACACCGTACACGTCTTATTAGAAATATACGCGTATCTTTGACAAGATAAACTGAAGATTAATTTACTTTTGTTCTAGCAAAGAAGTTAACTTCTGAGTAGAATATACGTATTTTGTAACTGTGATGAATTTACAATTCTATCTCAGAATTGTCGGTAACATCATCATGTCATGCTATGTCGGTCGACTTTTCAATTTGCAGAGGATTCTTTTTTCAGTTGAAACTAAAGAAATGATGCTGAGACAATCTTGAGTCCAGGAATATTATCATATTAGTATTATTATTATTTTGCTTAACAGTAAGCAGGGCCAGCAGAATAACTTCTACTTTACCCCCATTACCGCATAGCCATTTATGTTGTTCGTACAATGGCGACTGTAAAGTTCCAGATTGGTTTTTGTGCTTTTTAAGAAATAACAATTTTGGGGTACGTCGACCACGTTTCAGTATTTCACATCTTTCAAAATCACTCAACCGGGAAAATGGTTTTTCCAGTAGTGTTCGATACTGGAATATCACTTTTACTTTTTTCTGCTAAATCCATTTTATCCTCGTAGTAGAGACCACAAACACACGCCAAGAAGAGAATAATAATAATAATAATAATAATAATAATAATACACATGCACAAGGAACACGAGAACGTAAAGATCGCATAAAACTAACACAAACCACATTGAACGGTGCGGAGAGGCTAAGTCACTCGTAGCCTCCGTGGCACGGTTACAGATTCACTAGCGTACCCCCATCACTTGCCGGACATAGTTCATACAGCTGTACGGGTACTTCGGCGGCTACTCAGATCCTTGCCTGTCCGCTGCTATTCTGCGCTATTATCGATAACGCGTAATTACATACTTTTTTTTTTGTAAGTAATCAGATAACTTGAAATCCAAATTGTGATTACAGGTTCAGTTACAATAAAAATCAAAGCGTATTACTAGTTGTTTATGCTTCAATAATAATTTTCTAAATTTTACTGGGGAGGCTTAGCCTCCCTTGCCTCCCCTGATGAGCCGCCGCTGCAAGATGTATATCCTGTATAGTCTACATTCAGTGAAAAACGTTTAACACGAAATGTCGGTTAAGGGGACTTAGTAAGCCCTATGTTACCCATGTTAAATTCACAAACTTTGTATACACTATTCTCAGAGACTATGAAGGATTTTAAAATGGAGTTTTTAGGGGTTTTCTTGTCCGAAGGTTGTATGTGGTTTAACAGAAAGAATTTAAAAAATATATATATTTTACATACTTTATACTTTTTTTCTAAAGCACTTTTTTGACGTTTTAAAAAATACGTTAATTTGTATTTCTTCAACTAATAAGAATATTAAGAAACCCCCAAGTTAAACTGTTTACAGTAACATATTTTACATGTGGTAAAAATTTCATGGTTCTATCTTATCCCATTCCTAAAAAAAGCGTGCACAAAGTGAAAAAAGTGAAAATAGCAATTAAAGTCAAGTAACACATTTTTAAAGATAAAACCGTAATTTATTCACACACAGTTTTAAAACAATCCTGCCCCATAGCTTGGATTATCTTTACATTGTTCCAGCTTCTCTTCTGCTATCCTCTTTTTAGCTAGTCTTCTTGCTAGTCTTGCCATTTTTACTTCCATGTTCCATAAGGAAATGGAAGTATCGTGATGTCGAAAAAAAATCGTGTTCGAGATAAGGGCTGATTATGATTGTACTACTCTCAAAACGTGAAGAAAAGTCATTTTCTGAAAAGTGTCTGTGTGTAGAATTTTTTCTATGGCGAACGATAACTGCCGCAAATTCAAACATCATCAAATGATTTTTTGCATATGTGCCTGAGTTGTAGAGGACTCAATGCCCTATTGATTTTGGTGAAGATAGGTTAATGGAAAGGGGTAGTTTACTTGCAACGTTTTATGTTTTAACAAGAGTAATTATTTTTACTTCCATGTTCCATAAGGAAATGGAAGTATGGTGATGACGAAAAATCGTGTTCGAGATAAGGGCTGATTCTGATTGTACTACCCTCAAAACATGAAGAAAAGTCATTTTTCGAAAAGTGTCTGTGTGTAGAATGTTTTCTATGGCAAACGACAACTGCCACAAATTCAAACAGAATCAAAAAATTTTTTGCATACATGCCTGAATTGTAGAGGACTCAAGGTCTTTTAATTTCGGTGAAGATCGGTTAAGGGGAAGGGATAGTTTACCTGCAACGTTTTATGTTTTAACACGAGTAAAGTACTTAAATTTGATAAAGTATCCTGAAAAGAAGGTCATAATAATCCACTATAGAAAGGTAGATGAAATATCTGTAAATAAAAGGGGGGATAATTTTATATAAATGAAACTGATAGTTGAAGGGGGAGGGGATAATTTTTTATGTGTACTATGTTATCGGTAACAAAGAAGTAGTTTGTTGTTCAAATTCCTCCCCGGGCTGTTTGGCCATGGTCCAATGTTTTCTGCAAAACCAGACGTTTCGGCAGTGCTATCGACTGCCATCATCAGTGAAAATCGAGTGCGAGTGAGGTGGTATACGTTAATGACCCAAAGTGCTGTGGTTAAAGGCTGAAGAAAGAAGTAGTTTCTATGGAAATATTGCATTTCGAAAATGATTTTAAATATAAATCTTATAACACGGAAGTCATGTATGGTTCTCCATACCGATATTTTTACACCCTGCAATTGTCTTTTCGCGAAAAGCACCCGCGCCCTATCACCTATCTTCTTGAACTGTGTTTTTCCCTATTGGTACGTTCAGTTACTTCAGTGTTTGGGATTTTACAATATTCCCATCATTAAATGAACCAACAGCATCATATACATTAAAATAGAGCGCCTTTATGCCAACAAAAACAATTTTTGGAAGTCGGTTCCAAATGATACAGTTTTCACTTTCATTTGGATTCTGGGTGTGCCCATATAAACACTTCTTCAATAAGTCTTCGTCAGCTAAGTCCTTCAACACTGCTTTTATAGCCTCCGTAACAGCCACAGGAATAGAGTTTTTGTCCAATAATGGCTCTTTTGGAACTGACACTTGCACCAGGAATCGTGTCCTTTAGGACAAAGACCATGACGAAATATCGGCGGTTAACACGTAATATAACTCAGGTCCGGATCGCTGCTTGTATTTCACAATTACAATTAGTACGGTTAACACGAAAGTTTTACCTAGAAAACATCAGTTAACACGAAAACGTTTTGTTAAAAGTAATTTTTTGGTGGATTTTCAATAGCCGCATAATAAATAGAACTATACATGCACGTCCTAAAACACTGCAAGTTAAAACCTGTGAAAGTGATGACAGTGCCGACGAACTTGACAAGGAAAACAGCAGTGAAAATTTACGAGTTCCTACCGCTACCGATAAGTTATGCTTCCGTTGTTGAACCGAGAAGCCAATTCGGAAGGTGAAATGTTTTACCACAGTGATAAAGTACAACAATTTGTTGAAAATAAAGTAGTGCAGAATGTCTGCAACAAAAAAATACAAGACCATTTTAAACTGAACACTGTCATTATAGGAACTTTAAAAGACAAGAAAACAAGGAATTACTGTAAAAGAAAACTTAAAACCTAAATCAAAAGATTAAGAACAGCTACAGTGCGTGTATAGTTAAGTTTTATCAAAATTTAACCATAATTTTTATAAAAAATTTTCAGATATTATCCAGGAGTATTAATAAAACGTTTTTATAAAAGTACCTTCTGAATATTCTTTATTGCTCTATTTTACTACACGATACAGTAAGTAATGTACAAAGTATTCGTTTGTTTATCTCATTTTATTTCACTTTTTGTCCGTTTAACACGACAAAACAGCAGGTCCCCGTCATTTTGTGTTAAGGGACTCCGGAAAGCCCTATCTTGCCAATGTTAAAATAGTACTTATAAAATACATGTTTTCTCAGAACTATTTGGAATGTAGGGCTGAAAGTTTTACAGCATGTTTATGAGGGTTTTGACCCTAATTTAACACACGGATTTTTTAGTTCATTGATTCATATTTTAGTTATGATTTTTTTTCTGATGCTATAAATATTTGCTACATTTTTATACCAATTTTTATATGTAAATTCTCCACTAACAATTTTTTAAACACAATCCTGTGTTAAAGTAAGCACAATAGTCCATATAACATATCCTGAAAGTTTGGAGCAGATCTATTGAGTAGATCCTGAGAAAACATGTATTTTATAAGAGAAAAATTGATTTTCGGGAAATGGGCGTCCTCTACTTGGTAATAAAAAATTTAATAAATTAAAGTTTTGCGTACCTTTCTAATACATTCCAGCTGCATAGGATGGATTATCTTCATCTTCTGAAAATTCCTCCTCCAATTTTCTTTTTACACTACTTCTATGTTGTCTGGCCTGCTTTTCTAGGTTTCTTACTGCCTTATCAGCAGCTCGAAGACGCTCCTTGTCTAACGCAATCATGGACCGCACCATGTTGATACCAATTTTGATGCCCATACTGTTCAACACTTCACATCTTGCAATGTTACCATCACTGAAGGTGATAATGGCATCATAAACACCAAAATGAAGGGTTTCTAGTCCCACAAACACAGTCTTTGGAATTCGGGACCATATAACCGCATTTACACTTTCGTCAGGGTTTTGTGTTCGTCCATGCAAGCACTTTTTCAACAATTCCGGGGCTGCTAAGTCTCTGAAACCTGTGGTGTACAGGTTGGCCACAACACTTAATTTTCCTAATACCACAAAAATAATTCCTCATGAGCTGTTAGTTAGAAAAGCAGAATATTCAACAACAGTTTGACAGCTCGAATCCGAGACACGCCCACACAGGGTATATTTTAAAAATATATTAAACATATTTAGGAGTAAGAAAACTATATAAATTATACATCATTTGAAAGGTGAGATTTCATAGATTAAGAAAATGAAAAAAAGTAAAATATGAATTTTTAAAAATTTTTACCTTTCCGGAGTCCCTAAACGTTTTCCATTGTACATTTAAAAACATTCAAGTTGGGATTGCCACCCGTCCTTTCAGGATTTTTCCGGTCATGTCATCTTTTTTCATGTGGGAGGGCAACGTCCGGGGGGGGGGAGATTTTGTCTCAGTCTGCGAATTTATAAATTCTTAAAAAACGCTGACTTTAAGAAACATGTTAACTATGTAAATGTACGTATGTTTAATAACGTATAATTAAGAAAGTTGTGTTAATGGTTATAATCACAAACAGAATTATCACTGTTGCACACCACTATAGAAAAATTATTGCGATTAGCGTTTTCAAGCTTCTCAGCTCATCGTAAGATCGGAAATAACAACAACAAACTAAAACAAACTCTTCGCACCCCCACCCGCCCAACTGTCTACACACACCCCCTCAAACAAGCTATAAGTCAAATGTCCCTTCCCAACCTCCGAGCCCTGTCACCCCCGTCTGTACAGTTACATACTTTTCTAGCACATTCCGTGTGTATGTGGGTTGTGCGCGCGCGCGTGTACATTCTTTTCAAAACCTAACGTTGTAAAGCCTTTCTCATTCACACTTTTGGGCGCGGTCACTCACCCTTATTTCAAAATCATCCATATATGCAATTTAATTCTTAATGTTATCTATCCGTCCTCTACCTTCTACTTTTTAATTATATTATAAAATATTTCTTCATTATCAAATTTACTTTTAGTATTCATTAAACTGTCTAACCCTTTCTCTCTTTCTTTCAATATTTCTAACTTCTCCCTAAGCTTTCTTTCAACTGTGTTATTTACTACTTTTAAAATTTCGTAGTCTTCCAAAGGATTAACAAACTTATGGTTCTCTTCTGTGAAATGTCTTGCATATAACGAATTCGTTGTTCTATTACCTTCTCCATGTTTGTGGTCAGACAATCAGACAATACAAATTTCCGTCCTGCCTCACCTAGGTACACTTTGTTGCAGACGGGGGTGATAGGGCTCGGAGGTTGGGAAGGGACATTTGACTTATAGCTTGTTTGCGGGGGCGTGCGTGGACAGTGGGGCGGGTGGGGGTGTGAAGCGTTTGTTTTATTCCGTTGTTGTTATTTTCGATCTGACGATGAGCTGAGAAGCTTGAAAGCGCTAATCGGAATAATTTTTCTATAGTGGTGTCCAACAATGATAATTCTGTTTAAGAACGTAGGTTATCATCGTTAGTTAAATGTTGTTAGTTTCGGTAAGTTTTGGTTAGCTCCAATCAAATAATTTGTAACATTTGAGGGGACGAACTTCCCTAATGGAGACGACGTAAATTAATCGGAAGTTAAAACGAACCTGGAATATACTAGTAACCAAGGATTAGCTACTTACGACTCGAAATTATTCAATCAGTGGTTCTTTTTCAGCACTACAGCCCACTGCCATATTTTTATGTTTTTAATTATTTTGTTATACCATTAAATAAGTAATTTATATAACTGTTTGAAAACGTTTTTTTATTGTCTGATTTTTGTTATTTCGACAAAATTTGGCATAAATATGATAAAAATAAAATACCACAGACTTTCTGAACATCTGACATCTGCAGTAACACAAGTTAATTTTTTAGAGGACATAGCCAGTAGAACAGGCTTAAGAATTTCTGCAGGAAAAAACAAATGTCTCACGAACATTAAAAATGCGCCAAAATTCTTGCTAATTTCGACCCCTCTCTATTGGTCGAATAGAGAGGGTTCGAAAATTTACGTATATAAGGGAAATAATTCAAGAGAATGATTTAGAAAAATCTGCTATAGAAGAAAGGATTCATCAAATGGAAAGAGCGTATGGTATAACTAAAGATATTTACAATAAAAAGTGCATATCTAAATATGTGAAAATAAGCCATAACAGTACAGTAGTGAAGCCAGAATGTCTATATGCAAGTGAATGTCTAGCATTGAATTATAATTTAGACAAACTAGAAATATTTGAAAGACGAATTATTAGGAAAATATTAGGCCCACGAAAACTTCAGAAGGTTGGAAATTAAGAAGTAATGATGAAATATATCAGAGTATAGAAAATATAACAGAAACAATGAGAAAAAGACGACTATTATTTTTTGGACATTTATACAGAATGGACGACAATAGGTTAACAAAGCAGATTTTCAAATATCTGTGGGGGAAGAAGACAACATCAAGTTGGATTAAGGAAGTCCAAAAGGATTTAGGAAAAAACTATACAAGCAGAAGAAGCAATTAAAAGAGAAGTTTTTCGGGCAAAAATGTTAAAAATGGAAGGAGAGTCCAGGGTAGGAGAGAGACAGGAAGAAGAGACACAATGAAAAGATGAAAGAATATAGGGGGAAAAGAAAAGAACAAAGAATAAAGATAAAGAACTGAAATTGGCATGTGGTCCTTAGATGGCCGGGGAAAAAAAAGCAGAGAATATCGTAGGGTAGGATTGGAGGAAGCTGCTTTAAAAGTTATCAAATAATTGAAAAGAATAAAGTATTTGTTATTTCGGACGTGTGTTATTTATTGCGACTCTTAAATGAGAGACGGGTTTCGCGATTCTGGCCGAAGGCGACATGAATATTTTCATAATTTTTGTTTGTATTCAAATAATAATTTATTGCGTCTATTTGTTGAAACACCAGAAAAGGGTATTGGTTGTATTTCAGCTAATCTTCATGCTCTTTGATGTTATCTATCTCATGTGCATGAGGAGGGTGGTCACCCCTGGCCTATAATCTAAGATAAACAGAAAGAAGTAAATGTCAAGTTTTGTTATTTTAATATCTATAAAAATTATAGAACAGGGGGGTTCAACAGATTGAACTAGGGACGTTGTTCATTGAGCTAGTTCGCTGATTGAGCTAGTAGTTGATAAGTTCGTTTGCATGAACTATGTTGCCCATCATTAGTGTACATAAATGAAACAATTTATAAATAAATGTAAATATAAATACAGAACAAGTTCAACTTAATCTGATTGAAAGGCTGACGAGTTACTGATACCTGTACACTGTAAACTAATTTACTGTAACAGCAGATTTTAACTAAAGATGATTACAATTTAACATAATTTGTACAAAACAATATGGCCAAAAAATATACTTTATAAAAATGACTACTTAGTCCTTTTTTAAGAAAAAAAAAAAAAAAATGGCGATGCTCAATTGTTGCTCACACTGTGTTCTGTGTCATACTGCTTTGGCCCCTTTCACGCGCTCGTGCGATAAGGTTTTCTGCCGCGCGTCATTTTGCGGCGCGTTTTGTAAAACAACGGAGGCAAGTGAGGCTATTTATGCACACGCGCAGCAAAAACCATGTCGCACGTTCTGAAAATCGTGACCCTAGAGAACGCGCGACACAAATTCTTCCCGTGCGTTTTAAGCATTGGCGATGCTCAATTGTTGCTCACACTGTGTTCTGTGTCATACTGCTTTGGCCCCTTTTATGCACCCGCGCGACAAGGTTTTCTGGCCCGCGGCAAGGAATAATGCCGCGCGTAGTTGGTCGTATGGGGGCTGACAACCTCTATAATACGTTTCCTCACATTCATTTGGTACTGCTCTTGGAAGATGGATTCGGTCGTGTTGTATTACGCGTATCGTCAAACAAAAAATCAACAACTACGGAAAAGAAGATAGGCTGTTCATCCCATCGATCGTAATCGTTTTGTTGACGGGGCATTCGGGGTGGTGGAGAGAGGTTTTACATGTTGATCTGAATTGTGTTTGTTAATTTAGGATGTTGTTGCAACAACTAGAAATATACAGACAAAAACACACAAAATACACATAAAAACGACATCCTAAATGAACAGACACAATTCGAATCACATGTACTATTCGAACATATCACAACCGCACACAAAACATCAATCTTTCAAACGACGACGCCGCCACGAAGAACAAGATGGACAGCACTGCTAGTGGCAGCCTCTGATGAAGCTTATAATAAGCGAAAACTGGTTCAGGCTAAAAAAACTTAAGTGTTCTGAGTCAGTAGTATTATACTTATAATTAGCGTGAAATGTGTATTGCTGATGGACCCTGGTGCTTAAGATAAGAACTTCAGCAGCTTTTAACAAATAACTGTAACTCATATTTTCAACTTTCCACCACCTCCTCATTTCTTTGTCCTCTGATCGTCTTTGTTTTCCTTTGATTTTGCCACTGCAATCATTTTATAATTTCTGACAAACTCACAAATTTTTATCTTATTCTATCTATTCTCCAACGTCACCATCAACAGCTCCTTCATACTATGGAATCCTCTTTATTCCATCCTGTATCATAATGTGTACTGTCTGTGGGAACTAGTTTGTGGGCACAAACAGTAGTAGGTGTCATTTACAGACCACTCCACTGGGAAAAAGTAAAAACAGTATGCAACACATTTCTTGGAAAGTTTATGAGCTTTATGGAATATCGAGTTTTCAAGTATCAAGATTCCAACACTCTACTTTATGCATGTAGAGCATAGTGTGGGGTTACCGAAGTCCATTTATTGAATTTATGGAAAACTGAAATTAAAGATTTTCAAGTGCAATGATAAATAATAGAACTGATTTCCAAGGTTAATTTTTATTATTAATAGTTTTTTATTGATTAAACAAAAATGCATAAAAAATGTCGTTTTTGAAACATCTTGAAGCATCATTAAAACTGTGACTTGGGTAGTTTTACCATCAACCCCTCATATTAAATACTTGTTTTTATCTTTCATAGCTTACTGTGTTTTTTACCAATACTGTATTAAATATTCGTTTTTTATCTTTCATACTCAGAAATTAGTATTTATTGGAAAAATTAAAATAGAATACGTTTGTATTATATGGTGCAACTCGAAATAAAAAAGTTTCTAATGCATTAAAGTTTAAGCGTACCTGAGCATGCTTAAAATAACTAGTCGAATAATAAAATTATGGATGCAGTACTTACAAAATTGAAACACATGCTAAACATTCTGCTTAATACACTTGTAAGTCACTACCACGGTGTTCACCTTAAATTGGAATTTTTTTTAAAAAACACTTACTTTTATTGTACCTGGTGAGTCATACCTGGATTGCAGCTGTTTAACTCTTAACAAATGTTCTGAATTAGTAAATAAGAGTCCTACGATTTATACACTGACATTACTAACACACCTTCTTAGCAAACATATCAACCTAAAATAATTTTTGTAAATCGACTTTCTTATTTTTAAATTTTACTGTGCTGTGATAAGCAGACAGGTTTACCTGTATTTCCAACCATTTAAAATCAAAGTAATTTTTTAATATTCTCACATTCAGGGCTAGATTTATCATTAGGCCTGGGCCTAGAAAGCAAGTATGGTGGGGGAGGGGGTAAATTCTCAGGGGAAAAATTCAAAAATGAAAAAAATTGTTTTAAAGATTTCAAGTTGATACATTGTTTTTAGTTTTTAACATATACATAATTTCTGTACCTAAGGCTTTCATGCCTGGCATCAACTGTGTTAGAAACAAACTGACACATCCAGGCTATTAAGCCATGGCCCACTCTCGCTGTTGCGAACAAAGTAATGTTTCAGCCTCTCCTCTGGAGACCATCTTCAGTGTGCAAACGATTTGCTAACTGACATGGTCTTTGCCATAGAACTGTGGTTAACTGGCGAAGACCGTGTCAGTTGGCAAATCGTTTGGATTGGATCCTGCAATTCAAAAATGAAAAGATTTTTACAGGGGAGCATGGTTGAATTTACAGTGGGTATGCATCCCGCTGATTACACTTCAGCAAAAGAGACAGTGACTGTCTGATCTGACTCATCGTCATGTTGGAACTTGATCAGTGCGCCAGAATATTGTAGGTACACAACAATGTACAGGCTGGTAACATGCGGACAACAAATACAGAGTGCAGAGAGAAGTTTTGATTAATGCAGTAAGTAATTATGAATTAACTGGTTCGTTGCTGCAGTCATTATTTGAATATTTAAATTTTATCCTCAATAAGTTAATGTGAGCAATGATGAGTGGTGGAGGTTGTGTACATAAGCCAAGTAGAGTGGAATTCAAATGGAGGAGGGAAAGGAAATCAAGGATGAAAACATTGATAAAACTATTGGGCTGATGGGCCATAGTCAGTTGCTTATGTTTCATGTCTAAACACTTCAGCCACGCCTCCGGAGGCCAACTTCAGTAGAAAAAGAAGAAAGAAAGAAAATATTCGCAAGGATGAGGTTGAACGCATCTCACAGTATTCCATAACCAATTCGGCCTGTCATCCTTGCAAACGTTTTCTTTATTTCTTCTTTTTCTATTAAAGATGGTCTCAAGATGTGTGCCAGAAATGTTTATACTTGAAAACATAAGCAACTGACCATGGCTCAACAGCCCGGAATATAATATGTAGTTTTAGCAATGTTGACTCCAGGTGTGATAGCCTTCATAACAGTAGGATAAAAAATGAACACAAGTTTCCAAAAATGACCAAACTTTTTCTAACAGAATGACTTGATTATCCATGTCACTAATGAGACTCTTCCTGCTTACTAATAATGAAACAGAAGAAAATGTTCAAAACTGACAAGAAAGTGGCCCAAGGTAAAGAAACTGAGAATACTGGGGATGATAAAATGAAACGTAGGCCTATGTGTATGTTAGGTCCTCTATTTCCGGTACTTCACATGGGGACTGGTAAACAAATCAAATCAAATTGCTATATGAAAAAGAGCTGGCCTACTCGAAGAGGTGGAGAAATTGCTAGTCACATGGCCGGAAGACCAGATAAGAAAGCATTATATACAGCTTAGCTTGCTGACGATCAGCCTAAAGCAAGAAGCCTTTTTGAGACCTTGAAAGCGCAACATGATGAACCTATGTATATGCAGGCGTTCATATGCAAGCTATGAATGTTTAAGAAGTTCAAAAAGTGCCATAGTTTTCATAATGTTAAGATTTATGGTGAACTACTTACACTGATAAGCAAGGTGCCAAATTGTTTAATAAAGAATTACATTGTGCCATTGTTGAGGAAAACTATTTGCCTGAACAAATACATTATGAAGATGAAACCAACCTATTCTGGAAATCCATGCCCAAGTGAACGTATATTCAGGAGTCCAAGACAGTTCCTGGCTTCAAAGTACTCTAAGATCATCTCACATTGTTATTGGATGGTAATGTTGCTGGTTTGAAGCTGAAGCCATTTTTGATTTACCATACTGAGAACCCTTGAGCATTCAAGAATTTAAGCAACACTTGCTGTCTGTGCATTATTGTCATAACAAAAAAGCTTGGACAAGACTGCAACCGTTGAGGATTGGTTTTTGAACTGTTTCATTCCAGCTGTTAAGGAATACCGCAGAGAGAAAACTGTACCAGTCAAAATTATTTTAGTATTAGATAATGCTCTAGGACATCCACAACATACTGGCAAGATGTATCCAGATGTTAAAGTGGTTTTCTTGCTACCCATTATGATTGGATTGATACTGCTGATGGATCAAGGCATTATAACTATGTTCAAAGCATATACAGTGTACATTCACCCAAGCAGTTGAGGCAACTGAATCTGTCGTAACGTTATGAGAGTTTTGGAATAGCTAAAATATCCTAATGCTACCAAAAATATTGTTGCAGTGTGGGAAGATGTATGAGTTATGTAACTGAGCAATGCATTAACATAATGAATACTTATGTTAATAATTTCAAAGTATTTGATAGAAATTCTACAGGTGATGACTTAGGTAACAAGAATCTACTTCTCAGCAAGCAGGTTAATCTCGATATTATGGCAGACAATATTCAGGATCTAGTAAGTGCCGAAGCAGAAGAACACTGAGGACCTCACCAACTTACTGTTTGAGAAGGCGAAAGCAGCTGTAGAACAGAACGAAAACCCATGCAAGAGCCCAAAAAGTTCATCATACTAAAAACTGCCTGAGGCATTCTTGTCTATCGCAAATGGAATGCATGTGCTAAAAAGAGATGGATTTCAATTATAAAAGTTGATAGGCAAGTTCAAGAAGCCCTTTCTTGCTATAGCCTACATTAATCTGTAGTGAAAAGAAGAAACACAATGTCCCGTCTACAACTGATATCTTTTAGAAGAAAGTTAACCCGGATGACAAACTAAGGCCTTCTACAAGTCACCAGAGTGACAAGGAAGACACTGATGACTCTGTCACTCTTTCTTCGTCCAGTAACTAGTCTACTAATTCTAACATCTACACAGTTTTTAAGGTTTAGAATTAATGGTGAGTTATTTCTCTAATCTTTTTGTTTTAAATTTTCATAATTACATTTTACTGCATACTTTTCCTGTCTCTCCCTCTCGATCTCTGATTCTTTCATTCAATAATTTTGTTAATGTTATACAGTACAGTATAACAACATTTTAATGCAATGATGTTGCATACCCTATAACCTTACATAGAGTACTCTATAGGCTACCGTGAGCTATTTCCAACTTTTTAATGGCTGCTCATAATCTTGCATATAGCCTAGGATAGCATAAGCTACTTTCAACTTGCGATATTTCTGATATGTGATGAGTTTTTCAAAACATAATCCCATCATAAGTCGAGGACTGTCTCTATGTGTCTGTAAGACTTCACACAATAATACACATGATAAGAGTACCGGTATACATTATTCTCAGTAGTAACAAGCCTACACTTTAATATAATTATAATACAGATGTAATAATACTTGTAACTGAATTATTAGTTAATAATTGCAACCCCTCTTCAGTTGTAACTGCAGCTGTACTGAACTCTGATCAGGCCAGTGGTAACACATGGATTGTAAGCTTGGATCCTTACAACAGCAGATTATTAGGTGCTATAATCAAAGGAGAAGGTACGATTTGTTATGTCCAAAAGAAACTGGCTGATTAGAGCTATGGAGAGAGAATGGGTCAAGATAGGCAGACAAGAGAATGCTGTATGGTGAAGTGTGAGAAGTGATGTGGTAGGAAGACTGAGAAGGCAAGAGGTGAAAGTGGATGTGGGGAAAGACGGGAATAATTTGGAATTGTAGATGCTTGGCAGGAAGAAGTAAGTGAAGATGAATAGTGGAAACGCCGAAGTCCACACATGGCTGTAGCGTTTTGGAAGAATGCAGAAGAAGAAGCAGCTGTGTAATAAAACTAACTATTCTTTAGATAACATACAAACGTATGTACGTATATGTACACACATTCACACACAGTAACACTCATAATTTGTGCACTGTTTTGGTTCTGCCCTCATCATCCTACAGATATCACTAAATTTACTTGACACTGCCACAAATATATTAAAACTGTCTACATAACTAGTTAAACCTCACCAAACTTTTTGTCATTTAACATTTTGAAGGTTTCTATTAAACCGTCACTCTTGCATTCTAACCTGCTTCAATTATGTAATTTAAAGTGTCGGCAAGCCTATCATCTAATTAGTGTTGTTTTCAATATAGGTACCCTATTATATGTAGATTGTTTCTACATGTTGTCTTCCTGAACTAATGAGTTTCAAAATTAAATTTCTCATTACGAGGTTCTGAGAATTCTGAATGTTGTGTTCTTATGTACACTACTATATATTCACACACACACACACACACACACACCATAACAGTGAATGCGATTTCTGTAGTTTTCGTTAAGACTAAAGATTATTAAAGTACTGGTACATAAAATAAATTAACAAATGTTAAGTCAACGTCAAGTCAAAACACCTTGCTAGCACATAATATCTGCATTGCATTGTTAATCCTTCCACAGTCAAATATTAATCAATTACTACATTGACAGTAATTATTATTAACATTTTTTCAATAATAAATATCATTGCATTCATATGATCGCACATCATTCATAGCTTTGTTAATACCGCATATTAGGTTAAAGAATGTAACTATATAAAATCTTCTCTGTTGAAAACACTAATAATGCAGACAAAACACCGGTACTAAAACACCTATAAAGTAAGTTGTAATAAACAAAATGTGATATCAAAACTCACCAGGACGTGTTTAAACTGCACCGATAAGTGTTTAAATAATAATTCTTCACGTTTAATTGTATGGCATCTTACAGTTTAATTAAGTAGTATTGTAACAGCTAAACGAACGATTAAAATGGAACACTTACACAATTAACACTACTATGCTAATGAATATTTCAAACAGCGTATAATCAATTTGTTTACAAACGAGCGACTGCACAGAAAAACAAAAAATATAATCTGAATATTTTAACGATTCCCCGCTAGAGCGCTTTATCGTCGGACGTTTGTGACAGTAACGACGATGTATTTTTGGAATGAAAGAACACTACATAGTTCTTTTTATATCTTGTATTTAAAGTGATTATTTAAATTTGTCATATAAGACACATGTATTATTTTTGGTACTAGCTTCTTCTCCTTTGCCGCATTTCTCGAGAATATTATAACTATATAATATTATTGATCGGTTTGTGTTGGATATACTGGTTAGTAAAGATAGCTCGATTTCCTGGCGTAATATTTAATTTAATAGTTGGTACTAGTTTTGAAGGGATCGTTTATACAAATCAGTACTGTATTCTTTTTTAATTAAATAGTTTTCTACTTAGTTTGTTAATGTTGATAAAGAATTGAAGTATACGTCCAACAAGGGTAAAAAGAAAGAGCAAAAAGTGTTTGTACTTACATGGTAAGAAAATGTCTTATATTCATGTCTTCTTATGTTCTTGGATTTCGTTGTCCATGACGTGTCCGTTACTTAACTAAATATCACTGTTACATTAACGACTCGGAACACTAGGTTTTTTATAAGTAAAATCATAAAGTTTTACCTTACAGCCTGAACTGGTTTTCATGGATAATAATAATATGGATAATAATCATGGAGCAGTCGACAAGTTGAATGTGCGCATGCAATCATGTGATGACGATGTGTTCCGTGTTTATACAACAGCAGTAATTTATATCATTACAGTTTTAAAACAGACATGAATAAAAATAGTGTTAAACGTTTACAAAACCTTTGTTTCCCTCTATTAATGTTAATGTTACAAAACATTAACAGAGAAGAATGAAATTAAGAGTTTAGGCCACAAAATTTCCTATTTACTAATTTTTCAGTCATCATCAAGCAGAAATCAAACTTATTGCAGGAAATTTATTATGTCCATTTATTCGAAGCATAAGTGCTTGGGTAGCTGTCCTGGAAAAAATGCCCTATTTTGCTTTCCATGTTTATTCTTTAGAGGTGAAGCAACTTGGACAAGAGTTGGAGTGAATGATTTAAAACATTTGTGCAAGGAAGTAAACACACACACACATAAATTCTGCAAAACATATGAAGAATGTAATTGATTTAGATACTTTAAATAGAAAAATAAAACATTGCACTTCAGTTATGCAACACTTACAAACAGCAAACAAAAAAATACAATGAAAAAGTGGCATGATAATAGGAAATTCTCCTAAAAATTATTGACGGCATCAATAATTATCACCTTCGATGATCAGGCTATTCTGTTGGCCTCAGAAAACAGGTTGAAGATGGGTATACCTTTGTTAAATTGAATCTGCAAAGAATATGGATTACAAATTTCCACACTTAAGACCAAGGTAATGGCTTTTCGTGGAACTGATCCATACAGGCAAAAATTGTTATAGTTGGTTCTGCCCTGGAACAAGTCAACAATATTACAATTTTGAATACCTGGGCTACAGTGTGTCTTATAATACAAGGAACGATGATGTGAATAAGTTGCATAAGTTCAACTTTACGTGAACTTTGAAGTAGCGAATAAAGAAACATGCCTGAAATTCTACAAGGTGATAGTCCTTCCCACACTTCTTTATTGGTCTGAGAATTGGACTTTAACGAAACCCCAGGCCAGTTGTATCCAAGAGACTGAAATGAGATTTCTCAGGCACGTGGCAAGGTATACTCTCTATGAACATAGAAGAAACACAGATATACAGCAGGAACTGAATATTATGAGTATACTTGATAGGATTGCCCAGTATTGGCTAAATTGGTGGGAACATCTTTACCAAATGGATGACCGCTGCATCCCCAAACAACTATGAAACTATAAGCCGAAGGGATGGAGAGGTGTGGGATGTCTGAGGAAGCGCTGAAGTGACCAGCTCTATACTCTTTGACTATTTGAGAATGGAACAAACCATCCTTGGTTTAGTCCTTGCATATGCTTATGATAATTATCATCTTATGGAAAATTTGAACTTCCATTTTATGGTACATCAGTCTTTCAAAAGTCATTTGTTGAACTTAATATTGTTTAGGTGAACTTCTAAGGGAACTCAAAGTAAGCTTCTTGAGGTGTGATAAAATATGTGTTGAAATTAAACAATCTCAACTTTTTATCATTAATATCAGATGATACATCAGGTGTATCATGTCTTATGGAATAATTTATTGTTTTTCATTATGAATGGAGTAGGACTGTGCATGAATGATTCAGGGGATTTTTAAACCAAAAGCAAAGATGCTGAAGTATTAGCGGAATGCATTTTAAAATAGGTAAACATAGTCCTGAATGGCGACAGTGACAAACTTATCATCCATGGAGCGCCTGTTTTTAATGTGGAGAAGGGAGCTATGCATACAATTATTCAGCTGTGTACACAAATATGCACATTTCATGTACTGAAATGATTGAAAATATGTTAATTTTAATGGTAAAGTAATCAATAAATTTTCCAGTTACAAAGATAGGAAAATGTTTAAATAAAACTGTGAAAGAAACAATGACTTGTTTCTGATTTTACTAAGATAAAACAAAACTTGCAATGTGTATAGTTATAATTTGTAAATTAAAAATTACAATTTCTTTAAATTTTAATATGTATAGTGACTTAAATCATAATTAAACATAAATATCATTACCATCAGTAGCAGTGGCAACAAAAAGGATTAGACCAATGATTTGTCACAGTTTCAGCTTCAATAAAATAAAATATTTAGTAAAAATATAAAAAATTTCACTAATATATTTCACTATTATGTTGTAAATTCTATCGCAGCCTCTTTAAACTAAAGTCTCATGAGATGCCAATTTATGTAGATTACTTTGTTAGTATAATCATAGGCAAAAAAATGGTTTTTAAGATCAGTAACCTAAGTTATCACATATTTAGGAAATCAAAACATTATCTAAGCTAACCTTATTTCTTTGATGCAAAAATAGAATATTAGGATGGCAAAAACAGGATATAACATTCTTTATTCATGAAAATACATGGTCATACAATTTTTATTATATATAAATGAATTGAGCCTACCATTATTTTTCAGTGACAGAACATTCACAAAAATGAGGAATCTATATTTCACTGTGATTGTACCATAAATATTTCTCCAATTAAGTAATCTTAAGTGGTTAATTTCAGTCTTTCAATTGTGAAACTTTGAAAGGTACAGGAAATCCTTTCCTGATGAACTTATAGATACTGTAAAATTAGCTTAGGGAACCACATTTGACTACATTTTACTTAAAAGTGAACTAAGCGTAATTTATGTGAGCCCTGAATTCCATGGCATTCCCATTTAGGAACTTGTGAAGTTTGCGAAAGATAATGACCTAGTATTTGGCCTTAGAGCAGTGTACAACCTAGCTCAGCTTATACTGACAATTCCCAGTACTATAAGCTTTACAGAATGTTCATTTTCTATCTTAAAACGTATTAACACTTATTGTGGGTGCACTCAAGGTCAAGTCTGTTTGAATGGTTTGAGGTTAATTTAAAATGAAAAGGAAATTTAAAAATTACAACTGAAAGACTCTTTTACTTCCATGTTCCGTAAGGAAATCGGAGTATGGTGATAGCGAAAAAAATCATGTTCGAGATAAGGGGTGATTTTGATTGTACTACCCTCAATACATGAAGAAAAGTCATTTTCCGGACATACAGTGTCTGTGTGTATGTAGAATTTTTTCTATAGCAAACGATAACTGCCACAAATTCAAACAGAATCAAATAATTTTTTGCATATATGCTCAAGTTGTAGAGAACTCAAGGCCTATTGATTTTGGTGAAGATCAGTTAATAAAGGAGAAGGGTAGTTTACCTGCAACATTTTATGTTTTAACACGAGTAAAGTACTTGGATTTCGTTGTCCATGACGTGTCCGTTACTTAACTAAATATAATTAATTCACTACTGATTCGGAACACACAAGTTGTGTTCCGAGTCGGTAGTGAATTAATTATATTTAGAGTAAAGTACTTAATTTTGATAAGTAAAGTATCCTGAAAAGAAGGTCATAATAATCCACTGAAGAAAGGTAGATGAAAAATTTATAAATGAAAATGGAAGTTGAAGGGGGAGGAGTAATTTTTTGAAAATTAGCTTTCTGATGTCGAATAAACTACGTACCTGAGACCAGGGTATGCCACTGCCCTTACTTAGGACCAATATGAATGGAAGACAGTGGTTGAACAGGTCAAGGGTACATGCATCTGTTGCATCAATGAAGATATTGATGATAATGTTTCTATGAATCATACACAAGAAATATGATAATATAAAATTTACTTGCAAAAGAAAATTATAATTGTGCTAATACAATTTAATTAAACCATGAAAACTGCAACATCAAAGTTGCTATAAAGAAAACATCCACACATGGGCATGCATGCTCTCACACGCACGCACGCGCGCGCACACACAAACACACAGAGTGTTACCTAATTGCTTATCATTGAACTGTTGATGTAAATTATACAATCGATTGTGTAATTTACAATTAAAACATTTTTCTTTTGAGATAATCTGTACATACCTTCTAAAGGTGTATCAGCCAAAGCATATCCTGTTACTAACTTGGTGCAAAATGCAATCTATATACCAATCATTTCTTTTTTCCTTGGTAAAAACGGGATGTTTAGGCCCCTCTAAGAATATTTTTTGGGGAAACATAAAAAGCAATAATAATTGTAAAATTTTATTCATAAATTATAATGACGTAATATGCAGTGAGTGAAATAGTGTCAAGGTCAACTCCAGGACGCAAGGGGAACAGTTATTTTTAGCTACATGACCTGTAACCTATGAAATCACAGGTCATACCATGTGACGTCAGAGACAAACCCAACTTTAAGTCGTCGCTGGAATGTAGATCCAAAATAATGATCCCGTCAAAATCGACTTCAAAACTCGTAAGAACAATAGGTTGACATCACGTGATTCCCTCACCACTTCAGAAATTGAGACATAAAATTTTGCCCCAGTCTGCAATAACAACTCGTACTGTACGGGCGTATAAGTCCGCGGGCAAAATTTTTAGGCGCGCCCAAAAAACTAAAAAGTTGTAAAAATGTGAACTAACGAAATTGCAAGTGGGCCCACTATTAAAATGTATTTAAAACAAAAGTAACAATATTGAAGTAGACAGTTTTTTTTTTCAACTACAATAGCCGATGACAGGTGAATCGAATTAGTGATGACGGACAGTGAATGAATATATGTGAAAAACCGAAAATGCGCATCAAAATGGCTTGACGTTTCTGGACAATGACAAGATAAGTAACACTCTGGGTGAAACTAAATTCTAAAAAGATTAAAGAAAGCTCAATGTCAGGTATTCTGATTTTAATGAAAGAAGTTTTAAATTGAGATCTCATACAGGCATGGGGTGTGTATGAATGAGTGAATGAAATTATGTAATAAATAAGTAGCGCTGGTTTGCTAAAAAAATATACAGTAGTTAGTTAATGGAATAAATATCATATGGTTTTGTTTTATTTTTCTTCTTTTTGAAATGTTAAACTTACATATATAGGAAAAAGTATATAATTAAATAATTATAAATATGGTTAATTACCAATGTTCGTAAGGTAAAAGAGTATTGTGTTGGGATGGAAAGTAAACGGTTTAAAAAATTGTTTTTTTTTCTTTTGAAGAAAGTAAATTTAAAGAAAAAGAAATTAAATTTAGTGTTGAAATGGAAAGAAAGTTGATACAGAAATAATAAATAATTCATGGGAAACAAATAAGTTATTGAGTTATTCCATCTTGCTTTTCAGCTCGTCCAATTTCGAATCCTGGACTTGGTACGTAATTTTTCAAGGTTGGTATTAAACAACATGGCGGCTACAAGAGCCGAATGTCTCAATTTATTAGCCAAATCATGTTTTCCTCCTGTTCAGTCTATACTACTTTCACTGTTCTCCTTTAATCTGTGGGTGACTACTGTGGGTAACTCAGAATACACTCGAAAATCAAACGTTTTTGTTTTCTCTTTACTGTCTGAGTAATAGATTATTCTTCAAGCCAATATGCACTGATTTTTGTGCAGCACAGCTATCTCTTCTGAGACTTTTATTAACCAAAATGTGTAGCCTATGATTGGTGTAATGAGTCACAAAGTGCTTTATTTGAGCAGTTTTGCAAAATGGGAATTTCAATACATTTGGATCAGAAAACGCAAAATAGAGACATTTTTTCTGTTTCAAAGACAAATGTCTCCAATCGCTCCCACTGACAAATGTGTCCACTCATGTAACACGGATATGTGTGGAATTGTTTTCAATATTTGCAATTTTAATATTTAACGGCCTTGCTAAAAGTGATTTTTTATTTCTGAAGACGAAATGTATGTTTTGAAACGCGTAAATCAATCAAACACACGAAGTCACATGACGGAAGAAATACGGTAAATATTATATATAGTTTGTCAATAAGTGATTTGGATACGGTACCTATTAAAACATGTTTTTCAAATAAAAATGGTTTCAAATATTTCAAGAATTTTAAAAATTGTTTTTAAAATAAAATATTTTTCTGGAACTAAAGTTTATTTCTTTGCACAATTAAATATTTGAAAATACCACTAAATGTTAAAGGTGAATTGAGATAGCTTAGGATATTCTTTGCAGAAAATCATTCAGCTTACTAGTAATTTTATGAAGAAGTGAATTTTCTTAAGCAATTTTCTCCCTTTGGCTTCATGTCACAATTTTTCTTCTAAAAAAAGATTTTGATACACTGTTGTCCTATGTCAATAGTTACAAAAAATATTTGAAACTAGACCCACTGGCTAGAAAAGTTTCTTATATTTCTTAAGTTTCTTATTTATGTACTGACTATACTCATTTTATATTGAGAGTTAATACACGATGATATTATTTTCTTTTTTTAGTTCCTGAGACACCTGGTAACCAAAATAAAGTACATAAAAGTTTAAAATGTTTTTATTATAAACTGTACATTTTTATTAAATTAAATAGTTAATAATTTGGTATACAACAATCTTACAATCTTAATTAACATATCTTTATTATATTAATCTTTGTAACATATTGGTACTACAGTTTAGTAATACATTTATCACTGCTGACCAGTAGTTTTTTTTTACTTCTTCGTTGAATTCTGTTGTCCTGAGATCGGAATTTTAAATGCATCAAAAGTAGACAGTGAGATTCATATGGTCTGAAGTCTTCATGTCTGTACCTAGCGGAGTCACGCTAACATCTGGGTCCATTTCAGTCTGGAATTTAAAAATAAAAGTATGTAAGCTGACTTGACAACAAAATCTTTCAATAAAAATGGTGTCAACATTTTAAGGTTTATGATAACTTTATTTAAATTTAATAAATAAAATTAAATCACAATAAAATCGCAAACAATGATAGACACTCACATAAAATACTATATTGGCACAGATATGTTGACAACATCATAATTCTATACAGGGGAAACAAAAGACAGTTACTAACACACATAAACAAAATACACAAAAACATAACCTTCACTGCTGAATACGAGTATAACAATAGCATAAACTTCCTAGACCTCTCCATCACAAAATTTGAACACAGACACAAATTCAGTATATACAGAAAACCCACTACAATTGACACACTAATACAAAACTCCTTCAATCACCCAATACAACACAAACTAGCTGCCTTCAGAATTATGATACATAGACTTAACAACATCCCACTAGATGAAAAAGACTACAAAGACAAACTAAACACGATAAAATATCTAGCAGAATCCAATGGATACAACAGAACAATAGTCAATAAACTCCTACACAAAACACAAAACAAACAACAGACAAAGACAGAAAACAACAAATTCATAACACTAACATATATCAATAACCACACTGAAAAAATAGCCTACAAATTCAAAAAAGCAGGATACAGAATCGCATACAAAACTACAAACAAAACAGAACACATACACAAAGAACAAAACAAATTCGATCTACCTGGTGTTTACAAACTAAATTGCTCAGATTCCAACAAATTCCACATAGACCAGACAGGACGTAGCTTCAAACAAAGATACATTGAACATACAAAAGCACTACACTTCACTACCAAATCCACCTTTGCAAACCACCTCATTGAAGCAAACCACACATACAAAAACATTGACAATAACATGGACATTCTACACATACACACAAAAGGCCGAAAACTAGACACTCTTGAACAATTGGAAATATACAAACACATAAAAACAACATCCTAAATGAACAGACACTATTCACAACACACGCATTAGTCAAACATATCACACCCTACACACACAACATCGATCCTTCAAAAGTCGACACCGTCGCCAAGAACAAAATGGACAGCACTCCCAATGGCAGCCTCTGACGAAGCTTATAATAAGCTAAAACTGGTTCAGGCTATAAGGTATAAAACTTTTATGTTTTTACCAATAAAAAACTTTGTGTTCCAAGTCGGTAGTGGTATAGTTATATTTAGTTCTATTTAATTTTTATATTTTACAACAGTTTCAAAATGTGGCGAAGCGTATATAGAACACTTAGCACAGAGCAGTATTTATATGACCTTCAACAAGAATGAATACTGACGAATAAAGATTCCCATAGTGGACATTATTACTGTCCACTGTAAGTGCTGTAGAAGTCTAGGGTGTCACTGGCTCCAGGAGGCTCTGAGAAACAAGTTGGGAGTTAAAAGTTGCTAAAAATTTTGGTTGTCTAAATATTTTTATCCGTAGCATTTTATGGCAAATTATAATCACCTTTTTACATGTTTTATCATCTATTTCATTTCTTTATAATGATGTATTATAAATATTGTATGATCTGTAATATCACATATTAAATATAAAAAAAGTTTAATATCGATGTGGGATCAATACCATATTCACATACCAGTTGGATGTCTAAACAAACAATATAGCCCAATAATAAAACATATACATCTGTTTTTATAGCTACAAGCCTCTTATGTATGCATATGTTGATATATATGCTAATATATGATATAGCACTCAAAAGTGCTAAGTACCTTGGGATTCATCTGGACAGGAGACTGACGTGGAAGAAACACATAACCTCCAAGAAGATCGAACTTAACCTCAAGGTCATAAATATGTACTGGCTTATAGGCAGAAAATCGCAAATTATGTCTCATCAACAAACTTTTAATATATAAAGCAGTTCTTAAACCACTATAGACTTACGGTGTTTAACTTTCGGGTAGTGCTAGTATGAGTAACATCGAGATTATACAGCACTTCTAGTTCAAAATTGTAAGATGAATAGGCGATATGCCAAGTGTTATTGTCTATGTTTTTGTATGTGTGGTTTGCTTCAATGAGGTGGTTTGCAAAGGTGGATTCTGTAGTGGAGTGGAGTGCCGTTGTGTGTTCAATGTATCTATTGTACATAGGCCAGACAGGACGTAGCTTCAAACAAAGATACATTGAACACACAAAGGCACTCCACTCCATTACAGAATCCACCTTTGCAAACTACCTCATTGAAGCAAACCACACATACAAAAATATCGACAATAACATGGACATTCTACACGTACACACAAAAGGCCGAAAACTAGACACTCTAGAACAATTGGAAACATACAAACACACAAAAACAAATAAAAGCGACATCCTAAATGAACAACACAATTCAAATCACACGCATTATTTGAACATATCACTCCCCACACACAGAACATCAATATTTTGAAAATAGATACCGTCACCAATAACAAGACAGATAGTGGCAGCCTCTGAAGAAGCTTTTTAAAAGTGAAAACTGGGTCAGGTTATAAGGTAAAACTTTTACGTTTTTACCCATAAAAACTTTGAGTTCCGAGTCGGTAGTGAAATAATTATATTTAGTTAAGTAACGGACATGTCATGGACAACGAAATCCAAGAATACTGTCAAATTTCAAGAAGAAATTGTAGAAAAGAGATAATTAAAGAAAAATATTAAGGAAAGACTATTACATGAAATGAATTTAAACTGTAAGAAAACAAACCAAAAATGTGAAACCTAATGTTGACACAATGGAATGGTATTTTCCATTTTAGAAATAAAGGTAGTATCCAAAACCACCACTACATATAGGACAGGCTGATGATGGTGGTGGTCCTACCGAAACAGTTGTACTGTTATATGAATAAATTAGTGATGGTACAACAGTGACTTCTAAGAACTATTCCTGAGAACTATAAAGAGGTAATTAAGAAAAGTTCTTCAAATCTTAACTACTTCTGCAAGTAAAATTATATTGTATTATCACCTTATGCACGTTTCACTGATTAAATCATCATCATTAGAGGTTAATATATGAACAAATATATTATCCACATTAATTTATATTTATGTTTATTGACGGTATCAGAGATAGTCAATTACAACAAGTGTTAAGACTGGCACGGCATGATAATAAATCAGACGCTCTTGTTCATGCTCTCCGTTTTGAAGCTGCCAAGTCGGCAACCTACATTAATCAAAGTATGCCATCACGTTGTAGCCAAACGGATCCAATATCACAGTATCGTCATAACGGACAGAATAAAGAGACAATTCAAGAACAACAGTTTAAGAAGTCAGCAGCGCCACAACGATCTTTCGAACCAAAGGATAAAGACAGAACACCGAAGTGTTACAACTGTGGGAAACGTGGTCATCTACAGGTAGACTGTTGGGAGAAGAAAATACCGAGAGAAGGAAGTGATCACACCAATTGGAGAAGTAAAGCCCCAGAACAGCACACAGTTTCCACGCTACATAAGACTAGTGGAAACCTGATTGTTAATGGATTTGCGGAAGGTAAACAAACATCATTTACAGTTGACACAGGTACTACAGTGTCTATTGTGCACCCAGACTTAATCAGCAACCGATGGCCTCAAATTAGCTCTTGTACAATACAGACTGTGACTGGAAGCCCCGTCAAGGTGCTAGGAAAGGTAGATGTACGTGTACGTCTGGGTATTCTCAAGTTTAGCCACCAAATGCTCGTTGCAGACATTGTTGATGAAGTGATTCTTGGCAAGGACATTATGAATGCCTACAGATGCATTGTGTACTTAAGAGAGAATGTCCTGAGGGTTGGCCAAGAGACGATAAAGCTTTGCATGGCTAAAGTGACAGGGTCTACCAACCATTCGATTAAGCAAGTGGCATTGGCTGAAGAAATAGTCAACAGGTCTCGTCAAGAGGAACCCTCTCTATTACAAGCGGACATGGAGGAAGAACTAGGAGAGGAAGTACAAATATGTGTAATGACAAAAGAAGTGATTGAAAAGCCAACTATGGGTGTCGAGACAACCATTGCTTGTTCCTGGGGAAAATGTTACTGAAGATAAAGTCACACAAGAGGTTGTTGACGAGAACCAATCAGACTTGGACCAGCTAGTGGTGTATAGGTTATCAGTACATGGATGCAATGGGAGTGATTCCCACAAATCTAGTGGTTGAGCGGAAGACTCATATTCCTGGGAACTTGATGTGCAGGTCACATGAGACTGAATTCAAAGAACCGAAGAATTATCATTCGCAAGTAGATCAGCTATGTAGATCGCCTGGCTGAGTATTACTTGAGAGATGGTTTGCCAGTTAGGGGTGAACAGGCTTAAGGAGGGGCCATTGTTACGACATTACAGAACAATCTATGTGTTTCTCGAATGTTCCAGATGAATCTGGCTATAATGTTGTGTGCGTACGTGATTTCAACATGCATTCGCGAGACTTTTATAGATGCCGCCAGCCGCGCGGACTGTGTTAAGACCACAATCAATTACATCATAGTGTAGATCTAATGCGTATTATGTCGAATGTTCTGGATTTTCAGTGGGGTATAAATACACGTACTCAGCGATGCTCAGTCAGTTATTGTTGAGATTTATACTAGTGCGGTTTGAAGTACTGTAGCGAAGTGTTATGTATTTTTATAATTGTGTGGACAATTGTAATACAATTGTGTTTTATATCAGTTAATATTTTTATTGCATGTGAACAATTTTTATTTGATTTTTTGTAAGAGACTGTCTTGTTAATTACAAACTGTTGAATTGTGATAATTAAAGCTAGTGTAATTAGTGTCTTGTATTTTTTTTTCACTGAACCATACGACGATCAGTTAGACTGTCATAACAATATTATTCATATATTAACCTCTGATGATGCTGATTTAATCAGTGAAATGTGCATAAGATGATAATACAATATAATTTTACTTGCAGAAGTAGTTAATGTTTGAAGAACTGTTCAAAATGTGAAAACTTGTAAGAAATACTTAAGAGTTACTTCCAAAATAAAGAGATATTTAAAAATGGTGAATCTAAAAGGGATATCTAATTTAAAATAAAGTAAGGTTTAACAGAATTACAGACTGCTTCTATGAAAATTTCAATAAAGGTATCTACAATTTTAATGAATTTTTTATAAAGAAGAACTAATTACAATGATGATTCTATAACTATAAAGGACGTACTTTATTTCGTTGTGCATTATCACTTTCATCGTCCCAGCTCAGTTTTTTAACTCTCCTAGGGATCGATCCTGTTGGCCAAGATACGCCACCTTTGTTCTGGTTACGGTTGTTATTTGGACTCGGTGACCTAGATTCATTCTTTGGAACTATTGGTGGTGCTGGTGCTATTTTGTGTTTATTGCTGCTGTGCGACACGACCGGATTCTGATTCGGTGAGCGCTTATTACCAGCATGACTGACGCGTGGCGTAGTGTTCCTTGCCATTATACCTGTTAATGGAAAATCATTTTTAACTTGTCTCTCTATACAATCTAGATATTAACTTGTATGGTCTTATATATAAACAAACACACTTACCAACTTACTATAAGGAAAACTTATTTCATACTATCACTTTATTGAAACTCTCCACTTTTGCTAGAATTACTTTCATAGCATAATTTATCAAGCAGAATTCAGTCTTATTGTAGGAAATTTAATATGTCCATTTATTTTAAGCATAAATGGTCATGTAGCTTCTGGCCTGGGAAAAACTATGCTATTTTGCTTTCCAAGTATATTATTTGCAGGTGATGCAATTTGGACAAAAGGTGGAATGAATGATTTGAAACATTTAGGCAAGGAAGTAAAAAAAAAATGAATATGATGAATGAAGTATGTAGAATTTTTGCTAGAATTGATTTTTGTATTCTTTTTCATAATTTCTCTTTCCCCCCCCCCACACAAAACACATACACAGGATGATATGAAAAGTTTTGTTCAGACAGAGACTGAATTTATCTCTTTTGAATAATTGAAATATGTGTTTTTATACCTGCAATAATTTCATATACACCATCATGTATTTTAACAAAACGTAGCCATAAAAAACTAGTAAAAAATTAATTTCCATAAAGTAAAATATAACTAAAACATCGGTATGGAGAACCATACATGACTTCCATGTTCTAAGATTTTTCTTAGAACCATTATGAAGAACCATACATGATTCATGTTCCATGAAATTCGATTCAAGATAATTTCTAAAAAAATGTCTCCCACCCTCAAACTATTTCACTATTTATAGATATTTTTATTATTGTGGGGCAGTTGTTTAATATAATGTTCTTTTCATGTCACTTTATCTATAAGAAGTAGGTACTTTATTCTATAAAGAAACTGAACTATGCAGATAATCATCCCTTCTCTTCAACTGACCCTTACCATTAATTATATGGTACTTTATTACTCTATTACTTTCATAGAGTAATAGTTTTATCATATATAATTGCTAAGGTATCTTATCTTTCAAAATTAAATACTTGTACTTTACTTGATATCAGCAAAGTAATTTAAAAAAAAATCACCCCTCCCCCTTCAACTACCCTCTCCATTTATAGATATCTCATTTACCATTTTACAGTGGATTAATATGACTTTATTTTCAAGGCATGTATTTATCAAAATTAAGTACTTTACTCATGTTAAAACAACAAACAACGCAGGTGAACCCCCCCTTAAACAAACAACCTAATTTTTACTTAACTAAAAATGAACTGTTTTCATGTGAAAAACTTACTAATTTTATTGGACGCGTTTCGGCTTAGTATCCGCCTTCTTCAGCTTTGGTAACAGACTACCAGCATTTTGTAACGGTTGTGTGGAAGGTGAAGTGGGGGTGGTGTGTGGAGGGAGGGGATTGGCGCGGGGATTCAACTTACTGTTTGTTTTCTGTATAATTGTGTCAAAAAGTGTATTTGATTTATATTGAACGATCAATTACAATATAAATCACATACACTTTTTGACACAATTATACATAAAACAAACAGTAAGTTGAATCCCCGCGCCAATCCCCTTCCTCCACACACCACCCCCACTTCACCTTCCACACAACCGTTACAAAATGCTGGTAGTCTGTTACCAAAGCTGAAGAAGGCGGATACTAAGCCGAAACGCGTCCAATAAAATTAGTAAGTTTTTCACATGAAAAAAGTTCATTTTTAGTTAAGTGTTAGTGCTGTGAAAGAAGAGATGAATAATCAAGACAACCTAATTTTTTATGTTTACACTTTCATCAAGTAATACGTTCATTATAAGTAATTACTAAGGTATCTTATACTTCAAAATGAAGTAGTTTATTAGACATCAGAAAGGTAATTTTCAAAAAATCACCCCTCCCCTTCAACTACACTTTTAATTTATAGATATTTCATCTATCTTTCTGCAGTGGATTATTATGACCTTCTTTTCAGGATATTTTATTTATCAAAATTAAGTACTTCACTTTTGTTAAAACCCAAAATGTTGCAGGTAAACTACCCCTCCCCCTTAACTGATCTTCACCAAAATCAATAGTCCTTATCTAAAAATGAACTTTTTCTTGTGAAACTTACTGTTTTTCGTTGGACGCGTTTTGGCGTACGTATCCGCCTTCTTCAGCTTTGAGTCAGACTGCCATCATTTCGTAACGGTTGTTGTGTGGAAGGTGTAGTGGGGGTGGTGTGTGGAGGAAGGGGATTGGCGCGGGGGTTCAACTTGATGTTTGTTTTTTGTAAAATTGTGTATAAAAGTGTATGTGATTTATACTGTAATTGATCGTTAAGTATGTTGTTTGGTTGTGTTGTGTGGTGTTTATATATTTCGTATTGTTCAGTTGTGTTGAGTTTTTGACCTTTAGGTAAGTAATATAAAATTTCAAGATTAGTGTCTATGTTGGTGTAACTGTGGTTTTCTGTGTGTATGTGTGTGGCAAATGCGGAGTGTATATTGTTGTTGGTTAGAGCTTTTATGTGTTCAGAACAACGGGATGAAAAAGATCTTCCCGTCTGGCCTATGTAGAAACTATTGCAGTCATTACAATTTAATTTGTAAACACCTGTTTTGTTATATTTGTCTATGTCTGTGTTTGTATTATTGATGTGTTTTTTGATGGTATTGGTTGTTCTGTATGCTATTTTGTATTTGTGTTTTCTGAATGTGTTGGCAATTTTGTGTGTGTAGGAGTTGTGGTATGTGAGTGTGATGTATTTATTGTGTTGTGTGTTGATGGTATTTTGTGTTTTGTTGTTTTTGTTTTTGATGCGTTTGTGTAGTGTGTTTATTAAATTAGGGTTGTAACCGTTTTTGATTGCTATGTATTTTATTGTGTTGAGTTCATCTGTGTAATCTTGTTTATTTAAGGGTATTTTAGTTAGTCTATGGAGCATATGGTTGAAGGCCGCATGTTTATGTTGTGTTGGGTGGTTTGATGTGTTGTGTATAACCATGTCAGTTGTGGTTGGTTTCCTGTATATTTTGTACGTGTGTGTATTGTTAGTTTTGTTAATTGTTAGGTCTAGAAAATTTATACTATTGTTTTGTTCAATTTCCAGTGTAAATTTTAGTTTGTGGTGTATAGTGTTTATGTATTTGTGGAAGTTTTCAACTTGTCTTGTGTTGCCTTTGAATAAAAGTAATATATCATCTACATACCTGTGCCAGTATATAATTTTGTTAGTGTATTTGTTGTTGTTTATTATGTGGTTCTGTTCTGTGTTGTGTATATATATTTCTGCTAGTATTCCTGATATGGGGGATCCCATCTGGAGACCTTCTGTTTGTGTGTATATCTTGTTATTGTATGTAAAGTAATTTCATTCAGTTATTAGTTTGGTGGCAGTCTGACTCAAAGCTGAAGAAGGCGGATACATACGCCGAAACGCGTCCAACGAAAAACAGTAAGTTTCACAAGAAAAAGTTCATTTTTAGATAAGTGTTAGTGCTGTGAAAGAAGAGATGAATAATCAAGACAACTCAATAGTCCTCTACACCTTGGCCACACATGCAAAAAATTATTTGATTCTGTTTGAATTTGCAGCAGTTATCCTTTGCCATAGAAAAAATTCTACATACAGACACACAGACACTTTTTGGAAAATGACTTTTCGTCATGTTTTGAGGGTAGTACAATTAGAATCGCCTGTTATCTCAAACACAACTTCTTTTGCAATCACCATACTTCCATTTCCTTACGGAACATAGAAGTAAAATAGGCACCATGGGTTGAAATTGAACAAAACAGATCATCATCAGTTTATGTCAAAATGCAAGTGCTCCAACTACTAGCCTACTAACCAGGCCCGGCTCCAGGCAGGGGCGAACTGTGCCACCGCCCAGGGCAGCAAATTTTAAATGGCAGCAGATTCTAGGATATTAGGTTTTGAAATTGAGAGAAAAAATAAAATTATTCACTTAATTTCATCACAATATGTAAGACCAGTAAGAATTACTTTATGTATAAAGTCAGCGGAGTTTAATGAAGAGTTGAAAACTCATGAACAAGAGAACGTAAACCTGACAATTAGTGCAAACATTCCTAGTCATCATTTGAAGGCATTCACCATATCTTTAGAGTAGGTCTAGTGTGTGTGAACGTGTTCAGAGTTAAAATAGGGAGGGGCGGCACTCATAAATACTGCACAGGGCGGCAGAAGCGCTGGGGCTGGCCCTGCTACTAACCTTGCTTGCTTTTACAGAGGTAAGATCATTGGTTGTATTTTCTAAATCTAATGATCCCTTTAAATCATGTTTAACTGAAAATAAACATTAGCTGTGATGTGTGTACAATTGTGGATGTAGTCTACCTCTAGCTCAAGATTGTTTAATAAAAAAACTTTTAGTGTTTTGCCTTGCATGTGTAATCATAACTGTTCAGTATTTGTAATACAGTTCCTTATCCACACCATAGAGATTAATGAACAAAAAGGCTGCATCTACATAATTATTATGCCTGGTACCCAGTAGCGTATCTAGAATTTGGTCTTGTTGGTGGAAGGGGGGGTCCAGTCAAGTGTGCTACATACAAAAGAAAAATCATATTAATACTAATAAATATAGCTATCTTTACAGTGGCTGAAAAGTGTGTGAAAATTCTGAAATCAATCCCATTAATATGAATAGTAATAACACAATAAAAATATGCGCTATTGAAACATTGTTTAGAAGATACTTATAGGCTGAATTTATTTTCCTATATTTCATGTATCATATGTATACACAAATGCTTAGTAATAAACCTGCTCGAATATTTAAAAAAGAGTTAGTATTATATTACGATACACAGCTGAAAAAGTAATAAAGTTAAATTGAAATATCGGTATGTAGAACCATACATGACTGTATTTATACATGTTCTAAGATTTATATTTAAAATCATTTTTGAAATGAAATATTTCTATAGAAACTACTTCTATCTTCATCCTTAACCACAGTACTGTGGTCACTAACGTATAGGACCTCATGTTAGCACACTCGATTTTCATTGATGATGGGAATCGATGGCACTGCCGAAATGTCTGGTTTTGCAGAAACCATTGGCCCACAGCCAAACAGCCCGGGAAGGAATTTTAACAACAAACTACTTCTTTGTTGCTGATAATGTAGTACACATATCAAAAATTATCCCCTTCCCCTTCAATTATCATTTTCATTTATAGATATTTCATCTACCTTTCTACAGTGGATTATTATGACCTTCTTTTCAGGATACTTTATTTATCAAAATTAAGTACTTTACTCTTGTTTAAACATAAAACATTGCAGGTAAACTACCCCCTTCCCCTTAACTGATCTTCACCAACATTGATAGGCCCGAGGCCTCTACAACCCAGGCACATATGCAAAAAATTATTTGATTCTGTTTGAATTTGCAGCAGTTATTGTTTGCCATAGAAAAAATTCAACACACACACACACACACACACACACACACACACACACACACACACACACACACACACACACACACACACACACACACACACACACACACACACACACACACACACACACACACACACACACATTTTGAAAACTGACTTTTCTTCATGTTTTGAGGATAGTACAATCAGAATCAGCCCTTATCTCAAACACGATTTTTTTTGCCATCACCATACTTTCATTTCCTTATGGAACATGGAAGTAAAAATACTAAAATTAAATTGAAAAATAAGAGATTATCAAAATTGCTCGAAATTTCTCGTCAATTTTTTCAATCCTCAGAGAAGGGCCTGGTTCTGTTCATTCACCCCCATGATTATGCCCTTGCTGGTACCTCTGCCTTATCATCTCCCAGTCACATAACCCTGCACGCACACGCACGCACGCGCACACACACACACACACACACACACACACACATTCACATTTCATTAAAATATAATTATACATATTTAGCTTGCTTCATATGGTAACCTAAAATATTTTAGTATTCAGGTAACCTAAAATATTTTAGTATTTAAGTAACATAAAATGTTTTACGTTGATGCAAACACAAGCTTAAGAGTAGCATGTTTAGGTAATTTTAATGTTGAGATGAGTAAAACAGTGGAAGAATATTACTCAAAAAAGGGTGCAACACAAAAAGAAGTTTTTTATATTGTAGCATAACAAAATTATCACATTAAAATTTTAACTTAATGCAACATAAATAAAGAAGAAAAGGTCCATAGTGAGTGAGAAGAATGAATTGGTTAAAGATTAAACTAAAGAAGACTATTGGTCAAAATAACTTACTATGTAAAAACCCAATAAACCAGCAGTATACCCAGTAGATTGGGGAAGCAGTAAAAAGGAAAGAAAAGAAAAAGGAGATAAAAAGGTGAAAACAATATTAATAAGGGAAATTTGTAAGGTCAAGAAGCAGAGAAACCACAAGACAAGAAATTTACTAATATAATAATGAAGAAAGGACAAAATATGTCAAGATTCCTACAAAAAGCCTAGAAATAAGAAGAGCTATTCCAAAAATGTTAATAAAGGAATAAATACCTTTGAACTAAATTTAAAACCAACATATTTAGACCCCGTAACTCAAGTTACAAGATACAATCCAATGAAAACAGAGTTGTAAACTAGATATAAGTATTATATGTAACAACCAATAGTGTAGAAACAAACCAAAAACTACCATAGTGTAAAAACAAAAGACTACCATTAGTGTAAGAAATATAAGGTGAAATACCATAATAAATACAATAAAAGTCAGAGACTACAGTGAGTGTAGAGAATAACCAGTGGCACACTATAATAAAAAATAGTGTAGGAAATAAAAATTATTTAAAAGGGCTGACAACATTATTAGTGATAAGAGTTTTTTAAATTAGATATAAGAAATAATATTACCCATAAAATGTTTTTTTTTTAATTACAGTTAAGTAAATTGTGACAAGGACAATAAATACCAGAGAACAGTTCATAACTGAGGGTATAACTAATGATAAAATGTTTGTTATTTATTGTTAATCAGATAATATGTTAGATATAAGGTGATAATAGATATAAGATGTTGTTATTACAGTTAAGTTGTTACCAGAAAAAAAACAAATACAAAGGACAGTTAATGACTGAAAGTATTATTATTAGTAATAAGATGTTTTAGTATAATTAAATTTGTTACAAAAAGAACATAAAAACAAAGGACAGTTAATGACTGAAGGTATTGTTAGTAATAAGATGTTTCTATTATAGTTAGATGATATATAAAAAATAATAGGCATAAGATATTTTGTTATCATTGAATGATACAGTCAAAAATAATAGATATAAGATGTTTATGTTAAAATTAGGTGATATATGAAAAATAGTAGATAATAAGATGTTTTGTTGTATTTAAAATCATGTTAACTAATTTTCAAGTTTGTAAGGCAGAGAGGCAAGTAGGAAATAGGAATGTTATAATTTTATTTAAAACTGTAAACCATATGAAAGGTACAAAGCAGATTAGCTAATACACCACTCTAGAAAAACAGACCAGTAATGTAAACCAAAACTATCTATCAGAGAATCAAACTACATAACATAGGGAATAGAATTCAGTCCATACAACACAGAAATTTGAAAATGTAATTAGTACAGATACAAATAATAACGAATGGAATGAAAAAGGAAAGAAAATTAACTTTTTTTTGGAAATAAATAATACTAGGCCTATAATGGTAATCAAATCAGACTAAAAGGTAAATTAATCAATATTGAAGGGTTATAACAACAAAATTATGAACAACAAAAAATAATCATGGAGTGGTTAACATTATTCCATGGAAATATTATCAGAAAAACACTTGTAAACCATTTAAACACTAAATTTGTACAAAATATGAGGCCTACAATAATCATCCAAAATTGTAAATTTTAGGATTATATGAACTTAAAACAAACCCAGCTATATATCCAATTATGTAAAATTAATTTAAGAATATTGCTGAATAGTTAGATTTTTGTAAAATTAAGAAATAATTGCATGACAGCAATAAATAGGAAAACCTGTTATGTATATTTAGAGGATGAACCAAATCTGAGACATGTACTTTTATAAATAAACAATGGAAAGAGGAAAAAGACATTTCATGAATTACCCCGAAACGACGACTTTCAGAGTCTAGTCTATTGTTAATCGTTAATATGACCAGTTGAAAAATTACTAACAGAAGACCGAAAAAGTATAATTTTGTGCAAAACCGTGAGTGTAGCCTTGAAAAGTGTAACAGAGGTTAACTAAATAAAAATAACACTAACAGATAATAATTAACACCTAACTAATTCAGAACAACAGCAATAACACTATCTAACATGAGCACAAGAAATCAACGGCCATTTTGAGAAGATTTTAAACCGTATTAGCAGAACACGAATACACACATTTGAACACCGGACACTTCACCAGTAAACCATCACGAAACAACATCGCAGGAGAAGAGAGAACACTCTACACTACATTCCAGGACAACTACAACCTCGCAGAGAAGGGAATACTCATTTATTTCTGTGGGAGAAGCTCAACCCGTATCAGCAGTGCATAGCAGAGAAAATCGAGGTTACGGCGGCCATACTTTATTTCCGAACCAGCACAAGACACAGTCTGCTTGAAGCCAGTGACGTCATCTCGACGAATGGTTCGATATTACCTTTCATAATTGACAATTTACATAATAATATTGTTTTTTCAGCCATAATGATTTATTTTAAAAATTAGTGTAAGAATTGTATCTTGTTCCTTGCCCTCTGACCATTTCGACTCGCTAAAAGAATCCTAATTAATTAATCTTGTAAAAATATATTTTGTCAATCTTGTTCGCTACCGACTTGAGCAGATATCAACCAATGCCTGGGTCATGCGCAGCCTGAATGGCGCATAATTTTAAATGTCAATAAATGAACATCATTATTCAGTTATAAGAGTTTGTATTTATTTGTATAGTGAATGTTAGCTATTCTTTCTTCTAAAAAAATAATTTACAGTGATAAAATAAATATTTGAGAGGAAGAAGACGAGCAAAGTCAGCAGAGAGAATCAACAGATCTAACTACACAATTAAATTATTAATAGAAACAAATAGTTTCGAACTACAAATTCATACCTATTTAATTGGAAGTAATTAAAGCACACACACACTTAATTAATTAATTAATTAATTAATTAATTAATTAATTAATTAATTATTAATTAATTGAATTAATTAATTAAACAAAAAAAATATAAGTAAAATTTTATAACTTACAAAAATTTGTATTAAGAACAAATCACACTTTATTATCATACATTATTTATATTTAATTTATTCTTTGTAATTGGGAATAATTACCAATTGGCGAGATTACTAGTGGGATTTCAGTTATTATAAAATCAACTTAATAATTATAAAATCTATCTACTAATTATTAATTATTTATAAATTTGTAAAATTATATTACAAATTGGCGTCCAACTAAAGGGCTTAAAATAGGAGTTAATAGAGTTATAAAATAAGGACGATTGTCCAGTTTCCTATTTTTAGCTCAGCAGCGGCCAATAGGTCAGAAGAAGGAGCGAGATGCACAGGAGGGCTACATAAAAAAAAAGGGCTGTGGAGGACGAACAGGAGGTAGACATGGAGGATAAAGAGGCGACACCAGTGGAAGATGTGGAGTCGATGTTACTGCCAGCAGAACCAAACAAGCCTGCACCACAGGAGGAACAGCCGGAGAAATCCACCACAAAGGAAGATACAAAATTGGATAGAATGATGGAGATGTTACTCAGAGAATTTAAAACGACAAAGGAAGAGTTGGGTAATAAAATCGGGGATACTGTAATATAATAATATTACAAATAAAAATAAAAATTAAATTGAATTGATATGTAGATATGTGTGTTGTTTATATCACTGGATCAGTCTGACTCCTTAAAGCCCCACTAGTTAGGCTAGTCAATTTGTGATATAATTTCAAATGTAATAATAAACAAAATATAAAAATATTGATGATAAGAATATGTTATAACTAGGTGTGTTTGATTGATAAATGACAAATACATCAAACCTTAAAAATTTTGCAAATATTTTTTCTTGTGCTTGTATCGAATTTGACTGAATGATTTAATTTAATTAATTAATAATTAATTAATTATTTGAGTTTGTAATTTCCTCCTATATCTATTCTCTCAATGTGAATTATGTTTTTGCTTAATAAAAAATAATAATAACATTAATGGTAGAAATAAAAACAATGCTGGTAACTGAATACTGATTTGCGTTTATTCATTCAAAATTGTGCGCCAGTCAGACTGCGCATGTCCCAGGCACTGGCTAATATTCGCCACAGTCGGTAGTGAGAAAGATTAACAAATATATTTTTTACAAGTTTAAATTTATGGTTCTTTTAACGAGTCGAAATGGTCAGAGGGCAAGGAACAAGATACATTTAACAGGTATTCTTAAACTAAATGTTAATATCTGAAATAGAACAGAATTATTATTACAATTGTCAATTAGAAAGAAATTATTTAAATTTCGAACCAAGTCGAAGAAATGACGTCACTCTGCTCCAGGAAGCACTGGCTGATCGTCTGTATAGAAATTCAGCAATGGCCGCCGTCTGCTCGGTTTTAACTGCTATGACGCCGTTGGAATTGAAGATCTTCTCCCACAGAAATAAAACGATGTTCCCTTTTTCTGCGAAGTGGTGTTGGTCCAAAATATAGTGTTGAATGTCCCCTCGTCATCTGCGATGTCGAATTCTGGATGGATCTCTTGTGTAGTGTGGTGTTCAAATATGTGTGTTGGTTCTCTGTGAATTCGTTCCAAAAATTGTTCAAAATGGCTGTCGATTTCTGGCGTTAAGTTTTATGGTGTTATTCTGTGTTTTTGGAAACTTGTGAAGTGTTAGACATAGATAAATAAGATTATTTCACTTGTTAGTTAGTTCATCTCCGTCACACGCCACATAACCACACTTGGTTTTAATACAAATTATTTGGTTTTCAATACTCCACTAATACATTTTTCAACTGTTCAGCTTTGCGATTAACAATAGACTAATAGACTCAACGTCGTCGTTTTAAGGCAATTTGTGGTATGTCTTTTTCCTCTTCATATTGTTTAATTATAAAATATCTGTCTAAGACTTGTTTCACTATCTAACTATACATAACAAGTTTTCTTATTTTTTACTGTATTTCAAATATTTCTTAATTTTACATGAATCTAACTATTCAGTAATATTGATTATTTAATTTTACATCTTTTGATATATAGCTGGGTTTGTTTCAACCTCATTTAAGCCCAAAAATTACAATTTTACATAATAATTGTATTCCCCATATTTTGTACAAATTCAGTGTTTTAAAGGTTTTTATTTGTTTTTTCGGTATAATATTTCCATGGAATACACCTAATAACTCCGTAATTACTTTGTTGTTAATAATTTGGTTATTAAAACATTTCAATATTGATTAATTTGCTGTTTAGTCTGATTTGATTACTATCATAAGCCTATTTTTGACTGTTTCCAAAAGAAGTTAGTTTTCTTTCTTTTGTCATTCTATTTGCTATTAACTGTATCTGCATTAATTATATTTTCAATTTCTGTATTGTATGTATTGAATTCTATTCCTATTACATAGATTAATTCTTTGATAGATAATTTTTTGGTTTATAGGCCATTCTGTGTTTACTAACATAGTGTCTTGGTTGGTCTGTTTGTACATTATACATGGTTTACTGATTTGAATAAAATTATTACATTTTTATGCCCTACTTGCCTCTCTGACTTTCACAATAGAAAATTAAATGACATGATTTTAAATATAATAGAATATCTTGTATCTACTAAACTTTCTTTATACTAATAACATCATTGAACCATAACATGAACATCTTATGCCTAATTTTAACAAAAACATCTTATTATCAACTATTTTCCATATATCACCTAATTTTAACAAAAACATCTTATTCCTATTATTTTTTACTGTATCATCAAATGATAACAAAATAGCTTATCCTAGACATAATTTAATTAGAAAAATAAAACAAACTCCTATTACTAGTAACACTGTCAGTCACTAACTGTCTTGTGTATTTATTATTCTTATGAAAACACTTTAACTGTGATAAAAAATATCGTGTATCTATTTACACCTTACATCTAAACTATTATCTAATTAATAATAAATAACAAACGCCTTAATATTAGTCATACCTTCAGTTATGAACTGTCCTTTGGTATTTTTGTCCATCTCACCATTTACTTAGCTATAATTGAAGAAAACATTTTATATGTAATAGTTTTTCTTGTATATAATTTTAAAACTCTTATTACTAGTAATGTTGTCAGTCCTTAGACTGTCTTTCACTTCAATGGTTTTATTATTATTATTCTACACTCATGGTAGTCTCTTTATAATACTTAAACTTCATTGAAGATTTTTTCATAGATTTTTTAACTATGTTTCTCACTATACACTCTGTAGTTTCTTAATTTTGTTATCTCACTTCACTTTATTGGATTCTACACTCATGTAGTCTTTTTAGTGATTTCTACACTATGGTAGTCTCTTTTGACATATTTTTTGACATGTTACACTTACAACTAATATACAATTTGTGTTTTATAGTATTGTATCTTGTAACTTGTTTGGGGTTTACCTATATCGGTTTCAATTTTGTCTCATGGTATTTATTATATGACTAACATTTTGTTTTGGCATATCTCTTCCTGTTTCTGGTCTCTTTGTTGGAATCTTGATATGTTTCGTCCCTTCTTCAAATATCACATAAGTAGTTTCCTTATTAAAATGGTTTCATGACAGATTATTTCCTTTTTTTATGGTCCTTCCCTTTTTGTACTGCTTCCCCAATCTACTGGGTATACTGCTGGTTTAACTGGTTTTTTCATAGTAGGTTATTTTAATTAATGGTTTTCTTTATTATCTTCCATTTTTATTAACATTTTATAGACTTAATTATACAGTTTCTAGTGTAATCCTTAAACAATTTATTCTTCTCACTCACTATGGAACTTTCTCTTTTATTTATGTAACATTAATTCAAATGTTTAGTGTGATAATTTTGTTATGTTACATATGCTCTCCTGTAAAAGTGATTAGTTCAGATCATACTCTTAGTATGGATGAAATAATTACTACTAATTCTTTTGTATTTACATTTTCTCCGTGATTACATGTTTTTACTTTATATACCTTCCTTTTCCACCATTGCTTCCTCTCAGCTGATGTGTATCTCCTTCATTAGTTTCTTTTTTCATTGATAAGTGATCTTCAATCTTGTGTATAACATTATCATTTTATATTCCTTCTTATTTGGTGCTTCCTCACCAGTATGTTTACTCCCTAACATTCCCTAACAAATTAATTGGAACAGTTCAGAGTGGCACTTTTGGCTTCAATCCCTGCTGTCCAATACTTCAATTGAGTCCAGAGGTATTATCATCTCTGCTCAACACATAAGACTGATGGCATTTTCTACATCCAGTCATAAAAATAAATAAACAGTAGAAGTAGTCATTTTTGACTAAAATAAACATCTTTAGATTCTTCACTTCATAATACGTTATATTAATTAATACTTTTATACACTTGACTCTTCTTCTCTCTTAAAGCTTATTCCATATTAGGTGGTTTAGGTATGTGGTATAATATACATTTCATCATGTTTACATAGTAAGTAGTATTTATATTTACTCCTTCTACCATCTGGTATCCATTGAGTTATTTTTATTGCTCATGGTATAACATGAATTAATTCTTTATCACTTTCACTATAACAGTGGTTGTTGTAACAGCATTATCATTATTAGTATCAGGTTTTTTTTTGTTTTTTGTTTTTTGGTCTCACTATTTGGTCTTTAGTGAGCTGGTCCTTCTTCATTGTTCCATTTTTATTAAATTATTTTCTTTGTGAGTTTGGTTAATTTGTTCGATTAAGACATATGACATTCTGGTTTCCTTTCTCCTTTAGAATTTTGTATCTCTTTCTTACAAAATCTTTTTTCATATTTCAGAGTTATTTCTCACCATTTGTATGAGTAATGATATGAGTTTAATGTTTTTTAATTTTAGACATTTTTATTCAACTACATTCTTTCTTATTCATAGTTGTTTTTCAAATATTTTGGTATAAGTTGTACTTATTATCGTTTTGAATTTTGAAATTATTATTCCTCAAAATTCTTTTTTCATTCATAATAGTCCTTGAATGTTTGAGTAAGTGGTACTTACTAATTATTTTGAATTTGGACAATTATTATCTGCATCCAAATTCTTTTTACTTGCATAATAGTCTTTGAATATTTGTGTAGCTTGTACCTACTATTGCTTTTGAATTTTGAAGCTTATTATGTTCAAAATTCTTTTTATTTATTCACAATAATCCTTCAAATGTTTTGTTGTAAGTTGTACTTACTGATTTTTGAATTTTGTAATTATATTCTTATCAAAATTCTTATTTTGTTCACAATATTCTTTCTGATATTTGGTGTAAGTTGTGCTTACTGATTTTTGGAATTTGGTAATTTTATTTTTATCAAAATTCCCTTTGCATCATTCACAATTGTTCGAATATTTGGTGTAAGTTGTGCTTACTCATTTTTGGAATTTGGTAATTTATTATTTCTCAAAATTCTTATTTTGTTCACAATATTCTTTCAGATACTTGGTGTAAGTTGTACTTACTGATTTTTGGAATTTGGTAATTTTATTTTTATCAAAATTCCCTTTGCATCATTCACAATTGTTCGAATATTTGGTGTAAGTTGTGCTTACTCATTTTTGGAATTTGGTAATTTATTATTTCTCAAAATTCTTATTTTGTTCACAATATTCTTTCAGATACTTGGTGTAAGTTGTACTTACTCATTTTTGAATTTTGTAATTTTATTTTTATCAAAATTCTTATTTCGTTCACAATATTCTTTCTGATATTTGGTGTAAGTTGTGCTTACTAATTTTTGAATTTGGTAATTATATTCTTATCAAAATTCCTTTTGCATCACAATATTCTTTCTGATATTTGGTGTAAGTTGTACTTACCAACTTTTTGAATTTTGTAGTTATCTATTTAGCAAAATTCTTTTTTCGTTCATAATAGTCCTTCAAATGATTTGGTGTAAGTTGTACTTACTCATTTTTTGAATTTGGTAATTTTTTATTCTTATCAAAATTCTTATTTGCATCATTCACAATTGTTCGAATATTTGGTGTAAGTTGTATTTACGATATTTTTGAATTTGGTAATTTTCTATTTAGCAAAATTCTTTTTGTATCACAATATTCTTTCTGATATTTGGTGTAAGTTGTACTTACGATATTTTTGAATTTTGAAATTATATTCTTATCAAAATTCCTTTTGCATCATTCACAATTGTTCGAATATTTGGTGTAAGTTGTTCTTACTAATTTTTGAATTTTGTAATTTTATTCTTATCAAAATTCTTATTTCGTTCATAATAGTCCTTCAAATGATTTGGTGTAAGTTGTTCTTACTCATTTTTGAATTTGGTAATTGTCTATTTAGCAAAATTCTTTTTTCATTCACAATATTCTTTCTGATACTTGGTGTAAGTTGTACTTACTAATTTTTGAATTTGGTAATTTTCTATTCTTCCATCAAAATTCACAATTTCTTCATAATAGTTTTAACTCACAACTATGAGTCCTCCAAATATTTTTTAATGGATAACTGATTATAAGTTCCTTTTACTTTATTCGAAATGATATCCTTTAGTACATACGTATTGTTATTATTGTTTTTAATTATCAGGTATGGGCCGGTATACAGCAGTAATAACTTTTTGGTAATGCCTTCCAAAGTACTGGGTAATTCCCTGTTTTTTAGCAGTACCTTTTCTCCGACTTCATATCTTATTATCTTCTTAACAGCCTTTTGATATTTGTTCTTGCGCCTTTCCTGGTCTTCAGCCAATTTATTGTAGAATCTGATTCGATTGAACTTGTATTCTTGACTCCTGGGGAACTCTATTATGTCTTGTATTTCTCTCGGAGGTGGTCTTTCATACATTGCCGTGTATGGAGTGGTGCCAATAGCGGTGTGATATGACAAATTAAGGAATTCTTCAGTCGCTAATAAATATTCTTGCCACTTCTTTTGTTGATTATAGCAATAAGTCCGTAATAATAAGTTCTTCCGACCTCTCGCAGTACCCTCTCCGCTGGATTGCTGCTGGGGTGGTAGACAGACGTCTTGTATGTCTTAATGCCCAATGTATTCAGAGTGTTTCTCCACCGCCAACCCTTAAATTGCGTTCCATGGTCGGTGATTATGGATGTCGGGCTTCCTACCTCTGGAATGTAATGATTTGTTATTATTCCTAGAGTCTTCAGAGTGGTGGCTCTGTTCACAGGGTATAGTTTTGTAAATTTTGTAAAATGATCCATCATAATAACAATATACTTGTATCGATGGCGTCCGCCACTGCGGGGAAATGGACCACATATGTCCAGAAAGACCTTTTCCAGTTTGGTTTGTGAGGTAATTGGTATCATCATACCTTCCTTTCTCTCATTGTTGGTTTTCACCAATTGACATATCATACAGGTTTTAAGGTAGTTTCTAGTTTTTCTATTGATACTTTTTATGTGACAATTCTCTTCTATTGCCTTGATCACCTTCATGGCTCCCATGTGACCGTATCGTAGGTGATAGTCCAGGATGATATCCTTTTCGATTGTAGTAGGGATCATGATCTTCCAAATTTCTTCATCAAGGGATGTCTTGATGAATAAAATCCCATTATGTATACAATAAAATTTGTTTATTGTGTCATCTTGGTTGGAGAGACGAAGTTTAATAGAGTTTAACTTCGGATCGGACTGCTGGTGTTTGCTGATGTCCTGCACTATCTTCTCTAAATCCAATCTGTCCTTAATAATGTTATAGATTTTCAAAATGCTCTCCTTTTCGCCTTCGAATGTTTGTTCTTCCAGATTCACTCTTGACAATACGTCGGCTACTACATTTTTACTTCCAGGAACATACTCCCACTGTATATCGTATTCCTGCAGGGCGAGTACCCATCTGGTCAATCTACCATGGCTTAATTTGCATCTTCTTAGAAATGATATTGACTTGTGATCTGTTCGGACGGTCACTGGATATCCGAGGATATACGTCCGAAACTTCCCGCAGGCAAAGACTACACTTAGCAGTTCTTTTTCCGTCACATTATAGTTCTTCTCACACTGGTTAAGGGTTCTGCTAGCAAAGCTCACTACTAGATGGTTTCCACTTTCATCTTCTTGGTACAGTATTGAACCCAAGCTAATGTTACTAGCGTCACAGTTTAGAAAGAAGGGTCGGTTAAAATCTGGATGGTTGAGCATTACTGCCTCTAAAAATTTCTCTTTAATTGATTTGAAGGTCTCGTCTTGTTCTTGACCCCATCGTCATTTATTCTTGGACGATAACTGGTACTGAAACTGGGCTGTTAGTTCGGAATAATTATTCTGGAACTTCCTATAATAGTTACATAGGCCCAAAAATGATTGTAGTTGCCTTCTGTTTTTTGGTGTAGGGAATCGTTGTATGGCGTCTACCTTTTCTGTTGATGGTGTTATTCCTTGACTGTTTAGCTGGAAACCCAGGAATTGAACTTCTTTAGCTATAAGCTTGGACTTGTCCAGTTTAAGGGTGACATTATTTTCAGCAAGCTTCTTCAAAACATACTCCACACGATAACAGTGTTCCTCCCAGCTGGTTGATGTTATTAGGAGATCATCAACATAGACAGTTGTGAATTGGAGCGCTTCTGGTCCTAGTATATGATCCATACAGGCGACAAAAACAGCTACTGAATTCACCAACCCGAAGGGCAACCTCTTAAACTGATAATTGCGCCCTTCGAAGATGAACGCCATGTATTGCCGGCTTGCTGGGTGCAACTCCACTTGCCAATAGCCGCATACCATATCCCAAGTGGTAATGAATCGTGTTCCGTGGAACCTCTTCAAAATTTCATCAATTTCGCCAGGTGAGGTACGATCGTTTATTATCATCTTATTTATCTCACGAGCGTCAAGGCAAAGTCTTACCTTCCCATTTTTCTTTTGTATGGCCACAATTGGGCTTGTGTATGGCGATTGACTGCTCTCGATGATATCTCTACGGATCATATTCTGGATCTCTGTGCGTACGGCTTCTTTCAAAGATTGTGCTATTGGGTACGACTTTCGGTTAAATTCTACCAGTTCTCTGAATCGTATTGAACATTGGTAGTTCCGGATCTTTCCAGGTTCATCAGAAAATACAGCCCGATATTTCTCATATATTTCCACCAATTGATTCAGCTGGTTTTCCGTTAATTGCTCGTTAGTATTATGGCACTGGAAGTTACGTATCTCTTGGATCTTTTGTTGCCATAGGTCTTCCTCCGAATCTTGATGTACTGGCTTGTTGTTTGTTGAGTGGTTTGATAAGTAATTCACCTTATTTTGGTGGTCGAGAAGTTGTCTGGAGTCTAAAGTCTTGTTATCAGTTAAATTGGCTATCCAGGTTGAACCTTCAGCAAAGAGCGATACCTTTCCTCGGCACAAGTCGATAATTGCTGAGTTTCGGCGCAATATGTCGCATCCTATCATGATGTTGAAAGGTAATCCGGCTGCAACAAGAAATATCATGTCCACACTAATGCCCTGACTTTTGACATTGAGGGATACCTGCTTTCTTATGGTCTTGTTCTGTCGGCCGGTAGCTCCTACAAGTACAATATTATTAATAGGTAGTACCGGTAAGTTTTTGTGGCATTCCTGCTGTATCCGGTCCAATTCATTTCGATTTATTATGGAGACATTGGCTCCAGTGTCTATCATTATAGGAACAGAAATACCTTCAATTTCTGCAATTATGTATATTATTTCATTATCATTATTTTTAATATTAAGCTCACTTTCTTCTAATAGGTCCTTACGGATATCCTTTAAATAATTGCTGTATATTATGGTAAAATTTTTTCTGTTCTTCTTCACATTCATACCTACTTGATTAAACCCAGCAGATTGGAGCAGTAAAGGGTTATTGGATTTTATTACTGCCTCCGTTCGTTTAAATGTTCCGCTTCATTACGGGTTAGGCCGTTGGAAGCGTCAGCTTGAAGTCCTGAGGCTGTTTCGTTTGGTTCTGCTCGATCGTCTGGTTGGGCTTCTGTTACAGGTAGTCTTCGCTGATTATCCAGGCTGGAACTACGTCTGGGCTCGTACTCTCTGTACCTATTACTTCCCTGGCTCCCTTGGAAGGTCTCGTACTCGTAGTATCGGCTCCTTCTTTGAGGCTGGTACCTCCTGTGTCCACTGCCTTCTGCTCGGATGTAATTAACATTAGGTCGATATGTTCTGTAATTGTGGTTACCTCCATTTGGGTAATTTCGGTTATAATTACCATGATAATTATTATTATTAGAAAGGTTGGGGTTCCTCTGACCATTTGGAACATAGTTACTATTATGATTATAATAACCGTTGTTATTTTGTGGACGGCTATTATTATTATTATTATTATTATTGTTGTGGTTGTTGTTATTATTATTTATGCGAGGAATATTACTATTACTATTATTGTTGTTAAAACGGGGCAAATTATTGTTATTTCTGGGGTTATAATTGTACTCGGCATTATTCCGATTTGCGGAGTTATAATTATTATTATTACCCACGTTCTGCCGATTATTATTATTATTCAAATTATTGTTGTTATTCCTTGGTTCCTGCTTTTCATACCTCCTGCGACTTTGACGGTAATAGTCTTCGTGCTCGTACATTTCTAAAAGCTCGGTCATGGCTTGCACCGTCTTTATTTGACTGTTTCGTCTGGCTCTGATAATATCCTCCTCGTAGTGGTATGAGAGTTTGCTGACCAGGCATTCTTCCGGTATTCGGGGCTCTAGATGTTTGGCCACGCACACCTTTCCCAAAAAGTACGCCGTTAAAGTTTGGTTTCCATACGGGTTGTACTTCCCATGACATATCCCGTCTCTGGCGATATTTTGCGTTGATTCCGACCAATATTTGGCTTTGAATAGCCTTCTGAATTGTTGATAGTCGGTCACCTCGTCTCTTATCGCCATCCACCAATTGTCTGCTATTTCCTTGAACGATTCGTCCAGCACCTCTTTGTTCTCCCTCCAGCGATTACCTCTGTGTTTGGCAAAGTATTCCTCGATTCTTGCTAGGAATTCCATGGGTTTATTTTTATAAAACCTGAAGTTAATCCCTTCACGATTTTCATTGTTGGGACAACTGGTAATGGTTGTCGGTCGACTATGGAATAAGTCTATATCTGTCTGGTTCTGTCGTACCTGACTGTTGATACTGGTCACAGCAGCTTCTATGCCGTCACATTTTTCTGTGAATCGGTCCTGCACTCGCTCCCAGTCTTCCCGTGTTTCCTTTAGTTTTTCCTCCAACGTCTTCCTAGTCGTTTCTTCAATGGTGTTAACCTTCGTATTTATTTCTGTCCTGATACTCCGTACTTCTTGTTCGGTTTGACTCCATTTTTCGTCAGCTCTGGCAACCCTTTGTTCGATTACCGTTATTTCCTCTTCTACTTTCTTGCTGATTGTCTCATTGTTTTCAGCTATCTTCTGGCTCAATTCTTCCTTCAATATTTCCATTCTTCCGTCTAACCGGTTCATGTTCTCTTGGTTCGTCTCCTTCAATTCTTCTCTCAATTGCTGACTATTACTTTCCATTTTCTGATTTGTTTCTTCCATCCTCTTGTTAGTTTCTTCCAGTTTTTGGCTTATCTGGGTTAATTCCTCTTTAGACTGTTTATTGTCAGTCTTTATTTCCTCCATTTTCTCCTCAATTTTCTGAATATTTTCTTCCATCTTCTCTTCTATCTTCTTACTGTTTGCTTCCATCTTCTCCTCCATCTTCTTGCTAGTATCTCCAATTTTATTGCCCAATTCTTCCTTCAATCGTTGGTTATCGTTCTTCATTTCCTCCTCCATCTTCTTACTATTCTCCTCCATCTTCTTACTGTTTTCCTCGATTTTCTTGTTGGTATCTCCGATTTTATTACTCAACTCTTCCTTTAATTCTTCCTTCGTTGTTTTGAATTCTCGGAGTAACATCTCCATCATTTGATCAAGTTTTGTATTTTCCTTTGCGGTGGATTCCTCCGGCTGTTCCTTCTGTGGTGCCGGCTTATTTGGTTCTGCTGGCGGTAGCATTGATTCCACATCTTCCACTGGTGTCGCTTCTTTATCCTCCATGTTTATCTCCTGCTCGGCCTCCATGGCCCTTTTCCTTGATGTAGCTCTCCTGTGCATCTCGCTCCCTCTTCCGACCTGTTGACCGTTGCCAAGCTAAAAATAGGAAATTGGACACTCGTCCTTATTTTACAACACTATTATCTCCTATTTAAAGCCCCTTAAGTTGGACGCCAATTTGTAATATAATAATATTACAAATAAAAATAAAAATAAAAATTAAATTGAATTGATATGTAGATATGTGTGTTGTTTATATCACTGGATCAGTCTGACTCCTTAAAGCCCCACTAGTTAGGCTAGTCAATTTGTGATATAATTTCAAATGTAATAATAAACAAAATATAAAAATATTGATGATAAGAATATGTTATAACTAGGTGTGTTTGATTGATAAATGACAAATACATCAAACCTTAAAAATTTTGCAAATATTTTTTCTTGTGCTTGTATCGAATTTGACTGAATGATTTAATTTAATTAATTAATAATTAATTAATTATTTGAGTTTGTAATTTCCTCCTATATCTATTCTCTCAATGTGAATTATGTTTTTGCTTAATAAAAAATAATAATAACATTAATGGTAGAAATAAAAACAATGCTGGTAACTGAATACTGATTTGCGTTTATTCATTCAAAATTGTGCGCCAGTCAGACTGCGCATGTCCCAGGCACTGGCTAATATTCGCCACAGTCGGTAGTGAGAAAGATTAACAAATATATTTTTTACAAGTTTAAATTTATGGTTCTTTTAACGAGTCGAAATGGTCAGAGGGCAAGGAACAAGATACATTTAACAGGTATTCTTAAACTAAATGTTAATATCTGAAATAGAACAGAATTATTATTACAATTGTCAATTAGAAAGAAATTATTTAAATTTCGAACCAAGTCGAAGAAATGACGTCACTCTGCTCCAGGAAGCACTGGCTGATCGTCTGTATAGAAATTCAGCAATGGCCGCCGTCTGCTCGGTTTTAACTGCTATGACGCCGTTGGAATTGAAGATCTTCTCCCACAGAAATAAAACGATGTTCCCTTTTTCTGCGAAGTGGTGTTGGTCCAAAATATAGTGTTGAATGTCCCCTCGTCGTCTGCGATGTCGAATTCTGGATGGATCTCTTGTGTAGTGTGGTGTTCAAATATGTGTGTTGGTTCTCTGTGAATTCGTTCCAAAAATTGTTCAAAATGGCTGTCGATTTCTGGCGTTAAGTTTTATGGTGTTATTCTGTGTTTTTGGAAACTTGTGAAGTGTTAGACATAGATAAATAAGATTATTTCACTTGTTAGTTAGTTCATCTCCGTCACACGCCACATAACCACACTTGGTTTTAATACAAATTATTTGGTTTTCAATACTCCACTAATACATTTTTCAACTGTTCAGCTTTGCGATTAACAATAGACTAATAGACTCAACGTCGTCGTTTTAAGGCAATTTGTGGTATGTCTTTTTCCTCTTCATATTGTTTAATTATAAAATATCTGTCTAAGACTTGTTTCACTATCTAACTATACATAACAAGTTTTCTTATTTTTTACTGTATTTCAAATATTTCTTAATTTTACATGAATCTAACTATTCAGTAATATTGATTATTTAATTTTACATCTTTTGATATATAGCTGGGTTTGTTTCAACCTCATTTAAGCCCAAAAATTACAATTTTACATAATAATTGTATTCCCCATATTTTGTACAAATTCAGTGTTTTAAAGGTTTTTATTTGTTTTTTCGGTATAATATTTCCATGGAATACACCTAATAACTCCGTAATTACTTTGTTGTTAATAATTTGGTTATTAAAACATTTCAATATTGATTAATTTGCTGTTTAGTCTGATTTGATTACTATCATAAGCCTATTTTTGACTGTTTCCAAAAGAAGTTAGTTTTCTTTCTTTTGTCATTCTATTTGCTATTAACTGTATCTGCATTAATTATATTTTCAATTTCTGTATTGTATGTATTGAATTCTATTCCTATTACATAGATTAATTCTTTGATAGATAATTTTTTGGTTTATAGGCCATTCTGTGTTTACTAACATAGTGTCTTGGTTGGTCTGTTTGTACATTATACATGGTTTACTGATTTGAATAAAATTATTACATTTTTATGCCCTACTTGCCTCTCTGACTTTCACAATAGAAAATTAAATGACATGATTTTAAATATAATAGAATATCTTGTATCTACTAAACTTTCTTTATACTAATAACATCATTGAACCATAACATGAACATCTTATGCCTAATTTTAACAAAAACATCTTATTATCAACTATTTTCCATATATCACCTAATTTTAACAAAAACATCTTATTCCTATTATTTTTTACTGTATCATCAAATGATAACAAAATAGCTTATCCTAGACATAATTTAATTAGAAAAATAAAACAAACTCCTATTACTAGTAACACTGTCAGTCACTAACTGTCTTGTGTATTTATTATTCTTATGAAAACACTTTAACTGTGATAAAAAATATCGTGTATCTATTTACACCTTACATCTAAACTATTATCTAATTAATAATAAATAACAAACGCCTTAATATTAGTCATACCTTCAGTTATGAACTGTCCTTTGGTATTTTTGTCCATCTCACCATTTACTTAGCTATAATTGAAGAAAACATTTTATATGTAATAGTTTTTTTTGTATATAATTTAAAAACTCTTATTACTAGTAATGTTGTCAGTCCTTAGACTGTCTTTCATTTCAATGGTTTTATTATTATTATTCTACACTCATGGTAGTCTCTTTATAATACTTAAACTTCATTGAAGATTTTTTCATAGATTTTTTAACTATGTTTCTCACTATACACTCTGTAGTTTCTTAATTTTGTTATCTCACTTCACTTTATTGGATTCTACACTCATGTAGTCTTTTTAGTGATTTCTACACTATGGTAGTCTCTTTTGACATATTTTTTGACATGTTACACTTACAACTAATATACAATTTGTGTTTTATAGTATTGTATCTTGTAACTTGTTTGGGGTTTACCTATATCGGTTTCAATTTTGTCTCATGGTATTTATTATATGACTAACATTTTGTTTTGGCATATCTCTTCCTGTTTCTGGTCTCTTTGTTGGAATCTTGATATGTTTCGTCCCTTCTTCAAATATCACATAAGTAGTTTCCTTATTAAAATGGTTTCATGACAGATTATTTCCTTTTTTTATGGTCCTTCCCTTTTTGTACTGCTTCCCCAATCTACTGGGTATACTGCTGGTTTAACTGGTTTTTTCATAGTAGGTTATTTTAATTAATGGTTTTCTTTATTATCTTCCATTTTTATTAACATTTTATAGACTTAATTATACAGTTTCTAGTGTAATCCTTAAACAATTTATTCTTCTCACTCACTATGGAACTTTCTCTTTTATTTATGTAACATTAATTCAAATGTTTAGTGTGATAATTTTGTTATGTTACAATACCAATAAGAAAATCGAAGAAAATAGTAAGAAGATGGATGAAAATAATAAGGAAATGAAGAATGATAACCAACGATTGAAGGAAGAATTGGGTAATAAAATTGGAGATACCAGTAAGAAGATGGAGGAGAAAGTGGACGAAATAAAAAACGAAAATAAATTATTAATGGAGGAAAATATTAAGAAGATCGAGGAGAAGATGGAGGAAAATATTCAGAAGATTGAGGAGAAAATGGAGGAAATAAAAACTGACAATAAACAATCGAAGGAGGAATTGACCCAGATAAGCCAGAAACTGGAAGAAACCAATAAAAAGATGGAGAATAATAGTCAACAATTAAGAGAAGAATTAAGAGAGATGAACCAAGAGAATATGAACCGTTAGATGGAAGGATGGAAGCATTGAAGGAAGAACTGGGGCAAAAGATAGCTGAAAATAATGAAACAATCAGCAAGAAGGTAGAAGAGGGAATAACGGTAATCGAACAAAAGATTACAAGAGCTGACGAAAGATGGAATCAGACCGAACGGGAAGTACAGAGTATCAAAACAGAAATAAACACTAAGGTTAACAACATTGAAGAAACGAATAGGAAGACTTTAGAGGAAAAATTAAAAGAAACACGTGAAGACTGGGAGCGAGTGGAGGACCGATTCACAGAAAAATGTGACGGCATTGAAGCTACTGTGACCAGTATCAACAGTCAGGTGCGACAGAACCAAACAGATATAGACCTGTTCCATAATCGACCGACAAGCATTACCAGTTGTCCTAACAATGAGAATCGTGAAGGAATTAACTTCAGGTTTTATAAAAACAAACCGATGGAGTTCCTAGCCAGAATCGAAGAGTACTTCACCAAACACAGAGGCAATCGCTGGAGGGAGAATAAAGAAGTACTTGACGAATCGTTCAAGGAGATAGCAGATAATTGGTGGATGGCGATAAGAGACGAAGTGACCGACTACCAACAATTCAAAAGGCTATTCAAAGCCAAATATTGGTCTGAATCGACACAAATAACGCTAGAGACGGGATCTGTCATGGAAAATACAACCCGTATGGAAACCAGACTCTAACGGCGTACTTCTTGGGAAAGGTGTGTGTGGCCAAACATCTAGAGCCCAGAATACCGGAAGAATGCCTGGTCAGCAAGCTCTCATACCATTATGAGGAAGATATAATAAGAGCTAGAAGAAACAGTCAAATAAAGACTGTACAAGCAATGACCGAGCTCTTAGAAATGTATGAGCATGAGGATTACTACCGCCAAAGTCGCAGGAGATATGAAAGGCCGGAACCAAGAAGTAACACCAATAATTCAAATAATAATAATCGGCCGAATGTGGGCAACAACAATAATTATAATTCCGCAAATCGGAATAATGCCGAATACAATCATAACACCCGTAATAACAATAATGTACCTAGATTTAATAACAGTAATAATAATAATCATGTTCCTCGAATTAATAATAATGAGGGCAACAACAATAATAATAATAATAATAATAATAGCCATCCACCGCACAACAACGGTTATTATAATAATAACCGTAATTATGTTCCAAATGGTCAGAGAAACCCCAACCCCTCTAATAACAATTATCATAGTAATTATAACAGGAATTACCCGAATGGAGGTAATAACAATAATTACAGGACATATCGACCCCATATTAACTACATCAGAGCGGAAGGCAGTGGACAGAGGAGGTACCAGCCTCAACGAAGGAGCCGATATTATGAGTATGAGACCTTTCAAGGAAGTCAGGGAAGTAATCGTTACAGACAGTACGAGCCCAGACGCAGTTCCAGCCTGGACAATCAACGAAGACTACCTGTAACGGAAGCCCAACAGGACGATCGTGCTGAACCAAACGAAGCAGTTTCAGGACTCCAAGTTGATGCTTCCAACGGCCTAATCCGTAATGATGCGGAACATTTAAACGAACGGAGGCAGTAATAAACTCCAATAACCCTTTACTGCTCCAATCTGCTGGGTTTGACCAAGAAATAAATTTTAAGGAAGAAGAAAAAAATTTTACAATAATATACAATAACTATTTGAAAGATATCCGTAAGGACTTGCTAGAAGAAAACGAAATTAACATTAATAATAATGACAATGAAATAATATATATAATTGCAGAAATTGAGGGTATTTCTGTTCCTATAATGATAGACACTGGAGCAAATGTCTCTATAATAAATCGTAATGAGTTGGACCGGATACAGCAGGAATGCCACAAAAACTTACCGATACTACCTATTAATAATATTGTACTTGTAGGAGCTACCGGCCGACAGAACAAAACCATAAGAAAACAGGTATCCCTAAGTGTCAACAGTCAGGGCATTAGTATGGATATGATATTTCTTGTTGCAGCCGGATTACCTTTCAACATCATGATAGGATGTGACATATTGCGCAGAAACTCAGCAGTTATCGACTTGTGCCGAGGGAAGGTATCACTCTTTACTGAAGGTTCGACCTGGGTAGCCAATTTAACTAACAACAAGATGTTAGACTCCAGACAACTTCTCGACCACAAAAATAAGGTGAATTACTTGTCAAACTACTCGACAAACAACAAGCCAGTACATCAGAATTCGGAGGATGACCTATGGCCACAAAAGATTCAGGAGATACGTGCCTTCCAGTGCCACAATACTACCGAACAATTAGAGGAAGACCAGCTGAATCAATTAGTCAACATATATGAAAAATATCGAGCTGTATTTTCGGACGAACCTGGAAAGATCCGGAACTACCAATGTTCCATACGATTCAGAGAACCGGTAGAATTTAACCGAAAGTCGTATCCTATAGCACAGTCTTTGAAGGAAGCCGTACACACAGTGATCCAGAATATGATCAGTAAAGATATTATCGAAAGCAGTCAATCGCCATACACAAGCCCAATTGTGGCTATACAAAAGAAAAATGGGAAGGTAAGGCTTTGCCTTGACGCACGTGAGATAAATAAAATGATAATTAACGATCGTACCTCACCTGGCGAAATTGATGAGATATTGAAGAGATTTCACGGAACGAAGTTCATTACCACGTGGGATACCGTTTGCGGGTATTGGCAGGTGGAGTTGCACCCAGCAAGCCGGCAATACATGGCGTTCATCTTCGAAGGGCGCAACTATCAGTTTAAGAGGTTGCCCTTCGGGTTAGTGAACTCAGTAGCTGTTTTTGTCGCCTGTATGGATCATATACTCGGACCAGAAGCGCTCCAATTCACGACTGTCTATGTTGATGATCTCCTAATAACATCAACCAATTGGGAAGAACACTGTTACCGTGTGGAGCATGTCTTGAAGAAGCTGGCTGAAAATAATGTTACCCTTAAACTAGACAAGTCCAAGCTTATAGCTAAAGAAGTACAATTCTTGGGTTTCCAGTTAAACAGTCAAGGAATAACACCATCAACAGAAAAAGTAGACGCCATACAACGATTCCCTATACCAAGAAACAAAAGGCAACTACAATCATTTTTAGGCCTGTGTAACTACTATAGGAAGTTCCAAAATAATTATTCCGAACTGACGGCCCGGTTTCAGTACCAGTTATCGTCCAAGAATAAATGGCGATGGGGTCAAGAACAAGATGAAACCTTCAAATCAATTAAGGAGAAGTTCTTAGAAGCAGTAATGCTCAACCATCCGGATTTTAACCGACCCTTCTTTCTAAACTGTGACGCTAGTAATATTAGCTTGGGATCAACACTGTACCAAGAAGACAAAAGTGGAAACCATCTAGTAGTGGGCTTTGCTAGCAGAACCCTTAACCAGTGTGAAAAGAACTATAACGTGACGGAAAAGGAACTGCTAAGTGTAGTCTTTGCCTGTGGGAAGTTTCGAACGTATATCCTCGGATATCCAGTGACCGTTCGAACAGATCACAAATCTATATCATTTCTGAGAAGATGCAAGTTAAGCCATGGTAGATTGACCAGATGGGTACTTGCCCTGCAGGAATACGATATACAGTGGGAGTATGTTCCTGGAAGTAAAAATGTAGTAGCCGACGTGTTGTCGAGAGTAAATCTGGAAGAACAAACGTTCGAAGGCGAAAAGGAGAGCATCTTGAAAATCTATAATATTATCAAGGACAGATCTGATTTAGAAAAGATAGTGCAGGACATCAGCAAACACCAGCAGTCCGACCCGAAGTTAAACCACATTAAACTTCGTCTCTCCAGCCAAGATGACACAATAACGAAGTTTTATTGTGTACATAACGAAATATTATTCATCAAAACATCCCTTGATGAAGAGATATGGAAGATCATGATCCCTACTACAATCGAAAAGGATATCATCCTGGATTATCATCTACGATACGGTCACATGGGAGCCATGAAGGTGATCAAGGCGATGGAAGAGAATTGCCATATAAAAAATATAAATAGGAAGACGAGAAACTACCTCAAAACTTGTCTGATATGTCAATTGGTGAAAACCAACAATGAGAAAAAAGAGAGTATGATGATACCAATTACCTCACAAGCCAAACTGGAAAAGGTCTTTCTGGACATCTGTGGTCCATTTCCCCGCAGTGGCGGACGCCATCGATACAAATACATTATTATCATGATGGATCACTTCACAAAATTCACAAAACTGTACCCTGTGAACAGAGCCACCACTTTGAAGACTCTAGGAGTAATAACAAATCATTACATTCCAGAGATAGGGAGCCCGGCATCCATAATCACAGACCATGGAACGCAATTTAAGGGTTGGAGGTGGAGAAACACTCTAAATACGCTGGGCATTAAGACATACAAGACATCTGTCTACCACCCCAGCAGCAATCCAGCAGAGAGGGTACTGCGAGAAGTCGGAAGAATATTACGGACTTATTGCTATAATCAACAAAGGAAGTGGCAAGAATATTTATTAGCTACTGAAGAATTCCTTAATTTTGTCATATCACCCCGCTATAGGTACCACGCCATACACGGCAATGTATGAAAAACCGCCTCCGAGAGAAATACAAGACATAATAGAGTTCCCCAGGACTCAAGAATACAAATTCAATCGAATCAGATTCTACAATAAATTGGCAGAAGACCAGGAAAGGCGCAAGAACAAATATCAAAAGGCTGTTACGAAATTAATAAGCTATGAAGTCGGAGAAAAGGTACTACTAAAAAACAGGGAATTACCCAGTACTTTGGAAGGCATTACCAAAAAGTTGTTACTGCTGTATACCGGCCCATACCTGATTATTAAAAACAATAATAACAATACGTATGTATTAAAGGATATCATTTCAAATAAAGTAAAAGGAACTTATAATCAATTATCAATTAAAAAATATATAGAGGAAAGATAAAAAATTTCAAAATTCAAAAAATTTGTAAGTACAACTTACACCAAACATTCGAAGAATTATGAATAAACGAAAAGAATTTTGATGAATAAAAAGTTTTCAAAAAAAAAAAACAATAGTAAGTACAACTTACACTGATCACTTGAAAGACTATTAAGAATGAAAAAAGAATTTTGATGAACAAAAATGTTCAAAATTCAAACCAATAGTAAGTACAACTTACACCAAAATATTTGAAAAACAACTATGAATAAGAAAGAATTTAGTTGAATAAAAATATCTAAAGTTCAAGAAATAGTAAGTACAACTCATACGAATGATGAGAAATAACTCTTAAATATGAAAAGAGATTTTGTAAGAAAGAGATACAAAATTCTAAAAGAGTAAGAACAAATCACACTCATAATTTGAGTGAACTCTTACCTAAAAGAATTTGAAGGTAAATGGAGTACAAATGTAAAAACTCTCTCTCAACTCTCCAGAGACCCAAAACAAAAAGAACAGGTTCCAGTAAACAAAAGAACAACCAATGTTAAACAATTGGATAATTTTTACCAGAACAATATATTAATAAATGTTAAAAATGTTAGAAGAAGGAATGTAACAAATCCTCATAAAAACCAGTGTTAATAAAGAAAAAAAAACCCCTCAATAAACTATCACAACTATAAAAAAACCATACTATAGTTTGTATGATAATAGTGACTATGCTAACAATGACCACTATTATAAATTATGTAAGTAAGACAAAAATGATACAGAATTTCAAATGAAAAAGAGAAAAGAAACCAGAATATCATATGATTTAATCAAAACAACTTAACCAAACTCACAAAGAAAATAATTTGATAAAGATGGAACAATGAAGAAAGACCAACTAAGTAAAGACCAAATATTAAGACCAGAAACCAAAAACCCTGGTACTATTAATGATAATATTGTTGTAATAACCACTGTTATAGTGATAAGTGATAAAGAATTAATTAATGTTATGCCATGAGCAATAAAATAACTCATTGGATACCAGATGGTAGAAAAAATATATATAAATGCTAATTACTATGTAAACAAGATGAAATGATGAAATGTATATTATACCACATACCTAAACCACCTAATATGGAATAAGCTTTAATAGAGAAGAAGAGTCAAGTGTATGAAAGTATTAATTGATATAAAATATTATGAAGTGAAGAATCTAAGGATTAATTGATGACTCGTTGGGCACTTGGTGAAACATATTAATACAAAGGTTTTGTAAAATATATAAAAACACTTGGTAAGTTTCACAAATAGTTACTCGCTCTTTGACAATGGCTTAAGTTAGTCGAAACAGCTGTCAGAGTTAATTAAAAAATTTGTGAAACTTACCAAGTGTTTTTATATATTTTACAAAACCTTTGAATCTAAGGATGTTTATTTTAGTCAAAAGAGACTACTTTTACTGATTATTTATTTTTATGACTGGATGTAGAAAATGCCATCAGTCTTATATTTTTGAGCAGAAATGATAATACCTCTGGACTCAATTAATTGAAGTATTGGACAGCAGGGATTGAAGCCAAAAGTGCCACTCTGAACTGTTCCAATTCATTATGTTAGGGAATGTTAGGGAGTAAACATACTGGTGAGGAAGCACCAAATAAGAAAGGATATAAAATGATAATGTTATACACAAGATTTAAGATTACTTATTAATGAAGAAAGAAACTAATGAAGGAGATACACATCATCTGAGAGGAAGCAACGGTGGAAAAGGAAGGTATATAAAGTGAAAACATGTAATCACGAAGAAAATATGGTAAATAAAAAGAATTAGTAGTAATTATTTCATCCATACTAAGAGTATGATCTGATCTAATCACTTTTACAGGAGAGCATATGTAGCATAACAAAATTATCACATTAAAATTTTAACTTAATGCAACACAAATAAAGAAGAAAAGGTCCATAGTGAGTGAGAAGAATGAATTGGTTAAAGATTAAACTAAAGAAACTGTACATTAAGTCAATAAAATATTAATAAGAATAAAAAATAACAAAGAAAACTATTGGTCAAAATAACTTACTATGTAAAAACCCAATAAACCAGCAGTATGCCCAGTAGATTGGGGAAGCAGTAAAAAGGAAAGAAAAGAAAAAGGAGATAAAAAGGTAAAAACAATATTAATAAGGGAAATTTATAAGGTCAAGAAGCAGAGAAACCACAAGACAAGAAATTTACTAATATAATAATGAAGAAAGGACAAAATATGTCAAGATTCCTACAAAGAGCCTAGAAATAAGAAGAGCTATTCCAAAAATGTTAATAAAGGAATAAATACCTTTGAACTAAATTTAAAACCAACATATTTAGACCCCGTAACTCAAGTTACAAGATACAATCAAATGAAAACAGAGTTGTAAACTAGATATAAGTATTATATGTAACAACCAAAAGACTACCAATAGTGTAGAAACGAACCAAAAACTACCATAGTGTAAAAACAAAAGACTACCATTAGTGTAAGAAATATAAGGTGAAATACCATAATAAATACAATAAAAGTCAGAGACTACAGTGAGTGTAGAGAATAACCAGTGACACACTATAATAAAAAATAGTGTAGGAAATAAAAATTATTTAAAAGGGCTGACAACATTATTAGTGATAAGAGTTTTTTAAATTAGATATAAGAAATAATATTACCGATAAAATGTTTTTTTTTAATTACAGTTAAGTAAATTGTGACAAGGACAATAAATACCAGAGAACAGTTCATAACTGAGGGTATAACTAATGATAAAATGTTTGTTATTTATTGTTAATCAGATAATATGTTAGATATAAGGTGATAATAGATATAAGATGTTGTTATTACAGTTAAGTTGTTACCAGAAAAAAAAACAAATACAAAGGACAGTTAATGACTGAAAGTATTATTGTTAGTAATAAGATGTTTTAGTATAATTAAATTTGTTACAAAAAGAACATAAAAACAAAGGACAGTTAATGACTGAAGGTATTGTTAGTAATAAGATGTTTCTATTATAGTTAGATGATATATAAAAAATAATAGGCATAAGATATTTTGTTATCATTGAATGATACAGTCAAAAATAATAGATATAAGATGTTTATGTTAAAATTAGGTGATATATGAAAAATAGTAGATAATAAGATGTTTTGTTGTATTTAAAATCATGTTAACTAATTTTCAAGTTTGTAAGGCAGAGAGGCAAGTAGGAAATAGGAATGTTATAATTTTATTTAAAACTGTAAACCATATGAAAGGTACAAAGCAGATTAGCTAATACACCACTCTAGAAAAACAGACCAGTAATGTAAACCAAAACTATCTATCAGAGAATCAAACTACATAATATAGGGAATAGAATTCAGTCCATACAACACAGAAATTTGAAAATGTAATTAGTACAGATACAAATAATAACGAATGGAATGAAAAAGGAAAGAAAATTAACTTTTTTTTGGAAATAAATAATACTAGGCCTATAATGGTAATCAAATCAGACTAAAAGGTAAATTAATCAATATTGAAGGGTTATAACAACAAAATTATGAACAACAAAAAATAATCATGGAGTGGTTAACATTATTCCATGGAAATATTATCAGAAAAACACTTGTAAACCATTTAAACACTAAATTTGTACAAAATATGAGGCCTACAATAATCATCCAAAATTGTAAATTTTAGGATTATATGAACTTAAAACAAACCCAGCTATATATCCCATTATGTAAAATTAATTTAAGAATATTGCTGAATAGTTAGATTTTTGTAAAATTAAGAAATAATTGCATGACAGCAATAAATAGGAAAACCTGTTATGTATATTTAGAGGATGAACCAAATCTGAGACATGTACTTTTATAAATAAACAATGGAAAGAGGAAAAAGACATTTCATGAATTACCCCGAAACGACGACTTTCAGAGTCTAGTCTATTGTTAATCGTTAATATGACCAGTTGAGAAATTACTAACAGAAGACCGAAAAAGTATAATTTTGTGCAAAACCGTGAGTGTAGCCTTGAAAAGTGTAACAGAGGTTAACTAAATAAAAATAACACTAACAGATAATAATTAACACCTAACTAATTCAGAACAACAGCAATAACACTATCTAACATGAGCACAAGAAATCAACGGCCATTTTGAGAAGATTTTAAACCGTATTAGCAGAACACGAATACACACATTTGAACACCGGACACTTCACCAGTAAACCATCACGAAACAACATCGCAGGAGAAGAGAGAACACTCTACACTACATTCCAGGACAACTACAACCTCGCAGAGAAGGGAATACTCATTTATTTCTGTGGGAGAAGCTCAACCCGTATCAGCAGTGCATAGCAGAGAAAATCGAGGTTACGGCGGCCATACTTTATTTCCGAACCAGCACAAGACACAGTCTGCTTGAAGCCAGTAATGTCATCTCGACGAATGGTTCGATATTACCTTTCATAATTGACAATTTACATAATAATATTGTTTTTTCAGCCATAATGATTTATTTTAAAAATTAGTGTAAGAATTGTATCTTGTTCCTTGCCCTCTGACCATTTCGACTCGCTAAAAGAATCCTAATTAATTAATCTTGTAAAAATATATTTTGTCAATCTTGTTCGCTACCGACTTGAGCAGATATCAACCAATGCCTGGGTCATGCGCAGCCTGAATGGCGCATAATTTTAAATGTCAATAAATGAACATCATTATTCAGTTATAAGAGTTTGTATTTATTTGTATAGTGAATGTTAGCTATTCTTTCTTCTAAAAAAATAATTTACAGTGATAAAATAAATATTTGAGAGGAAGAAGACGAGCAAAGTCAGCAGAGAGAATCAACAGATCTAACTACACAATTAAATTATTAATAGAAACAAATAGTTTTGAACTAAAAATTCATACCTATTTAATTGGAAGTAATTAAAGCACACACACACTTAATTAATTAATTAATTATTAATTAATTGAATTAATTAATTACCCAAAAAAAATAAATAAGTAAAATTTTATAACTTACAAAATTTTTTATTAAGAACAAATCACACTTTATTATCATACATTATTTATATTTAATTTATTCTTTATAATTGGGAATAATTACCAATTGGCGAGATCACTAGTGGGATTTCAGTTATTATAAAATCAACTTAATAATTATAAAATCTATCTACTAATTATATTATATAAATTTTGAAACATATATTACAATATTAATAATAGACACATTTTTGTACCACCTAAGGCAGCACACAAACGCACACTGTTTATGTGAACTGTAATGACATACAAGGAGGGGAGATTGGCCAACACTAAGCTTCAAGCATTTGTTACTGTCTCAAGTGAACTCTAGATACCGTACTCATTCTCACAGGTTGCACCTTGATTTTATTGTACTTCCCTGTAATTTTTTTAAAAAATTTAAAAACTTTGCACTGTAATGCTCCTTCACCCCCCCCACACACACACACAAAATTATTAATTACACTTGATTATCACTTTTAATTTCAGGGTTACTGGGAACACTTCATAAACATAGTATTTACATGGGTAGTGTAGTCATTAAGGAACAGAAACAGACATTCTGTAATTCATCTGTGTTTGTAAGATTGGTGTGCTGTATGAATAATGTATTGAAAACCACTGAGTACTTGAATAACACTGAATCTTAAACATATTCGTTTAAGTCCAATGTTAAAGTGATACAATATAATCAATGCTGAATGGTGAATTTACATTCATGATGCTTTCTCTGTTTATGATATATATTCATGATGAATAATTGATATTTTTATGCACAGAACTGGGATATGAAAAGTAAATGAAATTTGTATTCTTGGATTTTGTTGTCCATGATGTTGATTGTTGATTAACAATTATAAGTATAATACTAGTGGCTTGTAACACTAATTCTTTCATTGGTAAAAATGTAAAATTTTTACATTTTTAATGTAACTAAGCTACGATAGTGGCTGCTTCTGATGAAGCTTGTAATGTGCGAAAACTGATTCAGGCAACAAGGTAAAAATTTTACCAATAAAAATCTTAGTGTTCCGAGTTAGTAGTATTATACTTATAATTAGAAATTAGTATGTCAAAACTACATTTTTGCAACATCCTGTATGTTCAAAATTGCATCGTATATGTGAAAATTGTTTGCATCAAATTTGCTGTCTGGTACAAATACAAAACAAAGATATTTAGAATTAAAATAGTAAAAATATCAATAAGACAAGCTACATACAAAACTCAAGTAAAGGAAGCAGAAATAGATGGGTTTGCACAATGTGGATCAAAACCTAAGTAAAAGAGTTTAAGGTGGAACTGACAGACCAGAAGAAGAGTGAAGAGGCTAAAGACAAAGTTTGGTAAAGGAATGAACATCAGAACCCAATGTAGGTCATTTGGTGAGATATATAACAACACTTGTTTTTAAAATGACATGTTCTTGCCATATCTTAATTCTTCTTTTTCATTATCACAGTTGTAGTAACATGATAAGTAGAAACCTTTTGACTTATTCACAGACACGTTTCATGACATTCATCACACCATCAGTGTGAAACTGATCCTGATGTGTGCTGTGCTCCTGATCAGGAGCGCAAGGAGGGGGGTTTTGGGGGTTAAAACCCCCTCCCAGAGAGATTAAAAAATATATTTTTTTATGTTGAATGGGTTACATAATAAAGAAGTTTTAAAACAGTTTAAGAAGTTCTCATATCAAAACATGCTGACAGTGGACTGAGGGGTGTTAATCCTCAATTCCATGACCATAAACTGCGACTCTCTGCAAGTCCACTCGGTGAGTGTTTGCCGCCATTACCATGGCAGGCAACACCGCTATGTGTAGAATGATGCGCGTTTTACGTGCCGTTCACTCGCAGTGGTTCAACCGCTTAACGTATAGAATGCACAATTTTTATTCAGTTTGTAGCAGGCAAACCGCGGCGTACACCCGCTTGTGTAGAATAAGCCTTTCTCGTTTTTAATTGGAGGGAAAATGCGCGACTTGTCGGGAATGTCCGGAAGCGATCGTCTGACTTCGGCCGTGAGGCGCATGAAAGTGGTGGGGTTTGGGGGGATTGGGTCGGTCTATAAACGTTTGTCTTACTCGCTCGTCGCTACTTCTGGTTTGAATCTCACCAGAACATACTAACACCTTTCCAGTGTTTGATACAAACCAGCCTAGAAGAAAGTAATTATCAAAACACTTCTAGCATTACCAAACTAGCGGAGTTTTACGAACTTGAAACTTCAGGGGTCTATGGTGAGATTATTCTGTGGCAAGAGATTTTGAAAGAAAAAAAAGCAGAAAAATGCAATAGAGGCTTTGCAGCATTGCAACACTGAACTCCTGCCCATGGTAAATTCTTTACTTTCTATTTTGGCAACAGTCCCAGTCCACTACTTGTACACCTGAAAGGTCATTTTCTTCATTGAAGTTTCTGAAGACCTATTTGAGGAACGGAACTTCCGAAGAGCGCCTATATGGACTAGCTATGGCATATATACACGAGAGAATCTGTGTAACTGAGGATGAAGTACTTGACGAACTTTCTCGAAAGTCACGAAGACTCAATATTTCTTTGTAACGATGAATAAACAAATTTAAAATTTACTTTTGGAAAACTTTTCTATTTGTTGCCAACCTACAATCCTGTGTACCTTAATACTACCCTTTCCCTATTTATCACAGTTATAAATTATGTACATGCATAATTTAAGTTTCCTCAATATGACATAAGGTCCGCAAAATACATCAGATGTGCGCAAGACATATATTAGGCCCCAGTAGACCGCATCTGCCAACCCTAAAAATAGTAGAGTTAATCCCAAACCCCCCCCCCCCCCAGGAGAAATTCCTGGCTGCGTTACTGCTCCTGATCACACAACAATTGATAATAGCACACAACAAATATTGCTTCCTCCACTACCAGCATCAGGACAAGAAGTCTTACAATGATAACGTGACAAACATCATGAAACACATCTGTGCATAAGTTAAAATGTTTCTGTTCTTCAAGTGATTATAATAGTGATATTAATATTGGTCTTACACATGCTTTTTTTCACATGTTTCGTACATACATCCCCAGTGGTTTTATCCTCATGTTTCGTAATTACGCATCCACAGAGGTTTGTCATAGTATGTCCAAAAAAATGTTTGGTGCTAAGAATAATATGTGTTAAAACCTAAAAATAATGGTGTTAGAGTAAATGGAAACTAAGATGGCAAGATACTGATGCACTACTGCCTTTTAGAGCATGGTGTGTCAAATTCTAAAACATTTATTGACCATACCAGTAATTTAATATTCAGTATTTCTAATAATGTAGCATGGCAACTGAAACACTAAATTGTACCTGAATTTTTGGTTATAACTTAGATTCTTGGATTTTGTTGTCTATGACATGTCCGATATTATCACTAACTATATAAAATAATTCTGATGAGGAACACAATTTATTTTACATCAAGATTATTACATTTTTTACCTTATTCCCTTAACTAGCTTTTGCTTGTTATAAGCTTCATCAGAGGCTGCCGCTAGGAGCGATGTCCGTCCTGCTTTTGGTGATGGCACTGTCAATTGAAAGATTGTTGTGTGCATACTATCACCAAAAGCAGGACGGATAGCACTCCTAGTGACAGCCTCTGTTTAAGCTCATAGTGCGAGTTGACCAAAAGCTAGTTAAGCCAGTAACGTAAAAATGTAATAATTTTGATCTAAAATAAGTGTGGTACATGTCAGAATTATTTTAGATAGCTAGGTATAACTTAGAATATATTATATATAAGTGGCGAAGCATCTATATATGAGGTGTATGCGGCGCATACAATTTAAAATTATATGTAAAATAGTATAAAGTTTTGTAATTAATTTTAAATTATTTGAGACGTAAAAGTTTGTCATCTCAAAAGCCAAAACTTAATTTTCACTTGAGCGATATAACGACAAATAAATAAAGCATTACTGTTTACAACCAGATGCACAGTATGCGTTGTAGCTAACGAATACATTCTCTCGATAGCGGTCATTAACCCATGCAGCAGATATTCATGTGTGAACAGGCAGGCGTTCTGACTTGCGCTCCCACTCCCACTGTCTGTGAATAGCTGTAACGCTATGCGTTACTTTTCTGCATACACAGTGCTTAGTGCGTACGCAGACTGAGTTGTTTAAAGCTTTTTAATTATGAGTTCGTTTGTAGTAGAGCCTGTAGCGGGAACATCTTCGTCGTGTGTAGTTGAGTGCAAATGTGTAATTGAAAGTTTATTTATACAGCCATTCAGTAGTAGAAGTTTTACAGATAAACTAAACATTATTTCTAGCGGTAGACCAACCCCATTAATTCCCAAGTTAACGTCAAAACAAAAAATTATACACGACATTTAAAGGAATAACATTATGAAGTAAAAACGTGGCTTTGTGGCTGTAGAAAAAATTCAAAATTATACTGTTGGCCATGCATTATTTTTTCAACTGAAAAAAAATGTCTGGACAAATGCAGGAGTTTCTGATTTGAACAATTTGTTTAATTTACAAAAACGCCATGAGATTTCCCAGAGTCATGTTGCTTCACTTCTTGCTTTAAAACAGTTCGGAAAAACCAGAATTGAATATGCCCGTAGTGAACAATTTAAAATTAACATCAAACAGCACAATGACATGGTAAAACAAAACCGGTACATTCTTCGATGTCTAATTGACGTAGTGTGTTTTTTGGATGAAAATGAACTCCCATTTCGTGGACATGATGAATCTGTGGCATCGTCAAATCTAGGAAATTATGTAAGGCTGTTAAATTTGTTATGAAATTACGATGGAATGTTAGACAACCACCTTAAAAACTCTACAGTCTTTTCTGGTTTATCTAGCAATATTCAAAATGACTTGATTAACTCCATTTCTCAAGTCTTATTAACAGAAATAAAAAATGAAATAAAACAAAGTCCCTTTGTAGATATTTAATAATATTACATAATAATGGACGAAACAACAGATATCACAAATACGTGCCAGGTGTCAACTGTGTTTCGTTACGTCGATAAGTCCGGAGCCGTTCAGGAAAGATTTATCGGTTTTAGCGATTTTAGTGACGATTGTACAGCTAACGCGTTGGCAAACTACGTATTTAATGTTCTGACCGAATACGACTGTGAAGAAAAATTAGTTGCACAAACGTACGATGGTGCTGCTGTTATGTCTGGTGAACATGGAGGTTTACAGGCCCTGGTCAAAAGTAAGTGCAGCCAAGCAATATTTATCCATTGTTATGCTCATAAAATGAACTTGGTCTGGAAAAATTCGTAGATCACATTAAAGAATGTAAAATACTTTTTAACACATTATCTGGTTTAGCTTCAGCTTTTTCAAAATCATCCAGAAGAACTATCGCACTTGATCAAGAAGTAAAGAAGCGATTTCTGTCAGTTGCACCTACTAGATGGAACTACAACAGCAGACTAGTTGCCACTGCAATAGAACACAAGGCTGACATCATAAGTCTATGATTGAGAACGGAGATAAGTGGGACAACGAAAGTTATACTGGAGCAATCGGTTTTCTTGTTACTCTTCAAGATTTTGACTTCACATTTTTACTTCATCTGTTCGGTTCAATACTACCACAGGCGGATTCCATATTCGAAATTTTGTAGAAAAAAAGTTCTGAAATCAGTTTTTGTATGAAACACATTGAAGACTTTGATAAATATCTTAATAATTTAAGGAATAACTACAACAAATTCTGGAGTGACTGGAATGAAATTCAGAATATTCCAACAGGGAGGTGGGACAAGCCTACAAGCACTCACAGAAGTAAAAGATTACGTATTGATAATATGTCAGATTTGGAAAGCTCTTATCATAGGCTTTATTATGAAATTATTGATTCAGTAAAATGTAGACTTAATCAGAGGTTTGCAGATATAGGTCAACTTGATTTTATCGCTCTACTAGAATCACGACGTTTTCCAGAATTTTCTAAAAAGTTTCCAGAAGAGCATTTTGAATCTCTAAACACTCGTATGGCCAGTATTTTGATTTTCCGTTACTAAGGAGTGAGCTTTCTGTAGTTTATTCAAATGAGCAGTTTTGTAAAAATAGTGTTAGTGACTTGTCAAAGTTCTTAACATCAGCAGATCTGAGTGGCACCATTACTCAAGTGTGGAGGCTTGTAAACCTTATAATGACAATTCCAGTTACAAGCTCTTCAACAGAAAGATCGTTTTCAGCTTTTAAGAGAATAAAAACGTATTTGCGTAACTCGCAAACTGAACACAGACTATCAGCTCTATCAGTGTTATCTATTGAAAAACCGCTTCTTTTGAAACTAAAAACTAATTCTGGTTTTTACGATACGGTTGTTGACTTATTCGCTGAAAAAACCAGGCGCATAGAACTAGCGTTTAAAAAATAACTCCTACAACTAACGCATAATAATTAACAATAATGTGCATAATAAATTATTGTGAGCCGTTACAATGAATGAATTAGTGTCGTTTTGGACGATTTTAATTACCATTGTGAATCTGTATTGTTTACGTATGACATATTAAACAGCAGATACAAGATATTATAAATTATTTTAAATAAATAATTGTGCAGTGTGTTTATGGATTCTGTGACTGAATGTGATTAAAACAAGTGGAAATAACAGATGAATCAGTACCACCAGACGCCACTCAACGTACTGGTAAGTTCCTAATACAGTCTGCTTGATTTACTAAAACAATTTATATAATTAATATTATTATATTGGTCTCTATTAGAAAAAGGAAAAATTGTAATATTTACTCTTTTCTTATCTGCTGTTATACTGTTGACCGGGTTTGGTTATCACACGGAGAGAGAGAAGGAGTTTTTATTTGTTGATGGCTGAGATAGGTATAACCGCATACACATTCTAAAAACTCACGCCTCGCCACTGTTATATGTTTATAATTTAGAACATGAGTAACAAAGATTATGATCTTTGTTACAACAAGTGGGCAAAATGAGTAGTAGCTTGGCATGCCTCCTGAGTTACAATTTAGTCTAATGGTGTTTACAAAACCTCATGAATGATATTTTTTGAGGTCCTATGGTTCCCAGTAACATATGACAGACATACAAATACAAATATAAAGTATCCTATCTGCTTTATATACAAAATCATCTCCTATGATTCCATAGAATACTGACATGTCTTTGAAAAAAATTTGTAAATCTTACTCTTTACAGTAGCTGTGTATTGAGAATTGATGGGCGGTACTGTAGTGTTCTGTACTGCATTGTTGTCCATATATACAGGATTATCCATTTTGTTTTCATGTAGTGGAATGTTGTTTTCTATATTTGTTCCATTCATCTCATTTGGTGGAAACTTCTCTGGCTCTATGGAACTGACGATGAGTCCATCTGTTTTGCTTTTACGATTACCTGACTTTGGTCGTTTACTAAAACAAACAAAAAGTAAATAATACAACCTTTAATATGCAGTACACTTGTAGAAAATACAAAAAACTTTATTAAACATGTCATAGACTATTTTGAAAAGTTTATTCTCAAAAATTATTCACCATGCTTAGAACAAATGAGGGATTAACAATAACATCATCACCAATGGTATTAATTATTATTATCTTGCCATTGCACATTTTACATATTTTATTTATGTGGTAATGGTAAATGTGAAGTTCAAAGTAAGATACTGATGTAAATTGATGGAAATCTAACCTAATTTATCAGAGTGTTCAACCCAACATATCCAGCATGAATGGAGATCTATTAACATATATAAAGAATGAAACTGAAGAACTAAGTGACATCATTTAGAAAGCTATTTACTTAATTATGCATTCTGTAAAAAATATGTTCTGAATAAAAGCTGGAAAAGTATGATAACAGGTATTTACATTTATAATTACATAATTATAACTCAAATAATAATAGTAAATAAAAGATAATAAAACAAAAGGTCACATCAGGAATGTAATATGCCCATGAATAACACAGACACAACATTTGACACGTATTAACATGCTCTAAAATTTAAGAATGGCTGAGAGAAATGCATGGAATATTATCTTATTGTTGATTTGTGACCTCTGTATGCAAAATAAGTTTAACTTATTGTTAAAAACTCATATACATTAAAAACTCGTTTATCCGAATTTGATGGGACCGCGCCCGTTTTGGATAACCGAAACCTCTATTTAAAGTTGTCAAGTTTGTTCATCATCTTCTTTCACAGCACTACATTTTATCTGTGTAAATAGTACACCTCTATTTAAATAATAATACATATGTAAGCACAGTAACTTTATTTAATAATAATAATTTAAAAGTTATAAATGTGTTCAGCATATAATTTTTCAGAACAGATACCATATTAAATAATCTAATAGACCATTGTTACTCAGTTTATATGAGCACAGTAAATTCACACACACAGAACCAAAGAAACGACCTCCACATGAATCAACATGTTATATCACAGTCTTCTAATTTGGGCTTTACCTCCCCCCCCCCCATGGGTAATGGAAGGATAGTAGGGACTCCTGGACTACAAATAGCAGAGGAGTTGAGGAGTAAATGGAAGACTCAAAAAATTATGGTCACCTAAATATTTTAAACTAAAGCATTTTATGGCAAATTTAGAAATAAAATTTTACACTCTTACAAACATAATAATAATAATAATAATAATATTTATTACCAATTTACCTTTACATATAATAAAAATTATACAATAAAGGACCTATAGGGGGCATAAATGCCCGTACATAGGTTGGTCCTTAGAATTAATATTTATATACTTAATACTAATTGTGAGTTTTACCTCACCGATCATAGTAATATATTAAAAATAAATTATTTTTCAATTTTAACAAAATTTTAGTTTGTACTATAATACAATTCAATAAATAAATGAAAAAAAGAGAAAAAAAGGTCCATATCATAATAGACTGTTTTTTTGATTATTCAATAACAGTGTTCCTAATTTTTTCTTTGATTTTTTTTTAAGCACTTTTATATTTACATTTAGATTTTTCAGTTCATTAGGTAATTCATTAAAATATTTTATGGCATAATACACATAGCTTCTTTGCCCAATACTTAATAGGTGTCGCGGCAATATAATACTTTTATACCGTGTGTTGATTCGATTTTGTAAAAACTCACTTTTTAGATCATTGTATTGATAAACTATAGAATTCACTACAAACACCTGTTTAATATTTAATGGTTTATTCGAATCCTGTTCATTGACTCCTATAATTTTAAGAATACACTTTTGCAGCCGATCCAATGCGTCTAAAGATGATTTATATAGACCCCCCCCCCCAGCCTATGATTGCATACCCTGCCACACTATGGAATAGTCCATAGTATATTTGTAGTAGTTGCTTTTTTGATAAAATTTGTTAACCAAATACACTGTTACTCACCGTCTATGGCCTTTCCGTGATGTTATTTCGTTGTTTACATGTTTCGAGGCACTTGCCTCATCATCAGAACTTTATAAAAACTAATCTATGTCATCAATGATGACATGTGTCAAATTACTAAAACACAATATGGCATTAAACTATGTACAGAACTTGCTTTAAAAATGAGCACGTCAATGTTAGGTGTGCCTTGCAAGACAACACGCGCCGTACTGACGAAATCTAAGTTTTATCTTGACCATATCGCATAGCGGTATCGTACAGTATATTTGATTTATATTGTAATTGGTCGTTCAACACGTGTGGCTTGGTACTGGCGTCGTTATATGCTTTATAAATCTCATATTCTTCAAGGGCGTTCAAATAACCCCCTATATTGCAGAAATGAAGGGGTATTAGATTCGAGCTAAAATCCGTGTAACTGTGATTGTTGTCTATAAGGTGCCTGGCAAAATTTGACTTGATGTTGTCAAAGTTGTAAACTCGTGTAGGGGGTCTATGTTCAGAAAATCTTTTCAAAAAACCTCGACCCGTCTGGCCCACATATTTGAACGCCCTTGAAGAATATGAGATTTATAAAGCATATAACGACGCCAGTACCAAGCCACACGTGTTGAACGACCAATTACAATATAAATCAAATATACTGTACGATACCGCTATGCGATATGGTCAAGATAAAACTTAGATTTCGTCAGTACGGCGCGTGTTGTCTTGCAAGGCACACCTAACATTGACGTGCTCATTTTTAAAGCAAGTTCTGTACATAGTTTAATGCCGTATTGTGTTTTAGTATTTTGACACATGTCATCATTGATGACATAGATTAGTTTTTATAAAGTTCTGATGATGAGGCAAGTGCCTCGAAACATGTAAACAACGAAATAACATCACGGAAAGGCCATAGACGGTGAGTAACAGTGTATTTGGTTAACAAACACGTGCCTTGGGACTACAACAGGAGTTATTCCATTTAAATAAACTTTGTTTAAGTCTGTAAAAAACGTAGAGTAAGTATTTGGTTTTTTTACAATGTTAGCCACATGTACATCCCACTTCATGTTAAAGTCATATGTTATTCCTAGATATTTACTAGTTTTAACTCTTTTCAATTTTTGACCATTTATCTTAATTTCAAAGTCATGCAGAACAGAGTCTCTATAATTTCCAAAGGTGATAAAACAGACTTGCTTATGTTGAGTACTAGATTGTTGTGATAGAGCCAAGAGTATATAATATCTAATTTAGTTGACATATCTGTTGCAAGTTCAGGCCATGTCTTTGCTTTCATTGGTACTGCTGTATCATCAGCATATGCTATTAATACATCTTGTAACACTAGCAAGTCATTGATGTATAAAATAAACACTAAAGGTCCTAATATAGAGCCCTGGGGCACTCCAACATTTGTTTTAATAGGCTGACTTCTAGTCCCATTCACCTTTACAACTTGTGTCCTGTCATGTAAATAACTGGCTATCAGGGATAAGCTTACACCTCTTATTCCCATATTCTGTAATTTGGATATAAGTATGCCATGATCGACAGTGTCAAAAGCTTTGGAGTAGTCCAAAAAAGTTACAACAGTTGGTATGCTAATACTTAGATTTTCATAAATAAATTTGCTAAGTAGGGCTATAGCATCATCTGTGCCTTTCTTCTTGAGAAAGCCAAATTGTTTAGCACTTAACAGGTTATGTTTCTTTACAAATTTAAATAATCTGGTAAAAATAATTTTTTCAAAAATCTTAGCTAAATTTGATATCAGTGCGATCGGTCGATAATTGTTAACCAAACTTTTTACACCTTCCTTATATATAGGACAAATTACAGCTTTCTTAAATTGATATGGACATGTACCTTGTATCATAGCAGTATTAATAATGTGAGTTAAAGCAGGAGTTATGAACGGAGCAGCTAGCATAACTGTATAGGCATGAATTTCATCACACCCACCAGGTTTATTTTTGAGTTCACGAATAGTTTGGTAAACTTCTGACTCATTTGTTGGTGTTAGAAACACAGTATGCTGATTAATTGATATATCTGTATTTCATGCTGCAGAATAGGAGGAGTCGCACTTTCATTCAACCTAAATACTATTGTGCTGAACAATTCATTAAAATAATTAGCCTTTGTCCAATCATTGCTGTTTAGTTTATTATTAATCAAAATATCATTTATTTGTCTATTTTTTGAATTACGATCCAATTTTAGATGAACATATCTCCACATTTTTTTAGAATCAGCGTTTTGTAGTTGTTTTCCTTCATGCCTATTTTTAGCAGTCCTAAGTAATGATTTAAGTCGTTTTTCGTAATTTAAGTACAGCTCTGTTTTTAGCAAGTCGTCTTGACTATTCTTCCAGTTGTCTTGATTGTTCATCTCTTCTTTCACAGCACTATCACTTTACTAAAAATGAACTTTATCTTGTGAAAAACTTACTTTTTTCGTCGGACGCGTTTCGGCTTAGTATCCGCCTTCTTCAGCTTTTAGTCAGACTGCCATCATTTCGTAACGGTTTTTGTGTGGAAGGTGTAGTGGGGGTGGTACATGTCCATACCACCCCCACTACACCTTCCACACAAAAACCGTTACGAAATGATGGTATTCTTCCAGGCTTTATATAATTTGTTTTTGTTATTAACTGAATTAATGAGAGCAGGGGTAATCCAGGTCTTTCTTGGTTTTTGAATTTTTGGCTTAGGTTTGTGTGAAAGTTCATTGATAGTTTGAATCTTGTTTATTAGCAATTCTAATGCTTCATTGTTATTTGGTGTATTACAGACTTGTTGCCATTGTTCTGAAGCACACAGCTCCAAAAATCTTTTTTTGTTTATTTCAAAAGATACTGTAAGTTTGCATTTTATGTTGTTTCCATGTAGTAATATTAAAACGGGGTAGTGGTCTGTGATTGAGTCAATTAATTTACCAGATTTTGCTGTGTATATTCCTTTCATGAAAATATGGTCAATGCAAGTTCCATCTTTATAATTCTTTATAGGATGAGTACAAGTATTTATCATTGATTCATAACCATTTTGCAGTAATTGGTAGAAATAATCCTCAGTTTTTTCATTAAACTCAATGAGATCTAAGTTAACATCACCCAAAATCATGTGGTTTGCAACAGTTTTGTTACTTAAGATAAATTTTTCATGATCTTTAATGAATTTGTCAATCTCATAATCATGACAACGATATAGTCCAGAAATTTTGAAAATACTTTTATTTGTTAATTCTATGAGCACACTAGTGATTTTTAAATCATTAAATTGTTCATTAATGGTTTGATACTGTAGGTTACTTTTTACATAAACAATCACTCCATCTGCTTTATTTATTCTGCTGTTATTTTTAAAATGTGTATAACCTGTTATATTTATAAGCTTGATATTATCCATGAGCCAAGCTTCAGTGCATATTATCACATCTGGTTTATGTTTAAAAGAACTTAACATAGTTTCAAGTTTTAATATATTTTTCTGTATACTTCTGATGTTGACATGTAGGGTCAGAAGCTCAGAGTCACAAAAAATGGGGTAGAGATTTATCTCTTCTGTACTATTAAAAATTAATTCATCATTAAGGTTATATTCTTGTATTTCCATAAAAAATTTATTTATAGGTTAGTTTTTATTTTTTATTTTTCCTTTTAAATACAAAATTTTATCTAATCAACTAGTTGTAGGCCTAACGTAATTAAATGGAGGTTCTGGTTTAATTATCATCTATTTCATTTTTTATGGTGTATGATACATAACTTCCATGTACATAACACACATCAAACATATTTTCCTTTGATATGAGTTCATATAACAATCATGTAATAGTAAACAAGTTGCTCATATTTCTAAACAAACTGTATGCTATGTAACAAGTACAAATAAATTAAGAGGCTCGTTAAAAAACCTTCTTTGTTCTTCAACGTTGTTACGCTCCACTGTGGTGAGCGTCGGTTTGTAACAAGTTGCTGGTCGTCTATGTTAAGCCCCACTGTTGTGAGCGCCAATTTGTAACAAGACGCGATTTTTAGACGCTGTTACAAATAAATAATTCTTTGTTGTACAAAGAAAAAGAAAAAAAATTTTATGGTTGTTTTTTTATGTCTAATAATTTGTAAATAATTCTTGTTTTGTTGTTTCGTTAAAATTATAATGAAAGGTGAGTTGATTTGGCTAATATCTGTACTTCTGGTTGACCTTAAATGAATCTGGAGTTAATCAGATTGTCTTCTTACAATAATCGATTTGTGATTTTCAGCTCTGCTCCAGTATATCACTTTCCATTAATATTTGTCGTCTCCCAGTAAGTCCTTCAATTAACTCAAACTCTTATTTTAATATGTGAAATAATTTTAAATACTGATAGTTGAATTAATTTAATTTATTGACAATATGTTTAAAAGATCTATTTAAAATCGATATTCTTCAATTGTTCGACTCTTTCACAGGGCTTGGCCGATTTTACAATTTCAGGTTATATTATATATATAAATGTTAAAATGGTTCTTTGAGCGATTATATTTATATAGTCAGAGAAGGGAGCAAGCATAGAAAGTATAACATGTACAAATAATTCTTAATAATTAGTAAATGACAAATAGATAATAATATAGAATGTTTATAATATTTAATAATTCAGACCAACGTCGTCGATGATGAAGCTCAGCTGGCTAACACTTTGCATGACGGGAGCTAAAATGGCGGCACATCTCGTAGTGAAGAAAATCCAGAAACGATGGTTGTAAATTCTGTTAATAAAAACGCCTTCACTACCGTTTTATTGTCTCCGTATTATTGTATATTGTCTATTATGTGGTTAAAGGTGTCCTGAAGAAGTGTTCTGTGTTCACTGGCGTTAATAGTCTGGTGTTAGGTGTGTTCGATTATATAGCGTATATGGTGAAAAATGTCAATGTTCTTTGTAGAGTGAATTATCAATGTGGTATATTTTTATTGGTTGTGTTCACTTATATTCTGATAGTTATTGTTCGTTTTCACTTTTTGTGATGTTGTAGTGCACTGATTTTATGTTTAATGTAAATAATTCGTTAACTGTTGTTTTCAATTCATAACCTTATGCGCCATTACTCGGTACGTATAAAGATTCTTACTGCGATCGAGTATCAACCGTTCACGTTGAATGTTAATAATGAACTGTTTTACTTCCTTCGTCTCAGGAAATATCTTGCCAAGTTAATATGAAAAAAACATTGTTTAAATATATTTCACTTCCTATTTATGTAAATATAAAATACATTATAAATGGAATATTTTTAGTTTATAGATTGCTTTAGTGAACTATTAACAACATAATTGGTTTATTTACCTCATTCTGTTTAATTTGATATGGTATAGTCCATATTTATATAGATTTTTGTTAAAATTGCCATATTTCTGTCTTTTTGGAAATCTAGGCCCAAAATCCTGTTTCCTGTTCTTGTACACAATTACTGCCATTTTAGGTGTTATAAACATAATTATAATAAATTTCAGATGGTCACAAATCTTTAGCTTTCCTTAATCCCTTATAAATTTAACATTTGAACTGTCTTTTAGTGATAATTCATGAATTTACTATTCCTCCTTTAAAATAGTTAGTTATTACATTTCGAAAATTTTTAATAATTTAGTACTTCTTTTTATATTACTCTTTTAAAGTATAGGATCAGTTATAGTAGTTGGTTATCGATTCACCTTACATAAATCTTATTAGTTTACATGGTTCATTGGTTAATTAACTAGTTTATATTAATTTTTGGGAATTCATTATTTGGCCTAGATCTTAGTATCTTACATATATTGTTTTTTCAAATAAAGTTATTTCTACACCTCCTCTGACTTTTAAAATTAACATAACGTTAAATAAAATTGCTTACATAACTATTGACACCTGTAGCATATAATTCATGCTACTAATACAAAAAATAATATTTAACATTAACTAGCAGTCTCCAAAGTTAGACATGTTTGTTGGAACTATTTTTAACATACATTATAAACATTTTATTATCTGGTACAGCATCCATACATAAACATTTTAAGCTGTATGTATACTGTTATTTAACTAGACATTCTTATACTAAACATAAATCTTATTCTATTAGAATTCTTTGAAAAATGGAGTTCATAGGCTCTAAACATAATTAGCCATTTAAAATTTATTAGTTTTTATTAAACCTAAGTGAATCTTTCTGTTTATATAGTATTTTAAATTAATCCCCTTTTTGTGTAATTATTCCCCCACCTACTCTCTTTATCCTTTGCATTTCCATGAATGTTTTTAGATAAAAAGTGACCTCTTTTATGAAACATTAGAAATATTTTTCATTTCAATATTTCATCACTTGTTAATTCTGTAATTATATATAATATAAAAGTTATTTAATAGCACCTTGTTTAAGTAATAGTTACACATTAACTTGAAGTTTATTATACTTAAAACCACTTACACTGGTACACATTCACTGTTGGTTCTGACTTATATTTGAGTTTTATTATATTCTCAGACCAAACCTTTAGTCATAATGGACTTTGAAGATTTGTTTATTTTACTATATAATAACTTTAGTTGGTGCACTTCTTATCACACTACTAAATACTTTTGTCTATAATTAATTTACAATTTTATGAGGTTTTGGGGTGTTATACTTTCTTTGGTGGTATTAACATTTGGTTTGGGGTTCATTATCGTTAATAATAGGTTTATTAATAGGTATTTATTGTGGTTCTTCCATCCTATATCTTCTTTTCTTCTCTTCTTCCTTCTTGGGTTTACCAAGGTGCTTAGTTTTATTTTGTCCGTTGGTTGGTTCGGGGTATCTTCTTTATCACCTGCTCCTAAACGTACCCTTCCTTCTTGGGTTCGGGGTATCTTCTTTATCACCTGCTCCTAAACTTACTCTTCCTTCTTGGGTTCAGGGTATCTTATTTATCACCTGCGCCTAAACTTACTCTTCTTTCTTGGGTTCGGAGTATCTTCTTTATCGCCTGCTCCTAAACTTACTCTTCCTTCTTGGGTTCGGGGTATCTTCTTTATCACCTGCTCCTAAACTTCCTGGGTAATCCTGATTTTTTATATGAGTTTCTTTTTATTTATTTTCTTGAGTTTTAGTGTTGCATTTTTATTATTTAATTACCTTTTTCCTTTTATGGTGGTGTTTTTCTTTGAAGTTTAATTTATTTTCATTTGAAATTCTTTGAGTTATATGTAATTTAATTATTTTTATGATCTTAATGGAATTAATTTTTAGTGGATTATCTGTCATGCTACAGCTACCCACACGGAAACTCCTTATTCTGTTATATTCCATCTGTTTTTACAGATGTTTACTCTCAGTGGTATAAATAAACTCATTAACAAGGCATAGACTTGTCCTAAATAGGTTTATGACATTGCTTCAGTGAACCAAAATGCTTGGGAAACATTATATTGGATGAAGTTTGGTTAGTTTAATCACATTTACAATAAGTAATTACACTAATACATGCATTTTAGTTTATACAATTTTACATTACTGTCATTTCATAATTGTTTAATTCCATTTCCAGAATTACTAAACAAAGTCACAATAAAATAAAATCTCTGAGAACTTAAAAATTTTTGTTGTTATAATTATTACAGTCTCCCTAATTCCATTAAAATAAAAAAAAAAATATGTGAGACAGATTAAAAAAACTTGGTCCTCTTGTTTTGTATGGCATCATGAACACAATATGCATTCTAGCACTAATACTGATTGTTTAGAATTCTGTAGAATTATAGCTTGTGTGGTTGTGATAAGAATAATACCTATGGAAAATACAAAGAGGTTGTTTGTTGTCACCAGCCTCAAAATTTAATAGATGTTAAATGTTTTCATATTCAGGAGATCATTGAATTTGATTTTATAAAATTATGAACAACTGAAATAATTTTAATGCTGTCCTCATCATAATAATTCAACAAAATTAAAACAGTTGTAAGATGTATGTCTTATAACACTGAATAAACATTGAGTATACAACACACTAATGCAATTTAAAGTTTGTTATTAAATTAAATTGATAATAGCAGTGTTATGCAGCAGCGTTTTACAAATAAACATACTAATATGATTACCCCACACATAACATACCCCAACACACGGACACGCACACGCACACGCACACACACACACACATTTTTACATATTTATATTTAGTGTTTGGCAATAGAAAATAAAATTTAAATACTTACTGTTTGTGTATATACAAAATGAGAATGATTATGATTAATCCTAGAACACCCAGAATTGATGCAAAAATGAGAATAATGGTGTTACTAGACGTTGGCCAAGCGCTTCCTGCTTTGTACACCACTGCCTCAGGAAGATGAACTATTACAGGAACAGATGTCTGAAAACGAATGCATTTCTATTATCTATCTACAGTAATCTGTGTGCACAGACACATTCTGTTTTTCTTTTTCTCATGTTCTTATTCTCACATAACCCTTCTGTTTATTGCCTCCCCCCACTTTCTTGTCAATCTCCCTTCCCCTCTTATCCTACTTGTTTTAAAGTGAATAGTTCATATCATATTTGTACTAAACAGTTTGTAAGTACATTGTTAATTGGTACTATAGCTCCCATGATTATTATTCTTGTATATAAGATGATAAGTAGAGAACTAATTATTGAAGAACAATGAATTTTTTTCCTATAAGATTGTGTGTGTGTGTGTGTGATAGAGTGAGAGTTAGACCTTTTGCAATAGTCATCAATTTCTGAAATTAATTATAACATTACTTCGCAATAACATATGATACATTATATTACTAAGTCGTTCATTACTTCTCTGATGATTCATCTCATAATTAATTAAGTGTTTAAATCATAACTTCTTTACATATTACAAAGTTTCTCTGATTAATGGACTCATATTTCATATTCTTCCTTTCGCATTATACGATTCGGCTTTACTCTAAATGAAATTAAATATGCATTCTAACTAGATCAGAGGTGTGCTCTTTGTGAGGAACAGGACAGTGGCTACGAAACATAAGTGATACGTAAATGATTTACTTGTGGTAAGTACCCACATCTACAGCGTGTGTCTACGATGATTTTCTCTCTCCCTCGCTCCTCAGGCAGGCTGATGACTTGGCGGACACTCATCGTCATCTGAAATTTACACTTTTCACTATCGCTGAGATTAGCACTCTGGCGTTAACATTCTGTTAGTTCGCACTCGATTAGAAGTTATATGTGTAACAAAAGTTAGTTAGTACGATCATTTGGATTTGATTTATTCATGTCATGACTAATTCGCGTGTGATTGTAACTTTACACTTTGTTCACAAGCACTGATTGTTTGTACTTTATTTAGTTGGCATGATTATTTCACTCATGAACCTTTTCATTACGATATTTGAAATATTTAATCGATACAAATAGTATGTTAATTCATCACACAATCGCGATACTTAGATCATATGTCCGAATTATCTTTCACGATTACGCACAATGTCTTTACTTAATTCATACCGTCAGAGTTTTTGAGCATCTTAACACAACTCGTTATTATACAAACTTTGAATTTGAACTAAGTTCTTTTTAAGTTCTACTTCATTACATACAATAAGATACAACGATTCACCATCAATATTTACTCCGCACTTTTTGACTCGTCAGTATATTGAGATAATACAAAGTCTATTGAGATTAACCCAACATCGTCTTAACAACTGACTCCCATCAACTCACTAACAAAATTCAACTAACTCCAACAATTAACTAACTCTCTCAAACGTATGTAAGTTCAACAATCAACTAACTCCTCTCTCTTCGTCAACACTTATTTTTATATCTCGAGTTCCACTACTATATCTGCATTCAGTGTACTCCTTCCCACCATCTACGTCCTTATTGGCTTTTCGTCTTCATTTCCATGAAGACTCCTCCCTGAGCCTCTAGCTAGACTCCTTACTTCGTCTTTATTCACTATTGACCCTTGTCTCCATGGTAACATCTTCTCAAGAACCGCCTTTGCCAAACTCTCGTTCATGGTAGGCTCATCTGGATCCCTTTCCTTAGATCTTACTATTTCGCTCCTCCTTTGCTATAAGGCGACGGACCGGATTCATGGTTGTCCATCATCCAATTGTTCTTGTATTTCCTTTCAGCTCGTTCCTACTAATTGCTGTCCAGTTACACATGTGTCTTTTAGTTTGGGCATGACCAATTGCTGTATTGTCTCCTAAATTCCTCCGTTTCGTTCACACGCTGATGGAGGTTGCTTTCTCGGTAAGGCACATCTGTTCTGCAGGTCTCCTGCATAGTCTGCACTCTGGCTGGTAAACAAGTTCCCCACTGTTTCACCATGCGTGGTCCTTTGTTCCTGTAACGTCCGTTCGAGTTTTGCCATTGTGGACTCTCCACATCTGTGTGTCGTTACTAAGCACCCACATGTGGTTTGACAATACTCGCGTCGCCAGCATATCTGTATTCTTGGTAATTGGCCCAGTAAGACGTATCCCTTTGTTCTTTGTTACTGTAGCATGTTCCCATGCTATACTCTTACGTCGAACATCTGCTATAACTGAGGCATTGTCTTCTCTAGCGATGCCCACTTCGTCGCTAATGCGTCGCACGCGTCGTCATTCGAATGGCCGCTGGTTGGCTCCAACGTATATCATTTCTGACAGCTGACACTTGCTACTGTTCCTTTCACGCAAAAAAAAAAAATTCCCATACAAAATTGCTTTACATGTGAATAATGTGTTTGTTTTCTTACCAATGGATTTATTACAAATACAGTCTCTGTTACATGTAAAAATTTTGTATAAAGACAGGATGCAAAAAAGTAAGCGTTCCCAGTATGTTATATTTGAAATATCTACCGGGCTGTTTGGCCATGGTCCAAGGTTTACATTCAAACGAAACGTTTCACTTCACACAGTACTGTGGGCCTGATGAACGGCACCCCGCGTTAGGTTGACTTGAATATCCACTGAAGATGGCAGCCAGTGGTGCTGCTGAAACATTTGGTTTGAATCTAAACCTTGGACCACGGCCAAACAGCCCACTAGATATTTCAAATACAACTGACACTGAGCATGGAAGCCTTAGAACATTATTCCCAGTATGTGTTCGTATAAAGTAACTCTAATTATGATCTGTTAATAACCTGTCACCAACCCTGCACACTTTCTAGATTACCGTGTTTCCTTCACTTATTACTTATGTTTAGTCTAACAATGTTCTTGCTATCAGTTTCAGATTATGGTATTTTAGACACACTGTAGAAGTTCAGTTCACTAATAGTCACTGTATCATTTGGTTTTTCTGTTGACATTTAAAGTTTTTACTTAGCATTTTTTTTCAATTATTACTTTAAAAATTTAATGTTATTGTAAGTTAAAAATACGAGTGTTGAAATTAAAGATAATAGTGAAAGGGAAGCCAATTTGCATTTTCATTTAAGTTAAAAATTCAACTTTTAAGGGTTGTTTGTGTGCCTGTACAGTTACCAGAATGTAGTGTTTCTGAAAATAATGATGGACATTGTTACCAGCAAGGAAAAGGAATTGCAAATGACTTATTCAAAGGTGGAAAACCCCTCTCATTTTGATATCATAAATAGGGAAAGTACGAGGGTTATCAATAAAGTAAGTTCTGATTTTAAATATTGCCATGGTATCGATGTTGTCACGGTGTTACGCATGCACGGCCAGTTGTTGATTTGTTGAATGCAAAAGGCATTAAAACAATTGAAATTCACTGCCAGATTTTCAATATTTATGGGGAAGAAGCAGTGAGCAATTCAATGGTACCAAGATGGATACGGCTTTGTAGTTTAGTCCTATCCAGAGTAAGCAACATAAGGTTCTTACCTGAAACATTGCGATGAATCATGGCACTACACACACACTGCCACTGCAACACAACATCTCCTCATAAAGTTTGGCTGGCAACAATTTGAACATCCACCTTACAACCCAGACCTCACACCAAATGAATATCACCTTTTCAAGCATGAGAAATCCTTCCTTGGTGGCCAAAAATGTCAAAAGAAACTGTTAATATGTGGTTCAAATCACACGCGGATAATTTCTATGACGAAGGTATACAACGCCTGGTGCCTTGCTATAAAAAGTGTTTCAAAAATGATGAAAACTATATAGAAATGTAGTTTAAGGTGTGTACTTCAAATAGCAATAAAAATGTTTTGTAAATATATTCTTAGTTTCCTTTAATACCCTATAGGAACTTACTTTCTGGATAGCCCTCGTGTAAAGTTGTATAAGGTAAGTACAAGTTAAAAAAGTTGAAGAATTCTTTAATGAAAAATGGAATCAGGGGTTTTCTGTTATAAGAGATATGTACAAACCTGTCGTGGTGGTATTCCTGTATCTGTAGCAATAGCAACTAGGTGTGCAGTGCTGCTGTTCAGTGCTGATATGTCTCTCAGTTTGATTACACCAGACTCATCTACACTGAACATTCTGAAATTGAAGAGTAGTGAGTAGAAATTTAAAACATCCAATAATAGACATGCAAAGTATACAGACAAATATTCTTATATACTTTTATTAATGCCTTTATTGGTTATAAACTAGTACACAAGGTTTTACATCCATCCAAAAATAAGTTAATTTCTTATTATAACTAATTAAAACACTCTTCTGATTGATGACAATTGTTAAAACTATCAAAATAGATTATTTACAGGGACCCGGTAAGGTCTATCCTTTATATGTAAAATTGATAAATTTGGTGCACACTTTTTTCAAAACCTACTGGAGATAACTGAATGAAATTTTTACCATGTATTCTTTGCATCTTATAATACACTTTAACACAGGGATTTTGTTATATGACTTTTTTTACAAAAATATAATTTTTTCTTTTAATGTAACTTTTTTAATTGTCTTGTTGGTACATCCTCTTCATTCACTTTTTAAAAATTATATATATACACACAAACTTTCACAAGTGAACACTTACTTTTGGTTTTTTTGTCCCAAACGTTTCGACATGGGGTCCGTCTTCCTCAGTGGGATTTGAAATACAGAATGTCTGTACAAAGTAACCGTTATGGGTTGTAGGTGTGTGTGGTGGGGGTTGCTGGTGGGAGGGAATTGGCACTGGGATTCGAAGTGTGTGTTTGAACAAGTGTATCAAAAAGTATATGTGATCTATAGTGTAATTGGTCATTTAATATGTTGTTTGGTTGTAGTGTGTGATGTCTGTATATTTCATATTGTTCTGCTGTGTTTAGTTTTCTACTTTTAGGTAAGTAGTGTAGTATTTCCATGTTGTGTTCTATGTTTGTGTACCCGTGGTTTTCATTTTGTAAATGTGTGGAGAATGTGGAGTGTATGTAGTTTGTGGTGAGGGTTTTTAAATGTTCAGAGTACCTTGAGGAAAAAGATCTTCCTGTCTGGCCGATGTAGAACTGGTTACAATCACTGCTGTTTAATTTGTAAACCCCTGTTTTGCTGTATGTGTCTGTGTCTTTGTTAATATTATTTATATGTTTCCTGATGGTGTTGTTAGTCCTGTATGCTACTTTATAATAATTGTGTTTCCTGAATGTGTTAGCATTTTGTGTGTGTTGGAATTGTAGTACGTGAGTGTGATGTATTTATTGGGTTGTGTACTGTTGTACACAAGAAAACAGACATTGAAAACAAACTAAATTTTCTTAATGCTAACCAGTGCTATTCATTACATAATTTTCACTCACACATACGCACACATACTCTCATCAGATCTTTATAAAATTCCTATTTTTAATTATCATAATATCTCCCTGTAACACAGTTTAATTTTGTTGCAACTTTAAGAAAGTGATTTGTTTGTTCCTGATTTGTTACTTATCTGCAATTTACTCCAAAAACGTCCAGTCCCCGTATTTATTTTCCTTCACTCCACACATCTTTCTTGCTTACACTTTTTTGTACCGAAACTGTTATTTCCTTTATATTAATCACTGTATAGTTAAATCATTATTCAAATTATTATTTTTTGTTTGTAAATCACATTTTAATACTTTCGGTGTTGGGCGAGACGAAAAACTGTACTTAGCCGGCGGTCGAGCCAACGGCTCACATCCGTCTTTGTTCGATGTTAATTGCCGTCTGGGCGAATTTTACTGCCTCAATTCCTGAGGTAGCGGGGGAGTCAAGTGATTTCACTGTATTGTTCTATTTGTGTTTGGAAGCCAGATTTGATAGGGTTATTAATTTGGATCGACATTCCAAGTGACGTATTCAAAGGTTTGGCCCTGACGTCATCGGGCGTGACTTCTCCAGTGCATAGTTCAAATGTCATACAGCTAAAAATAACTGCTTTGCTTGCGTCCTGATGGTGACCTTGACATTAACTCGCTCACATTGCATACGTCGTTACAATTTCCAAATAAAATCTAAAATTATTATTTCTCCCCAAATTACCCCTGGGTGGGCCTAACCCGTCCCGTTACACAGTCATGTTTATTGGATAATAATAAATGGTCATTTACTACTTTATAAAGTGCCTAAACATTGCTGAGATCAATGATAACAGAAATCCACCTAAACAGATTATGCTTAATGAGTGTTATAAGAAATTAATTTTGAAAAAAAAACATTAAAGAGTTGGAGATTTTCTGTAATTGTGAGGTACCTAATATTATAAGTGTAAGTTTTTTAGTTTCTTTCTTTTATTTAAGAGCAATATGTAGGAAAAGGGGTTTAGAAATGGACATCCAGAAGTCACAATACATGATGTTGGGCAAACTGACAATTGATGGGGAATAATGAAAATAAGAAATGAACATAAAAATTTAGAAGTAATGAGGTGTATGGGATAAGATTGATGAAGGGATAACTTCTGATGAGACATCTTTTTGTAACTGTATAATAATAATCACAAAGGAAAGAATATATGGGACAATGGTTGAAAGTTGTGTCTTTTATCAGGCTGAAACACGGGTGCCGAGCAATTGGTTGAGCAAGGCAATGGATCTGAAAGAAATGGTTTAGTGCAGAAGATCCTATAAACAAAGATTGATTGCATCAGAAATATAGGAATAAGACAAAGGATGGAAGTTGAAGTGACAATCACATATAATATAGAGAAAAGGAAATTAATTTGCTTTGACTGTCTGAAGCAGATGCCAAGAAACAGGTGGCCAAAGGAAATTTTAAAATGAACATCCCTTGAAAAAAAAAAAACAGAATAGCGTACCTGTGGATTAATTGGAAGGATACAGTGGGTATGGGATTAGAAAGAAAGTGTCTGATGGAAGAGATGTGCAAAATCTTTATTTAATGGAGACTGCATTGTAAGAAATGGCTAATCAAGCTGTGAATGTGTGTGCATGTGTGTATGTTTGTAATGTATCTAATTTCTTATTGAGTTCCTAAGCCTAAAGAAGATACAATAGTCATGTTGGGTTTCCTTCAACTGAGTAAATGAATAAATCAACGTGTATTCATCCAAGCTAACAAAGTCTATAATCGTGACTGTAACCAACATCATGATTTCAAGTCAATGTTTCAATATAAACTTGAAAATAGTGTGATGACGGAAAAACACCATTAAGATCTCAACATTCTTAAATAGTTCTAATAAGATCTAAACTGTAAAAAGGTTAGAAACAAATGTCTAACCACATTCCTTTACTTGTTTCTATGTTGCTAAAACAATGTAGTTTGATTTATTTTAGTTACTAGCTGTTACCCGTGGCTTTGCAAGTGAATATTTGACTTTTAATAAGTATTTTAATATAATTTTTATTGTCTATCTCTATATGGCGTTTTGTCAGTTCGTATAACAGTTTTGTACTCATTAGTCAAATTCTCTCCAAAGCTGTTTTCAACACTTGTACTATTTTAACTTGTACTAAATTATTATGTTGGTCCAACAGCCTTTGGAGATATTTATACAGTACCTGTTAAATAAAAAATGCTAAATTCTTTATTTTAAGTGTTACTGTGTTAGAAGCATTGTATAACACATTAAACATTATGTTTTCCTCAACCATGGCTTCTATTTATTTCAGCAGTAAACTAAAAACCAAAAACCATTGGCGTATAACCTCACAAATGAAAACAACACATATTTTCGCTTTGCATTAAGTAATAGGACAATTTACAATTAGTACATTTATTCTTTTCCACTTCGTAATACGTCATAATACAATTGCATATTATATAAAACGTTGGAAATGTAGGTACTGCAGGAACGGATAAAGGTACCGGTACAGTGCTGCTAAATAGCTTTTGTTTAATTACTTGTTACTATGGTAACTAATTCTGGTCTCTATAGTATTGTTGACATCTTTAGTAGTAGTATTTAATATATTTCATTACTTATTCATTGCATCATCAGAAATACGTATAAACATAAATTTATAATCGTTTAAGACAATTACAAAATATATAGATGTATCTATATACAAAATTACAAAATATATTGATACAATCGCATATTAAAATATTAAAAACTGCAGGAATGGATAAAGGTACAGTTCAGATGCTGCTAAATATCATTTGTTTATTTACTTGTTACTATGGTAAGTAATTCTGGTCTCCATGGTGTTGTTGACATCTTTATAGCGTCAACGAAAAGGCGTAATTAAAAGGGCCTAAATCATGCAAACGGGGCAAAATATCAAATTCCAAGTTAGACAGTGTTTTTCACCTTGTGTCAAAGGTTACCTTTGCAAAATTTGGTGACAATTAGTGTAACGATGTGGGTTTGTATTCAGTACACATAAATCCTCAGACTTTGAGTTTTATATATATATATATATAATAACGAAACATTGTTATCAATGTTTATCGTTCTAACTGGAGTACGCATAATAAGCGTTATCTGCTACAATTGTACATTTAGAAGGGTACAGATAAGATTTTATATAGCAAACAAAACAGATAACAGTCCACCTGCATAAATATGTATAATTTTGTCGGCACATGTCAGAAGTGTTTTAAAACTTAAATAATAAAAAAATGACAAAAGATTAAGAAGAACTAGGTTGACCAGTGAATAGTGCGGAAATGTAGCTTTATTTAGACACCAAACACATAACGAGATAGTGAGAGTGTCGTGAACTATAAGCGTTTTACTATTTCACACCTTTCGCGGTGCTAATTAAAGATCGCGTGTATACATAGCTAATAACTGTGTTCAAGACACGTCTAACAAACAACTTTGTTAGCTAAATAAATAAAGGATTGGTGAGGTATTCGCCGATAGAAACTCATTTTGCACACGTGGCTTTGCCCTATAAACAGTGAGCCAAAACGAGCATCTGGCTCATTCATAAAGTATTCGTTGAGTCGTACACACGGAACGATATGCTGCAGAAGACGCTTCAATGAGACCGGCAGACACCTGAGTTACTACAACTACGTACTACGGACATCAGACTATACCCGAGGCCAGAGACGCTGTGTCCATGACGATAAAGGAACGACGCCTAGCCTAGCTGTTCATACACCGCTAAGCGACGCTGACGGAGGTTTCGAGAGGAATAGCTGTACTCAACGCCGATGCCTGAGACCCGTGTACATCTGTGTAACATGAAATCATCAAAACAGGTGACCTGATATGGTTCAGGGTTCATAATAATGTTGTAAAACACAACAAGTAAATGAAAAGCCGCTATAAGCGAAATTGAACAGTTTTAAATAATTGATAAACATTTAATTATATAGGCGGTATGACTAAAGCCTAAAGACACTTTTAAATGTTGTACTGTATATCATATAGAGACATTTATTCAAAAAGACAGAACATTTAGATAATGTGTGATTATTATAATAATATGTTAATAAGAGTGCAGAAAGACTCTAAGCAAATGTTTTCATGAGATTGTGCACTGTATAAAAAATTATATTTGATAAATTAAATGTGATAAATTAAGGGAGAGTGCAGAGAAGCTCTAAGAGTGTTCTCAAGATAGTAGATGTCACAAATTTTATTGTTTCATATTAATTATTGTTGATAGCCAAGCAGGCTGAAGAGTAGAATAATTAAAAGGGAGTTACCCTTAATAAAAGTGTTTATATTAATAATAATTACCATAGAGATAACGATAACTATAACCCTTGTTATATTCATTTAAAAAGTTCGTATTTTATTTTCTCATGTATAAAGAACAGGGGTACGGATTTCATAGAATGAAATCAATTCAGTATTTCCATTTTATTAAATAATTAAATTCAATATAACAAAAATGATTTTTTATAAATGAATTATAATTACAGGCAGACAGTGTGAAACTGCCCATATATGTGTGTATATTTCCATGTTATATGTTTTGTGTATATACTGTGTATTGTATGTCTTATTTCCAGGAACTTATAAATTATGTACTAAGATATATGATTTTAATATGTGATTGTTAGACGTAAGCATTATAACAATATATCACTAGAGAAAATATGTGTAAAGTAATATTCAAGAAAGAATATAAATTAGTGGAACCCGCCGTAAATCGTGTTAAATATTTGAAATTCTTTTTATTATTATGATTTGTTTAAAGATAAGCACCTTGAGGGTGACAATTATAATCATTGGAATGATAGACTAAAAAGGTAGTTTTCATTTATTCACAATTTATACAACTCAGCTTCCTAAAATAATTCTTTTGGAAACACATCGTCCCAACTCGTTACCTGATACCTAATAAGCCCAAATCCCACACCTAATAGCCGGCAAAGCAGAAAAGTACCATATACTGCAGGTAAGTGTTGGCATGGTATACCCTAACCAGGTCCATGTAAAACTCATAATCCATAATGAAAGAAATCATAAAAAGATGTGTTGCAAAAGAAAATGTCGCTTCCAACGTGGGGCACGATTAAATAAATAAAAAAAAAAAAAAAAAACATAATACGAAAAAAAAATTAAAAATTAGTTAGAAGTTAAATAAATATAAATTCACGTAGAACAAATATTTAGAGTTGATGTGTAATTATTATAAAACGTGCATTTATATGTTGAATGTAGCTGATAAGAACGTACAGTTAGCGTTATCAGTAGAGTAAACAAAGGGGAGCTTAGATAAATATTGTGGTTATCAGAAACTGATACTACAGGCGCCCAAGATAATGGTTGTATGTTGATGAATAAATGACTACCAATACAGTATTTAATAATAATCCAAATAATTAATAATATACAAATTAATAATAAATATTTTAAAATCGGTTCACCAAATTAAAATTAAACATGGCACATAAACAAGAGGTCAGTTTAGCCGACATAATGAAGAAGTTAGAAGCCAGCAACGCTGAAAACGTAAAAAGGTTTGAAGAAATAAAAACTAGTGGTGCTGAAACTATGAGAAGATTGGAAGCAAGCATGTCAGAAATTCAGAAACTATACGCGTATAATGCTGAAAGTAAGGTAGAAATTATGGAACGAATGGAGACCTTAGAAGGTAAAGTTAAAGAGTCTCTAAAACAACAAGCGGTGGTGATGAATGAAAATTTCGAAGAGCAGCGAAAAAGACTACAACAAAATTTTAAATCTATGGCCGACACACTGGACCAGAAACTCGAAAAAATTACGCATCGACAAGATACCAAGATACAAGTCATCAGCGAGTTGGTGCAGAGTAATGTCAGGAAGACCATGAAAATTGAAGAAGAAGCAAAAAGTCTCGCCGCAGCAGACGACACCATCAAGAAATCTATCCAACACCATGACAACAGGGTAGCTCAGCTGGAAGTCAAGTTAAAAGGTGAAGTAGACCGACTTACACGAGAAGTGAGAAGACTACCAACACAAGCGTTAGTATACTCGACCGTACCTAGAGAAGAGAGACCCATTAACTATTTTAGAGGATCCAGAGGGGAAAATCCCATTGAATTTCGTATCAAATGTGAGAAAGAAATGGATAGTATTGGATCTATTCTCAGTGACAAAGATAAAATAGACTTTGTAAGCCGTTACTTAAAAGATGCAGCAGCCAGTTGGTTCACGATGGTGAATGACGATTTAAAAACGTATGAAGAATTTAAACTAGCATTCGAACGGAGGTATTGGAATGAATACATACAAATGAGAATACGAAATACACTGGAATTTGGTAAATATAATCCAGGTAAGCTGTCTGAAGATGAATACGTCATTATGTTAGTAGAGAGGAGTAAACATTTACGTCCCGCTTTAACACAAAAAGAATTAGTCATTAAGCTTGCTAATCATTTCAGCAGGAACATCCAACTAGCTATACATGTTCAGGGTATAGCTACCATTGAAGATCTATTAATACTTTTAACACAGATGGAGGGTGTAATCCGTGAACGAGACCCACCAAGAGGAGTTCAGCGAGATAACCGGAACCAAAATCAAGATAGAGGTACGTGGTATTCGCAAAGATATCGCCAAGAAGATAAAGGCAGAGAAGATAGACGTACAGACGAGGAAAAATATCCGAAAAACAAAAATGTATCATATGATAGACGCCATGAAGATGGACGAACATATGAGAAGCAGGAGCAAAATAATGAAAGAGGTAATTACAAAGGAGGTTACCGATGGCCGAATTCGTCGAAACGATTTTCGAAACCATGGACATCCGATAGGAATGAAAATACGCAGGCGATTACCGTTGAGAAAAAACAGAAAGAGACACCGAGAAACACTGATGAACGTAATAAACCGTCCACATCGAAGACTGAAAATCAATGACTACATTCTGGAGTCTGTATAGAAACACATGAAGCTAAACCACAAGATGTCAGGGTACTTAGCAACATAACATACAAACCCGAGAGAGAAGTACAAGAATTACTACGTAATCTCGCTAGAGAGCAAGATAAAGATCAGCGATTACAGAATATAAAAAATAATCCGTTACCTATAAATTATTGTGTGAAAGATGGAATTTTATTTAAGCTTATTAATTATGATTGGAAAGTTGTGCTATCTCATGACATGTTACAGCAATTAATTATGCCATGTCATCGTAGTCTAGCTCATGCATCTCCATTGAAGTGTTATTTAACTATGAAAGAAGCCTTCACCTGTAATAATATGTTCAGAAAAATTAAAATAATTGTTAGGAAATGCCATGATTGTCAAACAGCCAAACATCCGAATTTAAACACTTGCGTTGAAATGGGGAGTATCAGAACTAAGAAGAAGGGGGATATAGTTGCACTTGATTTCCTTGGACCACTCCCGCGATCAAGTCGTGGGTACCGCCATATAATTGTGATGGTAGATGTGTTTACCAAGCTAGTAAAGTTATATGCTGTACGAAGACCCACCATGAAATCTGTTCTGAACGTCATCACCCAGAAGTATATACCAAAGTATGGAAAAATGGATAAAGTGTTGACAGATCAAGGTAAGCAGTTTGGTAATAAATTATGGAAGGACGCATTGACAAGACAAGGTATAAAACCTGTACTTACATCCATAAGGCATCCACAAACTAATCTTGCTGAAAGAATAAATAGAGAGTTAGGCAAGTACATGAGGTTATATTGCTACAATCAACAGAGTAAATGGCCTGACTATCTACAATTTTTCGAAGATGCAATGAATCACAATTATAGTGAAGCTACAGGATACACACCGTTAGAATTAAGTGAGAATAAAATACCTAAAAGATTCTGGCACAACATGATTAATAAACCGGAAAATTATAATGTAGATTTGCCAATTCAAATAAAAATAAACAGAGCTGAACGACAGTTATATCATCAAGCAGGTAAAAGGAGAGACCGGTATAATAGAATTCACCGATTGACAAGATTCCAGATTGGTGATAAGGTATTGATAAAGACAAATCCTGTGGGAAGTAGTATATTAAACACTTCCAAGAAATTCTTCAGATTATTCTGTGGCCCATATGAACTAAGGAGTCGTCTAGGACCACACACCTACATGGTATATGACCCAGTGAAGAAAAAGGACGTCGGAAAGTACCATGCGTCATCTCTGCGTCATTATATCCAATAATACCCATATGTGATTGTTACTTTAAGAAAAGATTTTATATTCTTTCTAATAAACATGTAATATAACTGACTGTGTATGTACTAAACATAGATAAAAAAAAAAAAAAAAAAAAAAAAATATGTTGTTCTGTAAAGCACAAACAATTTTTTTTAAAGCAAGTGGGGGAGTGTTATAACGAAACATTGTTATCAATGTTTATCGTTCTAACTGGAGTACGCATAATAAGCGTTATCTGCTACAATTGTACATTTAGAAGGGTACAGATAAGATTTTATATAGCAAACAAAACAGATAACAGTCCACCTGCATAAATATGTATAATTTTGTCGGCACATGTCAGAAGTGTTTTAAAACTTAAATAATAAAAAAATGACAAAAGATTAAGAAGAACTAGGTTGACCAGTGAATAGTGCGGAAATGTAGCTTTATTTAGACACCAAACACATAACGAGATAGTGAGAGTGTCGTGAACTATAAGCGTTTTACTATTTCACACCTTTCGCGGTGCTAATTAAAGATCGCGTGTATACATAGCTAATAACTGTGTTCAAGACACGTCTAACAAACAACTTTGTTAGCTAAATAAATAAAGGATTGGTGAGGTATTCGCCGATAGAAACTCATTTTGCACACGTGGCTTTGCCCTATAAACAGTGAGCCAAAACGAGCATCTGGCTCATTCATAAAGTATTCGTTGAGTCGTACACACGGAACGATATGCTGCAGAAGACGCTTCAATGAGACCGGCAGACACCTGAGTTACTACAACTACGTACTACGGACATCAGACTATACCCGAGGCCAGAGACGCTGTGTCCATGACGATAAAGGAACGACGCCTAGCCTAGCTGTTCATACACCGCTAAGCGACGCTGACGGAGGTTTCGAGAGGAATAGCTGTACTCAACGCCGACGCCTGAGACCCGTGTACATCTGTGTAACATGAAATCATCAAAACAGGTGACCTGATATGGTTCAGGGTTCATAATAATGTTGTAAAACACAACAAGTAAATGAAAAGCCGCTATAAGCGAAATTGAACAGTTTTAAATAATTGATAAACATTTAATTATATAGGCGGTATGACTAAAGCCTAAAGACACTTTTAAATGTTGTACTGTATATCATATAGAGACATTTATTCAAAAAGACAGAACATTTAGATAATGTGTGATTATTATAATAATATGTTAATAAGAGTGCAGAAAGACTCTAAGCAAATGTTTTCATGAGATTGTGCACTGTATAAAAAATTATATTTGATAAATTAAATGTGATAAATTAAGGGAGAGTGCAGAGAAGCTCTAAGAGTGTTCTCAAGATAGTAGATGTCACAAATTTTATTGTTTCATATTAATTATTGTTGATAGCCAAGCAGGCTGAAGAGTAGAATAATTAAAAGGGAGTTACCCTTAATAAAAGTGTTTATATTAATAATAATTACCATAGAGATAACGATAACTATAACCCTTGTTATATTCATTTAAAAAGTTCGTATTTTATTTTCTCATGTATAAAGAACAGGGGTACGGATTTCATAGAATGAAATCAATTCAGTATTTCCATTTTATTAAATAATTAAATTCAATATAACAAAAATGATTTTTTATAAATGAATTATAATTACAGGCAGACAGTGTGAAACTGCCCATATATGTGTGTATATTTCCATGTTATATGTTTTGTGTATATACTGTGTATTGTATGTCTTATTTCCAGGAACTTATAAATTATGTACTAAGATATATGATTTTAATATGTGATTGTTAGACGTAAGCATTATAATATATCACTAGAGAAAATATGTGTAAAGTAATATTCAAGAAAGAATATAAATTAGTGGAACCCGCCGTAAATCGTGTTAAATATTTGAAATTCTTTTTATTATTATGATTTGTTTAAAGATAAGCACCTTGAGGGTGACAATTATAATCATTGGAATGATAGACTAAAAAGGTAGTTTTCATTTATTCACAATTTATACAACTCAGCTTCCTAAAATAATTCTTTTGGAAACACATCGTCCCAACTCGTTACCTGATACCTAATAAGCCCAAATCCCACACCTAATAGCCGGCAAAGCAGAAAAGTACCATATACTGCAGGTAAGTGTTGGCATGGTATACCCTAACCAGGTCCATGTAAAACTCATAATCCATAATGAAAGAAATCATAAAAAGATGTGTTGCAATATATATATATATATATATATATATATATATATATATATATATAAGCCTTGGGCAAGGTTACTTTAAAAAACTTCTTACTTTAGTATGGCAAAATTAGTTTTTATTTCACACATATTTAGTTACCTTGCGACAGGACCCTGTAAGCTAAGACTGACGTGATCCCCTCTGTCACCATCTGCGACTTCAACTCTACCCACGATGAGACCATTTCCTGAATGTAAGTCAAATTCAGGTGGTAAGGCAGGAACAAAAAATTCATACTGGAGATAACGAAACCTTGGATCCCAGTCATTAACATTTATTACTGAGATATTAACATTTGCTGTTGCATTCTGTAACAGAAAAAAACAATTTAATTTTGTATATGACATTAGGTTAATACACTCTGTTTAACAAACTATGGTCACTTCTCTAGTTCACATAGGTTTCTGAATTGCCTCTCCCTATTGTAGTACATATCCTTAATATTATAATTTTAGTAGTAGGAAGAGACAAGTTTAACGTGTATGCTGGGTAAGTACATGGTTGATTTGGGTTATTCCATCATATGACTTTGGCGTTGTCAGACATGTTAGAAACTTTATTTATCAGTTCCATGCCAAGGAAGCTTGTTTAGTATTTAACATTAAAGCAAACACACATAAATATTCTATTACAAACATAACACTTTTTTTTTTTAATGCGTGTCTGATCTTGGTGTACACCATGATATAATTACTGACTTCCATCTTTGGTCCCCTCCTCCACCAGTAGCTTAGCCTGCCCTCAATATGTCAATTGTGTCCAATCCATGTGGGTCACTTTTGTAGCTTCTGAATGATTCATTCAAAGCAACTACGATTTACATAATTTATTATTTGATTAACAAACTCGAGTCTAAAGAATTATATCTTATATAACTCTACAAACACCAAGGATCATGGTAAACTACATTTGGTCAAGGGCTGGGTTCAGATTGTTAAACAATGAAGTGGAAAGACTGCAGCTTTGCCTAAATATTTTTTGTATTTTTGATTTTTCTTGCAGTCCTCCAAAATTTAACATCACAGTTTCATTTATATATACTAACAGCTGCTAGATTATTCTAGTATTTGTATATTTTTAGTGATATATTTCTTGTTGTATGCAGAAAACCTCCAAACCATTCAAATTAATATTATAAATATCGAGTAATAAGCTACTGTGATTGGTATTACTAAAACTATTTGTCATCGCAATACGTATATTTATAAGTACAGTATGTAGGTTATGTTACTTATGTGTATTTACGTTATCCACAATAAATGTATGTACAACTTACATATATTGATTCACACTATTTATAGAATACACCAGAATGTTCTATATCAAAGTAGTATAAATTTATAGTTAATGTAGTTTATTCTACAGTGTTATAGGATAAGCACGTAGAATTTTCATGGCTATACTAGTTAGTAACAAAGGGTGGTGAATGATGTTATTACCAACCATGAATAAACAGTATTGGATGGAGAAAAGAGTCAGTTAAGAGTTTGATTAAGTGAGTTAGTGTTAGTACATGTGTTCAATGCCACATTTGTGGATCGATATTATATTTGTGTGTCATCTTTTTGTTTGTATAAATTACAATTATGTTAATAATTGTAATCATGGATGTGAATCAAAATTGTATTTTCTGTGTTATATTTTTATTTGTGAAAAATTCTTTGTGGTATCAGTAAATAAACAAGGTGTTGACAGTAATACGAATGTTTTATTTCAACCGTTGCCTAGAAGACAACAATCTCTAATACTTTCAAAGCATACAAAAAATCCTTTTGCATTTAACAATGTCAAATAACTATTCTTTTTCAGTGAATCCTATAAATTCTTTTTCTTTATCCTTATTTCAATCCTGAATAGCTCCTCTATTCTTCTATGCCTTTTACATCCAAAGAAATCTCCTGTAAGCTTACTGACTATTACTGGCGTATCTTGATCCTATTTTAGTATTATCACTGTTCATCACTGTTTATCTTATACGCTATGCTCATATAAGACAGCGTTTCTCATCATAGACAGCGTTTAATGATAAATTAACCTGACAAATTAAACTGATCAATAAGGAATAGATTAACAAAATTTAATTTTGGAAAATATATAAATCTTGGATTATTAAGTACACTAATCATTTTATATAAAAAAGTAAAGGCAGATTTATATCAAATTCTTCTAATTTATGATTGTCTGTGCATCTGTTAATGTGCATAGTTATTTTCTGATGACGGGATACATGTTTTAAAAGGTATAATGTTGAAACAATAAAAAAGTCAGAAGAAGGAATTATTGGTAAATTTAATTATCCCGTATAAATTCCAAGTAGGCCTACTTCATTAATTACATACAATGGATTTTAAGTGTATATTCATCGATTTCAATATCTCAATTGTAATTCCTAATTATGAAGGCTAATAAAAATGTCTTATGTTTTTATGTTGCGTGCATCATTTGAACACATACAAGAAGGACTGAAATACTCTTGACTGGTAAGTTGACAAGCTTTGAAGTTGATACTGTACTGTGACACAAGTAGACAAGTTGCACACTACACATGAGCAAGCAGAAAAGCACCTCTATTACTTTGATCATAATACAAAAAGTAATGTATAGCCATCATATACAGTTTTTTCATATAGTTACATGTTCCATAGTCCTATACTTCATGACAGTTATTGTTCTATGAGGATATTGTTACGATGGTCTCACCGATCGTCATATAGTACTGTGGAAACAAAATACAGACACCAAAGAAGTTGTAATGGGTCTAAAATTACATAAATATTATTGTGTAATTTTATAACATGTGCAGATGATGCCCCTTAAGGTAAGGTGATTGCCAGTAAATATTTTCATGACCATATATGGTTATGAAGAATAATGAAAATCTATTTCTAGCAGTGATTAACTCCGTTAGTATGCTGTTGACGAGAATCAGTTCGTGACAAGTTAAAGAGGTGATACTAAACTCAGCGGAACGTTTCAATACCAACGGCGAGACATATGGCGGGGAGCGGAGTGGACCAGTTTAAAGATGAAACAAACGGAAAATTTTTAACACTGAAAGTCAGTCGACCACCATCTTTTGCGCTGTGCAGCAGCAATACTGTTTGTACTTTACAATATATACCGGTATATATATAAATTCACATTTTCAGATTTGTGTTTTGTGTTTTACGCCCGCACAAAACACAAATCTGAAAATGTGAATTTATATATATACCGGTATATATTTTAAAGTACAAACAGTATTTGGCTAAATATTCATCCATAATAGTGACTAATTGCAGTAAATTGACAGTTCGGCCGTAAAATGTACACGTGAGAACTATAAAACAACAAACAGTGCACGCACACGGAGACGCCCCATGTGGTGAAATTCTACGCATAACCAAGGGAAGTAATAATTAAATACTGGCAATTTTTAAATTGTGCTCAATAAAAAGAAATGTAGAAGTATGAAAGTGTGTGTGATTGTGTGAGTGAAAAATATGAATATAGGCCTAACAAGAAGTGTTGAGTTTGCATAATTTTTGATATATGTATTCTGTTTTGAGGTAATAGTTATTGATGATCAGTTTTACGCCTTGAGGCGGAGTAAATATTTTCATGACCTGTTTCATGTTATCAAAAGAAAATAAATAATGTTATATTTTACTTGATATACGCATTTTGTTATTTGTATTTGCCCACTGTTCTCTGCCAAAGTACACTAAACGAATTCCTGGATCAAACCTTACACTTAAAATCAATATACAAATTAATAATTAAATACTGAATAATACTTCAGTTGGCGCCCGAATTTACAGGGACATTGTAAATTAAAATTGATTTACAATTTAGTCGAAAAGTGGCAGAGAAAGACGCAAATACAAATTTAGATGAAAGTGCAGATATGGGGTCAGTGTTGAATATTACACAAGATAATATGGTAACCACGAATGAAAATGTCGAAAATGTAGGCGAAATGGCAAATGTAAATGAAACGGTCGAAGCTGAATGTAGTAGAAATAACGAGGTAAATATATTTAATCAATTAGCGTTGATTATGGAAGTAATGAATAATAAGTTTGAAGTAATAAATAATAAGTTTGACCAACAGAATAAGAATAATGATAATTTGAACGCGAGTTTGAATAAGAATAATGATAATTTGAATACGAGTTTGAATGAATTTAAAACTGAAATCAAATCACAGATAAATGCAAGTAACATAGAGCTGAAAACTGAAATAAATAACGAATTTGTGAATATAAGAAGCGAAATAAAAATGAGTAATTTAAGTATGAACAACCAATTTGAAAGTATGAATGATAGTTTTAAGGGAGTAAGCAAGAATTTCGTTGAAATAAATAATAAACTAGAGAAACAGAGCGAGACTATTGCGAGAGTGAAAGGTGAAATGACTATAAAAATAAATAAAATTCAGATCGAGATAAAAGATGACATAAAAATAATTAGTGAAAAGCAGGATGAGAAACTGCTAGAGACAGACAAAGAATTTGATGCATTAGCTAATAAATTTAATAATAAACTTAAAAAACAAAATGAAAAAAATTGACGGTAATGTAGAGAAGTTTAAAGCGGGGTTTGAGACAGACATGAACGAGAAAATTGTTACAAAGATACATGAATATGAAATAGAAATTGAGAGTAATGTTCAAGGTGTAATTGATGAATGTGAACGGATTAAAAAAGCAAGTAAACTACAAGAGAGAGTTAATAATATTGAGTACTTACCTTGTGAAATAGTTAGTGCAGCAAAATGATGATAAGGTTGATGATATTGATTACTTACCTTATGATGTAACTGGGATAGCAGCAGATAATAATAATGATGAAATTGTAATTGACCTAATTGTGACAGATCATACTAGAGGCGACTTCACTATACTCGATGGTGACAAGTTATATGATGTAGTAATATGGAATAATCCTATTGATATTGTGGAAAAATATGAGAATTTAAATAGTCATTATGTTGGTAGAGATAATATAATGTATTTAATAAAAAATGAATTGTGTAAACGTAAAGACCAGGTTATTATACGATGGTGGGGTGTAAACAATTATTGTTTATGAACGTTTAACTATGTGAGTAGTGGTTTTGAATTGGACTGTTTTATGAAATGATTTGTGGTAAACGATAACGAATAATAAGGTAGATTGTATATACTTTTGTTAACGTTAAATGTAATGATGTAACAAGGTGAAGTATACTCAACTTTGTGAATTTTGTTAAAGTAATGAAATGTGTTCAATAAAATAATTGAATTAATTTGAAAGGAGATAATAAATGAAATATTGTATAAGATGAATGTTAATAACAAATTAAACAAATTTTTTTTTGAGAATTTAATGGTATAATAAATGCTAAATAATTGATGATTGATTAGTAAAAAGTTCAATTGAATTAAAGTGTAATGTTTATAATTTTATATGGAAATGTTTATAATTTTATATGCAAATTTAAAGATGAATTGTTTATTTTGAGGTAATAATCGCAATGTTTAATAAATAAAATGTTATGTAAAATGAATGTTGATAGTAAATTTGAATTGTGGAGAATCTAATGGTATAAGAAGTGGTAAATAATTAAAGGTTGCGTATTAACAGGTTCAGTTGGAATTAAAGTTTTGGAATGTTTGGAAATTTTATTCAGATGCAACTGAGATGTTTATTTTAATGTAATGAGGTTTATGTTGTAACAAATTTAAATAAGTTTGTTTTAATTTGTTTGTTTGAAAAAAAATTTTGTTTTATTGTTTATATATATAATTTTTTTATATTTAAATTAATTTAAAATGTATTGTGGTGTTCCGAACTTCTTACTATTTGTTTTAACTGAATTATGTCCTTTTTAGTATTTAAAATTCTTTTCACCAGTTAACAGGATTGTCTCCAAGAACAATCGATTAGTGAACTTCCTTAATTGGAGGTTATCTTCCTTCGTGGTTGTGAAATTCTGGTAGTTATTGCTCAATTAAGATTATGTATTATAGTAATTATCATGTAGAAATAAACAATATTCAATTTTATAGTATATAAGGAATTTTATTAACAAATGGTTATTTGATCGATTTTCTATCGATTGATTAATCGGTTCTCAGGGTATATCAATAGTGTTTACAATTATTTATTATCGGGTTCTTTAACAGGTATTTTATAGATAGTCAGAGAAAAAGGGTAAAGTATGGAAAGTATAACATTACAAAAGTATAATCTTAAAGATTAAAATACATATATGACATTCAATATATAAATGTGATTAAAGAAATTTTTGAACCGTTCAGTTGAGTTGGCAATGTTGCGTTGGATTGTGGGAAGAAAAAGATGGCCGCTTCGAGTTCAGATGTCAGACGAAACCACCTTGCTAATTCTGCTTCCAATAAAGGCTGCTTTTCCTTTGATTTCAAGTTCCTGCATCTGCGATTATTCCTTCTTGTTTTGGTGGAGTGTTTCTGGTTAAGTTTTAGTGTTCCACTTCGATAAAATGTGTTGTAAAAGTTATGTTTCACTTTCGGCTATTAGGCCGATAATTGCTGTTTGTTTCGTGATGTGGAATTAATGTTTTATTATCGTTTAAATAGTGTCTTCACTGTGTTCTGTTCTTGTTTGTAGTTAATTTAATGTTTGTTGGTGTTCGGTTCACTGAATTTACGTTTTAAGTGTAATTTTACAAAACTCGCGTTTTCCACTTCAGGCTAGGCTTGTCACATATACGCCATTTATGTCTCAGCTATTAGGTTAATATTGCTTAAGAGCTCGTGTCAAGTGTACTCACAATATCTAATAATGAACTAACTAACTTCCTTCGTCTTGTCCAAAAGTCTTAGCCAAATTAATATTAGCTATCCATTGTTTCAAAATTATTTTACATCCTGTGCATGTGAGAATGTTACATTATATAACTGAATATATTTTTGCTATTATTCAAATTTATTAACTACTCAATACATAATCTTCTTCAGTTCATTCTGCTTGATTTGATACCAAATAAGATAGTTTTATTAAGTTTTTGATCTAAAATGCTATATTTTTACTTCATTTTGAAAATTGTAAGTTTTAAAATTCACTTCCTGTCCTTTTCCAAAATGTTGCCATTTTACATGTTATATTAATGATTGTATTAAATCTCAGATTGATAAAAAAGGTTTATCTTCCCTTAATTTCTTGTAATTAGATTAATTGGTTATCTTTTAAAATATTATACATTAATATGTGACTCCCCTCTCTGAATTTTCAGTTTTTACATTTGCATTTTTTACAATAATTCTTGTTATCTTTTTATAAAATCTTTCTTACTTATATTTCCAATTACATGACTCTATGACTGATTTACCTTATATAAATTCCATCAGTTTAATTGTTTTTCTGTACTTATTTCATCAATTTTGATGCTGTTTAGTTTTAACATTTGGCCTAGATTTCTAACAGTTTTTACATACAAAGTTTTTACATAATACATTTTGTTTATACCTTCTCTGACTTTCTATTCTATATAATATTAATTAACATTTTCTTATTTTAACAAAAGAACAATTATTGGTATATAATTTATACTCTTAATTCATAATACATAATTGAAATTAACAATGGTCTTTCAAACTCAGACATTTTATACTTAACTATTATTAGTAATATACAATAAATATTTCATAAATAAAGAATGTTATTTAACTCTGACATTTTATACTTAATTATTATTAGTAACTTATTCTAAATAAAATAGGTTATTTACCTTCTGTCATCGTTTCTCAAAATCCTTTTAGGATGACTCGAGTTTCAACACCATTTGGTGTCATCATCAGATCGGTGAATTAGGTTAAAACATTTCGATGCATATGCATCTCGTTAGATATTTAAAAGATTAAAAACAACACATAACATTATATAAAACAATAAATAAATCCACATTAAATTATGAAGCAGTTGATGAGTTAATCAATTTGACAAAATTAATATTAGAACAAAATTACTTTACTTTCGAAAACAAATATTATTTACAACGGGATGGTTTAGCTATGGGATCCCCATTGTCAGGCATCCTGGCTGAAATTTACCTAAATCATATTGAAACAAATGAAATTTTATCAACTAAAAACAAACATTATACAAAAATTTTATTTTACCGACGATATGTGGATGACACAATAATGATTTACAATGGCAATTGCAGACAATTAGAAATGCTTAAAAAATATATGAACACTATTACAAATAATTTACAATTCACATTAGAAACTGAAATGAATAATAAAATTAATTTTTTAGATTTAACTTTAACTAAAATAAATAATAAAATTAGCTATAATATTTACAGAAAACCAACACTCACAGATCATGCTATTCACGCCTCATCGTATCACCCTATGTCACATAAAATGGCTTTTTTTAACTGCATGATTCATAGATTGCTGGCATTGCCCTTATCTACAGATGATTATAACAGTGAACTAAACATTATCAAGCACATAGCATTGGCCAATGGATACAAAAGTCATATAGTAGATAGATTAATTAATAAAAAACAAAACAAACCAATAAATATTGATGTATCCAAAGAAAACAAATACATTGCTATAGAATATGGTGAAAATCTATACCATACTTTAAAAAACCTATTAAAAAAGCATAATATTACATTGGCCTCAAAGGCAAGTAATAAACTTGAGAAAAAACTCACTTTTACCAACAAAAATACACCCTCCGATATATTTGATGGTACTGGTGTATATAGACTTAATTGTTCTGATTGCACACGGTTCTATATAGGACAAACAGGTCGTTCTTTCAAATTACGCTATAAAGAACATATCCCAAGCTCCAAGTCTAATGTAACAAGATCTACATTTGCAGAACATTTGAGCTCATATAACCATAATATAAAAAGTATCAACGATAATTTAGATATCCTACATAAATGTAAAAAGTCACTAAAGCTGGACACCCTTGAAAGATTCGAGATATACAAAGCCATAAAGAAGGATCACAATCGTGTCCTAAATGAAAAAGCGATACATAACAATAATGTTTTATTTAATAGAATCGATCTTATGGAACGAGAGATTGGCTATATCAGATCGATGAAATTGAACCGAGGTCAAACCGGCATTGATTAATCTTACCGTGGGGTGCGTTCCTGTGCAGGATCGTTTGCGGCCGCGTTGTTTTTATATTCTTTTATTAATGTTATTTTATTGTGATATAGTTTATTTATTGTTTTATATAATGTTATGTGTTGTTTTTAATCTTTTAAATATCTAACGAGATGCATATGCATCGAAATGTTTTAACCTAATTCACCGATCTGATGATGACACCAAATGGTGTTGAAACTCGAGTCATCCTAAAAGGATTTTGAGAAACGTCGACAGAAGGTAAATAACCTATTTTATAGTCTTAATCGTTTCTGGAGGAAAGAAAAATGTTTAAATATTCTAAATAAACAAAACATATCTGTCCTCCCATCGTTTACTCTAATTCTTATACTAGGTTCTATTTTCAGTTTTAATCTGTTTTTTGTTTGATTTTGGGGTAATGATACTTTATCACTTCACTTTTTATATAGCCTGATCTTGTTTCATCTACTGTCATTCTAATGAATGTTTTATATAAATAGTGGCAGTTATTATTCAGAAACACCAGTATTATCTGTCATGATAATACTTTATTTAATATTATTCATGGACACAACATAAACACTTCAAAGTTGTATTATTTCACAATTTACTTAGTTTGTGAACTGCAATATTGACACATAAGGTTTATTTATTATAACACAAAAACTTGCACTGATCCCCTTTTTATTCTTGGATTTTATTTCTAAATAGTTTTATAGTTTTATTAAAATCAAGAAATCCTTTTATAGAGGATAATGAAGTTTTTCGGCATTATATAATTATTTCACATTGGTTCACTTTCAATTCTACTTTATACACTTTTGGCTTACATTTATTTTACATGGTTCCTAAATTTGATATTTTGTTATACTTTCATTTGTTATTATGTTTATCACTTTCTTTTGGGATTTGGGTTTTTTTATAAGAGCACTCCTTCTTCTTGTGGATGCTGTCTTGTTCTGGTTTCTTCATTGATTTCTCCTATTCTTCTTGTTCCTTATAAAAGTATTTCCTTTTCTTATTGTAGATTGTTGTCATGTTTTGGGTTTCTTCCTTACCTACTCCTATCCTACCTGTCCCTTATAAAAGTATTTCCTTTATCTTCTTGTAGATTGTTGTCATGTTTTGGGTTTCTTCCTTACCTACTCCTATCCTAGCTGGGTATTACCTTTTTTAACTTTAGTTTAGCAGTTTACTTTGATGATTCATCACTCATTGTAACATTGGTTTTAAATGAAACTTTTACTTTGATCTATGATTGTGCTTTACGGTGGTTCTTAATTAATTTTTTATTTTGCTTTCTCGGATTTTAAAATGTTTTTATCTTATTTTTATGATCATTCTACCATTCAGAATTATTGGCATTATCTGTCATGCTACAATGTTCATTGTGAGTGTTTACTATGTTTTATTATGCTGTATTATGTTAGTGTGTAGGAATCTTAAACATGAATTGTATATTTTTTAAATGCGATTCCCCATTTTCGGGCGGTCACGGCTTCACCGAACCTTGACCGTGGATTTGGCTTAATATTCTAAATTGGTGAACTTAGAAATACAACTGGGGGGTTTAGATCAGGGGAATCTAAGATGATATAACTTTGGAACACGGCTATATACCTAAGTATGGGTGATAGACCAATTAAGGGAGTGTGAATATTAATTTAGTAGGATTACTGGTATCTGGGATATCAGTAATGCCGCATTTTGTATAACGCCAAAGCAAGGATGGGGGAGAAAGAAAATAAAAAAGTGTTCACCCCTTCCGCTTCAGTCTTTGTGGAGGCAACTGGGCGCTACAGTTCAGGGGGGGGGGTAATAGTGTGTGTGGAAGGAGGAATTTAAAATAAATTCATAATTTAATAAATTATAATAAATTGTGTGATGATGGAGAAGGTGGTTACTAGGTTGTTAGTAACGAGTGTACTAATAATATTAAATATTAAAATGAGTTACATCAATAATGTAGCGTATGTAATTGACTTTCTGATGTAAATGAATGATGTTGGGTTGACAAGGAGTATTTTATTTTGATGTATCAAGGAGTAATATGACGATGCTTAACGATTGTTAAGTAAGTAATTTGTTCTGATGTTGATTTAATGTGTTTTAATCTATATAAGAAGTTTATTAATTTTGAGATGTGAATTATATAATGGAAGGTATTTATACGTTGTAATGGGAAATGTTTATTTAAAGTTTGATGGGAATCAGAGCAATAATTTTGAACTTTGGGATTAGAGTTAACAAGAGAAGGTTGTACAGAATGTTGGTGTGGAATTCTTATAATGTATTATGTTAGACTAAGTATTCATCCATGTATATGATAAAAAAGAAAGAAAAAAACTCGGTACTTCTTAACGCAAACCAACACAGCTAAGGGGAACCAGATCAGTTAGGGATATGTTATTATACCAGGCCACTATTTGATATTTTTGATTTCATGTTTCAGTGTCTGGTGATGCTGTGGCAGCGGTCCTGTGCTGGCCTGTGCGCCAGAGCAGAAGCGTCAAGAGCCTGTCTCGCCTTGCGGTGTTGGGATCTCGAAAGAGAAGTCCAGTAAGGTCATTCAGGTGCGGTCACCGTCACTGGACCAGGGGTAAGTTAACCACTATTTTGAGTAAAACGTAGAGGGGGTAATGGCGACATACCTTGGCTGATCCCTTTAGAAAGTATGAGAGTGTCAATGAGAGCTTTTATGCTTCGGCATAAAACCTCTCATAGGGGGGGTATTGTAATGGGACTAAATTTACATAAATATTATTGTGTAATTTTATAACATGTGCAGATGATGCCCCTTAAGGTAAGGCGATTGCCAGTAAATATTTTCATGACCATATATGGTTATGAAGAACAATGAAAATCTATTTCTAGCAGTGATTAACTCTGTTAGTATGCTGTTGACGAGAATCAGTTTGTGACAAGTTAAAGAGGTGATACTAAACTCAACGGAACGTTTCAATACCAAGGGTGAGACGTATGGCGGGGAGCGGAGTGGACCAGTTTAAAGATGAAACAAATGGAAAATTTTGAACACTGAAAGTTAGTCGACCACCATCTTTTGCGCTGTGCAGCAGCAATCCCGGGCGCCCGCACAAAACACAAATCTGAAAATGTGAATTTATATATATATTGCAACAGAACACAGGAGATATGCTGTTTATATCAGAGTACATGAATGACGAGCAGATTCTTGTTTAAATTTGTTTTGTGTAATATTTTGTTTTTTAGTCATAAGTTTTGTATTTAAAAAATGATAAGCATATATGTTACACCAAACTCTTCATAAAAAATTGTACTATATTGTCATGTATTTTTTGTATGAAATGGTGCGCGTGTGTGGGTGTGATAATCTGCGATTGATATAGCGGCAGTGGTAGTTAACCGATTTACATGAAAATTTGACAAGGAATTATTTAAATAAATAGCTTCGATTTGTGTATACTCTGAGGCTTGTAATTATTTTAGAAATATGATTTTTTAAGTAAAGCAAAACTCAAGTGTAACTCTTATCAATGATAGGGTAATAACAATTGTAGATAATTTCCAGGCAGGACTATGCAAAATTATACAAAGTTTTTCATGAATTTTGTGTATCTGGTTGTTCCATCAATCATGTGACTTGGGCTTGACCTATCAAATTACACCAAATTCAGTGAGATTCATACGTTACAGAGCTAGGTTGAACACAGTCTGTCTGTCGACGTTGCTAGGGGAAGTTGTGCCCTGGGTAAGAGAGTTGTTCTCTTACAAACGTAAAAAGATCTTATATAAAATAAACCATAAACCTTAAAATTCTTAACGAAGTTTTGCGGTAAGAACCAAGAAGGAATAGAGGAATATTTTATATAAAGTAAACTATAAACCTCGTAATTCTTAACTAAGTTTTGCGGTAAGAATCAAGAGGATAAATAATTAAGTAAAATTTAAAAATAAAATTCAGTGCTGTGTCGTGTAAGTTAAGATATCCGCATAGGGAATTTAAAAAGACACTACAAGATATCGTGGAAGCAGTTAAACATAACTACGAGACTCTGAAATATCGCCGCTGGAGCTGCTTGCTGTACAAGGACGACGAGACGAAGAGGACACCAGGAAGGAGTGAAGCTGTAGAAGAGGACGACGAGACGGGACCGACGAGACGAGAGGAGGACGTTGCAGCAAACAAGTAAAAGCGATTTATATTATTTTAAACATTGTATTTGCCTCCAAAAGCGTTTTAAGACTATAAAACAGGTTAATTACCTACCGTCATGCTTTTTGAAATCCGAAAACAGGATTACTCGAGTTTCGACACATTAAGTGTCATCTTCAGATCCTCGATGAATATAAGTTGAAAATACATTTGTTGATATATGCACATCCCGTCAGATAATAAAAACAACACAAACATAACAACAAAAATACTTAAATAATTTAACACATATTAAAACCAAGACAAAACAGAACGAAAACACGATACACGCGGCTGACGCGGACCTGCGCAGGAACACGTCATGCGATAAAATCAATCGGATTTCGTTCTGTTTTGTCTCGGTTTTAATATGTGTTAAATTATTTAAGTATTTTTGTTGTTATGTTTGTGTTGTTTTTATTATCTGATGGGATGTGCATACATCAAAAAATGTATTTTTAACTTATATTCATCAAGGATCTGAAGATGACACTTAATGTGTCGAAACTCGAGTAATCCTGTTTTCGGATTTCAAAAAGCGTGACGGTAGGTAACTAACCTGTTTTATAGATTTATATTAATCGAACAATACAAACAATTTAATATACTATCAATACATGACAATTTAAAAAAACATTATACATCATTATAAACAATATTTGTATGTAATAAATAATATGTCATCTCCTCCATAATAGACTTTTATCGATTTCTACACACTCACAATATCCTTATTAGAATAATAAAGTTTGATCTGTTGCATAAGGATATTTGGCGCTTGCCAACGTTGAGCTCGATTAATGGATTAATTAAAAAAAAAAGAAATATTTATTGGAGTGTGTAGAGACTAAATTCATTGAACTATTTATAGGTGCTGTTCTATGTTGTCAGGGAGTGTAGATAAAAGTTGGATACTCTCTCTTATCAGATATTTGAACAATAGAGTTATTATCTGTATGGAGGTTGAATTATTATTATTATCTGTGTTAGATTACGTGTTTACATTTGATTGTGAGACTAGACTATAATAATAATAACATAAACGTACATTATTAGAAATAATACATATAAAAAAATATTGCCATTACTATAAATAAAACTATAATATTTTATAAATTTAAAAATAAAAAATCAATATGGCCGAATCACTAGAATTACAAAATACATTAGCGGCTTTAATGGCCAATATGCAAAAGATGTCCGAAGACAGTAAGGCCAATATGCAAAAGCTATCGGACGAAAATAAAGCAAATATGCAAAAACTCTCAGAAGAAGTAGCATTACAGCAAAATAAGTCATTACAATCACTTCATGATGAGAATACAAAAATTTATACAGCCGTTCATGAACAGGCTAAACAAAATAAACAACTTTTAGAGTTAACCGAAAAACGTATAGCTGATAAATTAGAATTAATTTGTAGTAGTAGTGAGACTGCCTTAGAAAGGAATAAATCTCACAGCAGGGAATGTGAAGCCAAAATTAAGTTGAATTATTCTCTTAGGCAGGAAAATGAATGTAACAATGCGACTGACCGGTATAGTCCCGTCGACATACAGGAACCAGCTGGTAATCGCATAGATAAGATAGCAGCTAAGGGTGGTGCACCTGATAAGGAGATAACGGATGGTCAACGAAAGCATTTAAATGATCTTTTAAATAAATATGAATCAATTTTCAACACACAGCACACAATTACCAACGTGTATGAACATAAAATTACAAATAATATTTTAAATAAATTTAAAATGAGAAATAGGGAAAACCTTATCAAAGTGTTGGTTCACATCTATCCAGATTGGTATGATCAAAGGGTAAACGGTGGAGTATTTAAAAACAATAAATGTTATTTGCTATACCATGTCTGTAAGATGCAGATCCATTCTGGTAATGTTTTATCAGTCAATAATGAAATGTATAAACACTTGAGAAGTCCATACAGTTGTAAAAATGAATATGAAAATAAGATATTTGATGAATGCTTGGGTAAACAAAGTAGTTTTGTTCCTGAAGCTGGTGCATTTGAGGAAAATCACACAGGTAAGGTTAATTCTGACAGAAGATCAGAACTGTCTGAGTGTTTTCAGCCACATATGAAACGAAATGCAGGTGTTATGTATACAGTCAGAGATTCACTGTACAGCAATATGTGTTTGTCTTTTATGAATGCATATGCAGACAAATCCGAGACACTACAAAATTTTAAAATGCACTTAGATACTGATCCCTGTAAAAACTTGATGAAAATAATGTTTGAGATGATACCAGAAAAATTTCAATCAAACAATGAGTTCATATTGTACAAAGCAGATTATATTATGTGTAGCCTGGGTAATACAACTGGCATTACATATAAACCTTTAAAAATTAAATCAAAGCAATGTATCGGCAATTACCGAAACAAATGCAAGCGTAGAGCAATCAAAAAACGAGAAAGGTTGCGCGGCATGAGTCTGTGTAATAAATTAAAAATTAAAATAAGGATAATACAAATAATTAAACTAGAATGCCAGAATATAAGTGAAATGACTGGTAGGAAATTGTATAAAATCATGTGTAAAATAAGAATAATTGTAATCATGTTGAAAAATGTATGGTTGAACTGTAGATATAGCCGAATGACGTCTGACATTGACATCCTTATCAGTGTTCAGGAATGTTTGGTGATAAGCAGCCATGTGCTTTTGTTTGTTTACAATAGTGCTGTCAAAGTGACAGTTGAGAAATGTTGTTTGATAGAAGCTATTCAGTTATTTTGATTTTTGAAGTAATTATGTTATTATTTAGATGAGTATGATTATTGGGAAGAAATTATGTCAATTTAGGTTTAAAAAAAAAAAATTTTTGTATTCCATATAACAAAATTTTTTTTTACACGTGGAGGGGTTAATCCTGCAACAGAACACAGGATGATAAGATATGCTGTTTATATCAGAGTACATGAATGACGAGCAGATTCTTGTTTAAATTTGTTTTGTGTAATATTTTGTTTTTTAGTCATAAGTTTTGTATTTAAAAAATGATAAGCATATATGTTACACCAAACTCTTCATAAAAAATTGTACTATATTGTCATGTATTTTTTGTATGAAATGGTGCGCGTGTGCGGGTGTGATAATCTGCGATCGATATAGCGGCAGTGGTAGTTAACCGATTTACATGAAAATTTGACAAGGAATTATTTAAATAAATAGCTTCGATTTGTGTATACTCTGAGGTTTGTAATTATTTTAGAAATATGATTTTTTAAGTAAAGCAAAACTCAAGTGTAACTCTTATCAATGATAGGGTAATAACAATTGTAGATAACTTCCAGGCAGAACTATACAAAATTATACAAAGTTTTTCATGAATTTTGTGTATCTGGTTGTTCCATCAATCATGTGACTTGGGCTTGGCCTATCAAATTACACCAAATTCAGTGAGATTCATACGTTGCAGAGCTAGGTTAAACACAATCTGTCTGTCGACGTTGCTAGGGGAAGTTGTGCCCCGGGTAAGAGAGTTGTTCTCTTACAAACGTAAAAAGATCTTATATAAAATAAACCATAAACCTTAAAATTCTTAACGAAGTTTTGCGGTAAGAACCAAGAAGGAATAGAGGAATATTTTATATAAAGTAAACTATAAACCTCGTAATTCTTAACGAAGTTTTGCGGTAAGAATCAAGAGGATAAATAATTAAGTAAAATTTAAAAATAAAATTCAGTGCTGTGTCGTATAAGTTAAGATATCCACATAGGGAACTTAAAGACATTACAAGATATCGTGGAAGCAGTTAAACATAACTACGAGACTCTGAAATATCGCCGCTGGAGCTGCTTGCTGTACAAGGACGACGAGACAAAGAGGACACCAGGAAGGAGTGAAGCTGTAGAAGAGGACGACGAGACGAGAGGAGGACGTTGCAGCAAACAAGTAAAAGCGATTTATATTAATCGAACAATACAAACAATTTAATATACTATCAATACATGACAATTTACAAAAACATTATACATCTTTATAAACAATATTTTTATGTAATAAATAATATTTCATCTCCTCCATAATAGACTTTTATCGATTTCTACACACTCACAATATCCTTATTAGAATAATAAAGTTTGATCTGTTGCAATATATATATATATATATATATATATATATATATATATATATATTTCAATCACTTTCTGCTACAGTCCGTTTCTTGATGTATATAATACTATAATACTTATAACTATTTTACCTCAAGATGTATTTTTTCCTTTAGGGACATGTTTCGGGAGATCCTGTTCTCCCATCTTCAACCTTCGCCATCTTGCTTCTGGTGCAGTATTTGTGTGTTGGCTTCTGGATGTTATTATGGTGGTTTGTTGGTCTTTGGTCCTTCAATGTTGCATTATTGTGTGTGGTTGTGGTATCTGTTTTTGTATTTTGTGTATTTTCGATGTTGAGTGCTTTGAATATTGTGTCATGTTTTGTATTGATTTGTATTTGTTCTGGTATTAATTTGTTTTGTGTTTTATTTGGGAAAATTTACAGATTTACAAACATAAAACACAAAACAAATTAATACCAGAACAAATACAAATCAATACAAAACATGACACAATATTCAAAGCACTCAACATCGAAAATACACAAAATACAAAAACAGATACCACAACCACACACAATAATGCAACAGTGAAGGACCAAAGACCAACAAACCACCATAATAACATCCAGAAGCCAACACACAAATACTGCACCAGAAGCAAGATGGCGAAGGTTGAAGATGGGAGAACAGGATCTCCCGAAACATGTCCCTAAAGGAAAAAATACATCTTGAGGTAAAATAGTTATAAGTATTATAGTAATATATATATATATATATATATATATATATATATATATTGTTACGACGGTCTACTCGATCGTCGTAGGTACAGTGGAAACAAAATAAGTACAAGACACCAATTAAGTCACTAATCACACCTTTAATTGTTATAGTAAAACATTTCGTAATTAACAACACAGTGTCTACAACAAATCAAATGAAATTGTTTGTACGCAATAAAATGTCCAATAATATTAAAACTCAACTGTATTACAATTATACCGTCCGAATATAAAACGCAACACTTCACTAATAACTACTTGAAAGTACACCGTAATAACTCAAACCGCTCTGTAAATATATCGCACTAATACTCTCGAACCGCACAGTCAAAAATCTCGCATTGAACTGAAAAACTAAGGCCGCGACGCGATGTATTTATAGTTACGCTCACACACCAGAAGCTTCCAAACTGCGTCTTATCTCTCGCGAACTACGTAATTGCTGCGGCCTTGACACAGTCCGAGTGCCCGAGCGAAGGCTGGCACAGTCGAGAAAATTCTTGCAACATGCGTTTAGTAGCACGTACACCACACGCTTACATCGAGATCTTTCTGGCGCATTCGATAAACGCGTAGATTGTTCTGTGCTGTCGTAGCAATATATATATTGTAACGCAACATAGTTGAGGTTCCCCAACGTTACATAAAAGACTGAATGAAATATGGTCAAAGACCATACCCTGACTTAAGGTTGTTCGATAGTTCATATGTTTGAGAAGGACCTCAAGGAAAAAGGAGGCAATGACTAATATTAAATGTAAAAGAGCCAGACCAATGAATGATTGGATGTAATGAAATATTTGTTTTGTACTGTGACATGTTAAGGTCTACAGAATATTTATATTGTATGTTGAATGTGTTAAAAATGAAATGATATTGTTTGATAATAATACTTACTCAATAATTATGTTTATATTTTATATTAGATTTGTTTTTATACAGTACAGTATAGTTACCAATGTTAGGCACTGTACTAAGTTGTCAGTATTGTATAAAATTGAAAGATACTGTTGTTCTAATTAATGTTTATAAACTGGATCAGGAGTGTGACCAGTGTTTCAAGTCTAACAAGTAGTTCTGACAATTATGTCATAAATTAATAAAGGGTTCCAGAACCAATTGATTAATGAAAAAACAAATAACCACCAGTAAATTAAAATCCATGTAATTAACTATGTAATCAATAATTAATTGTACAGTAGGTCAGGTAAAAAGAAAATTAAGTTAAAAACCAAATAATGTTATAATGGTTGTAAATGAATCTATAGGCCTAAATTCCATATTAGTGAAAGGAAATTAATACCTTTTTAGTAAACCCAGTCCAACGAAACTCTAGTAAAACATTTACTGTTTAATAAGGAAGGTTAGGGGAGAATTTTATGTGATTCAATATTAATCCAAGCATGGAGTATTTTATTGGAAAGGAGTAGTAATATTCTATAATGCCGGCTCAAGGATATATAGAAAACATGGTTGTTAAGGCAACTGATTTTTTAGTAAGTTGTTGATTTTGAATAGATGGTACTGATTGTTACAAGCTATTAGGTTGAGATGAACCGATATATTTAAAATATATGAATAAATATAAATAAAATATATATCCAAATTGAAAAAGCATTTTTGCAAAACAATTATACTGGAATGTTAATGAATCATACAAATTAAATAACCCTCTAAATTATCAATGAATACAATAAAAAAGAACTGAAAGCGTCTCACCTCATTCACTAAATAATTCCGCTGAATTTGGTATCAAACCAATTCATGCTATAAATTGAAGACCAATAAAGAGTTGAAGCCTGAATTAACGGAAATATTTGGAAATACAGAAGATTCGGTTGACGAAATAACCTTCATTGACAGCGTAAGCTGAGATCCTAATTCCAGTTCGTTGGGACCAAGAATTGTGAAGACGCAAAAGAAGAATCGAAGCACAAGAGTTCCTGTGGGATTATCATCATCCATTCATTGAAGACCAGAGCAGTTTTACTGGGTGAAGACGATATAAACTGCATTTTGACCGTTGTTGACAAACATTCACCGCCTAATGAAGCTTTCGCCGCTTGGGTAAAAAACAAATTATTTTCATATCATTGTATTTTAAGTAAATAATTTTATTCTTTTTGTAAATTGAACAACCTTAATTATGCGTTTTACCTGCCCTTACTAATGGTTCAAAGAACTACACGAACCCTGATATAAGAATTATTTGTCATTATTTTCAAAGTATGTTTTTTTTTAGAGTTCGAATAACTAAGAATCGATATATGTTGGGATAGTCGATTGGATCGTCTTATTGTTTGTCTGAGACAACGTAACTTGTTAAATACCAGAGAAAAATAAATAAAGTACATTTGTTGTATGAGATAACGTTTTAATCATTGCAGAGAAAATACTATATGTACTTGGCGTAATAATTTATTAACAGGTTGATACAAACACTCAGAATAACTAACCTATAAGTACACTTATTTCTAGTAATAGCGCTCCAAGTTTACAGCTGGTGGGACGGGAGATTGCTGAACTAACGGGTTTTGTCATACTAAATTTGAACGAAATTTTTATCGTTGAGGGACTAGGGTTGAGACAAAAACCACTTACATTCAGTAAATACTCCATATATATTGCTCATATTAAACAACCACTGAGAATTAAATTAAGTCTACAGAATAATACCATTATAAATTCAGGAACATAATTCTAAGTTTGTGGACTTAATAATCTGTGTTCTGAGGGTTTCACTGGTCACAACCGCAAGGTATATTAGTTAATAACATATTAATTAAACCAGGTAACAGCATTTTAATTGTTACGAATCGCCACCTACAACGTATTACTTGGCGTTTGTTACACCGGAGTCTCTTATAACTAATTACACTCATAGACAAGATTTCTTTATAATTTGACGTCTCCAGCTGGTATCATACATTATAACATACGTCCTCACATAATTAACAAGCAGTTCGTTACTAAATTGATTACAACAGTGGGATTTGAATAAGACGGACATTTTCGCTAGTACCGGCACATATTGGTTTTATTACAAATTGACGCTCGCAACGTGAGGCATCATCGTCGCATCTTAACACCTAATCTATATTCTTTTACAAATTGGCGCATAACAACGTGGAACTTATTTAAACACGTACTCAACACATTATATATATTTTGCCACTTCTTTACAAATTGGCTAGCCCAAACAGTGGGGCTTGATTACATCAGAACATCAGAAGAAGTAAAAATAGCCAAAGTGAAGCAACAGAAGAATACGCCAGAACAACCAAAGAAAGTGACCTGTCAGGACGTAATGGATTTTATGGCCGAACAATTAAACGAAATAAGAGAAGATAACCAGAGACACCGTGAAAAATTAATGAAAACAATGGATAGCATTAAGGAGGACTATAAACAAACTAATGAGAGTTTAAGAGAAACTAATGAAAAAATAGACAGTATTAAGGAAAGTACTAATGAACTTTTGAGACAAACCATAAATGAAAATAATGAACAATTGAAGGCCGATTTCAGACAAATCAATGAAAAGCTGGAAAATAAAATATTTTCTGACAGTATTAATGAAAACTCAAGAAAACAAAACGAAATTTTGAGCGAAAATTTAATCAAGCAAATGAATAAAAGGTTTGACAGGAATGATGAGAGTTTGAGGCAGATTCTGGAGAATAACAAACGAATGGATGAGAAAATTGAAAACCATAATAAGGAGTTGCGGCAAATCATCAATGAACAAGGCCTAGCATTGAGGGAAGTCATCAATGGAAGTATTATAATTGTCAATGAAACACGGAGCAAAGGAGTTGATAGCTATGAAGTGGAGGTAAGACAGCAAATAAATGAAATTAAGGTGGATCTGGGAAAGACAGATGAACCTATCATGCAACTCAGAGTGGAAGTAGAGACCAAAATTACTCAAATAGGAAAACTACAAGCAAAGACCCAAGAAAAATTTGACAAGATACCAATTGATAGAACCGGAAGAATAGAACGGATTCATGATGAAATGAAGATAGTGAGAATAAGACAAATGTGTAAACGGAAATTAATAAATACACGGGAAGAATTGGAAATGATTAAAAGGGGATTGGTTCAGCTACATAATAGACCAATTACGGAAAACAGAGAAGTAAGGCAAGTGAGAAACTTTAAACGAACCACACTTGAATTCCCAGATGGACTAGAAGGACCAAAAAGGCCAAAACTAACTAAGGAGCATGGAGGACTTGTGGAATTTATGTATGAACCATCAGAAACATTAAGAGACAGTACAGAAGAATCAGTTCAAAGGACGATGATGAGCTTGACTATAAATGACCATTTTATAGTGACAAGAGGCAAGAACTGCACAATAATGAGATATGTCACAAGGACAGAAATAACTCTATACACTAGAGAGACCCGAACAACCAGTATAGAGGAAATAATGGACCACGGTTAAACAGATTCCAAACAGAATATAATGAAAAGGGACGGATTTTATGGATACAGGACCAAGCAACCCATTGTAAATAAAAACCCAAAATTCTAAAAAAAAAAACTGTAAGGACAACTTACTCAACTTATTTCGAACAATATAATTTAAAATGAAGAAACTAAAACCCAAAATTCCAAAGGATGTAAGAACAACTTACTCATAATTATTCAGAAACAGTATGATTTAAAATAAAGAGAATAAATACCCCAAAATTCAAAAAATGAAGTAAGCTCAACTTACAAACAAGTATCTAAGAAAACAATTTATGAGTTATATAAGAAAGAGAATTTTGAAGATAAAAAGAACAACCAAAGTCGAAAAATAAGTAAAAACACCTTACTATACAATTTAGAAGAAATTGCTTTAAACTGATATGAAAGAAGGAAAAAAAAAAAAAAAAATTTTTTACACTAATTCAACCTAATAAAAATCATCAAAACCAGAAGACGAAATGAGTTTATCTAATGTAACATAATAGTGAGAAATGTAATTTCGAATGTAAAAGAAATAATAATGATTGTGCCAGAAGGATATAGCTACATAATGTAATGTATAGTACTGACCAAAATCTCATAACCAGCTGTATTGATCACAAAGGAATATGAGCCAATGAAGACGAGAGAATGAAGAAGCCAAAATGGAACCATCAAAAGGATCACCAGAAAAGAAAAAACAAATGGTTCAGAATTATCCGAAGACAAAACCCAATTAATAAATGTCAATAAAATAGCCAAGTATTGGAGAGAAAAAGTGTATAATAGAAGGAAGAATTAATATGAAGAAATAATATGATCTGAGTTAAAGTACAGTGAATAATCCCTAGAATATGATTATTATTTATTATTTTATTGAAGGTCACATGATGACTACCTTACGAGGTTTATTAATGAAGATTGACTGTAGAATATTCCAGCAATCATTTAACTGGGCAGAGATGATGTTCCTCTGATCCCAGAAAGTATGTAACGGACGACGGTAATTGGTTAGCCGATAGAGCACCACCGATTCGATTCCAGTTATAATGTTAGGGAGGTTTAGGAAAATTAAATATTAGAGGGAAAACTCACAAATAAATATAGAGAATTAAATAAAACCAGATCCAAAATGTATAATTAATGAAGAATGTCACAAGAATGATTATAGAAATAAGATTTAAACTTGGGAAATAATTGACTTTATGAAGGAACGAAGAAATGATAATAAAATAACGAATAATTGGGAAATATAAAAGTACTATAAATATGAAACCAATTGGCCAGATACAAATTAAAAGTTTATTTCTTGCTAAACTTTGTTTATACCAAAATAAACTTATTTCGAAGGGGGGGTGTTATGTAACGCAACATAGTTGAGGTTCCCCAACGTTACATAAAAGACTGAATGAAATATGGTCAAAGACCATACCCTGACTTAAGGTTGTTCGATAGTTCATATGTTTGAGAAGGACCTCAAGTAAAAAGGAGGCAATGACTAATATTAAATGTAAAAGAGCCAGACCAATGAATGATTGGATGTAATGAAATATTTGTTTTGTACTGTGACATGTTAAGGTCTACAGAATATTTATATTGTATGTTGAATGTGTTAAAAATGAAATGATATTGTTTGATAATAATACTTACTCAATAATTATGTTTATATTTTATATTAGATTTGTTTTTATACAGTACAGTATAGTTACCAATGTTAGGCACTGTACTAAGTTGTCAGTATTGTATAAAATTGAAAGATACTGTTGTTCTAATTAATGTTTATAAACTGGATCAGGAGTGTGACCAGTGTTTCAAGTCTAACAAGTAGTTCTGACAATTATGTCATAAATTAATAAAGGGTTCCAGAACCAATTGATTAATGAAAAAACAAATAACCACCAGTAAATTAAAATCCATGTAATTAACTATGTAATCAATAATTAATTGTACAGTAGGTCAGGTAAAAAGAAAATTAAGTTAAAAACCAAATAATGTTATAATGGTTGTAAATGAATCTATAGGCCTAAATTCCATATTAGTGAAAGGAAATTAATACCTTTTTAGTAAACCCAGTCCAACGAAACTCTAGTAAAACATTTACTGTTTAATAAGGAAGGTTAGGGGAGAATTTTATGTGATTCAATATTAATCCAAGCATGGAGTATTTTATTGGAAAGGAGTAGTAATATTCTATAATGCCGGCTCAAGGATATATAGAAAACATGGTTGTTAAGGCAACTGATTTTTTAGTAAGTTGTTGATTTTGAATAGATGGTACTGATTGTTACAAGCTATTAGGTTGAGATGAACCGATATATTTAAAATATATGAATAAATATAAATAAAATATATATCCAAATTGAAAAAGCATTTTTGCAAAACAATTATACTGGAATGTTAATGAATCATACAAATTAAATAACCCTCTAAATTATCAATGAATACAATAAAAAAGAACTGAAAGCGTCTCACCTCATTCACTAAATAATTCCGCTGAATTTGGTATCAAACCAATTCATGCTATAAATTGAAGACCAATAAAGAGTTGAAGCCTGAATTAACGGAAATATTTGGAAATACAGAAGATTCGGTTGACGAAATAACCTTCATTGACAGCGTAAGCTGAGATCCTAATTCCAGTTCGTTGGGACCAAGAATTGTGAAGACGCAAAAGAAGAATCGAAGCACAAGAGTTCCTGTGGGATTATCATCATCCATTCATTGAAGACCAGAGCAGTTTTACTGGGTGAAGACGATATAAACTGCATTTTGACCGTTGTTGACAAACATTCACCGCCTAATGAAGCTTTCGCCGCTTGGGTAAAAAACAAATTATTTTCATATCATTGTATTTTAAGTAAATAATTTTATTCTTTTTGTAAATTGAACAACCTTAATTATGCGTTTTACCTGGCCTTACTAATGGTTCAAAGAACTACACGAACCCTGATATAAGAATTATTTGTCATTATTTTCAAAGTATGTTTTTTTTTAGAGTTCGAATAACTAAGAATCGATATATGTTGGGATAGTCGATTGGATCGTCTTATTGTTTGTCTGAGACAACGTAACTTGTTAAATACCAGAGAAAAATAAATAAAGTACATTTGTTGTATGAGATAACGTTTTAATCATTGCAGAGAAAATACTATATGTACTTGGCGTAATAATTTATTAACAGGTTGATACAAACACTCAGAATAACTAACCTATAAGTACACTTATTTCTAGTAATAGCGCTCCAAGTTTACAGCTGGTGGGACGGGAGATTGCTGAACTAACGGGTTTTGTCATACTAAATTTGAACGAAATTTTTATCGTTGAGGGACTAGGGTTGAGACAAAAACCACTTACATTCAGTAAATACTCCATATATATTGCTCATATTAAACAACCACTGAGAATTAAATTAAGTCTACAGAATAATACCATTATAAATTCAGGAACATAATTCTAAGTTTGTGGACTTAATAATCTGTGTTCTGAGGGTTTCACTGGTCACAACCGCAAGGTATATTAGTTAATAACATATTAATTAAACCAGGTAACAGCATTTTAATTGTTACGAATCGCCACCTACAACGTATTACTTGGCGTTTGTTACACCGGAGTCTCTTATAACTAATTACACTCATAGACAAGATTTCTTTATAATTTGACGTCTCCAGCTGGTATCATACATTATAACATACGTCCTCACATAATTAACAAGCAGTTCGTTACTAAATTGATTACAACAGTGGGATTTGAATAAGACGGACATTTTCGCTAGTACCGGCACATATTGGTTTTATTACAAATTGACGCTCGCAACGTGAGGCATCATCGTCGCATCTTAACACCTAATCTATATTCTTTTACAAATTGGCGCATAACAACGTGGAACTTATTTAAACACGTACTCAACACATTATATATATTTTGCCACTTCTTTACAAATTGGCTAGCCCAAACAGTGGGGCTTGATTACATCAGAACATCAGAAGAAGTAAAAATAGCCAAAGTGAAGCAACAGAAGAATACGCCAGAACAACCAAAGAAAGTGACCTGTCAGGACGTAATGGATTTTATGGCCGAACAATTAAACGAAATAAGAGAAGATAACCAGAGACACCGTGAAAAATTAATGAAAACAATGGATAGCATTAAGGAGGACTATAAACAAACTAATGAGAGTTTAAGAGAAACTAATGAAAAAATAGACAGTATTAAGGAAAGTACTAATGAACTTTTGAGACAAACCATAAATGAAAATAATGAACAATTGAAGGCCGATTTCAGACAAATCAATGAAAAGCTGGAAAATAAAATATTTTCTGACAGTATTAATGAAAACTCAAGAAAACAAAACGAAATTTTGAGCGAAAATTTAATCAAGCAAATGAATAAAAGGTTTGACAGGAATGATGAGAGTTTGAGGCAGATTCTGGAGAATAACAAACAAATGGATGAGAAAATTGAAAACCATAATAAGGAGTTGCGGCAAATCATCAATGAACAAGGCCTAGCATTGAGGGAAGTCATCAATGGAAGTATTATAATTGTCAATGAAACACGGAGCAAAGGAGTTGATAGCTATGAAGTGGAGGTAAGACAGCAAATAAATGAAATTAAGGTGGATCTGGGAAAGACAGATGAACCTATCATGCAACTCAGAGTGGAAGTAGAGACCAAAATTACTCAAATAGGAAAACTACAAGCAAAGACCCAAGAAAAATTTGACAAGATACCAATTGATAGAACCGGAAGAATAGAACGGATTCATGATGAAATGAAGATAGTGAGAATAAGACAAATGTGTAAACGGAAATTAATAAATACACGGGAAGAATTGGAAATGATTAAAAGGGGATTGGTTCAGCTACATAATAGACCAATTACGGAAAACAGAGAAGTAAGGCAAGTGAGAAACTTTAAACGAACCACACTTGAATTCCCAGATGGACTAGAAGGACCAAAAAGGCCAAAACTAACTAAGGAGCATGGAGGACTTGTGGAATTTATGTATGAACCATCAGAAACATTAAGAGACAGTACAGAAGAATCAGTTCAAAGGACGATGATGAGCTTGACTATAAATGACCATTTTATAGTGACAAGAGGCAAGAACTGCACAATAATGAGATATGTCACAAGGACAGAAATAACTCTATACACTAGAGAGACCCGAACAACCAGTATAGAGGAAATAATGGACCACGGTTAAACAGATTCCAAACAGAATATAATGAAAAGGGACGGATTTTATGGATACAGGACCAAGCAACCCATTGTAAATAAAAACCCAAAATTCTAAAAAAAAAAACTGTAAGGACAACTTACTCAACTTATTTCGAACAATATAATTTAAAATGAAGAAACTAAAACCCAAAATTCCAAAGGATGTAAGAACAACTTACTCATAATTATTCAGAAACAGTATGATTTAAAATAAAGAGAATAAATACCCCAAAATTCAAAAAATGAAGTAAGCTCAACTTACAAACAAGTATCTAAGAAAACAATTTATGAGTTATATAAGAAAGAGAATTTTGAAGATAAAAAGAACAACCAAAGTCGAAAAATAAGTAAAAACACCTTACTATACAATTTAGAAGAAATTGCTTTAAACTGATATGAAAGAAGGAAAAAAAAAAAAAAATTTTTTTACACTAATTCAACCTAATAAAAATCATCAAAACCAGAAGACTAAATGAGTTTATCTAATGTAACATAATAGTGAGAAATGTAATTTCGAATGTAAAAGAAATAATAATGATTGTGCCAGAAGGATATAGCTACATAATGTAATGTATAGTACTGACCAAAATCTCATAACCAGCTGTATTGATCACAAAGGAATATGAGCCAATGAAGACGAGAGAATGAAGAAGCCAAAATGGAACCATCAAAAGGATCACCAGAAAAGAAAAAACAAATGGTTCAGAATTATCCGAAGACAAAACCCAATTAATAAATGTCAATAAAATAGCCAAGTATTGGAGAGAAAAAGTGTATAATAGAAGGAAGAATTAATATGAAGAAATAATATGATCTGAGTTAAAGTACAGTGAATAATCCCTAGAATATGATTATTATTTATTATTTTATTGAAGGTCACATGATGACTACCTTACGAGGTTTATTAATGAAGATTGACTGTAGAATATTCCAGCAATCATTTAACTGGGCAGAGATGATGTTCCTCTGATCCCAGAAAGTATGTAACGGACGACGGTAATTGGTTAGCCGATAGAGCACCACCGATTCGATTCCAGTTATAATGTTAGGGAGGTTTAGGAAAATTAAATATTAGAGGGAAAACTCACAAATAAATATAGAGAATTAAATAAAACCAGATCCAAAATGTATAATTAATGAAGAATGTCACAAGAATGATTATAGAAATAAGATTTAAACTTGGGAAATAATTGACTTTATGAAGGAACGAAGAAATGATAATAAAATAACGAATAATTGGGAAATATAAAAGTACTATAAATATGAAACCAATTGGCCAGATACAAATTAAAAGTTTATTTCTTGCTAAACTTTGTTTATACCAAAATAAACTTATTTCGAAGGGGGGGGTGTTATGTAACGCAACATAGTTGAGGTTCCCCAATGTTACATAAAAGACTGAATGAAATATGGTCAAAGACCATACCCTGACTTAAGGTTGTTCGATAGTTCATATGTTTGAGAAGGACCTCAAGTAAAAAGGAGGCAATGACTAATATTAAATGTAAAAGAGCCAGACCAATGAATGATTGGATGTAATGAAATATTTGTTTTGTACTGTGACATGTTAAGGTCTACAGAATATTTATATTGTATGTTGAATGTGTTAAAAATGAAATGATATTGTTTGATAATAATACTTACTCAATAATTATGTTTATATTTTATATTAGATTTGTTTTTATACAGTACAGTATAGTTACCAATGTTAGGCACTGTACTAAGTTGTCAGTATTGTATAAAATTGAAAGATACTGTTGTTCTAATTAATGTTTATAAACTGGATCAGGAGTGTGACCAGTGTTTCAAGTCTAACAAGTAGTTCTGACAATTATGTCATAAATTAATAAAGGGTTCCAGAACCAATTGATTAATGAAAAAACAAATAACCACCAGTAAATTAAAATCCATGTAATTAACTATGTAATCAATAATTAATTGTACAGTAGGTCAGGTAAAAAGAAAATTAAGTTAAAAACCAAATAATGTTATAATGGTTGTAAATGAATCTATAGGCCTAAATTCCATATTAGTGAAAGGAAATTAATACCTTTTTAGTAAACCCAGTCCAACGAAACTCTAGTAAAACATTTACTGTTTAATAAGGAAGGTTAGGGGAGAATTTTATGTGATTCAATATTAATCCAAGCATGGAGTATTTTATTGGAAAGGAGTAGTAATATTCTATAATGCCGGCTCAAGGATATATAGAAAACATGGTTGTTAAGGCAACTGATTTTTTAGTAAGTTGTTGATTTTGAATAGATGGTACTGATTGTTACAAGCTATTAGGTTGAGATGAACCGATATATTTAAAATATATGAATAAATATAAATAAAATATATATCCAAATTGAAAAAGCATTTTTGCAAAACAATTATACTGGAATGTTAATGAATCATACAAATTAAATAACCCTCTAAATTATCAATGAATACAATAAAAAAGAACTGAAAGCGTCTCACCTCATTCACTAAATAATTCCGCTGAATTTGGTATCAAACCAATTCATGCTATAAATTGAAGACCAATAAAGAGTTGAAGCCTGAATTAACGGAAATATTTGGAAATACAGAAGATTCGGTTGACGAAATAACCTTCATTGACAGCGTAAGCTGAGATCCTAATTCCAGTTCGTTGGGACCAAGAATTGTGAAGACGCAAAAGAAGAATCGAAGCACAAGAGTTCCTGTGGGATTATCATCATCCATTCATTGAAGACCAGAGCAGTTTTACTGGGTGAAGACGATATAAACTGCATTTTGACCGTTGTTGACAAACATTCACCGCCTAATGAAGCTTTCGCCGCTTGGGTAAAAAACAAATTATTTTCATATCATTGTATTTTAAGTAAACAATTTTATTCTTTTTGTAAATTGAACAACCTTAATTATGCGTTTTACCTGGCCTTACTAATGGTTCAAAGAACTACACGAACCCTGATATAAGAATTATTTGTCATTATTTTCAAAGTATTTTTTTTTTTAGAGTTCGAATAATTAAGAATCGATATATGTTGGGATAGTCGATTGGATCGTCTTATTGTTTGTCTGAGACAACGTAACTTGTTAAATACCAGAGAAAAATAAATAAAGTACATTTGTTGTATGAGATAACGTTTTAATCATTGCAGAGAAAATACTATATGTACTTGGCGTAATAATTTATTAACAGGTTGATACAAACACTCAGAATAACTAACCTATAAGTACACTTATTTCTAGTAATAGCGCTCCAAGTTTACAGCTGGTGGGACGGGAGATTGCTGAACTAACGGGTTTTGTCATACTAAATTTGAACGAAATTTTTATCGTTGAGGGACTAGGGTTGAGACAAAAACCACTTACATTCAGTAAATACTCCATATATATTGCTCATATTAAACAACCACTGAGAATTAAATTAAGTCTACAGAATAATACCATTATAAATTCAGGAACATAATTCTAAGTTTGTGGACTTAATAATCTGTGTTCTGAGGGTTTCACTGGTCACAACCGCAAGGTATATTAGTTAATAACATATTAATTAAACCAGGTAACAGCATTTTAATTGTTACGAATCGCCACCTACAACGTATTACTTGGCGTTTGTTACACCGGAGTCTCTTATAACTAATTACACTCATAGACAAGATTTCTTTATAATTTGACGTCTCCAGCTGGTATCATACATTATAACATACGTCCTCACATAATTAACAAGCAGTTCGTTACTAAATTGATTACAACAGTGGGATTTGAATAAGACGGACATTTTCGCTAGTACCGGCACATATTGGTTTTATTACAAATTGACGCTCGCAACGTGAGGCATCATCGTCGCATCTTAACACCTAATCTATATTCTTTTACAAATTGGCGCATAACAACGTGGAACTTATTTAAACACGTACTCAACACATTATATATATTTTGCCACTTCTTTACAAATTGGCTAGCCCAAACAGTGGGGCTTGATTACATCAGAACATCATCACCACTATCTAATATTATATTATATTATATATCTTTCTTTACAATATATATATATATATATATATATATATTTTAAAGTACAAACAGTATTTGGCTAAATATTCATCCATAATAGTGACTAATTGCAGTAAATTGACAGTTCGGCCTTAAAATGTACAAGTGAGAACTATAAAACAACAAACAGTGCATGCACACGGGGACGCCCCATGTGGTGAAATTCTACGCATAACCAAGGGAAGTAATAATTAAATACTGGCAATTTTTAAATTGAGCTCAATAAAAAGAAATGTAGAAGTATGAGTGTGTGATTGTGTGAGTGAAAAATATGAATATAGGCCTAACAAGAAGTGTTGAGTTTGCATAATTTTTGATATATATATTCTGTTTTGAGGTAATAGTTATTGATGATCAGTTTTACGCCTTGAGGCAGAGTAAATATTTTCATGACCTGTTTCATGTTATCAAAAGAAAATAAATAATGTTATATTTTACTTGATATACGCATTTTGTTATTTGTATTTGCCCACTGTTCTCTGCCGAAGTACACTTAACGAATTCCTGGATCAAACCTTACACTTAAAATCAATATACAAATTAATAATTAAATACTGAATAATACTTCAAAGTCACTAATCATCAGCTTTAATTAATCACAAATAACAGTTTGTAATCAACAAGTAATTCAACAAGACTATACTCGTACAATAATTCAAGTTAAATTTGTCCACACACAATAATAATGTCAAATATATGAGTTTCACACTAACACAACATCACTTCGCCACAATACTTCATAACCCCCTTGAATAAATTGCTACTTATAACTGACTTCTATGTGGCAGCTGTCACCTATATATAGCCTGAGGGTTCCAGACTAATGTTACATAATATGAGTCCTTAACAAGGACTCGAAAACTCTAGAGAATACTTGAGTGAGCACAGCCTTGGAAAAAACATGCACCTGTCAGGCTAGCCGATAAACGTGTAGAACGACACTCTCCATTATTCAAGAATGTTCCCTCATTACAATATACTGGGTGGCCCATAAGTCAGTTGGCACTAGCAATATGTAGACGCTCAATTGACTAGCATAGTAGTTACTTGACTTTACTAGAGCAGTAGTTCCCATAATTCAGTTGAGATTTGAGGTATGAGGTTAGGTTGATGTTGATGTGTATGCTGTTGTTAGCGCTTGTTTGTTGTTTGTTGGTTGTGTTGTTTGCAAGACAATGAATAGAAAACTATCTATAGAGCAGTGTGTTTTTATACAGCAGATGTGGTGGAAACAGGACCATAATTACAGTGATGTTGTTGAGTTATTTGCGGAACATTTTCCAAACATCGCACCTACATCTAGAGAAGGTATTTTCGGCATTATGTAGATGTAGGTATTCGTAAACTGAATAAGAGATTTAAACAGACTAGCGGAACTTCCTCAATCAGGTAGGCCAAAAACAGTTACAACAGAAGAGAATTTAAATATCGTTGTGCATTGTTTTGTGCAGTCAAATCAACACCAAAGAAATCAACACGAAAAGCGTCCAATGAGTATGGAATACCTCGAACAAGCCTGCAAAGGATGCAGAAAACGTTGAAGTTGAGACCATATAAGCCCACTTTACTCCAAGGCCTAAATGAAGATGATCCTGATAGGCGTACAGAATTCTGCGAATGGTACGCAATACGACAAGAAGCCGATCCACAATTTTACAAAACCATCTTTGGAGTGACGAGGCTACTTTTAAGCTGAATGGTACAGTGAATAGGCACAACTGTATTTACTGGGATACTGCGAATCCACATGTGGTGATAGAGACAGAGTTAAACGCTCCGGGGGTTACTGTTTGGGCAGGGATCTTTGCCAGTGGGATCATCGGACTCTACTTTTTTAATGGTACAGTGAATGCTGAAAGTTACCTACAAATGCTTCACAAAGTGTTGATGGAACTAGAAAACAGTCCACTTTTTGAACACCTGCAGCCAATTCGAGAAAAGTTAATATGGCAACAAGATGGTGCACCCCCTCACTATGGACTGATTGTGAGAGACTTTTTGAATGCAACGTTCGATGAATGCATTGGCAAACGGGGTCATGTTGAATGGCCTCCACGTTCTCCTGATCTTACCCCGATGGACTTCTCGGTCTGGGGTATACTAAAAAATGCAGTGTACTCCGTGAAGATTCGTGATGTGGAACAATTGAAGGAAGGCATTCAATCTGAATTTGAACACCTACAGTCCCTGAATATTTCGGGCATAATTTGTGCTTCAGTGCTTTGAAGATGTCAAATTTGCATAGAAAAGGATGAAGGCCACTTTGAGCATTTCTTGTAGGTCATGAGAACTATGCTATTAACTATCTGTTTGCGTTATCTGTATCTGTATCCCTGCTGCACCTCTACAATAAAAGTGCTATTTGCAATTTTTCCAACTGACTTATGGGCCAACCTGTAGTTCTATAAGATTTTGTGTAAAACATTTTTAGTGTTGATGAGATACTGAAGTGTTGTACAAAAAATAAAATCAATGCCTTCTGTAATTTGTAGTTTAACCAATATAATAATGACTTGAAGAGTAAACTAACTAAATTTTTTCATATAAAATGTAATTTATTTAAAGAATTTACTTTTTCAGAATATACATGGTATTTCTGAAATAAAAATAAAAATTTGAATGTCAGAGTCATAAACTTAACATCTATGCCACAGAAATTTTTAAAATTTTGTTAAATTGCATTAATATAATATTAAGTTTAGTTTATTGTAAAGTGTGTGTAATGATTTGTGTTTTTGTGAATGCAACTATGTGATGTTCTGTATTCAATGCAATGGGAGAAAATAAATAATAGTGATAAACGTTTTTAATTAGTGATAATAACTTGGTTGGCATCTTAACTTAGCTAAATAACAAAAATCAATACTTATTTTTGATAGTACTAAATTGCCAAACTATATTACTATATTTAATTAATAAAGTTGTGTTAGTGGTTATAATTACAAACAGACATAACACAGTTGCACACCACTTAGAAAAATTATTCCAATCTAGTGGTTTTCTATAGTGGTGTGCAACAGTGTTATTTATGTTTGTGATTATAACCACTAACACAAATTTATTAATTAAATATTCTCATAAGATGTGCAATCAACGACACGTAATGGACAACAAAATGTGTACATGTTGTAGGGCAAGTAGAGGTATAAAGAAGTTGTCTAGTTCCATTATTGTATATTTCTGATGTGATGATGAGCTGTGAAGCTTGAAAGTGCTAATCGGAATAATTTTGCCATAGTGGTGTGCAACAGTGTTATTTCTGTTTGTTATAGTACTATAGCTGAAAAGTGTGCAACATAATATTTTGATATATTTTTTTTTTTAGTTTATGAAATTTAAATAATAACAATTTAGTTTGTCTATTTTGGTATACTGTTTGTATATGTTGGTTTGTCTATTTATATTTTATAGTATTTATAAAAAAAATGTATTTTAGTCAGCAAGAAATTAATTCCAAGAGGTAGGCTTAACTGTCAGATAAACTCACCATAACACCATCACTTGCGTATACTTGAAATATGTAATTATCCTGAGTCTCAAAATCTAAAGCCTTTTTTAGGACTATGTCTCCTCCAGGAGTTATACTGAACATGTCGGTATAGTGACTTAACCAATATCTAAGCCTCTGGAACAAACAGTGCAATTAACAATTTTTTTATATTATTATTAATAATAATAAAACTTTTTGTACAATAATATATTTTTATTATTTTGTGAATATTGTAATATTTCAATAGTATTAACTATCATAATCACATATACAAATTAATATTTAAACAACTTTAAAAATCAATTATTCAAAACAGCTGTTTTATATGAAAACAAAATTTACTGTTATATATATATATATATATATATATATATATATATATATATAACTAGTTATATATAACTAATTGTAAAATATAACATAAATATTTATTATTTTATTAATTAAGTAATTTTGAAAATATTTTCATTTTTCGTATTAATCTGAATTTGTTTTGGTATTAATTTATTAAGTTACTTGTTTTATGTTTAAATATTTGTTACATACAATTTGTTACAGTCAGGGCATTCAATTATATATACTCCACTTAAATTATGAATTAATTTATGTGCTTTAGGTTTCATTCTGTCAAAATCTGTCTTATTACTGTTATAGGTAATTTTTATATTTTGGTTTTTAGATAATTTTGTAATTTAATAATTTAAATTAATAATATTAATCATAATTTAACAATTATGTAATTAATATATTAGAACTTCCCATATCTGGAGTAAACATGGCAGGATGCTTATTGGATATGAGAAAATACAGATATGGAGACAATTTTTTTATTTGTGTGTTTGTACAGTACTTACATTATTTTATGTACATTATACTAGAATACTGTATTCTTTAATACTGCATTATGGTGTTAAAAAATATCCTGTTTAAAAGCTACTTATTTGTATATTAAAAATAAGAACAACTTTTTAAAACTCTAGTTACTGTTTTTAAGATATTTGTTAATAACTTTTATTAGCGATCTGACCAAGAGCTGCTATATAACACTTATCATTTAATTAAAACATACATTTCTGTAATTGGTATTCTGTTTTTCCCTAATTTTTTTTATTATTTCTGGTCATAAGAGGTTCTGGATATAAAGACTGTTATGGGAAGTTTTGCTGTACATAACAAAATTATTTCTCTATTATATAAGAAGTAGAAACAATGAATTATATTTTTCCTAAAAAATACTCAAAAACTTTTATTGGTTTGAATCCTACAGAATAGAAGTAATAAATATCCTATAAAACTGCATAGATAGGTTTTTCATCATCATCACCTACAAGAATTAAACCAGGGATGGTTTGTTCTGGTCTTAAACAGTCAAAGAGTCTAGAGCTGGTCAGTTCAGCACTTCCTTGGACATCCCACACCCCTCCATCCTTTTGGTTTATAGTGATAGATTTTTTAAATTTAAATTTTATTCAGCTGCAATGTAACATAATTTTAGTTTTCATTTACTTCAAAAAGAAAAACTATTTGGTTTTATTTAGTTCATAACAGTGGCGGTTTCTTAATTGGTGCACATGAGCACCTGAACCCCCTACATAAATAAATAAATTAATTTTAACAAACACTAAATAAACTCGAAATAACCTGGTTTAGTTTTATGGTGCAATAACAAAATGCTCATTCTGGTAAGACAGTTGTGCAGTCAGCGTGGTGCAACGTGGGTGCACAGCTCTATGTGTGCGAGGCTGTGGCTAATGAGTGCGGTGACATGACCGGGCATTGGCGCGGTGGCGGGGGAAAATCTCTCCCGTGTATAGAGACAGTGGCACATTCGGGTTGTGAGGCAGTGCTGTCTTAGTCGTTCAAGGGGTCATGTCACTTGCTCACTCCCCGTGTCGCTCGCGTCCAGTGTAGTTAGGATTGGTGTTGGTGTTGTGTTAGTGTTGGTGATTGATTAGCAATGGCTACCCCTATGTCTGTGTTAAAAGAAATAGTTTTTTAAAGTTATTTCTTTAGAAAAGAAACTCGAAATAAAACAACGTGGTCGTCCGACCTCAAAGCTTAATATTGTACAAGTGACCAAAGGTAAAGATAGCGATTTCAAAATTGAATTTAAAGAAACTTTATATGAAAAGACTTCTTGGCTCTGCGGTTGTGAAGCTACAAATAAACTGTATTGTTTTCCTTGTCTGTTATTTGCAAAAGAAAGCTCTGAAAACTTAATCTGGATTAAGTACGGTGTGAATGATTTAAGTCATTTACCCGCGAAAATTAAAAAAACATGAATGTTCTCAAGCTCATTGAACTTCTTGCTAGAGTTAACTTGCTTGCTGAAGTTGACATACATCAGCAGTTGGACAGCGCTTATCGGAGGAATGTAAAAGAACAATGAAAAGTTAAGAAAAATCGTTATGTATTGTCAAAAATAATTGACTGCATTAAATTTTGTGGCGCTTTTGAACTGGCGTTTCAGGGACACATGGAAGGAGATAATCCTTCAAATCCTGGGATTTTTCGAGGCTTAGTGGATTTTACAGCTCAACTTGATGCCGCACTAAGAGAACACTTATGTGAAGCAACCGTTTTTAAAGGAACCGGAACATCAAAAGAAATTCAAAACGACCTGCTCAGTTGTATGCTTTTTGTTTGCCAGGAAAAGATTAAGGAGGAAATAAAATTTGCAGTTTTTTTTTCTGTAATCGCCGATGAGACAACAGATGTTAGTTTGACATTTCAATTAACTATTGTTTTTCGTTATGTATTACCCAACGGAGAACCAGTAGAAAGATTCTGGGGGTTTAAACATCCCCCCAGACACGACTCAGACTCAATTGCCGGATGCACTCATGACACCTTAAAAATGTTGTTAATAAGCCAGAAAAGTTAATCTCTCAGAGTTATGACGGAGCAAATGTGATGAGCGGGCACCTAACCGGTGCACAAACAATTATTCAACGACATTACAAGTATGCTTTTTATATCCATTGCTATGCTCATTAATTAAATTTAGTGATTGCTTGAGCTGCTAACCAAAATCAGCAAGTGTGGATATTTTTCGTGAATTTGAGTGATATAACGAACTTTTTCAGCAACTCGCCTCAAAGAGTAGAAATTTTGGATAATGTTGTCGGGAAAAGAATCCCCCGAGCTTCAAGCACTAGATGGAATTTTAAAAGCAGAACTGTAAATACAGTATTCGAACATCGGTAAGACCTTATTACCTGTATGGAGGAAATAGAATCAACCTCTAAACAAGAATCTTCTACTACCAAAGCTGGAGCAAGCCGGTGAATGCTGGAAGACCCCACTTTTGTGTTTTGACTTACAGTTTTCCATAATATAATGACACACGTCGATGTTTTATACAGACATATTCAGGTTACCTATACAGATGCTGTGCGAACAAAAAGGACCGTGTAAACCTTTCTGAGGGAAATAAATAAAGAAAGAGAAAATATTAGCTCCGTGAAAAGTGCTGTAGACCAGATGCCTCTACAACGCAAAAAAGCAAGACATGAAGAAGACGGCCATGCTAATAGGACGATCTAAAGAAGTATGTGACGTGATTTCAGTGCAAATAAAAGTGCGGTTTTCATTTACACCACACCATTCAGCCATATCCCTTATTGATCCTCAAAAGTTTTGTGAGTACAGTAAATCATTTCCTCAATCTGCATTAGATGAAACAACAGAATAATACCCCTTTTTGGACAAAGCAAAGTTAAAAACCGAACTGGGAGTGTTTTACTGACGTGATGACATAAAATATATGAATGGGGCTGTAAGCTTACTGCAATTTCTTATACAAAATGATTTGAAAGATTCGTTTTCAGAGTAGTATAAGCTTTTAACGATGATATCGACAATCCCAATGACTTCAGCTGAAGCAGAACGATGCTTCTTGACTTTGAAGAGGATAAAAACCTTTTTGAGAAGTACGATGTCTCAAGAAAGACTTAATGCCTTAGCCATGTTAACAATAGAGAAAGAACTGGTGAAGACCATCCCTAAGTTTAATGAAATGGTGAGTGATAGATTTGTTTCAAAGAAAGACCGAAGGATGGCCTTTGTTTACAAGAAGTTCACTTAGTTTTTGTTAAAGATCCGATTAACCTACTGATACTTGTAAGTAGTAAGTATATAATTTACTATTGTTTCAGAACATGATTGCTGTCATGATTGCTAAATTTAATTTTTCTAAGATTAATTAAATAAAGAATCCAGTTGAAGCTTAGTAAACTACAATGTTAGATTCATTTGGTTAATATTACTTACTAATAAATTATTAAAAATTTCTTAGTAATGTCATTTACTTAACTGAATGTTGAAATATTCTTTAAAATGCTATTTTCAGTGCAAATATTAACAGGCACAAGGATTAATATCGCATAATATTATCTAACTGTGTGAACCCCTAGAGAGTTTACTCACCAGCCGCCACTGGTTTATAAACTACTTTGACATGTTATTGTATAGAATGCTAATCTATAACTTTATTTAATATGTGCATGTAAATCTTATAGTAAAGATAAAAGAATTTAAAAAAAAATTATATTTTTATGCTTATGTATGAAAATTAATTTTTCAGATAAAATAAAATCTGACTCATCTTACACTCTTTGGATATAAATATGATCATTATTCACATTACACATTCACATATTTGTACAATGTGCGTCAAATTATCATAGAGGATTAAATTACTGATAACATGATCCTGCTAAAATCATGTGTTCTGTGTACCTTATCTCTGTGCCTGTTGGTGATGACAGTGAGTAGAACACTGTTCAGTGGGACACTTTCCAGTACTCCAGCTAGATAGTGGCTCTGTAAGAACTGGAGTTCTCTCAGCGATGTACCCGGCCTGCTTACTGTCAATGTTGCCAATGCGTATCTATCAGCATTGTCAAATTGTGTGGCCTGAAATCAAATCACTTGCAATATGTTTAAAATTATTTTTGGCAATTTATATCAGAAAGTTTTAGTGGCATAATCTAATCCACTAACTAGAACTACAGAGACACTTAGTACTTATGTTACAAGCTCACCATTTTAAAAATATAAAATTTAATTCGTGGTTCTATTGGAAGCAGATATAATGCATGTAACATATCTTGGGGTTAGTGGTAAAGTTACCCAAGTCCACTTGGGTGAATTTATGGATAACTGAATTTAAAAGGTTTTCAAGTGCAATAATAAATAATAAAATTAATAAACTGATTTTCAAAGTTAATTTTTATTATTAATAGAGTTCTTATCGATTACATAGATTTTCAAAAATGAAAAGGAAAACAGAAATTAAAAAAAAAATTAAAATGTGTTTTCTGAAACATTATTGGACTTGTTGAAATTTGATTGACTACTCTCCAGGCTATTAGGTCGTGGTCCATTACTGCCACATAGAACAGACGTTTCAGCCTCACCATTGCGTTGGAGGCCACCTTCAGTGTAAATGACTCGAGTAACTGGTATGGTTCTTCACCAGTTAACCGTAGTACTGTGGCAAAAGATTCTATCAGCACTGTCAAATTGTGTGGCCTGAAAATCATGTTTTGCCACAGTAGTGAACTGGTGAAGAACTGTACCAGTTACTCGTTTTACATTGAAGATGGCCTTCAACAGTGGGGCCAAAACATCTGTTCTATTCAGCAGTAGTGGACCACGACCTAATAGCGTGGAGAGTTGTCAACTGAATTTCAACAGAGTTGATGACGGCCATGAAAGCCTAAGGTACCAATAATTGGACTGTTATAATTTTACCATTAACACCTCGAGATCTTAATAATGACTGCAGGTGAACTATTTTTATTCAGTATTGAATTTTCTATACAGCGAAACATTATCAGACATGATATAAAACTCAACATGTGAATTATGTCAGGGTACTTTTGCTTAGCAAAGCAGAATAACAAGGTTCAAATATAAAACTGGAAATAATTATTCAAAAATATAATGCAGGTTAGTACTGTAGGTTAATTAAAGTACCACATTACTTGCACAGAAGGAATAAGATGAGTGTATACAACACTCTCTCACATACACACTCATGCATGTGCACATGCATTCTCAAACAGCTTATAATATCAAACTAAATTTTATTGTATCTGATCCTGGTGACTGGCAGATTACTTGTACCTTCTCTAAAGAATCCAGCAACAACTCTATTCTTGGATAGCTTCAAACAAAGATACATTGAACACACAAAGGCACTACACTCCACTACAGAATACACCTTCGCAAACCACCTCATTGAAGCAAACCACACATACAAAAACATCGACAATAACATGGACATTCTACACGTACACACAAAAGGCCAAAAACTAGACAGTCTAGAACAATTGGAAATATACAAACACACAAAAAGACATAAAAACGACATCCTAAACGAACAGACACAATTCAAATCACATGCATTATTCGAACATATCACATCCCACACACACAACATCGATCTTTCAAAAGTCAATACCATCGCCAAGAACAAGACAGACAGTACTCCCAACGGCAGCCTCTGAAGAAGCTTTTTAAAAGCGAAAACTGGTTCAGGCCATAAGGTAAAACTTTTATGTTTTTACCCGTAAAAAACTTTGTGTGTTCCGAGTCGGTAGTGAATTAATTATATTTAACTCTATTCTTTTAAATTTTGTGGTAATATAGCACCTTTTCTGTACCTGTTTCAGTTTTTCACAAAACTTGAAGTTTGTTCTTTCAGCAAGTTAGATATAACCACAACATTAGTCTCAGAACATTATGAAAGTCAACTGAAAGTGCTGATGCAGCCATGTGACAGTAGTTGGGGTAATTGATTTTGATCATGTAACTCTGCTATTTATTCAATATGTACTAAAAATGGTTTGAAACCAGATGAAATCATAGTTTCACTGGGTAATGAAGATACCATGGATACTTTTAATACAGCTGAGACAGTTGTTTGTTAATGGAGCTATCATGACATTGGCCATTGGGGAAGAAAAGTGTCAAATGTCCAAGGAAACAATGGGCAGATCAACTGTAGCTCAAATGTAAATACTATAGGCATAAGTGCCTTAGCAGTGGAGGAGGAGGAAGAAGAAGAAGACGAAGAAGAAATGATATTGATCAATGGACAACAGCCTTCCATCAAAAACATTTAAAACAAAAATTAAAATGAATACAATCTGTAAATAAATAACAATAAAAAGTTAAATTGAAATTGTTATATATCAAATTATGCAAAATTAAAAATGTATGCAAAAACAAAGGGTGGATAATTTTATATCTGTAGTAAAAAGTGTAGTTAATTGTGAGGTGGAAGCTTGGAAGTTGAATGAGCCGGATAAGAAGGGAATAGAAGCAACAGACCAGAGGGGTTTTTATATGATTCATGTCCATGATAATATTAAACAAACATGTTAAAAAATAGTTGCTACCTTATATGTGAATTTGTTATGTTGGCCATTTTACAATTTAGGTAAGTGCTATAACCACCCTGTCAACTGTAAACAAGTAATAACAACACATTATTTCTTCCCTGCTTATGGCCCTGTAATCCAAAATAGGCCTTGGCCTTCTCCAGTTAGTTTCTCCAGCCTGTTCTGTCACTATCTGTTCTCCTCCAGGCTCTAAGTATTTAGTAAGGTTTGGCATCTTCATTTCAATCTTTCCTTAGCGGTTTTTTTAGTGTTCTGATGTTAAGATGTTCCTTGGAATTCTGCCTTCTTTTGTCCTAGCCACACGTCTTCCTATCCTGTCTGTATATTTTCATGTAAACTGAGAGTGTTGATTTGTTGTATAGATGATATGTTTCACATTTATGTTCTTATTTCCTTATAAACCATTACTATCATTAATAGGGTCTAATGAGAGCAATAGTCACACACATTACAATGCATGTATAATATAAATGTATTACATTTTTTTTTCACGTATTGAATTCAATCTATTGAATCATACCTTTACTACGAGTGTTGCAGGCTGAAGCAGTTCGTCGTCTGGTATTGTCCTCTTAATGCTGACATGCCCAGTTGTTCTGTCAAGTTCAAAGAAACGATAGTCAGATGTTTCTGAAACAAATGTATTTATCATCTTTACAAATTCTTTGATTCATTTGATTGATGTTTTCCAAAACTCTCAAACAGTTGGATTTAGTTTGAGAGTTTTATTTTTCAAACTGTCTTAATCTAAAAAGAATTTAGGTATGCAGTCAGCATCCAACTGAATAACACAGCAGTCTATTATTTGAATATCCTAAACATATTAGCTTCAGGGCGTTGAACGCAAACAGGCTTGTTTTAATGGAGAACCTTTCTTAGTTTTTTTATGGATTTTAAAAATATGGTTAACTGTTTTAATTTTCCTGTAATTTTTCAATACAAAGGCTAACCTATATTTTAATAGTAATCTCCCATTTATTATGGTAGTTCTTAATTGAGGGGGATCATCTTAGTAGTGGAAACAACAATAATAGTTAAAATAAAAAAAGAAATGTGGAGCCCATCATAATTGGCAGTAGTAAAAATAATATTAAACATGAAAAAATAATTTGTAATTACACATAATAACAAATAACAATGGGCATAATACTTTGAAATTTAATAAGAACCCACTTAAGTTTCTGGAGCGATAGCAGGCTAAAAATGCTATTACATATAACATGTACAATTTTAAGACATTTTAATCTAAGTATTGCCTATAAACTTTACTGACTAGAAATTATGGGCTACCAGATTTTGAAAATTAGTTTTCAGGAGATTTTTAATAGACTGCACTTTACTTTTGAACCCAGGTAAAATCATAATACAGCTTGAAGAGAGGTAAGCTATTTCATGTGTAGGAATGATGAAAATATTAATTTCGTTGATAAGGATCAACTGAATATAGTATTATACAGTCAGGTTGGAACTGATCCACTCTGCAATGAAATCAAACCCACAACACTATGCTTTGGAAGTGAGTGTGCTAATCACTTCACACCTGGATTTCCTTATATAGTTACTCAAATAAACAAAAAAGTATAAAAAGCAAGTAAATACAGCACTATTTAAGTCTTATGATGTTGAAATGATTCAAGATGGTTCAAACAAAATGTAAATTATAAATTATAATAAAACAACGGTTGGACTGAAATATTATAATACAATGCAATTTCATATATACACTTTTCTAACACACACACACACACACACACACACACACACACACACACACACACACACACACACACACACACACACACACACACACACACACACACACACACACACACACACACACACACACACACACACACACACACACACACACACACACACACACACACACACACACACACACACACACACACACACACACACACACATGTAGAACTCTTTTATCAGTGTTCTATCTATTTGGTGTAATTTCTTAGATTTTAGTATATTCATGAACTTGTGAACTTGTCCCGCCTTACTCTGTCAAAAGTCTTTCTAAGTCTATAAATACAACTGATTCCCTATTATGTCTCTCTGTACATGTCATTCATTCTAATCAGTTCAATATGAATAACATTACTAGGACAAAAAACCTTTATACACAATTATGTAAAATTTAAAATACAAAAATTGAGAATCTATAACCAAACATTGAATTTGTGTAAATAACAATCTTACCAGAATTGAATGAATAATAAATGGGTGCATTAATCCCAACATCCTGGTCATAAGCTGTTATTTCTCTTGGCTGAATATGCAGTCTGGTACCCTATAACATACAAAATCTTGCATTTTTGTTGTCCATGACGTGTCCGATGTCACTATAACTATATAAAATAATTCTGATGCAGAACACAATTATTTTAGATAAAAATTATTAAATTTTTACCTTGCCCCCTGAACTAGCTTTCGCTTATTATAAGCTTTTGAGCCCTCTGATGAAGCTCGTAATGAGGAAAAGCTAGTTCAGGCAGCAAGGTAAAAATGTAATAATTTTTATCTAAAATAATTGTGTTCTGTATCAGAATTATTTTATATAGTTAATAAAAAAATATTAAATATAATTACAGTGGAACCCTGCAGGTCCGAACCCCGCTAGTCCGAAAACCCGCTTAATCCGAACCGGTAGTTTGAAAAAATGGTCTAAAAACTGGACAAAGAAATAAAAAAAATAACTGGAACATATCAATATAATTTGTACATAAAAAGCTTAGATAAATACAGACTAATGCACTTTTAGTGAAATTTTTATTAAAACTAAGTACTTTAGATTGTTTTAAATATATGTTTTAGTGGATGGTTAGTGAGGATCGGTCAATAATACAAATTTTAGTTATTTTGCGTCAACGTTTCGACAATATTTATTGTCATCTTCAGGACCTGTGTATGAAATACAATAGAAATATCAAACATAACGAAACAATAAAATATTTGGGTGAACGTGTTGGTGATGTAAGTGTGCGCGTGCGTATGTACGTATCATTTTATGATATGATATTGTTTCGTTATGTTTGATATTTCTATTGTATTTCATACACAGGTCCTGAAGATGACAATAAATATTGTCGAAACGTCGACGCAAAATAACTAAAATTTGTATTATTGACCGATCCTCACTAACCATCCACTAAAACATTCATTGATTGACTGTCACTAAAAATTTAAGGATTTAAATATATGGCAAAATAAAGTTTTGAATTACATTATCAAGAAATTAGCATCTGTAAAATGAATGGAAAAACATATTGGTACTTACAGTTTAGTGCCAGTAAAAGTACATAAAACACAAAAAACTACAATAAATACACACTATATAACTAGACACTACTTAAGGTGTTGCACAAAGTCAGTCATTTTTCTCTGATGCAAAGCTGTAAATCCACCATCAAAAAGTAGTACAGTACTTTGATTGTAGGCACGAATGTAGTACTGTTTATACAATTTATATTTATAATATACAGTACTGTATAACCTATAACCTGGTTAATCCGAATTTACACAAATCCTAACAGGACTTGTTCCCAATTAGTTCGGACCAGCGGGGTTCCACCGTAAATCACTACCGACTCGGAACACAAAGTTTTTTATCGGTAAAAATGTAAAAGTTTTACCTTATAGCCTGAACCAGTTTTCGCTTCAGGCTAAATATTGTTTTAGTTCCAGACAAAACTATAATAAATTAATTTATAGAGGACAAAATTCATGCCAGCAGTTGCAGTTATACGATTCTCTAGATTAAATTTTATTGGGTTTCAGTTTAAAATATTTTAATAAGAAATAATATTTTAAAATATTAAAATATTAAATTTTGATGGAATAATATTTTTATAAATATTTGTTTCTATGCTTGGGAAACTTTTTTCTAACTAGGATTAGATACCCTATTATTATAAGCGTTCCTACTGTTTAAAATTCAACATATGCATATCTGTGAATACATATATTTTACACAGCTTATATTATTTTAGAAGAAATCATGACTGACAAGGTAAGAAGCGTAGAAACGGTGAGGAACATTAAGACTGAGCTTATATTTGTTGAAAGGGTAAATATCTGAGTTGACAGGATATATGAAAAGAATGGTTAAGAATAAACCAATTAAAGATAGGTTCCGTTTTGGTTTCCTATATACATATTTCCAAGCTGATGAAAGCTTGAAAGCGCTAATCGGGAATTTTTTCTACAGTGGTGTGCAACAGTGTCATTTCTGTTTGTGATTACAACCACTAACACAACTTTATTAATTATATAAGCAAAATATCACTTACAGTTCTAAGATCTGTACAGAAATACGTACAGTCCATTATACATCACCACTTTTTATTTTTATGTCTTATGTTTTGAAAGTGTACTGCTTAAATAAACCTCTTCGCTTATAGAAAACTCTTCAACTACTGGTATAAAGCGTAAACTTTGATGTTACATTACTTAAAGAATTCCCTTCTGAAGAATTATTGTGGATATTACTTAAAATCTATTTATATCCATTTTAAATAAAATAGTATTTCAAATTCATTGGGGCCAAAAACAAGTACCTTAGAATTCAGAAATTGTGACTCAGAGCCATGTCAGTGCATGCCTTGTCAACAAACTCAATTTTTATAATTTTGAAGTTGTTTGATATTTGATTAAGGGGGGATTGTAGTCCCTATACCGGCTATGTTAATTTGGCCAACTTTGTGTTCCTTTTTCTCAAAAACTATTTGACCAAATAACCTGAAATTATTACACAGTATAGGTATGCATGTTATAGTTTTATTGGACCACTTTAATGGTTCTAATATTTTTGACCCCCCTAAAAAAAAAATTTTTTTCCAAGGTTTAAAAAAAGTGCATTTTTTTTAATAGACTTCTGGCAATATTGTTTTTTACAACAAGCATATTTGTATGAAAGTGGTCCGATGCATTTACATTGACGAGTTTCAGCTACTGTGAAAAATTTCAGCTTGATACCTTTTGCGGTTCCTGAGAAAAAGGAACATTTGTGAAGAAAAAATCAATTTTCGGAAAAACGAGTTTTAATGTCAAAAGTACATAATTAGTGATTACAATTATTACAATTACCAAAAAATTATAAATAGCTTTTTAAAACATCCCAGGTCCATATTGTGGGTCTTCCTCAGCATCTTCTAGCTTCTTTTTTTCATGTCTAATTCTTTTTCTTCTTTCTCTTGTGCCTTCCTTTAATTTGCCCTCAGCAGCTGCAATTCGATGGCTATCAATTGTTTGCAATCGCTTTAGGCAACAGTCACTTATCTTCAATCCTAAATGTTTTAAAACATCAGCTTTGCCTAAGGCACCTTTGTTAAATGCTAAAATAGCATCATATACCCCAAGTTTCAGAGTAACAAAACCAACATGAATGGTTTTCGGAATTCTTTTCCACACTAATGAGTTGAACGACTCATTGGGGTTTTGCGTCAGGCCAAGAGTGCATCTTTTTAATAAATTTTCATTGGATAAGTCTCGAAAAATAGGTTTTATTTCTTCTAAAACAGCAGGTGGTAAAGACTAATTCAAATACACAAATACAGTACATCTATTACCGGTACAAAACAAGGACTTAGTAATATACTACACGTAAGGAAGTCAAATTCTGGCAAAACATCATATGTTAAAAAAATTAATAAAAATATTTCTAGTTGTCATAGAAACGTGATTTAGGCATTGTTGGAAAGCGGGAATTTCAAACATTTGTATAAGGTTAAAATTTCAAATTTGATTTTTTTGTCGACTTTTCACTACAATCCCCCTTTAAAAAAAACACTCTCTCTTATTTAGAAATGAATGGCTTAAAGAATTCATAGTTACTTTTTATAATACATTTACACTTCATGTTAGGTTGTACAGGGTGGCGCAGGGAAACGGGAAAATTTGAAGTTGATGTTGGCAGCCCTGTAGATGTAGCAGAAGTGAAACTGTCTGTCTAGCAGTAATGCACATTTAGTTACCATGGAGCAGTGGAGCGGAGCAGAGCGTGCGGTCGCCGTAAGGGCGTTTTACCGACATGGTGACAGTTTGACAGCTGCACAACGAGAGTTTCGGTGCCACTACCGGATCCCGCCCCGCGGTCAAGTTCCTTCGTTACACGCAATTGGAATGTGGGTTCGTAATTTTGAAGAGACTGGTTCAGCTTTGAAGAAAAAGCCTAGTGGGGGTGTACGGTCTGTACGTACTCCAGAAAACATTCATGCTGTGCGAGCTGCCATCTTAAGGAGTCCTTGTCGTTCGGTGCGAAAAATTGCCTCGTCATTGCAGCTCGGACGTTGGAGCATTCATAGAATACTCCATGAACTTCAATTTCATCCGTACAAACTTCAGATTGTGCAATAACTGAATCCTAATGATTGTGTATTGCGCCTGCAAATTTGTGAACAATTGTTGACTAAAATCAATGAGGATGCTAACTTCATTCAGAATCTTTGGATGTCCGATGAAGCCCATTTTCACTTAAGTGGATACGTGAATAAGCAGAACGTCCGTTACTGGGCTCAAGGAAACCCTGCTCAGCTTCACCAGCATCCATTACACAGTACCAAAGTTACTGTATGGTGTGCAGTGTCGTGTCATGGGGTGATAGGCCCTTACTATTTTGAAGATGAACGAAGCACTGCTGTCACTGTGACGTCTGAACCTTATGTCAACATGCTAGAGACATTTTTGGCTCCAAGACTCCATACTTTTCCAAATCTTGACATTCAGCACACCTGGTTTCAACAGGATGGAGCCACCTCACACACTGCCAGACAGTCTATGGCAGCAGTGAAACGTTTGTTTGGGGATCGCATAATTTCAAGGAATGCTAACATCGCTTGGCCGCCCCGATCTCCAGACCTTTCAGTCTGTGACTTCTTTTTATGGGGACATCTGAAAAGCATCGTGTACCAGACTAGACCAAGAACCCTTGCTCAGCTCAAGACACAGGTTGAAGAGGAAATCGCCAAAATCCCAGGTGACACATTGCGCCGCGCTATGCAAAACCTACAGAAACGACTTACTGAATGTTTACGGCAAAATGGGCAGCATTTAACTGATGTAATTTTTAAAAAGTGATGCCTAATGTAATTTCCAGTTGTTTAGAACATATTTTGAGCCTCAAATAAAGTTTTCTAATGTTTCTTCATTTTTTCTAATTATTTCAAATTTTCCTGTTTCCCTGGGCCACCCTGTATATTAAATGTATTATTTCAGTGTGATTTATTATTAATGGACAATTTTAGAATGTGTTACACAAATAAGATAATATTCATACAATAAAGACACATTATAATTTCATAATTTTCTGTAGCAATTTCACATTTATTATCATTTTAGATTGCTTTACAGTCTTCTGTGTTTTGTACCCCAACATTCATCTCTCTTGGTTGAGTCATTTTCAATCTCTCTCTTTTTCATGTCCCTGTCTATACATTCATTTAGCTTTTTCAAAGTCTCTGTGGTCTCCTCCTGCCTACGGGTTACCAATTCACCACTTGTTTCGGGAATATGTTGAATAAGTCATTCAATAACTCTCCAGTACTTATATTATTTGCACTTCTTTATCCATCTTTCAGTACTAAGCCTTACTACTACCCTCGAATACAGCAGTAAGACAGATTCAATTCTGTATATATTTTAACCCCAAATGTGTTTTGTTTAACCCCAAACTCTAAAACTGGAGTTTTATCTAACCTAAGTTTTTTGTATTATTTCATAAGTTTTCATGACACGTAGTTCAACTACGGATAATCTCAGACATTTTTTTTTGTAACTGGTCACATACAATATATGGTACAAGTTTTGCTAAATAATGGAGGTACTACTGTATTATACATGTTTATGATTTGCAGTGTGTATATTGGTAATGCTGCATTATGTATGCACATATATAATACAATGAAGAAAATAAAAAAATGTAATTTTTTTGTCAACAATCTAGACCTTTTCTGACTTGTATTTTTGTTTAATTTCTCCGCTCTATAAACGTTAACAACTGATTTGTATTAACCTCTTTAAAAACCATCTTCTAAAATAATCTGCAGAATGTAATAATAAAATAATACAGGCTACAAATAGTTTTCAGGCAAAGTATAGATAATTGTCTTGTTTGTTCATCATCTTTTTTCACAGCACTACACTTTATGTAATAATGAAACAAAAACAAAAAACAAAAACAACAAAACACAAAATACCATCAACACACAACACAATAAATACATCACACTCACATACCATAACTCCAACGCACACAAACTTGCCAACACATTCAGAAAACACAAGTACAAAATAGCATACAGAACTAACAATACCATCAAAAAACATATCAACGATACAAACACGGACATAGACAAATACAATAGAACAGGTGTTTACAAATTAAATTGTAATAACTGCAATAGTTTCTACATAGGCTAGACGGGAAGATCTTTTTTATCCCGTTACTCTGAACACTTAAAAGCCTTATCCAACAACAATATACATTCTGCGTTTGCCACACACATACACACACATAACCACAGCTACACCAACATAGATACTAATCTTGAAATATTACACTACTTACCCAAAGGTCGAAAACTCAACACAGCAGAACAATATGAAATATACAAACACCACACAACACAACCAAACAACATACTTAACGACCAATTACAATATAAATCACATACACTTTTTGACACAATTATACAAAAACAAACAATAATTTGGATCCCTGCGCCAATCCCCTTCTTCTACACACCACCCCCACTATACCTTCCAAGCAATAACCGTTACAAAGTACTGGCAGTCTGTTTCTAAGCTGACGAAGGCGAACACGACGCCGAAACGCGTTCGACAGAAAAACACAAGTAAGTTCACAAGAGAAAGTTTCATTATTATATAAAGTATAGATAATATTGTTACATAGTGCGAAAAAGTGGTACACCATTACAAAACATTCTATGTGTTTCTTGGATGTTCCAGTGGAATCCGGCCGTAATGTTGTGTGCATACGTGATCTCAACATGCGTTAGCAAGACTTTTGTAGACTTCGCCAGCCACAAGCACTGTGTCAAGGCCGCAATCAATTACGTTCTAGTGTAGAGCTGATGGGTATTATGGATGTTTCTGGAATGTCAGCGGGGTATACATACAAGTACTCAGCAACGTTCAGTTCAGTGTGAGTTGCGATATATTCAAGTGCGGTTCGTAGTATTGTGGTGAAGTGTTATATGTTTATAATTGCGTGAGACCCGTTGACATTGTTATTGCGTGTGAACAATTTTTATTTGATTGATTGTAAGAGACTATCTTGTTGATTACAAACTGTTTAATTGTGATAATTAAAGCTGGTGATTAGTGATTTAATTGGTGTCTTGTATTTTGTTTTCCATGTAACATACAATGATCAGGTAGACCATCGTAACAATATTAAGCAGTTTACTTACCTCAGGTGCCTGATCAGGTACAATAGTGCTGTATCGTTCATCTAAAAATTTTGGGTTTTGATCATCTGCATCAATTACATTGACTTGTACCGTGGTATCTGAATATTTAGGTGGATTGCCTTGATCCTGAAAACATTAGCAGAAGTCAACAGTAGTAGACTTAATTGGCTTGATTTTATTGTGCATCAGCAACATCTTATTTGAGCAGATTTACTTTGTAGAGTATGCTGCTTCATAATGAAAACATTGCAATACACATTATGAAAGACCAACAAACAACACTATAATATAGACCAGCATTTCTCAACCTATGGAGTGTTACCCACTGCTGGGTCCCAAGGAGGCATTTGGTGGGTTGCAAAGTCTGGGTCGAAAATTTACTTACTGTGTCTTAAAAACCTATTACATATTTACTTTTCCAGACTTAAGTATATATATATATATATATATATATATATATTATGACGCTCCCTTTTATCTAACACAATTATCTAATATTTGTAATGTTAGATAAAATGTTATTTACCCGTGATATTACTTTACCTGGGCGCCAGAACAAATCCCAGATACAAATGACACGGTTTCAGCTTAGCTCAGCGCATGGAGACACTCTTTCTCAGGATTCGTTCAGGGATTGTGGTTTTCAAGGGGAATCGTTACAAATAACACTTTAATATTTGCTTGATTATTTTACTTAACGTTTTAATCAATTATTTTTAAACTTGTAAATGCTAATGGTAAGACTTATTTCTACCCTAACACTTATAATTACTGAGTGAGTGTGAAAAATAACGATTAAGACATTCAAACGACCTATGGCTCTTATCTGGTTTAATTAAGAGATTGCTATCTCCCAAACCAGTGCTAAAGAACAGGTCTGCAATAATTTGCACGTCCAATACTACACCTCACTTTCCATTCAACACTCCTATACTATGTTAGAGCTAATCTTATAATTAAATTACAAAGTGTGATTTGCTTAGTGTCTTTTAAAAATTGTTTATTGCTTTTATTATTTATTTAGTGCTTATTTCATTGATCAATGAATCTATTTCTTACTGTTTGATGCGTTGACCGAAGATAGGAATCCGTAGGGGTCCTCCTTTTGACGGTTTTGCACAGAAGAATTGATGTTGATCAATGCTGTAGAAGCCCTGGCAATTACAGATGCTGTAGCCTTCTGTCGCACAGGTCCTTCACGGCTGATGATTAATTAATTAATAATTTAATTAATTAACGTTGTTTTACGCAGAGAGTGTTGTTGAACGGCATTAGTTCATCTTCATTGCGGACTACTTCTCGAATTTGATACTTAATAACACTTTTGCATGATTGAAACATTTCTGTATGTAATTTATAAACAACTAGCGCATTGAAGATTCGAACGAAGAGTGATGCTACCCCTCGCTTTGAGTTGGCGTCAGTTTTAAATACTGGATGCTGATTGGTTGTTCAAATAAATCATGCGTTTTCCAGTTTTGACAATCTCGAACAGGTCGACGAAACACCCCGTGACAGGTTTGAAACTGTAGAGAATTTCTAGTTAAAATCGTACTTCCTGTGTTTGCAAATCGATTGATTACAGGTATTTGCAAACGTGTTTTCAAAGATCTGACCACAGAATATTGTTGCTTAGGTCTTTATCTGTGTGTGTGTGTGAAAACACCTAATTCCTACGTAGCATAATTCTCTCGTTATTCCTTTTGGCGTACGTCTTCCGTATAACTTCTTCAATTGTTAATTATATTAACTGAGATTGCGGCTACTTATAAAGCTTCACTTGCTGAATACAATGCTGTTTTCAGAATTGCCGTATATTTATTAGTTTTTAAGTTATTACAGGTTGAACTGATAATTTGTATTGAGTCAAATTTCATGTTCGAGGTTAGAATGAGATGGCTGCGATTGTACGCTCTCTTTCTTGCTTACGCTGCTATACTCCCTCCGTCAGACACTTTCATATAACGCTCAGATAGGATGCTAATATGAATCGTTATAGTATATTACAACGATACAACGTTGCAAATATAAATTTATTTGTGTTTGCAGAGCCCCACAATCTGGGACGCCATATTATGCAACGATATTTATGAGTACAAATTTATATGTAATTTAATTTGTATAGCCCCACGTTTTTTTGGGAGCCATATTATGCAACGATATAACGTTGTAAATATAATATAATTTACATTTGTGATGCTCCACGTTGGAAGCGATAATTAATATGCAACAATACGATATACATAAAATAGGCGTGACTGGTCTCACGTTCAAGATTGACAAATTATGTAACAAAATAGCATTTAAATTGGGTTTCAGGTGTATCTGCAATAAGAACTCTATGTAACTTGTAACGGTATTTCAAATTTATTTGATATTAATAAAATTGTGCACTTAGCACTAACTTCGACTTAAAACATTCGTTATTATTTGTTATTATGCCGTAAGGCTTATGCTATATACATCCTTACTGACTAAATATTCTATTCTAATAATTATTGTATTAAAGAAAAATCTCATTTTCAGACTACTCACTCGATAGAATTTCAGACTACACAGTCAACTGTGTTTCAAAATATCAATATTTAAATATCTTTTTATATATTGTAATGTACTCAAAATATTAATAGTTATTGAATTTATCTTTTGTTTCTCAGTACTGATTTATATCAAACACTAATTGTTTTCATTTAAATTCTTTGTATTCGTTTTATTTCAATGTTGATTTGAGCTCTTGTTACGTTAATCGTATTTCTAAAACATCTATGATTTTAATTCTACTTTAAAATAAACATTGGCTCTTACTTTTAAATAAAACAAGAATGTCTTTAATTGTCTTTGAGTTCATTGTTCGATTAAGAGATAACTAAGTTGTTTATCACCTTATTGTCATCAATCATACTCGATCATTTGATCCATCTGTAGTCGTCCTCGTCTCGCACTCCAGCTCCTCTTGTCCAGCGTCAACTCTCTTCTTGTCCAGCGTCAACTCGCCTCTTGTCCAGCGTCGACTCGCCTCTTGTCCAGCGTCGACTCGCCTCTTGTCCAGCGTCGACTCGCTCTCTGGAACTTCTCCACGTGGTGTTTCTGAAGTCAATGGATCTTCTTATGTAATTTTGTTATTATTTAAAAACAGTTGGTTTGACAATCGAGTTACATAACTGTATGTAACTGGAAGGATGAAATTATTTACAAAAATTTAAATATTCTGTGTGGACGGGCAGAAGCTCCCGCTGCACCGTGGATGATTTAAGAAAGAGAACCACTGTAGCTTGTGTGTCCTATTTATACCCGTGTCTTGGTTAACACCTGCAGTGGTACGAAATCGACATGTCTGAAATTGTTTCTGGGTTCAGTTCCCCCACTCCTTGTCAATTTCACTATTTCTTATATTTCTGCGAATTGCAGAGTCCTGTAAGTATACTCTTATACTTATCTTATAACTATTTTTTCAACAATGTTCACTGTAATTTCGGACATTGCAACTTAACCCTTTCGATTTGTACACAGTTATTTCACTATTACACTCGTACGGTGTGTCACTTTCACGTGGTTTTCATACACAGTATTTAGTAAATTTTATTACATTTTATTGTGGTTTTGGATTTTACTTCTTAATTATAGTTTATGAATAATTACGGAAAAACAGTAATTATGCAATTATTCATCTTGGGGTGGTAAACTCGCCTGCATAGACCTGCGTTCACACACACTCATAAAATACTGGTGTACACACTTTCAGTTACATTTGTGTGTGTGTGCACGTCGATTCAGGTCGAAACACCTGTTCATATTTTTGTCTGAGCCAAGCTTGCAATCCCTGACATGCTTATTTCTAATACATTATTAATTATTTACAGTTTATTAGGTATATTTAAATTTTTATATTCAATGCTCAGTACATCACTTATTTGTACTGTCGCATTATCCCTCTGCTTGGTAACAAAAAAAAATTTAATAAATTTATTTATTAAAATTTTTTTTATTATTATTATTACACTTGTAAAAAAATGTAACAAATAATAAAGAATACTATTCATCATTTCACCCTTAATTGGAGTGTATACAAATGTCTTACCTCCCCTCCTTATACGCTCACTGCTCGTGACCTTGTAGTAGGGTGGCTTCAACAAACAGCTGATCTGACTGGTTTCAGTGACTTCGTTGTTTTCATGTGTAAAACTTCCTAAATGACGTTGCGTGGAATTTACCAATTTCTTTCTTCTGTATCTCATCATATACGATGAAAGTGTGTTGTCCTACTCGCTGTTTTAACGTATACGGTCCATTATAAAGTCTGAAGAATTTCTTCGCCGTATTATCACTCCGTTTTCCCACTGGATTAGCTTTGAGTAGTACACTTTCTCCCACGTTGAATTGTTGTAGCTTGTGAGTTAGGTTAAATCTTTCTACTCTCTTGTTATCTCTTTCTCTTATCCGTTGCTTTGCGTATTCAATTTTCACACTTATTGGTACAGGTACATTCTGGTTATTAGATTTGTTTATATACTTAGTCCAAAATCTGTTTGGCTTCTTATCTTCTTCTAATTCCATTGGAGTGTATCCTGTTGCTTCACTATAATTTTTGTTAATGGCTTTTTCAAGAAATGGTAAATATTCTGCCCATTTATTGTGTTGATCATGGCAATATATTCGTAAATATTTACCTAATTCTTTGTTAACTCTCTCAGCAAGGTTTCCTTGAGGATGTCTTATGGATGTGGATGTGAGTACAGGTTGTATTCCATTTTCCCTCAACGTCCTCTCCCATTTTTCACTTTGGAATTGTACACCTTGATCACTGAGTACCTTCTTCATTTTTCCATATGACGGAATATATTTCTGCAGTAGTATCTTTAGAACAACTTTGGTTGTGGGTCGCATAATTGGGTACAGTCGGACTGCCTTGGAAAACACATTGATACATACCAATATGTGCTTCACACCTCGACTTGATCGTGGTAGTGGTCCCAGAAAATCCACTGCAATTAGCTCTCCCTTGTTCTCCTTCTGTATGCTCTGCATTCCTACGTATGTGTGTAAATTCGGTCCTTAATTTTACATTATCTTACTCATACATTCTTACCTTCGCTTCTAATCTTCCTTAACTCTTTTCTTAACATGACATTACTTTATCTTTCTTAACTTATACAGTACATTAACATTCATTACATTTTATTACATTTCTTTAACATTACCTTTCTGATCGCTATTACTTTCCTGAAATACACTTCCGTAACAGAATACTCTTTTAGCTTTGTCGTGTGTCGCATGATCGGTTACAGAGGAACTGTCTTGGAAAACAATGATATTTTTCTCGAAGTCCTTAATCCTAAGTAGTCACTTAATCCTTTTGACTTTTCACTCTTGCTTTCTTCTGTGTCCTTGTATCTCCATTAAGTGTTCGCTTGATCAGTCGTTCTGACAATTATAGCAATTATTTTCCATTCCTAACCCTTTCTTCATATTAATAACAACAATAACATCTTTTACCATTACTTTCTTAAATATTTCTCTACGCTATCATTCCTTACCATCAATAATACATTTCTTAATTAACCCTTTAAAATAATATTCTTTATTTCTTTTCACTAATATTTCTTTTTTATTTGCTATCATATCCTTAATAAATAACATTTCTTAATTATATTCTCTTATATTATTATTAATAATTAATAGTAATATTATTTTTCTCATTTAAAATAATTATTTATTTTCGGGTATTGAGTTCGGTTCGGTGTGTCGTTAGATCTGACATCCCTCATTATAACAATTGGTTGTTGTACACAGGAAATTCATGTGCTCACCCTCGCGACAAATTTCCATTGTATTACTGCGACGTTAACATTCCATTGTCCCGCTGTGACTGCATAATTCACCTGTTTATAGTGCAACGTTTTCATTTTGTCTGACGGCCACACAAAGTCTCCCCTCTTTCTCTCGTAACGGTCGCATTCCATAATTCTCTCATTCTCTCCGCGTAGCTGCTTTTGACGAACGCTATTTTTTACTAGTTCGTATGCGTTTTGCTCTCGTGCATCGCCTATAATAATCTTTGTAGTTTTTATACCTACAGTTATAATTATCGATACTATAATTATCGTTCGCTTTATATTTCTCGTGCTTATACCTATCGTCATATTTACCACAATTTTGTATAGTGTTTCGTCTAGATAAATTACTACGTTTCTTGTTATACCTACAGTGATATTTATCTCCGTAAGTGTGGTGTCCTAAGTGTTTCACATGTGTCATCTTGTGTGACTTACTATTGTGTGTGTGTCTCACACTTGGAATATCGCTATTAATAAGGTACGTTTTATTAACCTTAATTTGCTTCTCTTCCTTAATGTTAATTACTTTATAATTATCGTTAGTAATTACATACGTATTTTCAACTACTATGAATTCTTCACATATTATCTTTTCACATATTAGCTCCGTTTGTTTATTAATTATTCCACAGACATTTTCTGCGATCGTGTCAATACGTAAATTTGTATTAACAATTTTTTCAGTTAACTGTGCAGTACCGTCTATTATACTTTGTTTTATTTCAAGATTATCAATTTTTAACTCTTCTAGACTCTGTGATTTTTATGGTGTCCTGTATAAAATTTTCGGACTGTAGCTCTAATTTATTTTCTAAACTTTCTGTTTGTTTCTTATTAGATTCTTTTAATTCGTCTATTTTAGCATTTAAATTTTCTGTCTGTTTATTTAAATTTTCTGTCTGTTTTGTGCTTAATTCATCGACCCAGGCACGCATCATCGTCTGGAATGCCTCTACGTCTAAATTTCCTGAAGTCGTCATGTTGAAGTATTATTAAAATATTTATTTAGTAGTAATTCTTTAACAATTATTATTGATAACCGTTCCCTACTTATTTATTTATTTCTGTATTTTTATTAATAGTTATTATTAATACTCATTACAGTTACACCTGTTACACAGACAAACAATATTATTTGTGTGGGCGCCAGCTGTGTGATTACACAACAATTAACATTACATTCAGTTACTGTTTAATATAAATAATTATTACATATAATACATTTTTTATTTAACACACTCTTATATTTTAGAGCAACAATTTAGCTACATAAAAAAATTTTACTAGTTAAATGGTGTGGATTGGGCCATACATTCATGGGCTACAATTTACGTAACAAATTTTTGCACATAAATTTAGGCATGTCGTGCCCCACGTCCAGGGCGACATATTATACAACGATACAACTGTACATAAGTTGCATAATATATGTTGTATGTGTACAAATTTATATGTAATTTAATTTGTATAGCCCCACGTTTTTTTGGGAGCCATATGATGCAACGATATAACGTTGTAAATATAATATAATTTACATTTGTGATGCTCCACGTTGGAAGCGATAATTAATATGCAACAATACGATATACATAAAATAGGCATGACTGGTCTCACGTTCAAGATTGGCAAATTATGTAACAAAATAGCATTTAAATTGGGTTTCAGGTGTATCTGCAATAAGAACTCTATATAACTTGTAACGGTATTTCAAATTTATTTGATATTAATAAAATTGTGCACTTAGCACTTACTTCGACTTAAAACATTCATTATTATTTGTTATTATGCCGTAAGGCTTATGCTATATACATCCTTACTGACTAAATATTCTATTCTACTAATTATTGTATTAAAGAAAAATCTCATTTTCAGACTACTCAGTCAATTAATGTGTTTCAAAATATCAATATTTAAATATCTTTTTATATATTGTAATGTACTCAAAATATTAATAGTTATTGAATTTATCTTTTGTTTCTCAGTACTGATTTATATCAACACTAATTGTTTTCATTTTAGGGGGCTGATATAGCTCGCGCAATCATTTTTGGTAGTAAATGTTCAGTAATTTCTGGTGATTTTATTTGTAAAGTTAATCAAATGCAATTTGGACAGTTAGTTAAATATGTCTTGTCCAAGCTTTGTACAAAAAGTCAATACTGTATGAAAGTTAGTTTTGAAAATATAAATAATTAAAAAAAAAATAAAAAATGAATATATTTCTTTACTTTTTACATGATTTCTCTTTTACCTTTTGACATATTTTAATAAATGACATGTCTCGCTCTTTTATACCTCTGTGGCTATGGTGTGAACTATGGAAATTGTTCTAGTAAAATAAATGTTTGATTTAAAAAAATTTTTGTAACACATTTATACAAAATTTAATTTTTTTACACAAAAAATGTTATAACTTAAAAAATATTCCACTCAATTACCTTATTGTAGTTCAAACTATAGACAAAGGTATTATAAACAAGCCTCAAAAATCTGGTAGGTTTAGTCCACATAGTGTTTAAGATATTTTGTAAAATGTTAAAAAAAACACAATTTTTGGAAATTGAAGGTTAAAGTTTTATTGCACAATTTTACAGAAAAGTAACAGTGCAGTACCTTTAGAACTCCCCAGCAGCATAAGTTATTCCTTCCTTATCAATTATAATCTGTTCTTTTTCAAGTCTGAGCCTTCTTCTAGCTCTTCTGTCTTCTAGGCTTGCCCTGCGAAACCGCTTTTCTGCATCGCACAACCTCCTCACATCAAATTTCTTCAGAGCGTCTTCTGTGTGCTCTCCAGGGACAATATCTAAATATTTAAGGACTCTCATTTTCGATTGACAGCCTTCATTATACAGAAGAGTAGCTTCATTTGCAGCAATTTCTACCACTTTTGTCCCAGCAAAGCCCCTTTTAGGACACAAAGCCCACAGTACGCTATTGAAAGACTCGTTTGCATTCTGAGTTTTCCCTTTCAAACATCTTCTTAATAGTTCAGGTGTTGACAGGTCTGAGAATACAGGCTTAATGAGTTCCATTATTGGTATAGGTACTGTGTTTTTGTGTGAAAAAGTCTCAGCTGTATTGTTAGCTAGTGCTTTTTGGTACTTGCACCAAGAATCCAGTCCTTTAGGACAAAAATGATGTAGGGGTTTTTCATTAAGCTAGCCTTGTGGTTCCATACTCCCCATATAGCCATCCTCATACTTGCCAAATCGTTACTATTTCCTCTTATAGCATTTCCATAATACACAGCCAGCTGATCAATAACAGCATCTGTTAATCGGTTTTTGCCTCCTATAGGTTTACCATCACTCAAAATTACACCTTTGTTTTTTGATTTTAATTTCAGGAGCCTTGTGGACAATCTTTTTTGCACATGCCCAACACACTCTTCTTTTGTTATGGCCACATCAGGTCCATAAGGCTTGATTTTAGATATATTGAGAAAAGTTGATGTATCACCATCCCCTATATAGTTAGTGTAACGTACCCCATACAGATTTTCCGATCTATGAAATATTTTCTTTATTCCTTCTACTTCCATACTTCCAGCTGACCCAAAGTGATTTCTTTTGCAATTTCCACTTTTCTTATGTTCTTCATTCCACTTATCATAATAACCATCACCCTATTTAGGACCTCTCCAACTGCTACAGCCATTGCAAAAAGATGATAGAACCGCAGTATCAATAATTTTCCCAGTGTTCGTGCCAATTACAGCACACACACCATGAAGAGACGTATGTCCCCTCTTCATCCATGTACCATCACCAGATACAGTTATATCAGTATTTGGATCTGTACCCGTTTCCTGCACTTCTTCAAGAGCAGCCTGTTGCATACTTTCTTTTGAAGCATTTCTAGTTGCTTCTAAAATGTGGTCATTGATAAGGTTATAGGTAGGCAGAGCGACAGGTGCCGGTAAATTCATTATTCCACAAAATTTCTTGATTCCATTTAGGCCTTGCCCAGTATATCTCATAGCATAAACCATTCTTCTGTTCACCTCATAAGTGCAGCTGGTATTTTCAATCACTTTGCTTGTATGAAAATAGGCATCATCACTTGGATTACATTTTTTACAATCAATCAAAATCTTTGATCCTAATCCCCGAACACGAGTTTCAGACAGATAAATGTTCCCTCCACACACTTTACAGGCTACACTGTTCAAACCTTGGGATAACATATCTAAATCGATAAGTCTATAGCCTGTAGGCCTATTATTTACTTCACCAGGACCGAGTCTAAATGAGTCTTTGAGGTTAGGTGACACATCTTCCTTGGTTAGTTTTAATTTCTTACCTGAGGCACTTTTATTATTAGTGTCTTTCTTTTTAGTAAATCTATTACAATGGAACTTTCTCTTCTTTGTTCTAGTTGCACCTTTTCTATCCATATTTCACTATCCAAATCTTCACAACTACACTTGAAATCAACATAAGCAACAATAGGTACCAGTAACAGCTGATTGCTGCATAACACATTGAAATCAGCTGTTTGTATAAAATATATTTTGCTATACACACAGATATATTTTGTTGTGCTAAACAAAATTATTTTAAAAATGAGGGAACAGAAAAAGCGAAAATAAGCTATGAAAAAATATATTCCAAACGATCTATTGAAACTTCCGAAAATACTCGAAAATTGTCAAATGCATTGCTTTGGTTTTTACCACATAACTTTCCTAAAAAAGCTCATTTTCCAATAATTTTTGTAGCAAATAACTCAGAAAAAAACTACTCGATACAAAATATTAAAAATGATTTTTTTGAAGTTTTTAGCTATATCAGCCCCTTAAATTCTTTGTATTCATTTTATTTCAATGTTAATTTGAGCTCTTGTTACGTTAATCGTATTTCTAAAACATCTATGATTTTAATTCTACTTTAAAATAAACATTGGCTCTTACTTTTAAATAAAACAAGAATGTCTTTAATTGTCTTTGAGTTCATTGTTCGATTAAGAGATAAATAAGTTGTTTATCACCTTATTGTCGTCAATCATACTCGATCATTTGATCCATCTGTAGTCGTCCTCGTCTCGCACTCCAGCTCCTCTTGTCCAGCGTCGACTCGCTCTCTGGAACTTCTCCTCGTGCTGTTTCTGACATCAATGGATCTTCTTATGTAATTTTGTTATTATTTAAAAAGAGTTGGTTTGCCAATTGAGTTACATAACTGTATGTAACTGGAAGGATGAAATTATTTACAAAAATTTAAATATTCTGTGTGGACGGGCAGAAGCTCCCGCTGCACCATGGATGATTTAAGAAAGAGAACCACTGTATTGTTAATGGAATAAATCCGCTTATAGTCCAAGCCACGTATTTTATAATCAACTAAACGCTATAACTCACCGTCTGTGGCTTAAGTAAATGTCTTTTATTCAATTGACATGTTTCGGGACACTTGTCCCATCATCAGAATATTTAAAAAGGTCTCTTTATACCATCTTACGATGGCACAGTCGTCAATATATTAAAAAATATTAAAACCACATAACACAAAACACAAACACATTACACAAAGTACGCACACGACAATTTTCGGTGTACACCACTTAAATCTAATGTCCTGTACGATGCTGCGTTGCGATATTGTCGCGACACGAGTGTAATATGAACCAGTGCGCTATCGGTTACCGTGTGGTGTACACCGAAAATTGTCATGTGCGTACTTTGTGTAATGTGTTTGTGTTTTGTGTTATGTGGTTTTAATATTTTTTAATATATTGATGACTGTGCCATCGTAAGATGGTATAAAGAGACCTTTTTAAATATTCTGATGATGGGACAAGTGTCCCGAAACATGTCAATTGAATAAAAGACATTTACTTAAGCCACAGACGGTGAGTTATAGCGTTTAGTTGAGAACCACTGTAGCTTGTGTGTCCTATTTATACCCATGTCTTGGTTAACACCTGCAGTGGTACGAAATCGACATGTCTGAAATTGTTTCTGGTTTCAGTTCCCCCACTCCTTGTCAATTTCGCTATTCCTTATATTTCTGCGAATTGCAGAGTCCTGTAAGTATACTCTTATACTTATCTTATAACTATTTTTTCAACACATGTTCACTGTAATTTCGGACATTGCAACTTAACCCTTTCGATTTGTACACAGTTATTTCACTATTACACTCGTACGGTGTGTCACTTTCACGTGGTTTTCGTACACAGTATTTAGTAAATTTTATTACATTTTATTGTGGTTTTGGATTTTACTTCTTAATTATAGTTTATGAATAATTACGGAAAAACAGTAATTATGCAATTATTCATCTTGGGGTGGTAAACTCGCCTGCATAGACCTGCGTTCACACACACTAGCAAAATACTGGTGTACACACTTTCAGTTACATTTGTGTGTGTGTGTGCACGTCGATTCAGGTCGAAACACCTGTTCATATTTTTGTCTGAGCCAAGCTTGCAATCCCTGACATGCTTATTTCTAATACATTATTAATTATTTACAGTTTATTAGGTATATTTAAATTTTTATATTCAATGCTCAGTACATAACTTATTTGTACTGTCGCATTAAATATATATATATATATATATATATATATATATATATATATACATATAATTTATTTAACCATAAAAAAGAGCTCAAAGTGCTCGACATTAAAAGAAAATGTGATTATAAACTGGGTGCATGCTCCTACAATAATTCTGCTGGTGCTCATGATTATGGGACCCATAAAGTGTAATATCCTTCAAGGTGAGTCCCAGACTTAAAATGGTTGAGAACCATTGAAAAAGGCCAAGGATTGTTCATTACTAGATTAGGGGAGATATTATTGCAACATAGAACATAACTAAAAATGAACAATTTTCATTTGTTAGATTTTCATTAATAAATTTAACCTTTTTTTTGTATTTTTCTTTGTTTAAACACTGTATCAATCATAATACTAACTTGCAGAATTTTACAATTCTGCTGTAGTGTTACATTTCTCCTAACCTATTCTGTAATGTTGCTTTGCCCCTAATCTATGGTATAGTGTTGGTCTACCCTAGTCCTGTGATGCTGCACATCAGGTTTGTCCCAGTTAGTGGCATATCAGGACTGCTTCATAGACAAGGCTGACCTACATTGTATCATAGATTAGAGACAGACAAATATATTAGGAGAAATTATACCTGTAGCACAGACTAGGGAAGATTATCACTGCACCATAGATCAATGCTGCATCACAGACCAGGGTAGACCAGCACTACACGAGGTAGATTAGGGGCAGAGGAACACTTCAGTATAGGTTAGGGGAAGACTAACATTACATCATAATTTGTAAAAGTCGTGTAATATAGTATTTTGATTGTTGTAAACAAAGAACAATATACAAAAAATACAAATTTGTTAATGAAAACCTAGTGTTTATTTTAAACTGAAGTCCGCACAAAAGGTTATTGTCAGAATTGTATTTGACATCTACAGTAGTAATTATTTAGGTTTCTCAGGATATAAGAAGTGCGTTGTCATGTTGGTCATAGTAACAACTATACATAATTAGTTTCAAATCCCTATTGAGATGTTCTGGAAAATATTTTAAAATGAAAGATCAATAATGCAGCCTACATTATTGGCAGACAAGAGGTATCAGAAATTGGATTCTTAAAATCAATGAGGCTTATTGGGCAATCTTGATTTAATGTCTGGTTAAGTATATAGAATCATGACTGAAGGTGACAAATGACAGAGAAGGCAACAGTGAGATAGAGCCAAGGTAGTTACAAAGACATATGTAGGTAGATAAAAAACAGAGATAGATAGATACATACGTAGATGGATTGACAGATACATAGATAGATAAATAGATAGATAGAGAGAGAGAGAGAGAGAGAGAGAGAGAGAGAGAGAGAGAGAGAGAGAGAGAGAGAGAGAGAGAGAGAGAGAGAGAGAGAGAAATGCAAACAAAAAGCAACACACATGCATACACATAAACTCAATATTTGTATTGTCGTATCTCATCTACTTACAATAACATACATATATATATATCTTTTATATTATCAACAAGATATTTATTCATATTTTAATTAAATTTTGTAATGTTTATAAAGTTACCTGTGCTCTTATACTGATGGTAAAATTAGATAAAGTCTCATAGTCTAGGGGTTTGCGAAGCACTATAGTTCCTTCTAGTTCATTTACAAATACAAAATAATCCTGGAACAAAGTAATACAGACATTTACATACACGAGTTCACAGTTTAGTGAAACAAAGTAGGAAATTTATATTGTGAAATGAATTATTTCATTTATGAGTGCAGATCAGAAATAATGCAAAGACTAAATAGTAAGAAAATCGATAAAGAGATTAATTGTGTTACAGAAAAATAAAGCTGAAGTTTTTATTTTATTTTATAACTGCAAATGGAAATTATATAAATCATTTTTGTGTATTAAAATAGTTTTCCAATTTTATTCTAAACAATAGCAGAACTAAAGGATTCTTGCCCCTCTCCCAATTGAAACTTCAAATAGTACCCTCTCACCACATCTAAACAAATACTAGAACTTTATAAAAAATAATTTTTAATGGCTCCTGACTATATTTATAAATATTTACTGGCTTTAGTTGTTGTATCTAAATTGTTACTGTTTGCAGTTCCTTCTTAAAATGAAGCAAAACATTGCAGTAGAATTGTGGTTAGCAAAGTGGCCTAAAGTTTGTTAGAATTGTGGTTATCGGTGTATATTGTTATTTACACAACCAAAAAGCAACTATTTAATTATTGCAGTTAAGAGAAAAAAAAGTTAAAAATGCAATAGAAGTTATTAACGTTTGAAACTCAACATCTTGTGTTGGCCCCCTTAAGGCACTTGGGGCCCTCAGATTGGAGGAAGCTAGTTATATAATTGGTTCTAAAGTAATGAATTACTTGAAATTCACAATATTATTAGGTACATCAAAATTGTTAGGTATGTTAGATATTAGACCACAGTCACAGTGAAACTATGAACCACAAGTCACAAACCATAAAGATACATTTGAAACCATAAAAAATCTTTAAACATTGTTGATTATGGTCCAAGTCACGTTTTTGATAATAAATTACCTTATTTTAAATCCGTCCTGTGACTTCGTTGAGTTGTTTTTGTTGTTACGCGTTTCGGGAACTATGTCCCATCATCAGACGTATCACTCGGGAAGAGATCGTCAAATATTAAAATTCATAAAAGTACATTATTTAAACACATGTGTCCGACTCGGTGCACACCATGTACGTTCGGTCGGATACTGAATTCTTGGACTTCGAGTTATTGCCAGGTTGTTTATCTCAAGCAAATGCAACGCGGTGTCGTACAGTGGGTTGGATTTAAAATTCAATTTATCATTCAGTATGCCATCATGGTTGTTCGTGCTGTTATAACTTTTGTATATTTCAAACTCCTCCAATGCGTCCACGTAGCGACCCTTGTTACGTTAATGTAAAGGTGTAAGATTATACCTTAAATCCGTGTAAGTATGGTTGTTTGAAATCAAATGGCGTGCGTAATTTGACTTAATGTTTTCAAGTGAATATATGTTATTTAAATTTTTGCATGGTGTGTGTTCTTGAAATCTTTTGACGAAAGGTCTCCCTGTCTGGCCAATATAGAAACTATCACAGTCGTTACATATTAGTTTATATATGCCTGTTTTTATCTCCAAGTAGGTTTGAATATTTGGGCGAATTAATTTCCATTGACTATTATTAGTTTTGAAAGTAGTAGTAATACTGATTTTATTTAATATGGATGTTAAAATTCTGGGCATTATATTGGTGTAAGTGGTTGAAATGAATATGGTCCTAGAATTTTTAGCTGGCTCAGGTTTGGAGAGCAGAATGGTGGTTTGAAATGAATAAAGTATGAATAAGGTACGTAGGAGGTTACGAGAAGTAACGTAAAGTGTTATGTAAGTAGAATACATTGTTGTGTGATAAGTAGATGTTATATATGTTAGTATTTTGATATAAAAGAAATAACTTTATCATTAAAAATGGAAAATAAAGAGATAAATCTTGAAAACACTCTTACAGAGTCCATGATAATCAATAATGTAGAAGCACAGTCTACTCCAATGACAGCTAGAGTAAAAGAGTTGTCGATGGACGATATGTTTAACCTAATAAGAACAATGTCCGAAAATATAAATAGTAATCTAAATGAATTGAAAGAACAAAATAAAGAACAACAAAGTGATTCCAATGTTAAATATGATAAAATAAATGCTAGACTTGACGTTAGTGACACTAAAATGAATGATAAATTTGAGATGCAAAATAATGAGATAAAGTTGATGAGGGGGGGAGATAAAACAGCAAAATTTTAATTTTAATCAACAAATGAATGAAATTCATACACGTTATAATGAGATGCAAGAACAGATCATAGAATCAGTTAGCGGGAAATTTGATAATCAAATAAACAGTTTAGATGACAAAATAAGTAAAGTAGATGAAACAATAGTTGAAACAGTTCAAAATCAAATTGTAATGCAAAGTAAAGAAATAGAGAGTAAATATTTAGATGCAGTTGATAAAAAAATAGAAAATAAAACCAAAATTGAGATTAATAAGCAAATAGACATTAAGACAGATATTTTACATCCTTTACATCATTCTGCATCCCTTCTCTTGTTAACTTCTTTTCTCCATTGTAACTATTTCTTTATTTATATTACATCCTACGGTCACGCAACCATTGTAACTATTTTTATTCTTGGTCACGGAACCATTGTAACTTTATTTTTATTTCTTTATTTATATTACATCCTACGGTCATGGAACCATTGTAACTATTTTTTTTATTCACTTTGATATAATAATTTAAACTTTCACCTACCTTGAATTCATATATGATTTGGCTGGATCTTTAGTGGGGAACTTAACCCATTTTGTACGACGAACTGACCAGTGCAGCAAATGAAATGAGGTATTTGAAATGATTATTCACACATTTATCAAATGAAATAAGGTAATGGATTTATTATTTTATATTATGACATTCTTTGTTCTCCCTTCTTTTTAATCAACTACAATCATTACTTCTCGCTCATAACTCCAACACTCTAATTAAACTGTATTCAATATTTAGGTGAAGCCCCTTTTTACCAATAACAAATTTTGGTACATGTTAACAAATTTTATTCCTTATCTCTAGATTCTATCATTAACTAATTAATTAAAGGCGACCCAGCTTGCTATTCTCTCACATTCATTCTGTCTTACTTCCCCATTATTTTATTTCTTTAGGCCTCATTAAATGAAATTATTTATGATATAATTAATAGTCGATTATTAACTCCTGGGGTCATCGATGGTCACACGCCGCACCGATTATACGTCCGAACGTTTACCACATTTTCACTTGTCTGTCTGCACTTTACTTACTTCGAGCTGAGAGGTTGCTTTGTTGTAAATTTTAGTTGATTTAAATTAAATTTTTACACTTCGTGGATATGTTAGAAAATTTTGTAGTTCGCGAACTTTTTTATGAACCCCCTCTGGGAAGGAGTTACTTTGGCGACTTGGCTATACATTGTTCTAAATGTATCATGTTAGTTTAAGGGTTCATATATACATGTGTTAAGAATTAAGAAAAACCAGTGCTTCTTAACACAAACCAGCACATAGCTAAGGGGAAACAGATCAGTTAGGGATATGGTATTATACAAGGCCACTATTTGATATTTTTAATTTGATGTTTCAGTGTCTGGTGATGCTGTGGCGGCGGTCCTGAGCTGGCCAGCGCGTCAGAGCAAGAGTGTCAAGCATCTGTCTGGCCTTGCGGTGTTGGGATCTTGTGAGAGAAGTCCAGTAAGGTCATTCAGGTGCAGTCATGGCCACTGGACCAAGGGTAAGTGATTGTTTTTTTTTATATAAACACTACAGGGGGTTGTGGTGACATATCCGACTGATCCCTTTAGGAAGTATGAGAGTGTCAATGAAAGTTTTTATGCTTCGGCATAAAACCTCTCATCGAGGGGGTTTTGTAATGGGACTAACTATTGGGATTTATTTCTTCTAAAATAATTGCAAAATGTAATGGCCACTCCCGCCGAACAACGTTTGAATCATAAACGCTGGACAGTTTTTTTTACACCTTGCAGTCAGTGCGGTTCCAAGCCAAGCCGTACGTACATGTTGCTGTTGCAAAAGGGCAATTAACGAGTCTGAGAATGTGAAAGCTATCAGCGAGGGGGGCATATTCGCGCGTACGCGCGCATGAGTGTGACGCTGAGAACTGAGTGAGGGCACGTACGAAACATTACAGAGCCGAAAGGGTGATGAAAAACAAAGAACGCAACGCAGTACAATCCGCCCAGTCACAATTACGCTCTAAAACCGGCCGGTTGTAATGAACAGTTCCGGAACAAAAATGCGGGCCCGCAGTTTAGAAAAATTGATATAAAGTCAAAATTTAACCATCAGTGATTTGAATGGCAGTTTTCTTTATGCAATAACAGTTTCGGCAATTATCAGTTAAAACAAATTATCAGTTAAAATAAAAATGTGCGCGTAGAGCAGTGTGACGTCTTCTGGACTCAAATGAACAGCTAAGTAACTAATGTGTGGAGTAAATTTTTTTAACAAGGGCTAAATGAAAAAATACAATGTAATTAAATTTTCTAAACTAAATGAGATCTCTAAGGGTAAAGGGTAATTGTGTGTGAGTGCATGAGTAAAAGAATGTTAGACTAAGAAGTCTGGTTTGTGTTGCTTAAGATTAGTTGTTATTTAATTTCTTGATGTTTTATTTTTTGGAATTTATATATCGTCTTTTAATTTTCATTGTATCAGAACAACTAAATAAGCAATATATATTGTGTACTGTGAATTTCATAATAATTAAGGGAGGGGAAGAAATAGTTGCTTGATGATGGAAACTTAATGATGAAAGAAATAATATTAATAAAACTTAATTAATGGGAACAAGTAAAGTTTTCTTTATCGCAAATAAACCATTCTGATCTCCTGAGTTCGCTGAAAAGAACATGGCCCGACATGGTAAGTACATATTTTTTTTCTTGTAGTTGGTAACAAGATGGCGCCCAAAAAAATTAGAAAGAAAACAGTGAATAAAATTAAAATTAACTAAGTTCTAATTATGAGTAGAAAATTATATCACAGACTTTTTATACTTGTGCTTTCTGAGGATGTTATCAATCATTGAACTGTTGTAACCATTGGCTACTGCTATATGTTTTATTGTATTGAGCTCATCGTTGAAATCTTCAATGTCAAGGGGTATTGTTAATAATCTGTGTATGAAGCTATTGTATGCTGCTATTTTTTGCGAAAAGGGATGATGCGAGTCAGCGTGTATGGTTACATCAGTAGTGGTCGGTTTTCTATATATTTTAAATTTCAGATTACCTATGTGTCTAATGACAGTTAAATCTAAGAAATTTAGCCTATTATCGGTTTCGGTCTCCAGAGTGAATTGGATATTACAGTTTATGTTATTCATGGTGTTTTAGACTATTTATTTGGCGAAAGTGCCATTAAAGATTAAAAATGTGTCATCTACATATCGTCCATAGGAAATTATATTATTAGCGTAACTGTTGTTGGAGAGAAAATAGGAATTTTCATAAAAATTCAGATAAATATCCACCAGTAAACCAGACAGAGGAGAACCCATGGCCAAACCATCTCCTTGAATGAAATACTGGTCGTTGAAGGTAAAATAATTCTGTTGTAGAACAATTTCAAGTAAAAGGATTAACTCATCTATGGTCCGGGTACTTAGTTTTTTGGTATCGCACAAATTGTTTCTTAAAATATCAATTATTTCCTTCACCGGTATATTAGTATAGAGATTTATTATATCAAAAGACGCCAGTTTATAATTCGGCAGTAATTTTATATGTCTAGTCTTGTTTATAAAATCAGTATTATTTATAATGCTGTGGTTGTTCTTTAAATGAATATTTTCCTTTATTAATTTAACAAGCTTTTTAGCTGTCTTGAAACCTGGTGCTGTGGTGAAATTAACCAAATAATGCCCATTTAACCACTTACACCAATATAATGCCCAGAATTTTAACATCCACATTAAATAAAATCAGTATTACTACTACTTTCAAAACTAATAATAGTCTATGGAAATTAGTTCGCCCAAATATTCAAACCCACTTGGTGATAAAAACAGGCATATATAAACTAATATGTAACGACTGTGATAGTTTCTATATTGGTCAGACAGGGAGACCTTTCGTCAAAAGATTTCAAGAACACACACCACGCAAAAATTTAAATAACATATATTCACTTGAAAACATTAAGTCAAATTAAGCACGCCATTTGATTTCAAACAACCATACTTACACGGATTTAAGGTATAATCTTATACCTTTACATTAATGTAACAAGGGTCGCTACATGGACGCATTGGAGGAGTTTGAAATATACAAAAGTTATAACAGCACGAACAACCATGATGGCATACTGAATGATAAATTGAATTTTAAATCCAACCCACTGTACGACACCGCGTTGCATTTGCTTGAGATAAACAACCTGGCAATAACTCGAAGTCCAAGAATTCAGTATCCGACCGAACGTACATGGTGCGCACCGAGTCGGACACGTGTGTTTAAATAATGTACTTTTATGAATTTTAATATTTGACAATCTCTTCCCGAGTGATACGTCTGATGATGGGACATAGTTCCCGAAACGCGTAACAACAAAACAATGCACCGAAGGCACAGGACGGATTTAGAATAAGGTAATTTATCATAATAAATCAATGGAATCATTTATACCAAAGTTACATAAGATTTTCAAACCATATGCAGAATGTTAATTAAAATAAATGAATGTACCATATAATTTGCCATGTACTTTTGTGTAAGACACTTTCTATGTTCTCTCTCATTTGAAGATTCTATACAGGCATGACTCTTCAATTGCCTAGCCAAGTACAGACTATCATTATATATATTATTTAAAAACAGCATTTATGTTTCCTGTGCCCAGATTATTTGTTCATGTTAATTTCTTATAGAGTAAACGTAGGCCTACTATTAGATGTGATGGTTGTAGACATCATAATGTCAAGGTATGCCTTGTTACTCAAAAACAACTAGCTTTTAACTTCTCCTAAATGTTTCATTTCGAGATAATTTTCATGTCTCATTTTTATCTTGACATCTTCCAAATAATTATTGGATATCTTTCTTACCCAAATGATTAGAGCACAAAAAGGTTTAACCTCTAATGCAATAACGTGTGCCCTTAGTTAAATACACAAACTGGCCAGTTTTAATCAATGTACATGTTCTTTAAACAACATTGTCATTATTTGTATTTCAGTGTAGGTAACCAGCCATTTTAAAGGGCGGGAGATTACAGGATGTTAAGTTTTGAAATTGAGGGAAAAATAAAATATTCACTTAATTTCATCAGAATATGTAAGATCAGTAAGAATTACTTTATATATAAAGTCAGCGGAGTTTAACGAAGAGTAGAAAACTTCTCTGGCGACTATATCTATAGAACATCAGTTAGCTGAATCACTTGATTACAACAAAGTCATAAAGGAGTTTGCGAGTGCAAAAGCTAGACGAGTATTTTTTAACTAAGGTATATGATATACTACTTTTGTTATGTTTCATTCATATTGAATTTTAGTTAGTATTTTAATTTTAAATCATTACATAGGCATACATTTTTATTGTCTCACGACTCCTTGTATTGTCTACAATTTTTAATGTAGCCATTCGGTGCATCATAAACGCGAAAAAGTTTGATAATTTGATAAACGCAAAAATTTGATAAACACAACAATGCAAACATTACTAGTCGCCATTTGAAGGCAATCGCCATATCTTTAGAGTAGGTCAAGTGTGCGTGAATGTGTTCAGAGTTAAAATATGGAGGGGTGGCACTCATAAATACTGCACAAGGCGGCAGAAGCACTGGGGCTGGCCCTGTGGGTAACCATTTGGATATATATATTTTTTTTATTTCTCTAGATTGCTTATAAGGAGAAGAGATGAGATGTTCATGATATAGATGCCTAATGCACTGATATTACTAGTGACATGACTTTGTGAATAGTCTTCTAGAAATTTCATCTACATTTAAGGTAGGAATTATTTTTTATTCCTAAATAATGTATCGATTAGGCCCCACTGGTATAGTACTTTAATTATATTGTTTTTTAAAACAATTCAACAATATACAACTTTCACTTTGTTCAGAATTGGTTTACTTTATATACCAATACAGTACTTATTTTGGAACCATAAACTTATCTGTTGTCTAATTTTATCACTCTTTGTGGTAGTTCTTGTTCATCTATGACGATGGTAAAATTATCATCAGCATACTTTATATTGTTAATTTCCTGCCTTCAAACTATTTTACTTGAAAATTCTACAGAATGCTATCTTACTTTAAACAAGAAATACACAAATCTTTAACACTGAAAATACTGAAATAAAAAACAACTATTAACTTTATTATTTGATTGTTGTAAACTACTCTCTTTGTGTCATCAGAATTTGCTACAGTGAAATACAATTAACTTACAGTTAATTGTCAGACATTTATTTAAAATTGTCAATCTGATCCTGTAAATGGCTACTCATTATTTTAGAAGATTGAATCTACAATATTTATTTATACACATTGTATGTCACATAATGATGATATATTCACATGTTTCCATAATATATTTTACTACATAAAGAAAAAACATATAATTTTTAAATTATGATGTTATTCAATATAGTTTCTTCTGCAAGTTGTATATTATGTTTTTGTCGTTTTAATACCTGACGCACATTTCACTGAAACATATCAGCATCATCAGAGGTTTGTAAATGATGATATTTATAAATATAAACATTTATATTTACATTAAATATAAACTTTATATATTTACAATCCTCTGATGATGCTGACATGTTTCAGTGAAACATGCGTCAGGTATTGAAACGACAAAAACATAATACACAACTCGTAGAAGGAACTATATTGAATAAAATCATAATATTACATAATTGCTGCAATAAAATTTGATATACATACATAGAACATTTTTAAATTGTATCCTAATTTTAATGGACCGCATAGGAATTTACATTAATTAAAATACAGAATACATATAAATAAATATGAATAATCTGTTTATTAATCTGTAACCTGTATTAGCGATGGTTGAAGAACGAATCAGTCTACAGAAGTACTTAAAGAAGAAAATAGGAAATTGGATGAGATAGGAAGAATCTGAAGAAGGTATATAAGAGCTATCAATGAAGACTGCTGATGCACATAGACTTATTTTTATAAAATAACTATATTACCTGAAGTTCTTGCTTAACTCCAAATATAAATACTGGCTGCGCAAACAGAAAAATAAAATTTAATTAAATTTTAAGAATTGAAAATAGAAGGTGAAGTAGTAACTGTAAAGTGCCATTAAATATGAACTGGTACCACAGTACTATAGACAAAATACACCTTTATCACCAAAATAATTGATCACTTTTTTGTTACACAAAATGTAAACTGAATCTTGAAATAATATAAAGTACAATTACAATTCATGTAACTGTATGTATGGTTTTATACTGAAAGCTGTTATGAGATTAACTGAAGTTTACTAACTGAATTAGGTCCTGGTAAGACAGAATACTGAACAGTAGAGAATGGACCTTGTTGGTCTGCATCGATGGTTTTCACAGCCTGTAGAACTCTTGTTCCCACCACTGTCACCTTTAACAAAATTATGTGTTGTTAGTTTTACAACTTTAAATAATTTTAAAATCATGTTGCCATCACAATATCATAGGTACACCCAGATCATTTTACATTCACTTTTACCAATAACATCTTTTTGTCACATTTTAAATGTAAGTTAATCGCAGGGAGTAAAGTAAACATGTTATACGAACTAAGTTCCACCCTCCCTAAAACAATTACATTTAGGGGAATTTTGCTATTTTATTTCATAAGATTGTATTTATTGGCTTAATAAAGTCGTACTTCATCATTTACATTAATTATTATTTATATATAAATACTCCCCACGTTATCTCCAATCTTGCCCATAGATTTGTCTGGATGGCCCATAAAATCTATGTGTGAGCCTGAAAACTAGGTACTGTCCAATTTATTGAAGGATAATTTAAAAATTGTTCAGGTTAATAAAACACAAAGCCCATCTAGATCAATTTAAATACCATTAGTTTATTCTGCATGGATTAGGACTATGTTATTTAGCCTAAGCTATTGTAATCTGAGAATATTACAATTTCATGCAGTGTCTGATATCTGGTTTTATGGACATTAGATGTTCTAGTTTTACATTTTTATATTAATTTAATACTGTAATGGTCCCTGCTGGTGTTCATCTGAATGCGATTCATGATTTGTGCTGTTAGTTCATGATTTTGGAGTTTGTAATGAAATTTGTTTGGAGTTTTATGTTCTGCCAGTGGTCTTTAATATAAGTGGTTTGCATTTTTTCAGGTATCGAGAGATTTGTGAGATCTTACACTTGATCGAGAAAGCTGACGAGTGAGTTACCCCCCCCACTTCCATCCACCTTCCCTTAGATAATTAGTTTGTTAATATCGTCTCTATTACATCAGATAGTACATTCATAAAATGCTACTTGAAATATAATAATAAATGTTAAAATGTCTATTACTAACAGAAGTTTAATATATACAAATTTAGATGAAAGTAAATGTTAGTAGAAACTGTTTTATATAGTTGTTTGTGATTATACTAGTTTATATACAAAGCACAGTATCCAGCATACCTCGGAAATGTTGAGTATGTATGGAGCATTAACAAACTGTGGAGCATTGTCATTTATATCGGTTACCCTTATATTTACAGGAATTTCAAAACCCTGAAAAATAAAATAAATTTTGTCACAAAAATCAGCAACACTGACACAATTAATAACTGTACTACTAATCACTAATCTACTAACACATAGTAAATGGTGTGGCTTAGTTTGTGCTAAATGAAGGATAAGATTGTTATACAATCTGTATGAAGTTTTTATTCAATAATAGATTACTTCTGCAATTATATTTTAATTTTTATCCATGTATATAAAAACATTTCACAGAATAAATGATATATTTAAAGTTATAAATCTTATTAAAATAAAGTCTATAAAGTGTTTTTTCTAGCAAACCTAGGTGCAGTCTCAGGTTTTTAGGTTTTTAACAAACTAGAAAGGGCAGGAATTATTGGCAGTGTTTGGATGGAGGCGTTAGCATTACCCCAGAAAGCCATGCTGGAGACAGTGCTAACCTGTAACGGGCAGAAAGGTAGGATGACAATTATAACCTCCGAATTGGCGGAAAGGCGGGCTAGCAAGAATTTTAACCTCCGAACAGGCGGAAAAGGGGTAAGCAAAAATTCTAACCTCGAACAGAGAGAAAGGTGGGCTAGCGAGAATTCTAACCTACGAATGGGCTGAAGGGGGGTGACCAAAATTCTAACTTACGAACGGGCGGGAAAGCAGGTTGGCGAAGTTTCTAACCTCGAACAGACAGAAAGGTGGGCTAATGAGAATTCTAACATCGAACAAACAGAAAGGTGGGCTAGCGAGAATTCTAACCTCCGAACAGGGTGGAAAAGTGGGCTAGCGAGAATGCTAACCTCTGAACAGACAGAAAGGTAGGCTCTCTAACCCGCCTTTCTGCTCGTCTATCTGCCTATTCGAAGGTTATATTTTTTGCCAGCCCTTCAAAAGACACACACACACAAACACACATACACAAAAACACACACACATCGACAAACATGTGTAAACACATGCACAGACACAAATATGAAAAAAAAACTGGATGGGACCTCGGTTTTTCTATTGCCTAAGGGTCCCCAAGATGATTAATCCGGCACTGGATATGATAATTGCTGGGAAAGTTCTTTATTTTACCAAGTGGTTAACTTTACATTACATATGTATAGCATAGCTGGAGTAAGTTAAACTACACAAGAAAACTAGATTTTAAAAGCCTTCCAATGCCTTGTCAAGTACTGCACAAAGCTACAGCTGACTGATTTGTAATTTATTTGATAGATAATATCCAAAACCGGGTCAGGAATGGATCACCAAGCTGGCGCTGAGATAATGAAATATGATGTTAGGCGAGGTCTCTCACCTTTGATGAGGAATATTAGAAATATGTAACAAATAAAAACAATTGCAAATTTTAAGGTTTCGGATATTAGCCATTTAAAGTGCCCCCCCCCCCCCCCCCGAACCCTACCCATGGATTAGATTTGTCTCATGTCCTTCATTATATAATATTTTTTATGGTAGAAACATTTAGTACTCTTTATGTTTTCAGGTTGAAAACCTGAAGCTACAAATAAGTCTTAATTAATTATGAATCACTACCAGTTATTTTCCAGGACTTTTTTGATTGTTTACTACTGATGATTTATTGTACGTATAAAAATTATGATAGGGAAAACAAACAAACCCGTGAACTTCACTGTTTTCAAATGCGCACACATATTAGAAGAAAACACTTATTTAAAATTTTGATAAAATCACAAAAATCATTCAGGGATATCAAATTAAAAAGATTTTAGACAAAATCTGAATGCAGTGTATAACTTATGTGTATAAACTTATGAGACCATAACCCCAAAAAATAGATCAACAATTTAGAAAGTCCCCGTCAAGTGACAGACTACAAGGACTTTGCAAAAATACAAATGTGGTATCTTTAATAATTATACAGAATTAATAGATCTCAGCACTCAACTATCTAATATTAAAACTAACCTAATAATAAATAATGTATTTTATTCAAAATAGTGAGCGAGTTCTGCAACTCAGGCAGCTTACTAATATTTAAAATTATCTTTGGCTGTCTGTTTTTAAAAAATTATGGTGGTTAAATGCTTTTCAAGTTTTAATAATTTTTTTGTATCAAAGGTTTTCTCAAAGTTGAGTCCACTTATTATAATACTGTGAGCAATAATATCATCATGTGTGTATAATTTGGTGAACACTTACAGGCACTGTTGTTCTCCTTCTATCACAAATTATGTTGACGTACACTGATGATGGACCCTCAATGCCCTTAAATACAAACAGTACAATATTAATAATTAAAATTTGTTACAATTGAAGTAATTCAAGAACAGACTTATAATTACATGTTTCTTGGTACGTCATCTGTCTCAAATGTATACTGAGCTTTGATTTTATGGTTGTTTCACTATACAATATACAACTTATGTTTAAATCTCTTTATTTGATGGTCAGATTTCTGTATACATGCTATATGTGTGTGTGTGTGTGTGTGTGTGCCAAAAATAGTTCTGAATTTTTGCTATAACTGGCATTTCTTCAAATAAATTACAATATTTATTTTAACAGCTGTGTTCCACTATTGTTGATTTCTCTGTATCTCATTTCTTTGTGTGCCTCATACGTTCTTACACTCTTGTCATCACCTGTCTCTGTGTATCACCCATCACCACAACTGGATGGGATATTGTAGATGAACATCTGAACATCTGTAGCAAGTAAAAGTTGCTCTTCTCTGTGTGTTGCAGTGGGCGTATTTAACAAACTAAATATGCAACACTTCAAAAGCCATACTTTGCAGATAAAGGATATGATAATACTTAAAAAAATTATTTAATAAACTTAATGGAAGTTTAATTAAGAAAGTTGTGTTAGTGGTTATAATCACAAACATAATTATCACTGTTGCACACCACTATAGAAAAATTATTCCGATTAGCTCTTTCAAGCTTCTCAGCTCATCGTCAGATCAAAAATCAAGATGTGTAGCTGGAGCAGAGATGTGATTTCCGATCTGACAATGAGCTGAGAAGCTTGAAAGCGGTAATCGGAATAATTTTTCTATAGTGGTGTGCAACAGTGATAATTCTGTTTATAAAATTAATGATGATGACATTAAAAAGACAAGAACAGCTAAGAACATCCAACTAATTCATCAGAAATGTCTAAGAACTATGAACAACTGGTCACCAATTTGCTTCTGATTACAAATATATTGGATTGTACAAATTTCTATACTAAACCGTCTGTTACTTTCTTTGTCAATAGGAAAGATTGTAAAAGATGACATGAATAAAAAAAAAACAATATACTAAACATGACATGACATGTCAACATACTAAAATTAACATGACATACAAAACAAAAATAAGAAGTTCATATGTAGGCTATATTTTTATTGAAGATGTGTAGCGGAGCAGAGAAAATGATAATCTGTTAGATAAAATGAAATTGAGACTATTTGACTTACTTCTTTATCTAGTTTCCTGGTTAGTGTTAGATTTTTAGTTCCTGGTGCTATAACAACAGGACTGTCCAGTTCTTTCAGTCGTAACTCAATATTGCCTCTCTCACTTGGGTCACCATGTATCCTTAGTGTTCCTACATAAAGAATTAAGTTTTGTTTAATAAAAAGAAAGAAAGAAATCACACAGTATAATTTCATAAAACAACATAACAATATACTAATGATAATAACAACAATGTTTTTCGGTTTCACACACATTTTTATTTATTTCGGAACAAAACGTTTCACTCATATGATGATGAGCCGAAGATCACTCATACTTCCCCCTATGAGGCAACCACAGTGGCTCGACTAAAACAGAGTAGAGAGTTATGACCTACCTTTGTTTATACAGTAAGCTCAACCTACAATACTACAAACATTCCTGTAATTTACAACAAACTGTCTCTGTCCAGTAACCTAAAAAAGTTACAATAAATTATTATATTTGAAATTAAAACATAACACACAAAAGAAATATCTAACCACAATAATATTTTTTTACAACAAAATATTGTATTTTATTTATTACTATGATTCAGTCACATTATTTAAAACACGTTTCTAATTTCCCAGCAGGTTATAGCTATTGGCGCTATTAAAATTGTTCGTATATTTGTAAATTTCTGTCACCTCTATTATCAGCCATCAAATATACGAGGTTTGTTCAATAGTAACACGTTTGATCTGTGCAGCTGTGACTTCGTCGCCATGGCAGTGGAATTCATTTGTTTATATTGTCTGTTTAAGTACCAGTAACGTGTCTGTTGTCTAGTTTGGTCTTTTCTAAGTATTGTGACTGGGTTATAAATGGCATCTATGATAGAAAATCTGTCCAAAGATAATCTGCATGCCATTATTCAGTTTTTGGCCAGTGAGGAGCATCAGCCAATGGAAATTTATATGAGAATGAAAGCTGTATATGGTGACTATAGTTATTCTCATACAGCAGCGGTTGAATGATGCAATAAGTTTTGACAAGGAAGAAAATCCCTAAAGATTTGGCCTGTCCCGGACCTGCATGTGTTGCAGCATCAGATGAAAATGTGAGACAGCTGGAAACTGTTTTACGGGCAAATTGTCACATCAAAGTTAGAGAACTTTCTCAAATGTTGAGCATCAGCAAGGAAACTGTTCATTCCATCAATCATAGTCTTGGCTATCACAAAGTTGCTGCTCAGTGAATTCTACGACTGCTTACTGATGAGCAGAAAAATCTGTGTTCGGCCTTATCATTACAGCATTTGATGCGCTATCAACAACAAGGTACTGGCTTTCTACACCAAATTGTTGCTGGTGATGAGTCTTCGTGTTTATCACTATGATTTTAAAGAACCTTGTGTCAACATGAACACTGAGCAATATGCAGACAGCTTAAAATGCTTATGGGTCAGCATCAAGAATAAATGTCCCGGGAAGCTCACAAATGGTGTCATTCTTCTGCATGATAATGCTCGACCCCATGTAGCCAAGATGATTCAAGATCTGCTAGGTCGTATGAAGTAGGAAGTCTTACAACATCCACCTTACAGTCTCGACTTGTCCCCATGTGATTATCATATTTTTGGCCCATTAAAGAAATCACTAAAAGGATGGCGGTTCAAATCAGAATCTGAGGTAGAGTTTGCTGTTCGCCGCAAGAATTTTACCAGCAGGGAATCTACAGATTAGTGCAACAGTGGGACTCATGCCTTTATGTTAATGGAGACGTCTCTTAAAATCGTTGAATAGAAAATGCTTTACAGCCTCAAAACATGTTTCTATTGAACAATCCTCGTAGTTCCAGTGATGGCTCTAAGGTCTATTGGGGCTCCCCTGTGAAGGACTGAAAGATGCCCTTATTCAGTGTTTTGATGGGGATGTTGAGTAGTCTTATAATAAAAACATGTAACATATATATATATATTGTTATGTAACAGTATGTGTTACGAGTGTTGATAAGATGAGAAAAATTGTGTACTCGTCTTATTTAATTACGCCCCACTGTTGTAGGTGCCATCTGAAATGTAACAGTGTAATTGTGGGTTTTAAGTTATTTGTTTTGAAGAGTTCAGTAGTGTAAATTGACCCCAATCGATTGTCCTCGAGCGCCCCGTTCTTCTTCCATATACTTTGGTCCGTTCGCTGCTCACTCTCCTGTTGAATTACCTGTAATTGTCCTGTAAACTTTCTAGTTTTATACAATGACAACTCCTTTTATCCCAAATAACAATATTTATTTTTGTTTAAGTTATTTAGAGAAAGGAACAGTCGACTTGTGTCGATACAAAGTATTGGTCGGGTCGACTCCACCACTCAACTCGACTTTTATACTAACAAGTTTCAATAAACAAATTATTTATAATAATATATTAAATCTCAGGGTTTAAGGGTTCTTTGAGACTGTCATTGAATTCAGAGAATACATACAAAAATACAATACATTACAAAGGTAAGTAAAATTTTAAAATCTTAATACTATATTTTATTATTTTTCGTCGCTAGACAACGAAACTGTATTGGCAAGATGGCCGCTGAAACGGCTAACCTCGTGTTGTTACAAATTATTTTAAAATAAATGTTTTAGTGTTCAACTGTTTTAGGTTTTAAGGTTTTCCTTCGATAAATGATCACTGGTGTCTGTTCTGTAAGTGTGGATAGTGTCTACGATAGTGTTGTGTGATTGTACCTGTAGTGCGGCTATTAATCAGGCTTGGCGTCACTTACATAAGTAGTAAACGTTTGTTCGTTGTATGTAGTCAGGATTTTCAGTGTTGTTTCATTTAGTTTTTGGTGTACTTTAATTATTTTCGTCTTCTTATCTTCCCCAGTGTTTATAGCTTCTGTTGGTAATTATTTTCTATCGTCAATGGTCCAAAAAACATTACTATTATTTAATTAAAATTTTCTTCATTAGAGCTCATCTGCCCTCTGCAATGGTTAACAATACAATTCTAAATTCCTGCTTTTCCATCAACGGTTTCACGCCCTCACAATACTGGCCTGTGATTGGTCAAAACTGAGAGTTCATAAGGTCACATGGTCAGTTTACAAGATTTAAATGTTCATTTGCCTATAAGAAAAATACTCCTTTTTTATCGTTAAGTCTCCTCAAATTTAAAGTACATCATGTTCTTCTTTATGTAATTGTGAACATTTTGATACCTTATTTTATACAAATTGTTTATTATAAAGGGTGGTTTCCCACCTTACAAAATTTCTAACTTTGGGCCTACACTTTTAGTTTACTGATAATATTTCTTTTATGTTGAATTTGTGGCTTAGGCCATTAGTGGTCTTCTAATATTATTTTATAATTTACATTTACTATTGCTTAATCTCTGATGCTGAACCCTTTTCCTGATTTTAACTATTTACTAAACGAGTCTGGACCCTTAACATTATTTGAACAATGGTTACAATAAAATCCTTTAACATATTATTTAATATATTGCCTCTATGGCCTAGTTTACAATTATAAAATGATAAATAATATACTTAATGTTAAAATAATAATTTAATAAAAACAATGACTTGCTAAGAATATGGTTTATGGATGTTACTCATAAGCCATGGCATAAAATATAACCATCTTAACTCTAAATATCACTATTACATTAACGACTCGGAACACTAGCTTTTTAAAAGTAAAAGCATAAAGTTTTACCTTACAGCCTGAACCGGTTTTCTCCTTTAAAAGGCTAATGTAATAGTGATATTTAGTTAAGTAACGGACACGTCATGGACAATGAAATCCATCTTAACTCTATTATAAACTCCCATCTCAACTCTCTATTAATATGGTCCTTGGGTTTTTCTTTTTACATAAAAGTACTTAACCCACACCTTTTCCATTTCCCCCTCACTGACACTTTTAGTTTGGGAATATCACTTGTACATCACTATATAATATCAGAGATTACTAACTTTATTCCCCACTCTTTCACGTTTACTTACTTACACAAAGGTTTGTATGTAGGCTATATTATATACGTAGTATAATACAGTTTAATTAGTTATTTTATTATTTGCATTGTATTTTTTCTCTTATCATTTATATTGGACAGTCTTTTTTCTGTAACTACAGGTTGTTCATTTTTATTTGGTTTATGTGGATAGCATAGGCGACTTTGCCTACTATCATACCTAGTGAATTGATCCGTTTTGGTTTTGGGACAGGGCTACTATTCTGTCGCATTACAATATATATATATATATATATATATATATATATATTGTGATGGTATATCTCATCACATATGTATAAGATATATTATAACGATAAGATATAAATAACAAATACTAGCACTAGCCATAAAAAAAAAACTTATTAAAAAGTATGTAACTAACATTAAAGTATCAATTCCAACATCCAACAAAAGTAACCAAAGAAGATTATATTAATATTATATAAGAAACAGTAGTTATAAAAGGAGATTCAGAAAAGAACAAACAAAGAAAAATTTCTAATAACGTGACAAAACCCAATAGTTATGGTAGGTGAGGGGCATGAACATTAACACGGACAATATGAACTATATGAACAATAACACGAACTACAAATGGACTGATAATAAAAGAAAAATGAAACGGGCGACTATGAATATCACAAGAAAAATCAACATTGAATAGAAGAAATGAGAAGAGGCAAAGAACCAGATTTAGAACTGAGAAACAGAAGTTTGTACCAAAAAACATGACAAATTGACCCAATCTAATGAGTAAACTAATCCCATTCTTTTAATAAACAATACAATTGATAGGAGTACCCAATAAAGATAATATAAAATTAAGAATGCAATGCAGTAGAGTAAATAATAACAAAACATGTAATAATTTAAGAAACCAGTGTAAATCTATGAGTTCAAACAAGTGAAAATAGTGAGAGGCCAAAATAATTAAATGATGATCAAAAGATCATAATATAAACCAGTGGGGAAGTGAAAGCCAGTGGGGGTTATCATTAAAGTGATAAAGGTCTTATGAACCACATATATGGAAATAAGAACCAAAATATAGTGACAAAGTGTTTTTTTATTAAGTGTTTTGGTAAACTCCAATGTACTATGTTATGTATAATTATTTATTCATAAGGGTTGAACACTTATTCATTTTTAAATAATAAGATATAGTGACATATAAAAGAGTTAGGGTAATAAACACCCATGTTCAGTTATATTAGAAATAGTTAATATGGGAGCCTGTGTGCACCATTAATTTATATGTTATAAAAAGTTTTGTTAAAAAAAAATGTTAGTTATTTAGTGAACAGAATGTTCATAAACTGTTCAGAATGTTAATCAGGTAATTGGGAAAGATCTAATATTATAAAAAGGATATTGTGCAGAAATAACTAACTGTTAGACATGTAGGCCTAAGGAATTGAGCCAGACCCAAGCAACATTGAAATAGTCAGATAAACACTATTAAATTTAATAAAACTAAAAACAAAAGCTTGGTTTTGATAAAATATAAAGATGTCAATGGAGGGAGATGTATAAACCATCCATTGCTATCATAATATAGATAATGAACATAATTATAAAGTGTTTAGTAAGCCACTAAGCTGACATGGCTTCAGTATTATTGTTATTGTCAGAAAAATAGGTGTAGATATTTTAATTAATGATATTGTATGTAAAGTAGGAATACTCAGAATTATATTTGGTAGTAAGAATAACAATATTAGAAGATATTAGATCTGTAAGACATACAACAAAAATGTCAAACAAGATTAGGTCAATGCCTCAAAACACAAAAGTATAAACCTGCCAAAACAGTAGATGAGAGGCCAAAATGGGGCGAGATTAGTATCAAAACTATTTAATTTTAATGGACAATAAAATGGTACTAATTAAAAATAAATTTAAGTCAAAATAAATAAAACGTAATCTGAGGTGACAAAATTAAAAACGCCAATTTTCAAAAACAACTTAGTCACGTGACGTGGGGTCAAGGCTCTAGACCAATGAAAAACACCAAAAGCTAGGTCACCAAGGAGATTTAAATGTTTTTAGAGAGACAGTTGAATTGTTAGATATAAAACTGAAAACTTCAACAGCATATTGCTGGCAGTAAAAAGTTAATATTAAAAGAGTGAAAACTTACTCCAGGAGAGGCGATTCCGATAAAAATAATACCGAAAAGATCTACAACACATGACACGACACCAGAACCAAGATAAACCAACACACTAATGAGAATCTGAGAAAATAGATACCACTCAAAAGCGCCCATCCCGTATATACACAGCAACGGTGAGAAATTTTGGTTAATTCCAGCAGAATACTACATAACATCACAACACAATTTCCACTAAAAACAGCTGTTTCCAGATAAAGGAGGCTATATACCAACTATTATTATAAACTGCTATAACTAAGACTTTATTTAAAACACTTTAATTGGAATTTAAAGAACGTATTTTTCTGAGGTGAGAACTCTATAGTACGCCATGTTGTGTTACTGTAGGCACTGTTGCAAACTGTAAGCGAACAACTTTGAAAAACATTATTATATACATTTTGTTAGTCGATAAGAAGTAATTATATTTTGTAATGCATTGTATTTTTAAATAGAAGCATATTTCCCATCTTTCCTAGCAACTCCAAGTACCCATTACCTGAGAAACATAAAATATATATTGTAAATTTTTTTGTTACCACGAACTATTTGTTACGGCGGACGAACTCATCCAATTGTAAATCCTCGAATAATGAAAGGTAATTTGACCAATGTTTCAAGGAAATTATGAATAAAAGAGATAATTTGTCAATCGTACCAGTCCTAGTTTATTTCAATAAAGTAATTGTAAAGACTATTAATTACAGGAACCAGAAGAGAAAATTTGAGGAGGGCGCAAGGACATCCAGACACGAAAGTAGATCCAGTGGGCTGCTTACACGATCTATTTGACCATTACTAAACAAATATTATTCACGCGCCGATTTCAAACGGACGGTGACACACTAAATTCTCGTTCCAATAAAATTGTTGCTAACCAACGAATACTGAACGACAACACAGTAAACGACAACAAAATAACTAATATAATTAATAGTCACAACATAAGGACATTTACGAGCCGATTAACAAGTACAACCAAGTTTTGAAGGGTAACTTATTCTGTTATCCGCAGTTCGTAAAATACACCTCTGCACTATTTTTATTGTTACAGATTGGTGCACCAATGTTTCGGGCTGAAACAAGAAGAAAGAATAATAAATTTGTATTTTAATAACTGTATTACAGGTCACTCATTTTCAGCCGGCAGTTGTTAGAAGATAAGGAAAATGCACAGAAGAGCTACGTCGAAGAAACGCGCGGCGGAGGCCGAAGAAGAAATCAACGTGGAAGAGAAGGAGGTATCTTCAGTGGAAGAAATAGAAATGACGGGAAAAGAAGAAGCCAGTGGAGGACCAGATTGGAATAAATTCATGGAACAAATGATGAACAGTATGGCGGAAAAATTTGACAAGATGGACGAAAAATTAGACAAAAATAAAGAAGAAATCAGCGAAAATTTGAGGAAACAAATGGACAAAAATATGGAAGAAAATAATAAACAGACCAACGAAAATTTTAAACGCTTGGAAGAAAATAATAAACAGACCAACGAAAATTTCAAACGCTTGGAAGAAAATAATAGGCAATTGAAGGAGGAGTTGAAGCAAATCAATGAGAACAACTTCAGACAAATCAATGAACGGATTGAACATACTAACAAGGAAGTGAGGGACACTATCAACAGACAGAATGAAGAAATAGGACAAACAGTCAACAAGAAAATCGAGGAAGCCAGTAAAACCATTAATCAAAAGATAGACAAAAACGACGGTGAAAGAAGACAGGAGATAGCTGAGACAAATAGAAGGCTGGAAGGAATCGATGCAGTTGTTACACTGAATAGGGCCGAACTAGATGCCAAAATAGACCAAGTAGGAGATGAAAACCGAACTCAAGTAGAACAACTACAGACAGACTTCGGAAATCAGTACCGAAATATCAGTGCAGTCGTCAACGAAGTCCAGGTACAGGGACATTGCAACCATGAAAGGATCGAAAACCTCCAACGATCAGTTGATAATCGACCAACTACAGTAGCATATGCCCAACCCATGGAAAATCGGGAGACTATCAATTTTAAGTCTTTTAGAGGAAACCCGATAGAATTTTTGCAACGAGTCAGCGAGCAATTGACAAGAACCGGAGAGAACAGATGGCCAGTGATCCGGAGCTATCTGGACAAGCATTTTAAAGAAACAAATGATAACTGGTGGATAGCCACCAGGCACGATTTGCGAAACTATGAAGAGTTTAAGGAGGCATTTAAAAAGAGATACTGGTCAGATGCCACGCAAAACATGGTAAGGGAAAGCATCAGCTATGGAAGGTACGATCCTAACAGGGGTAACACACCGACCACATACTTCCTTGGAAAAGTGTGTGTGGCAAAACACCTTGAACCGAATATCCCGGAAGAAATATTTGTCGCCAGATTGGCATACCATTACGACAGCGGGATATCTACAGCATGTTCGGGAGGACAAATAAAGACAATACAGGCAATGACAACATTATTAGAAGAGCGTGAACGCGAGGAGTACTTGAGAAGAAGCCGTCAGAGGAACGACCAATACAGGAGCAGGAACAATATACAATTACAGGATTACGAGAACAGAAACAATATTAACAATGGTAATAATCGTAATAATAACGGAATGTACAGCCAAACAAACTATAACAACAGGCCAAGTAATAATAACACCCATAATAATAACCATGGGGCATACCAACGGCCAAACTACAATAACGGCCCAAGGAACAATGGGAATAACTATGGCAACAGGCAAAACATCCCGAATAAGCAGTATAACCGCCCATATAATACAAATCAACCGAACCAGTACAACAACAACCGGAATTTTAACTATAATAATAATAACAACCGCAACCCGAACGATCAAAATCAAAACTATCGAAGGGTCAATCATATATGGGCAGATAACAGTGGCAACGGTAGATCATACTATTGCGGGCGTCGAAGCTTTAGTCGGGATGACGACTGGAACCAAGGTAACCATGACAATAATGGAACTAACAGAGGCAGGAGTCGAAGTCAAGAGGGCTACCGACGAGTGAATTATGAGGAGGATCACCAACGACCCCAACCCAGATCGACGAGCAACGAAAATGTTCAAGCGAACCAAAACGGCAGAGGAGATGAAGGATCCGAGCCGCCTTTAAACTCTACACGGCAGTGAAAACACCATCGGGACCCTCACTGAACCACACTATTGGGTTTGACAGCGTCAACAGTCACGTTAAAAATAATAAAAATCATATTACAATAATTCATAATAACTACCTGAAAAATTTAAGAGAAGAATTGTTGGAACAAGAAGAAGGGAATCTGAATAGAAATAATAATGAAATTATATACATAACTGCAGGAATCAACAGTGTACAAACAACAATTATGATCGACACTGGAGCTAACGTGTCATTGATTGACGTAGTAGAATTAAATAAGATAATTGAAGAAGGGAAGAAAAACGTACTTACTCTGCCGATCAACAACATTGTGTTAATTGGGGCGACGGGACGCCAGAATAGAACAGTCCGAAAACAAGTAAGTCTAGAACTGACCAGCAATAATGAAACAGTTACAATGAATTTCTTAGTGGCCAGTGGCTTGCCATTTAAAATGCTAATCGGGTGTGACATGTTGAAAAAGTATTCCGCTATCATTGACATGAATAAATCAAAATTATTTCTAAAAATGGAACACAGAGAATGGACGGCTAATTTAGTGGACAGTGATAGAACAACATCAACCCGAATAACGTATCATATACAGGGAAGCGTAGAACAGCTAGGGCAGTTACAAGACAATGAAATCCTTTACGAGTTGGACAATGAACAATTATGGCGTGACAAGATAAACGAAATTTGTACTTTCAAATGTGATATATCTGATGTGCAAAAGGAAAAAATGATTAGTGTGTACAACAGGTATCGCCACGTGTTTTCGGATACTCCTGGCAAGGTGAGAAACTACCAGTGCAAAATAGAGTTTCGTGAACCAATGAACTTTAATAGAAAGTCATACCCGATCGCCTACTCACAAAAGGAAGCTGTGAGGGCGGAAATCAATCAGTTAATAAGCGAAGATATCATAGAACCAAGTTGCTCCCCTTATACAAGCCCTATCCTCGCCGTTCCGAAGAAAGGTGGCAAAGTAAGAATCTGTTTGGACGCGAGGGAAATCAACAAGGTAATAGTGAATGACCGAACATCCCCAGGGGAGATCGAGGAAATAATAAAAAAGTTCTATGGGATTAAGTATATCAGCACTTGGGACACTGTCTGCGGGTATTGGCAGATTGAACTCCACCCAGAGAGCCGCAAATACATGGCGTTCATATTCGAAGGCCGTAATTATCAATTTAAACGATTACCGTTCGGACTGGTAAATTCAGTGGCCGTGTTTGTGAAAATAATGGACCAAATCCTTGGACAGGACACTCTGCCATATACAACCGTATATGTAGACGACATTTTAATCACGTCTACCGATTGGGATGACCATTGTCAACGAGTAGAGCAGATACTGGAAAGGCTGTCAGAAAACCACATTACACTGAAGTTGGGGAAGTCAAAATTGATAGCAAGGGAGGTACAGTTTCTAGGGTTTAACTTGTCAGAGAAAGGGATCACTCCATCCGAAGAGAAAGTCGAATCTATCCAGAAATTTCCAACACCAAGAAATCGAAAGCAACTTCAATCATTCCTCGGCTTGTGTAATTACTACCGAAAATTCCAAGGTAATTATTCGGAATTAACAGCAAAATTCGCAAGACAGTTATCATCAAAAGACAAGTGGACGTGGGGAGAAGAGCAAGATACCACGCTTAAACTAATCAAAGATAAGTTTCTGGAATCAGTGATTTTACACCATCCAAATTTCAACAAACAGTTTTTTATGAACTGTGATGCCAGCGATGTCAGTTTGGGAACCGTTCTCTATCAGGAAGACGATGAAGGAAGCCACCAGGTAATCAGTTTTGCCAGTCGAGTTCTGAATAGCTGTGAAAAGAACTATAATGTCACAGAGAAAGAGCTTCTAAGCGTTGTATTCGGTTGTGGCAAATTCAGAACGTACATATTAGGATATAGGACTACCATCAGGACTGATCACAAATCAATATCATTCCTAAAAAATTGCAAATTGAACCATGGAAGGTTAACCAGATGGAGCTTGATACTTCAGGAATACAACCTAAATTGGGAATATATTCCTGGGAAGAAGAACGTTGCTGCAGACACGTTATCAAGAATTAATATCAGGGATCAAACGTTCGAGGGCGAAAAAGAAACTATAATTAAACTGTACAACATCATTAGCAGTAGATCAGACCTGGCTGACATAAAAGAACTAGAACAACGACAGAAGCAGGACACCAAATTGAGTAAAATCCTTGACAGGCTTGCCAAACAAGATGACCGCATAACACCATTTTACTGCACATACCAGCAAATCTTATTTATCAGGACCCAATACGAATTTAATAAATGGAAAATTGTGATACCATATAATATGGAGAAAGACCTCATCACTGATTACCACATCAGGTATGGCCACATGGGAGCATTAAAAGTTGTAAAGGTGCTCCAGGAGCATATATATATCAAAGACGCTAATAGAAAAGTACAAAACCAAATTAAACACTATCACATATGCCAACTCGTAAAGATAAATAATGACAAGAAAGAAGGTACCATGATCCCCATAACATCAGCAAGCAGATTAGAGAAGGTATTCATGGATATTTGCGGCCCATTCCCGCGAAGTGGCGGAAAGTACCAATATAAATATTTTGTAATATTGTTTGACCATTATACTAGATACACAAAACTGTACCCAATCAACCGGGCAACAACGCAAAAGATTTTGACCATTATTCTCCAGCACTATGTAAATGAGGTAGGAGCTCCTAAGTCCATTATTACCGACCATGGGACGCAGTTTAAGGGTAACAGATGGAAAGAGACACTACGGGAGGGTGGAATCAGAACATACAAGACATCTGTCTACCACCCGAGCAGTAACCCGGCTGAACGAGTTTTAAGGGAAGTAGGAAGAATCCTAAGAACGTATTGTTTCGACCAACAGAGAAAGTGGGCAGAGTATTTGCCAGCTGCTGAAGACTTCTTGAATTTATCATACCATCAATTTATTGAAACTACTCCGTATACTGCAATGTTTCAGAGACCACCGCCCAGAGAGATCACAGAACTAATTCAGTTCCCTAACGAAAGTGAATACCAATTTGACAATGTAAAATTCTATGAAAAAATATTAGAACGGACTGAGAAGACGAGAAGGAAATATCAGCAACTACAACCGAAGCCAGAACGTTACCTAGTAGGAGACAAAATACTGCTAAAGAACCGGGAATTGCCTAGCACAATGGAGGGCATTGCAAAGAAACTGTTGTTATTGTACACTGGACCATATACTGTAAACAGAGTTAACGGTAACAACACTTATGAGATTGTAGATCCCCATACTTTGAAGAAGAAAGGCACATACAATCAATCATCTATGAAACGATACTACTAAATCAGTGATAACAAGATTATTACGTTAATATTAACTAGTACAGAATATGAAAACAAAAATGAATAAATGAAATAAAATAAAAATCTTATACATATAACTAAAAAGGAAGATATATACCACCCATCACTAAAATGAAAGAACCGAGAGCTAAAATAATATGAAAGAAGAAAGTGAATAGTAAACATGATTAATGTTCAAATAACTGAGATGAAACCAGCACAAGTAATCCCAGAATGATTTTTTAGTCATAATTAAGACTATTTTTTAGAGATTTTAATTTAAATGAGTTGACTGTAGATAATTTTCAGCAACCATGATCATGAGCAGACGATACGTTCCTCTGAACTCATAAGGTGAAGCTTTGGACAGCGGTGAATTAGAGCCAAAAAGTGCCTACCCGAACTGTACCAACTCACATAAGTAAGTAAATTCTATTATTATTCAAGGGGTGAAACAAAGAAGGAAGAAAATTGTGTAAACAGAAGGAAAAATATAATATATGTGAATCTATATAAGGAATAAAATAAAAGAGCTCGAATAAATAAACTGAAAAAAAAATTTAATGATTATTTCTCCAGTATCTGAAAGACATCTTCCGAAATAATCAGTTTTAGTGACAGGGCAATATGTGATGGTACATCTCATCACATATGTATAAGATATATTATAACGATAAGATATAAATAACAAATACTAGCACTAGCCATAAAAAAAAACTTATTAAAAAGTATGTAACTAACATTAAAGTATCAATTCCAACATCCAACAAAAGTAACCAAAGAAGATTATATTAATATTATATAAGAAACAGTAGTTATAAAAGGAGATTCAGAAAAGAACAAACAAAGAAAACTTTCTAATAACGTGACAAAACCCAATAGTTATGGTAGGTGAGGGGCATGAACATTAACACGGACAATATGAACTATATGAACAATAACACGAACTACAAATGGACTGATAATAAAAGAAAAATGAAATGGGCGACTATGAATATCACAAGAAAAATCAACATTGAATAGAAGAAATGAGAAGAGGCAAAGAACCAGATTTAGAACTGAGAAACAGAAGTTTGTACCAAAAAACATGACAAATTGACCCAATCTAATGAGTAAACTAATCCCATTCTTTTAATAAACAATACAATTGATAGGAGTACCCAATAAAGATAATATAAAATTAAGAATGCAATGCAGTAGAGTAAATAATAACAAAACATGTAATAATTTAAGAAACCAGTGTAAATCTATGAGTTCAAGCAAGTGAAAATAGTGAGAGGCCAAAATAATTAAATGATGATCAAAAGATCATAATATAAACCAGTGGGGAAGTGAAAGCCAGTGGGGGTTATCATTAAAGTGATAAAGGTCTTATGAACCACATATATGGAAATAAGAACCAAAATATAGTGACAAAGTGTTTTTTTATTAAGTGTTTTGGTAAACTCCAATGTACTATGTTATGTATAATTATTTATTCATAAGGGTTGAACACTTATTCATTTTTAAATAATAAGATATAGTGACATATAAAAGAGTTAGGGTAATAAACACCCATGTTCAGTTATATTAGAAATAGTTAATATGGGAGCCTGTGTGCACCATTAATTTATATGTTATAAAAAGTTTTGTTAAAAAAAATGTTAGTTATTTAGTGAACAGAATGTTCATAAACTGTTCAGAATGTTAATCAGGTAATTGGGAAAGATCTAATATTATAAAAAGGATATTGTGCAGAAATAACTAACTGTTAGACATGTAGGCCTAAGGAATTGAGCCAGATCCAAGCAACATTGAAATAGTCAGATAAACACTACTAAATTACATAAAACTAAAAACAAAAGCTTGGTTTTGATAAAATATAAAGATGTCAATGGAGGGAGATGTATAAACCATCCATTGCTATCATAATATAGATAATGAACATAATTATAAAGTGTTTAGTAAGCCACTAAGCTGACATGGCTTCAGTATTATTGTTATTGTCAGAAAAATAGGTGTAGATATTTTAATTAATGATATTGTATGTAAAGTAGGAATACTCAGAATTATATTTGGTAGTAAGAATAACAATATTAGAAGATATTAGATCTGTAAGACATACAACAAAAATGTCAAACAAGATTAGGTCAATGCCTCAAAACACAAAAGTATAAACCTGCCAAAACAGTAGATGAGAGGCCAAAATGGGGCGAGATTAGTATCAAAACTATTTAATTTTAATGGACAATAAAATGGTACTAATTAAAAATAAATTTAAATCAAAATAAATAAAACGTAATCTGAGGTGACAAAATTAAAAACGCCAATTTTCAAAAACAACTTAGTCACGTGACGTGGGGTCAAGGCTCTAGACCAATGAAAAACACCAAAAGCTAGGTCACCAAGGAGATTTAAATGTTTTTAGAGAGACAGTTGAATTGTTAGATATAAAACTGAAAACTTCAACAGCATATTGCTGGCAGTAAAAAGTTAATATTAAAAGAGTGAAAACTTACTCCAGGAGAGGCGATTCCGATAAAAATAATACCGAAAAGATCTACAACACATGACACGACACCAGAACCAAGATAAACCAACACACTAACGAGAATCTGAGAAAATAGATACCACTCAAAAGCGTCCATCCCGTATATACACAGCAACGGTGAGAAATTTTGGTTAATTCCAGCAGAATACTACATAACATCACAACACAATTTCCACTAAAAACAGCTGTTTCCAGATAAAGGAGGCTATATACCAACTATTATTATAAACTGCTATAACTAAGACTTTATTTAAAACACTTTAATTGGAATTTAAAGAACGTATTTTTCTGAGGCGAGAACTCTATAGTACGCCATATTGTGTTACTGTAGGCACTGTTGCAAACTGTAAGCGAACAACTTTGAAAAACATTATTATATACATTTTGTTAGTCGATAAGAAGTAATTATATTTTGTAATGCATTGTATTTTTAAATAGAAGCATATTTCCCATCTTTCCTAGCAACTCCAAGTACCCATTACCTGAGAAACATAAAATATATATTGTAAATTTTTTTGTTACCACGAACTATTTGTTACGGCGGACGAACTCGTCCAATTGTAAATCCTCGAATAATGAAACGGTAATTTGACCAATGTTTCAAGGAAATTACGAATAAAAGAGATAATTTGTCAATCGTACCAGTCCTAGTTTATTTCAATAAAGTAATTGTAAAGACTATTAATTACAGGAACCAGAAGAGAAAATTTGAGGAGGGCGCAAGGACATCCAGACATGAAAGTAGATCCAGTGGGCTGCTTACACGATCTATTTGACCATTACTAAACAAATATTATTCACGCGCCGATTTCAAACGGACGGTGATACACTAAATTCTCGTTCCAATAAAATCGTTGCTAACCAACGAATACTGAACGACAACACAGTAAACGACAACAAAATAACTAATATAATTAATAGTCACAACATAAGGACATTTACGAACCGATTAACAAGTACAACCAAGTTTTGAAGGGTAACTTATTCCATTATCCGCAGTTCGTAAAATACACCTCTGCACTATTTTTATTGTTACAATATATATATATATATATATATATATATATATATATATATATATATATGTTATGTGTCACGTGTCAGAAATGCTTCAATATCTAACTGGAAAACGTCTTATGTAGTTTCATAAGGTAATTTGACATAATTCTTTTGTATTGCCATAGTCAAACAGGCTGCGAAGACTGGTTGGCCTATATAGCAACTTCCTGTAAGAGGAAAAATTTAGTTCTTAGTAGAATTTTGACCTTATGGACACCATAAAATAAATATTATAATTCTAATCAATGTACATTGACTAATTAAAGGGTACACTATTGCAACAAACAAGCAATTAATAGACACAATTCTTCAAATATTTATTCACTTTAATATATTCAGGACTCCATGCAAAACGTTTTTCATTATTAGTAAAGCAAATTACTCTTTTATTTTTATGTGAATGGGCCTACTTTAAGCCTGGGATTTCCCTGCGGTGTGGGGTCTGTGGGGGCCTTATCGCCGCCTCTGCATAGTTCTGAATTTTCGCTATAACCGCTGTTTCTTGACACAAAATACGATATTTATTTTCACAGCTGTGTTCCACTATTGTTGATTTCTCTGTGTCTCATTTCTTTGTTTGCCTCTTGCACTTTCGTCATCACCTGTCTCTGCGTTTCACACATCACCACAACTGCATGGGACAGGAGTTGAAAGCGGTATCTTGTCTTTCACCAACAGTAACATTTGGCCTACCTTCCTAATCGGTTTGAAAATAGACTGAATGTTATATTTATTGTGTCATATAATGCATGCAACGACATGATGAATAAGTTGCATAAGTTCAACCTTATATGCGGGACCATTAGGCGAACTCTTAAGTCAGCAAGTAAAGGAACTTGCCTTAAATTCTACAAGGTGATGGTTTTTCCCACTCATAGAACAAACACAGATATACAGCAGGAATTGAATATTATGAGTATACTCAACAGGATCGCCCAGTATCAGCTGAATTGGTGGAAACTTCTTTGCCGCATGGATGACTGCCGCATCCCCAAACAACTCTGGAACTATAAGCCGAGGGGACGGAGAGGTGTGGGCGTCCGAGGAAGCGGTGGAGTAACCAGCTCTAATCTTTGCCTATTTGAGACTGGAACAAACCATTTTTGGTTTAAGCCGTAAAGATGATGTTATATTTATTCAAAATCCAGGAGATTTTATCAGTAGCTTGACGTACATATGGCAAGTAAGCATGTCGATGTTCTACTTCAGCTTGTGTGTGTGCAGGGTCGATTTCAGTTTTTATAGGAGACTTATTACTGCTTTTGTGTAACTGATTGGTGGAAGCTAAGGTGATTTTGTATCATTGTACCCATTACTGTCAAACAACACTTTTCTTTATATACCTTGTTCCATAGACAAGTTTGGTTTAAATAGTATGGTAGAAAAAATTGGTCTTAAAATAAATAAAACAATGTGTATGAAAATGAAAAAGTGTTGCTGTTATTAATAAAAACCATGAAAGTTTAGAGCAGGACTATGTTAATGATGATAATGATAATAATAATAAAAAATTGTATATATGGTTTTGTATAGTTAGAGAGTTAAAGAGTATATTAATAGCATTTAAAGACATTAGAATAATAAAGATATTGATTTATAAAAATATTATAATCAGTTGTAATATTACTATTCTATATTTTCAACATTTATTAGATTAGGAAGTAATAAAATTGTTACTCTTCATTGATATTTAATTTTTGTTCATATTTTTCATATAAACGTGCAGTTATAAAGAAAATAAGACATTTCAAATTATTTTTACATCATTTAAATCTGTAAGTTTGCCAGAATTATGTATTGAATGTGTGATAAAAGGACGAAAAGTTGAAATTTGGTAAAGCTTATATATTAAGCTTAATTGGTAAATATCAAATAATAGTTTATTAACAAACCTATACTTTGAAGGTCCTGAACAACAAAATTCAACAAAGAGTACGTCACTAATTAAAAAAAAAAAATAATCTCATCAAAACAGAATGCACTTATATAATATAATTTTTTGTTTAAACAAAGTTAATATTACTGTCATGTTTAGACAGTCTGCAGTGCTAACCTTGGAGAAGACCTGAAGCATAACAAAGCAAAGGTAATTACGGGAGACCATTTGTTAAGTTAAATATACAGTTTTTGCAGGCCATCATACAGAAACAATAATCCAGTAACAATTCAACAAGTACACACAGTGTGCAGGCCTTGTTGTGGATTGCAGGTTTCCGTTCTTATGAATCTGAATTATTATTATTTTTTTAATGCTAGTAATTCAAAAAACAATTCAAGGAGATGGTATATTAACTTCACTGTTAATGTTAATTAAATCCAAAGGCAATTGTTGCTGAAGTAGCATGTTATGAATATCATAACCATCTCCAACCATTAAATCCAACTTTGAAATTATTCATAATTGTTTCAACTTGTCACTAGCCTTTTAATATTAATTATAGTTTTCTGTGAGACAGTGGCATATCAAGAATTTTGTCTTGGAGGGCAGGGGGGTCGAGTGGAGTTGGGTTGATACAAAATAAAACAAAGGTTAAGATTAATCAATTTTGCTATCTTTAAAGTATTTGAACAACATGTGACAACATCCTGAAATCAATCCCATTAAAGTAAATGGTAATAACACAATAAAAATATGCATTATTAAAACATGGTCAGTTCTTTCAAGCTATCTCTGAGACACTTTTATTAGAGGAACAAAGTAGTTTTAGAATTGGACGATCTTGCAGTGACAATGTTTTTTCAGTAAAACAAATAACTGAGAAAAGATGTGCCATGAATTTAGAGACACATGTGGTCTTTATAGGTTATGAGATAGCCTTTGACAGGCTGTGTAGAAGTAGGTTGTGGGAAATTTTAATATGTAGGGGCTTTCCACTTCAACTTGTCTATGCTATGCAGAACATGTATGTAGGGAAAACTATCCATATAGATTTATGTAAGGGAAGATTATCTCAAGAAGTGACCATAAATCAAAGTGTTAGATAAGGCTGTAGCCTCTTTACAAGTTTATTTAATACACATATTGTCAAAATATTTCGAGAACAGATCTGTATGCCAAGGTATACAAATCTCGGATAAGGGATCACTTAGCACATTACTATACTCAGATGACCAAATAATTATAGGGAAGACTGAAAATTACTTACAAAGGTTTATTTATACCTTGCATACAATCTGTCAGAAATACAACTTTAAGATCTCAAGTACAACGACAAAAGCGATGGCCTTCCTAGGAAAGGACCCTGTAAGAACAATACAGCACTGTGGCAAAGAATGGTAGAACGACAACATCCTGTCAGTTGGGTCGAATCGTTTTGTTCACTGAAGATGGCCTCCAGGGGTGAGGCCAAAACATCTGAAAATAGTAACTTTAGTGGGCCTTGGCCCACTGGGACAGCGTTTATTTCCAACAATAAAAAAAATTGTTCTACTACAAACAAAACAACAGTAAGGTGCCAACCTATCGGTAACATCTTTTCTGTCAAACTGAGAGAGTAAAATTTATGGAAAGGATAATGTAAAATAAAATTGGAAAGGGTGCCAGAAGTAGTGATTAAAAACTAGTTCAAGAAGTGAACTCACTACCAGTAAGGTGGTTCACTATCAGTGAATTTATATTTAAGTATCAATATAGCTTAACTTACTGTGTTTAATGAACAGTCACAATTAATGCCTATGTAGCTTAATTGTGCTTAACAAACACTTTTACTGTTAATAATTTAAAATTATGTACTCACCGATAACTGAACCAACAGGTAAGTCCTCGCTGACAAAGAAACTTTCAGCTGAACCGCCTGTCTCTAAGAAGCACCTATTGTCAGGACCTGTAAATAAATATAGACACACGTAAAAACTATGATCTGTAACAAAGCAAATTCAATTATATATACAAGAGAACGTTGATTATCTATACTTTCCACTTCCCTTCTATTGTATTAAGGCTACAAATAGTTATAGGCCTTATAGTTATAAATATTCATAGACCACCGTCTGCAGACTATTTCCAAGCATCTTATTTTGGAAGAACAAGACTGTTTCAGGAAGAGCAGATCTTGTACAGAAAATGTTTTTATTATTACACTGATAATTTAGAAGCATCATAAGTTGAATAAAGAAATGCATGTAGCTTTCGTTGACCTTAAGAAGCCCTCTGATAGAGTAGATAGAAATTTGCTGTGGCAAGTATTAGAAGAACCAGTGGCGGCGCTAACGAAACGGGGGCCCCCCCGCGAAACTAATTAGGGGGCCCTATAAAAATGGTTAAATTTTGTATACGTAATAGGGGAAAACACTCAAATGAGTTTCTATTTACGTGTGTTTCACAACAATGGTTTGTGAATACTTTCTCGTCTATCACAAAGCGTTTGCAATTTGCAAAGGACGTTTTACACGTGTACAAACTCTTAAAATTCATTGTTGCTAAATAGACAAAGTTCTATACAAACTATAAAAAAACCAAAATAAAAAGAATGATTTATTTTTACGCCAAAGATCTAAATTCAGACTATGAAACAGTACCGCACACAGAGTGTTAAAAATTTATTATTTAAAAACGAATATCAAAGTAACATTCTAGCTTTTTTCAAACATTTAAATTAGTTTGTAACTGAATTTGTAAAATTCTTGAATATACTCTATACAAGTTCTCCTTAAGTCTAATCCAATTCAATAACACTCGAACTCAAGTAATGTACAATATTTACAGATGAGGATCAACCAAAGTTCACTGTTTTCCTAAGCCTAGTCTTCTTTTTTTAATAGCTAAGAACTTTTCAATCACTTCGTTGATATTAGTTTTCTGTGTCTCTTCATGCTCAATGCTTAACAGTGCCAAGTCACTCAACCGAGTTTGGGCCATGGTACTTCTTAAGTATGACTTAATTTAATTAATGTAAGTTTTGAAAAGCTTCTTTCCGCTGTAGCTGTTGTGACATGTATGGTTAAATAAAGCTGCAAAGCTGTAGTTAAGTCTGGGAGGCAACTCATAAGGCAGCTGTTTTCTTCAACCAGTAAATTCATCATTTCTCGAATTCTTTTCTTGTGTACAATTTCATTGGCCATCAGAGCTTTGAAGGATATTACTTGGTCAGGCAGTGATGTGGAAAGGTCACCAGAATACACATTTACCAGAGCCTTACTTTTCTCCACTATTGTCTCTTGTGAGAAGTTTACTAAATTCTGAGGCGTCAGGAATGAAAACCTATCATCAATGCATCACAATCCTTCGAATCTCATTTGTAGCTGAGCTATTACAATATCTAGTGTTGCATTGAAAACTTTTACTTCAAATGATTTCACTGGGTCGTCAATTCTATGGTCAACTGATAATTCAACAAAGAAGCGTTTTACAACTCGTTTACGCTTATTTTTCATGTTACAAGTTATGTCCCATGACTGGGCCAACTGGGGCCGGCCCCCCATGAGGGTCGGGGCCCCCCCGCGCGGCGGGGTCTGCGGGGGCGTTATCGCCGCCACTGAGAAGAACGGGATACCCACAACAACTTATAAGAACAAGGTTTATATAAGGGAACAAGAATACCCATTAAAAAGAATTGTAGGATATCTCAACAAATATCTGTCAATCAAGGTGTTGGACAAGGGTGCAGTATATCACCTAATCGTTTTTACAATTATACTGACGATGTGGTAAGGAAATGGAAACATCTGGTAAACCCTGGTGTTAAGTTATCACGAGACAGATATTTGAATGCGTTGTTGTTTGCTGATGACTTGCTTGTAATTGAAAATACAGAAGCTGCCTTACAAAAATCTGTTTTTAAGCTTCACCAGATTTGCAAACAATACGATATGAAAATCTCGACTACAGAAACAAAGGTAACTCTATATCGAGGCAAGGAACCAATGAGAATAAAAATAATTAATAATGTTCAAATTGTAGAAAAGGTGAGAAATTTTAATTATTTAGGAAATGATGTTGGGTATGATAGGAATTATGATATTGATGTTAATTAGGTAAGTTCCAGACGATCTGTGGGGAAATCAACCGTATTTTTAGAAACAAAAGGTATACTGAGATACAAAATTAAAGTTTTACAAAGTTATGGCAGTCCCTGTACTGTCCTATGGGTGTGAATCATGGACGACAACCAAGAAAAAAAAAGTAAAATAAATACAGGCCTCGGAAATGGGATTCTTAAGAGGAGTTATATAAATGTGTTCTAAACTTGACCGTGTATAGTATGAGACTATAAGAAAGAATTACAAGTTTTTAACTTGCATGAAAGACTAAAAGATTATAAACAAAGGTGGAAAGAACACTTAGAAAGAATGTCAGATTCAAGGCTGAACAAACAAGTCTGGAAATATAACCCTGTAGATCGCAGGTGTATGGGTAGACCCAGGAAGAGATGGCTGGAGGATCTTTGAAGGTGGGACAGGCAGCACCTTGCCTATGCGGTGATGTGAAGATGATGATAAATAGGGGGGTCACTTATTGTTTTGTGTGCAAAGAAGTGTGACCGGCAGGTGTCTGCGAGCGAGGGGGGGAAGAAACAGCTGAGAGTGCCTGTATGTACTATGAAATAAGCTTCTTTTAGTTCAAGCTTTTATAAGTAGGGCTACGCACAATCTCAAGGATCTCATCCTTTCTACTAGCTCGCAATTGTGGGGGTAAAAGCCGTAACTCAATTTAGTGTTCTTCGAGTGTGCTAGTCAGTACTCGGATCCATTGCATAGGTTTTGTTATCGTATAGAAAACAGAAAATTCCGTTTATGTTAATACTTTTTGTAAACATATCATTTACGGGCGAGAATCGTCGCGCCGTATAAAGTAGAACACTAAAGGTTCACAGGGGCTGTGGAACAGGATGACGCCTAATGAGGAACCAAGACGGACGCTGGAAACGCCGGCGGACGTTCACAGGAGAATTATGAGCGGCAAAAACCTCATAATAAAAAAGGAAGTGAAAAATAAATTCGTACTACAGAACGATGAAATATCTCAGAAGACTACGGTTGAGTACAGCTAATAATACTGCAGTTTACACTTATAACGACACTTGAACACGTGTGCATCTGCAGCTGTAAATAAATTTTGTATATACTATCCATTTATATATAATCATAACTTATTGCCTCTTAGTACAACAACCTGGGGCTGCTTGTGTAAATAAATACATGTAGACTACTTTTTTTTTTTTTTTTTTTTTTGAGAGCCTCTCGGGCTGTTTTGGAGCGAGTTCCCTTCAGCCACGTGGATATGGAAATGTGGGTAGGTAGCGTACGCCAGCAAAGACCGGGCGATGAGAAGGTGTTGTTACCAGCGACGAATAGGGAGGACGTTGGTGTACAGGTGTTTGTAGCCTCAAGGAGAGGGGGTGGTGGGGTAATCAGTGCCAAACTTACGGACTGTAATACCAGTGTCGTTTGCAGCAATTGACGCTAAAGTTAGAGAGAAGCGTCGAAGTGATGTCAAGGGCATGGGCGGGTTAAAACCAGGGGCGTATTTAAGGGGGGGACCGGACCCCCCCTGAGGGTCAAGAAAGTTAATCTGTTAATTTTTAGGGTGTTTTATTATTTTTTCAACGTTGTACGCTTAGTAGTAACTCTTTTTTAAATATACAAACAGGTTTATTACACAGCATTTGCGTAAAGAAAGAATTATTTGGGTTTTCCCAATAAAAACCTTTGTACAACGAGAATAGTATATCTTATTATTCCTCTATATAGAATTGTTTAAATCTAATTATTAAATTATAAGAGTGTGTGTGGGTAGATATTATTTTATTATAAGAGTGTGTGTGGGTAGATATTATTAGATTATAAGCATTTTTATAAGGGTAATAGTTTTAAATCATGTCCAATGAAAATTTATTGTTGTTTTGAACATAAATGTTTATTTATTTTTTAAATAAATACTTTTTCATAGTTAGGTCTTCTTGCGTACCACCTTGGATCCCCAGTGGTACGCGTACCACCGGTTGCGAAGCCCTGTTCTAAACAATGTTTCATAACGCGTATTTTTATTGTGTTATTACCGTTTACTTTAATGGTTTGATTTCAGGATGGTGTCACACGTTTTTCAATCACTTTAAAGATAGTAATGTTGATTAGTTTGTGACGATTTAAATTGTAACCATTATAAAAAAAAGAAAGAAATAAAAAAAATTAAGGTTGCGAGCCATTAACCATTTAAATCTCACAATAAATAAAAAAAAAGCATGTAGGTACTAAGTGTGAAAGGAATAAGTAATTAATAAGGGCAAAGAAACTGTAATAAAAAGGCATATTGTAAATAATTATTATTGTCATATTTAACCCTTGCTTGCTATCAGGCGCCTACCTGTTGATTCCGGACTCGACATGTTTTCCGAGTCTTCTGTAATTAAGAATAAAATAAAAAACTAATGTTAATAATTAAAGAATCTGAAGACACAGATAGTCACTAAAACAACTCATTTAAATTATGTATTTTTATCTAGGGATAGTTTGTATAAATAAAAATGTTTATTTAGAGAGAGACAGGGACTATATTCTCGCGGAATAAACACCCCACTACCCCGTGCAGTACCAGTGGAAGCGGGCGAAAAATCTCTCTCTCGCTATGAAGTCTCCAAGCAGTGCACACGCACGAGCAAAAGCTCTGTTGGAATGTTGTGTGATTTGTTGTTAGTTTGGCTTATTTCAAATGTAGTTTATTTTCTGCTACACTAAAGAGTGTAACATGTAACATTAATTAAAAATCAGAAACGTGGTAACAAGAAGAAATATGTGACAACAAAAGTACGAGTATTAATAACGATGACTGCTAACTTCACCAACTGACAACACTTTTCAACATCCTACCTGGAGATGTGAGCTACCAGAATTTACAACTCTAGTAGACCCGACAGAAGATGCAGTTCGAGACATCAGAGAATCGACGCCTACCATCGTAGAAGGTTCGACCTAGACTGCAGACGTTTAAGCCTTTAATGACTAAGACCAGACCTAGATGAGGACGACGCTTTTAAGGATTCCCAAGACGGACACTCCCGGAGGAAATTTCTACATACCAAATTAAAGGTGACTCGATAGCACGTCTATCGAGGAATAAATAATAATTATAATTGTAACACAATACACTTTAAAAGAGAGACTTTTCAGAGACGATTAAACTTGTAAAGATTAAAAAGAATTAACTCTAAGAATTTAATGTAACTATTCAGACATAATACATTGTAAAAGTTAAATCTTAATGTATCGTAGTATAATTAATACCATTCTTCAAATGGAATAATAATGAAGCATAAAACTAAAGGTCTTGCAAGCTAATATCATGAAGTGAATATAAGTAAAGGTTTGATGACTAAATACCTAAGGTTACCCGGATCCGTGGTATAGCTAAATAAAATCTGTTGTGATCCCAAAGTTTAAATAAAGAATTCAAATAACTTTAATAATTCAATTAGTAATGTCATGGGATCTATCTTTTGAGTAAATGTTATTTTTTTTTAAATGTTTAATAAAGAGAAGTCTTCTTGTTACACACATATACTGAGTACATAAATCAACAGTTTTCCCATTCCCTGATTCCTTTTATATTTACTCTGTGTTGTTCTGATTAAATTTCAGCTCGTTAAATAAGGCAGCCTGAATAATTGGCAGAACCAATTATTTCGGGTTCCCTAAGTTATAACACTAGAGAAGATGTTATAAATTGCGCCACTCTGCTAATTTGTTAAAATTTTGCTGCTAATTAAAAAAAAAATTTTTTTGACTTGTGTTGTTTAAGCAGTAATTGTGTCCCGATTAACCCAGACCATAAGCTGTTGATTTATTCACTCGTGTACTTTAAAATGTGTCTAAACTTTTAAATAAAATTAAACGATAATAGTTATTATAATAGTTTTATAAATAAGTAAGTTAATTATTATTTAGATATAGGAATGAACATCATGTTAACTAAAGACGCCCCAAGAATACGATATAACAGCAGGTACGCGCTTGTCAAAAGTTCATTCATCAACCGGTCGGTTTGTAAACAATTTCAGACCAGTAGAATTCCTGTCTGCGCATGTGAGTGTGTGTAAACTGTCACAGTGAACCTCTCCCCCATAGTTGAGTTAAACAATAACGACTCCCTCTTTGTTAGTTCTATTGTGATAAGAAGCGTGTCTGTTCATGTGTTAGTAACCGTAGGGGGAATCTTTTGCCGTACGCATATGTAAGCCTGTGTGAGATTTCTCTCTCTACCCATGTAAAATGAAAACCTTTGTCATCTCATTTTAATGGATTATTAATAAAAGTGTAAGAATACGATTTAATTATATTTTTAAATTTGTGTAAAATGATATAGCGTTGTATAGTAGTAAATGCAAATAATAGAATAATTAGTTATAGCCACTCACTTTACGAAAATGGCTGAATTTAATCCTGATCTATTATTAAAAGACGAGCTATGCTATGAAGCTCTTTTACGAGGTCTAAAACACGTGAATGTAACCGTGTCTGAATTACGAAAATCATTACGGCAAACCGGATCAGAGATAACCTCGCAGTTAGATAGATTGCGTGAACTCGATTATGACGGCGAACGAGAAACATGTTATGCGAAATATAGGGAACTGATAGTATTATCTCAGAACCTTCAGGACAAAAAATCACCTACGGAACTTTTGCGCGTTACTCAACGTATAGAACATTTAACCCGCCGCTTGAATAATTTATTAAGCTGGCCCGATGTCCCCGTAGTCCCCGCAGATGTGCAGAAATTTGCGGATGAGGCATTATGCCAATTACCCATGATTATCAACGACTTACGACGAAAGTCAGATTCTTCGAGAATGGAGGAAATTGAGCATTATTTGCAAAAATTATATATCTCCCCTGTTCAATCCCCTACTTTAGAACACCCTCCCACCACATCGAACCCCGAATCTCCCACCGTATCTAAGATACCACCGAGTCTTGAACCATTACCCAGTAGAGAATTAAATACCCTAACTATGTTAGAACCCTCACAGCCTAAAGTTCAGCGTACTCGCTCTAGTCAATATGCGATTCCAAATCCTAATGCGACCACTAATACTTCGAAAGAAATACCAAATGTAAATTTTAATGTTGACCTCTACGGAAAGATTTCCCACCCCGTAGAGAAAATAATTAATGAAATTCCTTACACAGATGGGTATTAAGATTAAATTGTTTTGAATTCAAAGTACAACATATTAGAGGCACCCAAAACGTAGTTGCCGATACCCTGTCACGTATGTTCCAGCCGAGTAGTAATACTTATGAAAACAAGAGTAGAGAAACGCCGATTATTAATACTTTAATTACCGAATTTCCTCTTGCATTTACGGATTTAGCCCATTATCAACAACAAGACCCACGTTTGAGTGCAATTATTGAACAACTTGAAAAAGGAAACAAGTCAGAAAAATACCTATTAAGTAAGAGAGTATTATGTTGTAGAATAGCGAACGGAAAATATTTACGAATAATCGCCCCTGATATTATTAAACCTATGCTGATGGAATATTATCACTCTTCCACCATTGGAGCACATATGGGAATAAATAAAACCATACATCGAATTCGTAAAGAATATCACTGGGAAAATATGAACAGTGAGATCGCTAACTTTGTAAAGAAGTGTAAGTTGTGCGCACTCAGCAAACCAGCGAGAAACAGCCAAATAAGTCAGTTAATCTCAGAGATTCCGGCTACTCCATTCGCCAAAATTTATTTAGACTTTTCAGGACCCTACCCACGTTCTAAATCAGGAAATACAATGTTACTAATTTGCGTAGATTCTTTTAGTAAATTCGTCTGGATGTACCCCATGCGGCGAGCTTTAGCTACGACAACAGTAAGCATTTTACAGAATAGATTATTCAAAGAATTCGGTATTCCAGTCCATCTAGTGTCGGACAACGGACCACAGTTCAAGTCTAAGGAATTCAGGAACATGTGTTTCAAACTAGGTATAGACCACATTACCACTACAGAGTATCGTCCGCAAGGTAATATAGCTGAGAGGTATTTGCGAAACCTAAAATCTGCTTTAATAGCCTACCATGCTAACGACCATACTTCTTGGGACCAGAACCTATCCTGGATACAATTCGCCTTTAATTCAGCATATCATGAAGGACATAAGTCTACCCCATTCGAATTATTGTTCAAGTATAAACCTAACCACCCATTATCCACAAAGTGGAAAATACATGAATTGTTACCCCTTGAAATTAGGGATAAAAATATTAGGAAAATATGGAATGAAGCGCGCGCTAATTTACGAACAAACTTAGCGAAGTCAAGGAAATATTACGAGCAAAAGAATAATAATAATAAAGTAAAGTACCAAATCGGAGACTTAGTTATGTATAAAACGCACCCAACGAGTAGTGCAATCGATAAGACAACTTCCAAGCTATCATACAGATGGAGCGGTCCTTATCAAATTCACAAATACTTAACTCCGGTAACTGTAACCCTGTACGAACCATCTACTCAAAAATATGTGCGAAGGACACATATTTCGCAGATAAAACGTTATCACGAAGAAGAAAATGGTAGCGTGCAAGTTAAATAAATAAATAAATGTAAAAAACAAAAGGTAGAAGTTTTGTACTCAACTGCAAAGAGTACTTGCGTAACTTTTGGCTACCTTGTCGTATAAATAGGTACGAGGCCTGATCAACCTTGAATCCTATTCATCGAATGTAGAGCAAAGCAAGAAGTCAGCTGACATCCTAAAAAAAAAAAGGAAAAGAGACAACTCACACAAAAGAAAAATCCGGTAGTAGTTATAAGTAGTAGAGTTAAGAAAATTTAGAATGTTGAAAAGACGTTTATAGTGTGTGAATTTTATGTAGTAGTAGAGTTAGTGTGTAAATTATGAAGTATATGTATAGATAGTAAGAATCAGCAAGTCAAGAATGACAAATGCTGCTCGTAGTTACATACAGAGAAAAACGGGTGAGAGAAATTTCACACGGTACGCCCCAAGCATACTCTCGGTACGTTGCTGACCATATTTTCAGGAGTCTGTGTTGGTTAAGAGGCGGAGTATGTGACGATTTAAATTGTAACCATTATAAAAAAAAAGAAAGAAAGAAAAAAAATTAAGGTTGCGAGCCATTAACCATTTAAATCTCACAATAAATAAAAAAAAAGCATGTAGGTACTAAGTGTGAAAGGAATAAGTAATTAATAAGGGCAAAGAAACTGTAATAAAAAGGCATATTGTAAATAATTATTATTGTCATATTTAACCCTTGCTTGCTATCAGGCGCCTACCTGTTGATTCCGGACTCGACATGTTTTCCGAGTCTTCTGTAATTAAGAATAAAATAAAAAACTAATGTTAATAATTAAAGAATCTGAAGACACAGATAGTCACTAAAACAACTCATTTAAATTATGTATTTTTATCTAGGGATAGTTTGTATAAATAAAAATATTTATTTAGAGAGAGACAGGGACTATATTCTCGCGGAATAAACACCCCACTACCCCGTGCAGTACCAGTGGAAGCGGGCGAAAAATCTCTCTCTCGCTATGAAGTCTCCAAGCAGTGCACACGCACGAGCAAAAGCTCTGTTGGAATGTTGTGTGATTTGTTGTTAGTTTGGCTTATTTCAAATGTAGTTTATTTTCTGCTACACTAAAGAGTGTAACATGTAACATTAATTAAAAATCAGAAACGTGGTAACAAGAAGAAATATGTGACAACAAAAGTACGAGTATTAATAACGATGACTGCTAACTTCACCAACTGACGGCACTTTTCAACATCCTACCTGGAGATGTGAGCTACCAGAATTTACAACTCTAGTAGACCCGACAGAAGATGCAGTTCGAGACATCAGAGAATCGACGCCTACCATCGTAGAAGGTTCGACCTAGACTGCAGACGTTTAAGCCTTTAATGACTAAGACCAGACCTAGATGAGGACGACGCTTTTAAGGATTCCCAAGACGGACACTCCCGGAGGAAATTTCTACATACCAAATTAAAGGTGACTCGATAGCACGTCTATCGAGGAATAAATAATAATTATAATTGTAACACAATACACTTTAAAAGAGAGACTTTTCAGAGACGATTAAACTTGTAAAGATTAAAAAGAATTAACTCTAAGAATTTAATGTAACTACTCAGACATAATACATTGTAAAAGTTAAATCTTAATGTATCGTAGTATAATTAATACCATTCTTCAAATGGAATAATAATGAAGCATAAAACTAAAGGTCTTGCAAGCTAATATCATGAAGTGAATATAATTAAAGGTTTGATGACTAAATACCTAAGGTTACCCGGATCCGTGGTATAGCTAAATAAAATCTGTTGTGATCCCAAAGTTTAAATAAAGAATTCAAATAACTTTAATAATTCAATTAGTAATGTCATGGGATCTATCTTTTGAGTAAATGTTATTTTTTTTTAAATGTTTAATAAAGAGAAGTCTTCTTGTTACACACATATACTGAGTACATAAATTAACAGTTTTCCCATTCCCTGATTCCTTTTATATTTACTCTGTGTTGTTCTGATTAAATTTCAGCTCGTTAAATAAGGCAGCCTGAATAATTGGCAGAACCAATTATTTCGGGTTCCCTAAGTTATAACACTAGAGAAGATGTTATAAATTGCGCCACTCTGCTAATTTGTTAAAATTTTGCTGCTAATTAAAAAAAAAAATTTTTTTTGACTTGTGTTGTTTAAGCAGTAATTGTGTCCCGATTAACCCAGACCATAAGCTGTTGATTTATTCACTCGTGTACTTTAAAATGTGTCTAAACTTTTAAATAAAATTAAACGATAATAGTTTTATAAATAAGTAAGTTAATTATTATTTAGATATAGGAATGAACATCATGTTAACTAAAGACGCCCCAAGAATACGATATAACAGCAGGTACGCGCTTGTCAAAAGTTCATTCATCAACCGGTCGGTTTGTAAACAATTTCAGACCAGTAGAATTCCTGTCTGCGCATGTGAGTGTGTGTAAACTGTCACAGTGAACCTCTCCCCCATAGTTGAGTTAAACAATAACGACTCCCTCTTTGTTAGTTCTATTGTGATAAGAAGCGTGTCTGTTCATGTGTTAGTAACCGTAGGGGGAATCTTTTGCCGTACGCATATGTAAGCCTGTGTGAGATTTCTCTCTCTACCCATGTAAAATGACAACCTTTGTCATCTCATTTTAATGGATTATTAATAAAAGTGTAAGAATACGATTTAATTATATTTTTAAATTTGTGTAAAATGATATAGCGTTGTATAGTAGTAAATGCAAATAATAGAATAATTAGTTATAGCCACTCACTTTACGAAAATGGCTGAATTTAATCCTGATCTATTATTAAAAGACGAGCTATGCTATGAAGCTCTTTTACGAGGTCTAAAACACGTGAATGTAACCGTGTCTGAATTACGAAAATCATTACGGCAAACCGGATCAGAGATAACCTCGCAGTTAGATAGATTGCGTGAACTCGATTATGACGGCGAACGAGAAACATGTTATGCGAAATATAGGGAACTGATAGTATTATCTCAGAACCTTCAGGACAAAAAATCACCTACGGAACTTTTGCGCGTTACTCAACGTATAGAACATTTAACCCGCCGCTTGAATAATTTATTAAGCTGGCCCGATGTCCCCGTAGTCCCCGCAGATGTGCAGAAATTTGCGGATGAGGCATTATGCCAATTACCCATGATTATCAACGACTTACGACGAAAGTCAGATTCTTCGAGAATGGAGGAAATTGAGCATTATTTGCAAAAATTATATATCTCCCCTGTTCAATCCCCTACTTTAGAACACCCTCCCACCACATCGAACCCCGAATCTCCCACCGTATCTAAGATACCACCGAGTCTTGAACCATTACCCAGTAGAGAATTAAATACCCTAACTATGTTAGAACCCTCACAGCCTAAAGTTCAGCGTACTCGCTCTAGTCAATATGCGATTCCAAATCCTAATGCGACCACTAATACTTCGAAAGAAATACCAAATGTAAATTTTAATGTTGACCTCTACGGAAAGATTTCCCACCCCGTAGAGAAAATAATTAATGAAATTCCTTACACAGATGGGTATTAAGATTAAATTGTTTTGAATTCAAAGTACAACATATTAGAGGCACCCAAAACGTAGTTGCCGATACCCTGTCACGTATGTTCCAGCCGAGTAGTAATACTTATGAAAACAAGAGTAGAGAAACGCCGATTATTAATACTTTAATTACCGAATTTCCTCTTGCATTTACGGATTTAGCCCATTATCAACAACAAGACCCACGTTTGAGTGCAATTATTGAACAACTTGAAAAAGGAAACAAGTCAGAAAAATACCTATTAAGTAAGAGAGTATTATGTTGTAGAATAGCGAACGGAAAATATTTACGAATAATCGCCCCTGATATTATTAAACCTATGCTGATGGAATATTATCACTCTTCCACCATTGGAGCACATATGGGAATAAATAAAACCATACATCGAATTCGTAAAGAATATCACTGGGAAAATATGAACAGTGAGATCGCTAACTTTGTAAAGAAGTGTAAGTTGTGCGCACTCAGCAAACCAGCGAGAAACAGCCAAATAAGTCAGTTAATCTCAGAGATTCCGGCTACTCCATTCGCCAAAATTTATTTAGACTTTTCAGGACCCTACCCACGTTCTAAATCAGGAAATACAATGTTACTAATTTGCGTAGATTCTTTTAGTAAATTCGTCTGGATGTACCCCATGCGGCGAGCTTTAGCTACGACAACAGTAAGCATTTTACAGAATAGATTATTCAAAGAATTCGGTATTCCAGTCCATCTAGTGTCGGACAACGGACCACAGTTCAAGTCTAAGGAATTCAGGAACATGTGTTTCAAACTAGGTATAGACCACATTACCACTACAGAGTATCGTCCGCAAGGTAATATAGCTGAGAGGTATTTGCGAAACCTAAAATCTGCTTTAATAGCCTACCATGCTAACGACCATACTTCTTGGGACCAGAACCTATCCTGGATACAATTCGCCTTTAATTCAGCATATCATGAAGGACATAAGTCTACCCCATTCGAATTATTGTTCAAGTATAAACCTAACCACCCATTATCCACAAAGTGGAAAATACATGAATTGTTACCCCTTGAAATTAGGGATAAAAATATTAGGAAAATATGGAATGAAGCGCGCGCTAATTTACGAACAAACTTAGCGAAGTCAAGGAAATATTACGAGCAAAAGAATAATAATAATAAAGTAAAGTACCAAATCGGAGACTTAGTTATGTATAAAACGCACCCAACGAGTAGTGCAATCGATAAGACAACTTCCAAGCTATCATACAGATGGAGCGGTCCTTATCAAATTCACAAATACTTAACTCCGGTAACTGTAACCCTGTACGAACCATCTACTCAAAAATATGTGCGAAGGACACATATTTCGCAGATAAAACGTTATCACGAAGAAGAAAATGGTAGCGTGCAAGTTAAATAAATAAATAAATGTAAAAAACAAAAGGTAGAAGTTTTGTACTCAACTGCAAAGAGTACTTGCGTAACTTTTGGCTACCTTGTCGTATAAATAGGTACGAGGCCTGATCAACCTTGAATCCTATTCATCGAATGTAGAGCAAAGCAAGAAGTCAGCTGACATCCAATAAAAAAAAAAGGAAAAGAGACAACTCACACAAAAGAAAAATCCGGTAGTAGTTATAAGTAGTAGAGTTAAGAAAATTTAGAATGTTGAAAAGACGTTTATAGTGTGTGAATTTTATGTAGTAGTAGAGTTAGTGTGTAAATTATGAAGTATATGTATAGATAGTAAGAATCAGCAAGTCAAGAGTGACAAATGCTGCTCGTAGTTACATACAGAGAAAAACGGGTGAGAGAAATTTCACACGGTACGCCCCAAGCATACTCTCGGTACGTTGCTGACCATATTTTCAGGAGTCTGTGTTGGTTAAGAGGCGGAGTATGTGACGATTTAAATTGTAACCATTATAAAAAAAAAGAAAGAAATAAAAAAAATTAAGGTTGCGAGCCATTAACCATTTAAATCTCACAAAAAAAAAAAAAAAAAAACATGTAGGTACTAAGTGTGAAAGGAATAAGTAATTAATAAGGGCAAAGAAACTGTAATAAAAAGGCATATTGTAAATAATTATTATTGTCATATTTAACCCTTGCTTGCTATCAGGCGCCTACCTGTTGATTCCGGACTCGACATGTTTTCCGAGTCTTCTGTAATTAAGAATAAAATAAAAAACTAATGTTAATAATTAAAGAATCTGAAGACACAGATAGTCACTAAAACAACTCATTTAAATTATGTATTTTTATCTAGGGATAGTTTGTATAAATAAAAATGTTTATTTAGAGAGAGACAGGGACTATATTCTCGCGGAATAAACACCCCACTACCCCGTGCAGTACCAGTGGAAGCGGGCGAAAAATCTCTCTCTCGCTATGAAGTCTCCAAGCAGTGCACACGCACGAGCAAAAGCTCTGTTGGAATGTTGTGTGATTTGTTGTTAGTTTGGCTTATTTCAAATGTAGTTTATTTTCTGCTACACTAAAGAGTGTAACATGTAACATTAATTAAAAATCAGAACGTGGTAACAAGAAGAAATATGTGACAACAAAAGTACGAGTATTAATAACGATGACTGCTAACTTCACCAACTGACGGCACTTTTCAACATCCTACCTGGAGATGTGAGCTACCAGAATTTACAACTCTAGTAGACCCGACAGAAGATGCAGTTCGAGACATCAGAGAATCGACGCCTACCATCGTAGAAGGTTCGACCTAGACTGCAGACGTTTAAGCCTTTAATGACTAAGACCAGACCTAGATGAGGACGACGCTTTTAAGGATTCCCAAGACGGACACTCCCGGAGGAAATTTCTACATACCAAATTAAAGGTGACTCGATAGCACGTCTATCGAGGAATAAATAATAATTATAATTGTAACACAATACACTTTAAAAGAGAGACTTTTCAGAGACGATTAAACTTGTAAAGATTAAAAAGAATTAACTCTAAGAATTTAATGTAACTATTCAGACATATTACATTGTAAAAGTTAAATCTTAATGTATCGTAGTATAATTAATACCATTCTTCAAATGGAATAATAATGAAGCATAAAACTAAAGGTCTTGCAAGCTAATATCATGAAGTGAATATAATTAAAGGTTTGATGACTAAATACCTAAGGTTACCCGGATCCGTGGTATAGCTAAATAAAATCTGTTGTGATCCCAAAGTTTAAATAAAGAATTCAAATAACTTTAATAATTCAATTAGTAATGTCATGGGATCTATCTTTTGAGTAAATGTTATTTTTTTTAAATGTTTAATAAAGAGAAGTCTTCTTGTTACACACATATACTGAGTACATAAATCAACAGTTTTCCCATTCCCTGATTCCTTTTATATTTACTCTGTGTTGTTCTGATTAAATTTCAGCTCGTCGAATAAGGCAGCCTGAATAATTGGCAGAACCAATTATTTCGGGTTCCCTAAGTTATAACACTAGAGAAGATGTTATAAGTTTTAATTTGTTTTTTCTTTTGATGGATGCCGACTCAACCGGATCCCCCTCCCAAGGGCAAATTCTAGACACGCTACTGGTTAAGACAGACCCCCAACCTTCTCACCGGACAGTGTAAATTCACGTCGTCTGGGAAGAATACTGCAATTTTACCGGCTGTATGCATACTGTATATTACGTTGCAGTATTTATACTTACGTAAATTTTTGAATTATTAAGATAGATTATTCAACGTTAACGTTAACGTTTTTTCAAGTTATGTTTAATTTGAGAAAATAATGGACTAACAGTGACTTAACTTTAAACGTTTTTACTTCCATGTTCCATAAGGAAATGGAAGTATGGTGATGGCGAAAAAAATCGTGTTCCATATAAAGGCTGATTCTGATTGTACTACCGGTACCCTCAAAACATGAAGAAAAGTCATTTTTCGAAAAGTGTCTATGTGTCTATCTGTGTCTGTGTAGAATTTGTTTTTGGCGAACGATAACTGCCGTAAATTCAAACAGAATCTAATGATATTTTGCATATGTGTCTGAATTGTAGAGTACTCACGGCCTACTGATTTTGGTGAAGATCGGTTAAAGGGAAAGGGGTAGTTTACCAGGAACGTTTTATGTTTTAACAAGAGTAAAGTACTTGATTTTGATAAATAAAGTATCCTGAAAAGAAGGCCATAATAATCCACTGTAGAAAGGTAGATGAAATATCTATAAATGAAAAGGATAGTCGAAGGGGGAGGGGGTAATTTTCTATAAATGAAAATGATAGTTGAAGGGGGAGTGGATAATTTGTTATGTGTACTACGTTATCGGCAACAAAGAAGTAGTTTGTTGTTAAAATTCCTTCACGGGCTGTTTGGCCGTGGTCCAATGTTTTCTGCAAAACCAGACGTTTCGGCAATACCATCGACTGCCATCATCAGTGAAAATCGAGTGCGCCAACGTGAGGTGGTATACGTTAGTGACCACAGTACTGTGGTTAAGGCTGAAGAAAGAAGTAGTTTCAATGGAAATATTTCATTTCGAAAATGATTTTAAATATAAATCTTAGAACATGGAAGTCATGTATGGTTCTGCATACCGATATTTTTTTAAAGGAACATCTCTAAAAGCAACGTTTCATATCCATGAGAATTCGATAGCCATCTGCAGGCAAGTAATGCTAGAAGATAAAAATACAAATTACATAAACACTAATTTATCACACCAGTGACGAGGAGTCACGTGTGAGCGACAGGTGTACCAGTTACTAAAACTACTTATTATACGTAGACGAAACAACTTACTTGTCAACTGAACTCTGTGAAAGATCAGTTGTCTACATACAGTACATACAGTATAGTTTTATATACAGTAAGTAGCTCAAACTACCTATGTAGTAGCTCACCCGTCTGTCACGAGTTGTCTTAACTTTCACCGGAGTGATAGGTTACTATTTTAGGATAACATTTTTATGTTTTAGCATTATTCGCCTGAAGACAGTTATCGATTACTGGTGCAGCCGGAACGCTGCTTTTAAACAATTAAGTCAGTGATGTTTTAGCATTCTTTCAAATTTAAGCAAAACTATGAATCTGCACATATCTCTTCCCCATTTCTCGATGTTCTAAAAGATTTCATTATAGTTTCACGTGTTTAGTCATATATTGTACTGCGACAAGAACCTACCAGCCTATGAAAAGCCGACCGGCGGAATTTTCCTCCGCTTTTGGACGTACCGCGTGAATTTCAGTTTTCCAAACTAACAGTCACACACCAAATGGAATTTCTTAATGACTACTATTTCTCTTGTACAGTGCACGTACATAGTACTTATTTCGCGTTACATAATTTTCCCTTCCCTTTTTTGTTTGACGTTTTACTTTCATTATTGGACTTAATTAACCAGACCTGAAAATTCCGTGAACCTCGACGAGCAGCGCGTTACCGTGTTCGCCTCTGGTACGCAGACTGTTCTAGAAAACGGTTTCCGGTTTCACAATCGAATCCGACGCCAGTTGTATCCCACTCTGACAGTCTCTTGACGGTCCGTTCCGAATCCGTGGACCTTGGCTTCCCCACTCGCTTCTTCTTCCCAGCAGGCGTCTCCAAATCCCGATTCCCAATCGACCTCCATCACCTGCGGCAATCGTCTTCTTTATCTTTCTATCTGTACCGTTTCGCCATCCAAGACTGTCTCTGGTTGTCTGTTTCGAAACATTCTCTGCTCACGTGCTAACCCTATCGGCCTATGCAGCATATGCTACGATAACTACGTAACGCTCTCGAAAATTTCAGAGCGTCATTTTACACGTTTCTCGACTGGCCCAACGAATGCAGCGTCTGTGTCAAGGTCGTGCACTCACATAGCCTCTAGACCAGTCATAGGCAACCTTTGAATTTATGGGGGCGGATATATAACTGAGGTCCAGTTCGATGGGCGCACCCCTCCCCATACCATCAATGGAAAATAGAAAGGTGCGGAGTTCATTAGCCGGACGTTACAAACATTAACTGTCGCTTTATATTATCCTTGCGCTTATATTTAGCGACGTGGAACACCGAATCAAAAAAAGCTTTGCAGTATTTTTCAAATAAATTTGTGAAAAATTTTCACATTAGGAGTAGGTTATCAACAATTTGTCATCATGCACACGCACATTAAAACTAACAAAACTTAAAAAAAAAGGTTAATCAGGAAAACAATTTAATAAAAATAAATTAAAGAAGTTACTACAATAACACTATTTATTTTCATAAAGTGCTCAGGAATGTAAAACTTGAAAAAGTCACTTTGGGGAAAAAGATATTTACAGGCTCTGGGCGACAAGGTCGACAATCGTATTGGGGGAAGACGTAGCGCGGTTCGGCAAGTGGCTTGTACTATTTAATAATACAGTACTTCGAAGCAAGTACAATGTGGGTGCGTTCCTTCGTTCAAAATAAAATAAAATTGCAAATTGGTTCGCGGGCGTCAAACCTTATCGACGGGCGCAGGGTTGCCGGACTGCTGTCCTACACTGTTCGAGCTCTTGTAACTATCTTGTAATTCGAACTTCTGTAATTTTAACTTGAATTATTGTATGGCTAATTAAACCTGTTAATTAGTGACTTCACCGGTGTCTGTATTTTGTTTCCACTGTACAAGACGACGATCCGTGAGACAGTCGTAACAATATAAATTTTTTATATTTATATGTATATGACAATAAACTCTTCGGTTTTTTATATTTAATGTGGTATAATGCATTTAATTATATCCAATTCTGCGAAAGAAAAGCTTTTCAAAGCCCAAAGTAATGAAACGCAAAGACAAATAAAAGTACACAGCATCAAAGCTTATATACATATATATAATAGGGTGCTTCTATATATCTACAGCTAGTGCCGTCTCCCTTCCTTCAACCTGGCTTTCCAATTCTCCCGATGTTCCCATTGTCCTTCCTCAAGTCCTATTCGTTGCGTAGATTCATCCACTTCGTCCCTCCATGATCTTCTCGGTCTTCCCCTTTTTCTCCTTCCTAATGGACTCCATTCCGTCACTTTGTTGATCCACCTATTTTGGGCTCTACGGACATGACCGTACCACACCAATCTTTTTTCTTCGATGTAGTCAATTAAACTTCTTTCCGTTTCCGTTCTTCTTCTTATCTCCTCGTTTGTTATTCGGTCTGCTTTCGTTATTCCACAGCACCTCCTCCAATATTCTATCTCCGTTGCAAGAATCTTTCTTTCATTCTTTTTGTTAATAACCCATACTTCCGCTGCATACATCATAATGCTTTGGACTATGGTCTGATATATCATTTTTCTGGTGCTTTTTCTAATCTTTTTGTCCCATATAACACTGTGTAATTGTCTAATCCCTGTTCTAGTCTGCCCTAATCTACTTTTTATTTCCTCTTCCGTTGTGCCTTGTTTACTCAGTGTGAATCCTAGGTAGGCTACTTGAATTTGTCTGTTCCTCTAATTTTAACATTTTCGTCTACTTCTAAATCTGTTGTTTCTTCATCTCTAATTGCCAAGTATTCAGTCTTTTTTATGTTTATTTCCAATCCCATCTTTGTGTATTCTTCATTCAGCTTTCTGACTATGTAGCTTAGATCTTCTTCATCCTAGGCTATAACTACCTGGTCATCGGCGAAGCATAATGTGTACAGGTGTTCATTTCGTATCGGATCAAAGATTCTTCAAATTTTATATATCTAATCTTACTACATCTTCTGGTTATAATATCTATCTTACAGTCATTCCGCATCCTTCAGTCTACCCTCCTTTTACAGACCCAATACATTTCCCTTATTATTTCAGTTCAGAAACCTTTAAAGTGGAAGTATCTACTACTGTAGGATCAAAGCTTCCGATCAATACGTTACC